>OY728157.1:1114241612-1115456896 GCA_963277665.1 Viscum album
AATTGGATATTGATGAAACTGGTAAACCAGTTGATCAAACTAATTACAGAGGTATGATTGGGAGTTTACTTTATCTTACTGCTAGTCGACCAGATATTACGTTCAGTGTATGTATGTGTGCTAGATTTCAAGCTAATCCTAAAGAATCAAACTTTCTTGCTGTTAAAAGGATTTTTAAATATCTTAAGTATACTGCAAATTTAGGTTTGCTTTATCCAAAAGGACAATCATTTGAATTAACAAGTTATTCAGATGCTGATTTTTCTGGCTGTAAGTTAGATAGGAAGAGCACATCAGGAACATGTCACTTACTTAGAAAATACCTAGTATCATGGTGTAGTAAAAAACAGAACTCAGTTGCATTGTCTACTGCTGAAGCATAATACATCGCTGCTGGTAGTTGTTGTGCACAGATTCTGTGGATGAAACACACACTACTAGACTATGGATTTGACTTTAAACATGTTTTAATCAACTATGACAACACTAGTGTGATTAATATCTCTAAGAACACTGTGTCTCACTATAGAACTAAACATATTGATGTTAGACATCACTTTTTAAGAGATCACTATCAAAGAGGTGATATAACACTTGAGTTTATAGGAACTGAACATCAATTAGATGATATTTTCACTAAACCTTTAAGTTCAGAAAGATTAAATTTCATTAGACACGAATTAGGAATGATAACTTATCCTTAAACCGTTAAGAGAAACCTAACCGTTAGAAAGACCTCACAGTTAGAGATACCTCACCGTTAGAGAAACCTCACTGTTAGAAAACCTCACCATTAGGAAACCTCACTGTTAGAAAATCTCACCGTTAGAGAAACCTCACCATTAGAGAAACCTCACCGATAGAAAACCTCACCGTTAGAGAAACCTCACAGTTAGAAAAACCTCACCGATAGAAGACCTCACCGTTAAGAGACTTTACCGGTACATCTCGCGCTATTTTAAAATTCTGTAAAGCTGAGTCATCGAACCGTTATTTATTTTATTTATGTTTTATGTAATTTATGAATCCTAAATGATATTAAAACTCTAACTAGACTCACTCAATCTCACCGCGAACATGTCTGCTCGAATTCTCTTAAACCTAAACCTCCCGACCTTCATAACTCTAGCCTCAAATCCGTAATGGCCCATGTCAAGAGACCCCAAGTCACATATGGGAGTGATGAGCTGAAAGCGAAACGACAGAAAGTATCGAATGCCAGTGGAAGTGGCAGTGGAAGTGTAGCTCAGAGAAGACCAGTAAACCCGCACCTATTGAAGTGTGAGATCGTTGTTGAAAAAGAGGTGTGTGCAGAATGGATGATGGAAAGAAAATCGTTAGTTCTTAAGGTTTAACAAGAACATGGTTGGCTAGAATGCTTCGAAAACAACAATGGACCTTACTATCCTGGATTGGTAAAACAATTTTATTATTTTGTTCTTTTTGAAAAGTCTGAAGAAGAAAGAAAAATGGTTTCATATGTGAATGGTCAGGAAGTATCGTTTACTTCAGGAGAATGGGCTGAGAACCTGAGAGTTCCTCATGAGGGCGATTTTTCTTATTATTCCAAGTCTGTACCATCGACCAGTGATGTGTTTCAATATGAAGATGCTCTGCTGGAACTCACAGGGAATGAGACCCCTAGAAAGGTGATTGCTGTAGAGGTGGTAGGAGAAGATAAACTATTGTTTAAGTTTATTCAGCATGTTTTTAGTCCGAGAAGAGGAGACTTTGCCACTTTCAGATTCCAAGACAGGTATCTGTTACATTTACTGAAGCATAGTGTGAGAATCAATCTATGTAGATTGATTATGGTTCAAGTGGAAGAGATGACTAGACCAAAGTCAAAATCAAATGCATTTTTTTTTCTCAAAGATAATTTCTGTGATGCTGAAAGTGAAGGAGATAGCTGGACCTCAGGATGAGCTGGTAGTAGTTAAGGAAAACTTCTGTATTACAAGAACTGTCTGTAAATACATGAAGGTCAGTTGGAATCCTTGGAAGAAATCATGGGTGAATGATGAAGGAAATATTTATGACAAGTATACTCCTATGGATCGTCCTTCTAAACCAAAGGATGTGAGGGATCCTGGTCTTTGACCAGATGATCCAGAACCGGTCTATAGTGATGATGAAGCTGAAGAGTAAGAGACATTAGTAGAGGAAGGAAGAGATCCAGACTTGCCCCCTAGTCCTGTGCATCAAGTTATTTCTTATGGAGCAGCTAGCCCTCCAAAAGAACTACCAAAGAGAGAAAATTTCTTGAAGGACAATGATACAGAGACTACAGAAGAAGAAGAAGAAGCATGCTAGTATGTTGTCAAGGACACCTCTGAGGAGGATGAGACAACCGAATCTGATCATAATGTTAATGGAGAAAAGGAGGCTGATGTTGAAGCAGTTGATGAGGAAAATGTTGAAAAATAGCTCAGTTTGAGTCCTCTAATAGTCAGTACAGTCAGGACAGTGGCTGATCAGGAAGACATAGCAGCAGCACCTGTTAATGAGAGAGTCATTAGTGACTCAGAACAAATGGCTATTGAACCTGATGTGGTTGTAGAGGAAATTGCAGAATTACCTCAGGAAGAACATTTGAAAGAAATATCTCAGGAAAATGTTCCATGTGAGGAGGAGAATCTTGGCTCAGTATCAGTATTATATGACATTGAAGGTTAGACATCAGATCCTGGATATATGATTCTTGGACTTTCTTATGGAGATTCGGATGAGGAAGACCAACCCCAAAAGGAATCAGATACCTTACCCACTGTGGCTGAAAATGTGGAAACCAAAAATGACCTTAAGTATTTAAAATCCTAATTGATAGAAGCAATAAGAGAATCAATGGCAGATATGAAGAAAAGTATGGTTGAAGAGATGAAAAGTGTGGAGCAATCCCTTGAGTTATCCATTGGATGTAGTGTGTCTAGCCCTTTAAAAGAAATGGTGGATGAACTTAAGGTGTTCCACACTCATATTGAGAGTTGGAAAGGAGCTGTAGTTGCTCTTAGACAATCAATCGCTTCATTGACTGCTTTGAATAGTTATCAAACCCAAGTGCACACTGACATTCAATATATCAAAGAAGTGTTCAAACAATTTTTGGAAGTGTTTGAGGCCTTTAAGAAGTCTGTCAAAGAACATCTGAACAGTCAGGATGAACTTGTTCAGAAGGTAGTTAGTAGTCTGACTCAATCTTTCAAGGAGACAGTGGCCTTCTCAATGAAACCTCTTCCCTCAAATAGCTCCAGTGTGAACCTTGCCCAGATCCGGACTATTATTCAGGAAGAATTGGCTAAGGTCAGTCCCAGTGGTGCATCAGATACTCAGATTCTTGCTACCACTAGGGAAGTTAGTATTTTTGTTCATGATCACCTGCGGGCAGCAACTGCTTCTCAAGAGCCAATAAAAAATAAGGTGGATGCTTATTTTGAAAAGGTTTATACCAAGCACAAAATGACAAAACATTTCAAGCTTTTGATGGAGAATATGAAATTACCTCCAGTTACCCAAACCTTCAGAGAACAGGTTAGTAAGCTCAGGGAGCTTACTCCAGCCTTAGACAAATTTATTAAGAATAGAGATGATTTTGTCTCTGCTATGGAGAGAGGTGGAAGCATCATCATGGATTTCAAGAATCTCTTGCTGCCTTTCCTACATGTGAATGCTCGGCCAGTTATTGTACCACCTGCCCTTCCACCTTCTCCCTATGGGAGTACTCCTCAATTGACTCCAGTTCAAGCCATCAGGAGCTTGACACCTTTGATCCCTCAGAGAGAGACAGATTACAGATCTGGTACTGTATCAGTTGTTGATCCACCAGTGGTTCTTTCGGGAATTATCAAGCCTGCTGACTCTACCTCTGCACCCTCTGCTGATCCCAAGGGAAAGACACCTGTTCAAGAGGATGATTGAGTACTTCTAGCTTCATTTTTGATGGGATTCATTGTATTTTTGTACTTTTATGATTTTCCCACTGTATCTTTTGGCTTATCAATCAAATACTCCATTCCTCTCTTCACTGTCTATTTTACTCTGTCTATTTTCTTTCCAAGTCCTTCTCTTTTCTCTCTAATACCCTCTTTTTTTAATCACAAAGGGGGATAAATTATTGAGAGATGTACCCATATAGAGAGAGAGAATGTTGTTCACCTAAGGGGACAAAGGGGGAGAAAATCACTACTTTGGAGGAGAATCCTATAGTTAAATTGATAGGGGGAGGAATATGTGAATCTTCTCAAACTAAAGAATCTTGTTTGTGTTTTTCTTTCTCCTCTGATACTATTTTATTGTTTGATATCAATTGCTGAACCTTTTTTTTCTTTCTCTGATCCTATACTGTTGATATCATACTTTGATATATTTTTTCCTCTAATATTACTTTATTTTTTTTTGGCATAAGTTGTGATTATCAAAAAGGGGGAGATTGTTGAACCCTATGGGAATTAAGAGGCTTTATTGTGTTTTGATAATCCCAAACATTCTTTATTTATATCTTGATTATGCTTAACACATTCCAAATATACTTTGTTTCTTTCATTATGCTTAAATTAAGTCTTTGGAATTATCAGATATATGTTTACTATGACTTAACTCATTCTGCCAAGTGAATGCTCAAATAGTTCTCAGCTACCGTTATAAGATAAGCAATCGTTACAGATCACAGTGACCGATAAAGTTAAGTATACTGATATGTTGGAGCTACCGCTATAATAGAGCTACCGTCAGAACATAGATCTACCGATACAATGAAGTCGACAGTTACCGCTACAGTAAAGTTGACAGCTACCGATATGCTGAAGTCAACTGTTATGCAAAGTCTACCGATAAACAGATACCGCTACCGATACAAGGTAGAGCCATAGCTACCATTACAAGTCCACAGCTACTGATGTGATCAAGTCTACAGTTGCAGCTACCGAGAAAAGTCTACCGTTACAAATTCCTACCGATACTCAGACCTGCCGTAACACAAATCTACCGATATCAAGAGCTACCGTTCCAGAGACAGAACCCGACACTGCTTTAATTTATTAATAATTGTTTAATCTAACCAACGGTCATATCATGTATATTTAATATACTGACATTTATTTAATGTGTGTTGTTGGATTTCAGGGAACCATACCTCGTACCTGCAAAAAGTAAATCATCTTTTGCCGGAGCACATGGTTTAACTAAAGGAAGGATGCTCCTACAAAAGAGAATGAATAGATGAATACAGAGATAGGGAACACAGGCTGTACGAGAGACATATAGATGAATACACGAGACATACAAAATACAAGGTGTGCTGGAAGAACACAGAGTGTGAATGCAAAGAGATGACGGAACCTACATGACGAACTCATTACTGCATACCAGTGAAGAGCTGAGAACGAGAACATAACACAAGAGCTTCATCGACTGTCTCTACACCTGGAAGTCAAGGAAACAGACGATAATCTGTTTTCCAGACAAAAACCAGAAGAGGACTCAGAGCGAATTATGATCAATCAAATGAGTCCAGAACTGCATGCTAATCACAAGAGCCATTTCTAAACTCAATATATTTGCTCTGTTATTTATCTATTTAAGTTTAGAGCAGTGTGTGTTATATGCTGTATTTTACACACACACTGTCTCATATACTCTAACTGGAGGATTTGTAAATCCTCACTAAACTCACTTGCATTTTGTTTTTCCCACTGGGATAGTGGTAGAGGTCGTGTGACCTGAACAGCTGGTTGTTGTTGTGTTTGTTCACACGAATAACTGTGGTAGAGGTCTTGGACCTGAACAGCTGGTTTCTATTGTTATCCCCGATCCAGGGTGTGGATCATATTTTTATAAAAACTTTTGAGAGGACTAGGTCTTAGCTTGAGACTGAACCTCTTGGTTATATTTGTTGTGCTATATCTTTCAAAGTTATTCTTTTATTCCGCTGCTAATACTTTAAAACCAAAAAAAATTTAAACCTACTGTGATAATTAAACTCACAAGTGTTTATATTAGTTGTAAAACAGTAAGTTAGTTTCAAAAGTTAATCAATTCTACTGATTTGATTAACTGGGAACTAATCAATCCCTTGAGAACCTAACAGAACATTTACTTTGATACAAATTCACTACAGTTTAATTCTATATTATTTTTGGGGGATTTTTAACTCAAAGTTTTTAAACAGAAATTTTAATTGGAACTCAATTCACCCCCCCTCTTGAGTATCCACTCTGACCAACATAATTGATGATAACTAGATAAAATATTGATATTTGAAATAATATTTAGCTCATTGAAGTTGATCTTTTTTAGAACAATATGTTTTGATGTGTTTTGTAGAACCTAGAAGACGATAAGAATTTGTTGGTTAGGATTGTTATGAATAAATAAGTTTTTCTCAATCAGGTTGTATTTCATTGTCTTAAATAAATCCCATAAAGTTGTTAATATTTCCAAAATGGGAAATTTAATGGATATGATTGTCTTGACTATTGTGTTGAATTCTTACCTTATGATGCATAAATGTTTTATTACATATAGTGTTCAAGGAATTATATCTAGGGATGTTTTTTTTGTTCTTAATTTTTATAACATCATGAGTATTAAAATACCTCATGATCTAAGCCAAGTTGAATGGGAGAGAAAATAATTATTATATAAAAATTCATACTATAATAATATGATGAATTTTACCAGAAAAAATCTATCGGTCAGATATTTTGTTGAGTAGAGTTTGTGTTCGAAGTTTATGAATTTTTGGATATTGTGGTAGTATGATGTTATGAATTGTGTAAGGGTATCTAAGAACACTATTTTATGGAAATACCCAATTTAAATATTCTAAATAAGGTTACAAGAAAATATATGATTTGTTATTAGATAGTCTTTTGAGAATATTTTTTATTAGCTGAAATTCATTGATGTACAAAGGGAAGTTACTGAGGAGAGTCATCGGATGAAGACCATCAAATGATATATTATAATATTATTAGTTTGATTTCATATGATTCACTATCTATATTTCTGAATAGTTTTTACATTGTATAATTTCTATAAAATTTATATGTATAAAATTGTGATTTTTTTTGTTTCAGGATGATTATATGGAATTATTCATGTCATCAGACATAATTTTTTGGCTGAAATCATTATATGAATGTTTATATGTGAATTTTATATGTCATAGGATGGCGTGCGAAGGAAATAATTGAATTTTTTTGATTCATTTAATTATATGGTGGAAGTATCTATAAAAATTCTTACAAAATGTTCTTATAAAGTTATACAAGAACATTAGACAATTTTACTTTGGTTAAAAGTGTTGTTATAATATTTTACTAGACACATGAGTGGTACAAAGTTATACAAGTTAAATGGAATATATAAAAATATTCAAAAAGGTATAAAATTTGGAAATGAATATTATAATGACCCTAGTCATTTACACATAATATTACATGATTTTAAGCATAATTAACCATCAAATACAAACCAAGGATCATAAATTCTATTGTCTTTGGAATATTAGGTACATAATTAGAAAACATGAAACAAAAATATAACATATTTTCTATAATGATATTCTAACTCTATTAAATCTCCAACAATTTCATGGGATAACCTAGGGTTTTTTATAGAAAAATAGATGATCTAAATAGCCCAATAATGGAATAAGCATGGGAATATTACATTACACATGAGTTAGATGTGATAAAAAGATAACATAAAAGGCATAGTGCATGAATAATCATATGGAATATTGGAACATATAACATGGAAACATACACTCATGGAAATATAGTAATGTAGTATTAATATATAACATGACATAAACATAAGTCAAGACTAACTCCCATGACTATATCACATGATGGTCAAAGTCCCCTAATGGATTTGGTTTACTCCCTAATCCCATACATGACGTCTCGTGAGAATAAAAACTACCCAATGAAATGGTTCACTATCTGGGAACACCAATCATAACATTCTCATAAATATGTGTGCCACGTGAAGAATCAAACATAAGGGTTACCTATGGAAATAAATGGGTATAATAATCATGTAATAAAGAATAACCAAAGGATGTATCATAATGGTATCCATGAAATAATGTATTTAAATAATAATTGGACATTAATAAAGAAAAATGGGCATATATTATGGTAATTTATGTCCAAATTAAGTGAAAACATGTAAAATGAGTGTTTAAGAAACTTTAGAAATGAGACACTTTAGTGCTGTTTGAAGAGAATATTAAAGAGTATTTAAAGAAAAAAAAGGCAATAATTATTGTATAAGACCAAAAATGAACTAATATATTTTTAATCATAAAATTTGTGATTTTATAAAAATAATGGTGGCTTAAAATATATTGTGGAATATACTTGAGAATGGGTAAGAAATTGAGAATTTCCCTTTAATGAGGCTTGCTTATCATGATGAATTGAGAAGGGAACCTTTTAAAATAGGTATTTACCCATAAATGAAAGATGAATTGATCTGGATACATAATTTTGTAACATATTCATAGAATTTAGAATAATTATATAAGAATAATTAAGAAATAAATTGGTGTAAATAGAGAGAAATCCTAACATGAAGAAAAAATGGAGGTTGAGAGAGATCCCTTACCTTATGTCTGAAATTATTCTGCACTTACACTTAATGTCTTGGATAATCAAATTAAATTTATTAATAATTTAATTTAGAACCTATTAAACATATATTTGATCAATTATAAATTTATTAAGTTCATTTATATCTATTTTTATGAGTTATAGAGATTAATTTTGTGGTTCTGAAAACATTTGTTTCATGGTTTCATGGTCGATTTAATTGTGTATAATTATGGAAGTTCTTGTAAAATAGAAGAAAAAATTTAGAAGTGGAATGAAATGTAATTAATATAATTATATAATTTTAAATGGTATTATATATCATTTTTTTTCCGATATTAGAATCATTCATTAGATAAAATGTTAATAAAAAACAATTAGTTTATTTTGCTGGTTTTTACGACCATCATGAACTAGTATTGTTTTATTTAATATTTTGTTTATATATTGGATAAAAAACATGAAATAAGTTATTATAAACACATTATAATATCTTTATACCATTATAATGGTTTTATGACTAGCTTTGAAGGTAGTAATGGAAAAAAACACATTGTCCAAAAAGGCGGTGAATCAACACCTCACAGATAATGTCTTCATTTTTATAATAAATATAGAATATAAGGGATTTAATGATGGATATCCCACTCAAATAATATAATTATAGTATATATATGATAATATAGTTATCAAGTAAATTTTTATTGTGGAGGAAAGGATGATGTTGAAGATAGAAATAATTTAAAATAGAAAGGTGGAGGATTTTACCTCTTGTATATCGTCTCCATGAAACCCACCTTAAGGAACTTGGGATTGGTATTTTTCATAACATAAGCTCCTAAACGTGTAAAAGAGTATTTTTAAGGTAATGGGTTATAATTTATATAATATTTAAGGATTTTTAGGTGTGAGGATAAGGGGTGGTATTTTTAGGGAGAGTAGAGGGGTGTTTTTTATTATTTTATTCATTTGTTCATAATTTGGGATCAAGAATATCAATAATGATTATACTTATCAATAAATAAATTAAATAATGAAGGAGAGTTTGATATAATGGTTCTTAAAATATCCATACATAATCCAAGACTCAATAATTCATGTGTTTGTTTGGTACCCTAAATTACCATATTTCACTATTCACAAAAAATTCAACTATTTTAGAAAAATTCCATAAATTCACTCTAAAATTTTTTCAACATGATTATTTAAAAATGAAATACATTTTATTAAAATAAATATCTAGATATGAGAAATTTAACTTTTAAATAAAATCATTATTTATTAAAAAAATATCGATTTTAATATTATAACTAATTTTATGAAACTTTGAAAAATTAATTAAGGTCTCATAAAATTATTTTATTATTATATTATACAAAAAATATTAATTTATAAATATATTTTATGAATATAAAATTATTTTTAAATTTTTATATTAAATATAAAATTATAAAAAAATATTTACATCTCATAAAAATACCAACACGTAGTTTATCATTTTAAAACATTTATTTACTTATTCCATGATATAAATATGTTATATTTTAATTTATAAGAAACAAAAAAAATATTTATACTTTCATAGGTGAGGTTACTATTATAACGGTAAGATTACTATTCTTAATGGTCATATTACTATTCCAATGGCTAGATTCTTATTCTAACGGTTAGATTTCCAATGGTTATAAGGGTTTAATACTTCTAATAATTGCATGTTATTTCATTCATAGGTTACTTATATTTTATCCCAAGGTTATATATAATTTCATCATTATAATTAATATTTTATTATTAAAATTATGTTATATTTCTGTAGATTTTTTCATGAGTACGGTTATTCTAGTGGATTGTGCATATCCAAATTTTCTTATTCTTATTATCTTATTATCTATTTATTATCCTGTTGTAATATTTGGCATTATTATTGGTTTATTTGTTGAATAAATTATCATTATTTATTTATGATAATTATTTTTTACTGAGTTCTCTATGTTATGTATGTTCTTTATACTAAATGACATAATTATAATAAGGATATTTGCATTGATAAAATTATGGTTCATTACAAAAGTTTGATCGTTCAATGCTTTAAATATCACTAAGGAAAGATTTGTGATTATTTTTGACTTATAAGGAAGTTTGATATAGTCCATTAATGTCAATTCTTAATGAGAACTCATATATTATAAGATAATTTATTGTAATATTCCATGTGGGATGTTGGATGTATTAAGTTGGAAGTTTGAATCAAGTCAACATGTTTCCATAAAATCTTAGAGGATATTTGAAAATATAA
Source organism: Viscum album (assembly GCA_963277665.1). Taxonomy (NCBI): domain Eukaryota; kingdom Viridiplantae; phylum Streptophyta; class Magnoliopsida; order Santalales; family Viscaceae; genus Viscum; species Viscum album. The sequence continues at coordinate 1,114,252,503 of OY728157.1, forward strand.
TGGGGGTTATGAATCTAGGAATGTATGTTGAAGATTTGTGAAGTAAGATGAAGTCTTATTAATGTTTTAAAATGATCAGATGAAAATTTTGAAGAAACATATGTCAGGGGGATACCAAACAAATTTTCCTATCAATTTGGTTTTATATAGATGGTTTGAATAAGTGATAAATCAAAATGACTATAGATTCATTATTAAATAGATACCATAAATAGTTTTATATCAGGTGGTACCATACAGATAGTATTCCATGGTGATCATTTGAACAATGTGTAAGAAGTGGTATCATTCTTTAGAAGGAAACAGATAGATTTTACTAAACAGATGACCAGATGAAGCATACTAAATAATAGGTGATCAAACATATGTTTTATTCAGAATTACAATGATTAATTTCTTACCTAATATTGAGAAATAAATTAAATAAGAAGTAATTTCATTCAAAGAAAGTGTGAATAAATTATAAGTAGCACAGTGAAAACATACTGAAGCCTATTGGTGAAGGTTCTTATAGTTATTAAAAAACTTTTTTACATCATTTATCTTTTTGTGGAGCACATGAACTGTCAATTGACTATAGTTATTTACAAGTGTAAGGATGTTACATGATTTTTATAACCATATAAAAAGTATTTATTTCTATTAGTTTATGTATTATTGGATTATTTCCAAGATATTTCATGGACTAGATACTTTTATTGAGTATTGAACCACGAAAATACTTATGTTATGATGTGAAAATTTCATACTATCTGAGCATGATGTAAAAAATAGATTTGGAATAAAAGGATGGTTCATAAGTGTTATAAGAATATGATCAAGATACTAAAGAGAGAAAATTATTTGTATGCCAATTCAGGGTGATGATCAGACACAGGAAATGGTAGACCAAGGACTTCTAGAAGATCCTCATGTTGTTCCCTTCATGGAACCAGTGGTTATACTGGACACAGGTGCTGATGCAAAGTTCTAATAAGGTTTATGAGGATGATAAAAACTTTCTAGGGAGCACCACATTCTTCCCCATCTATGGTAGATTTGATGTAGCTTTTTTAGTAGTAGCATCCTCCCACCTTTTTAGGGGATAGAGGACCTCAGGATACAGAGTCAAGGTTAGAAGCCATGTTTTCTATCTTCGAGCATCTCAATATGCCTCCAGAGAGGAGGGTGAAGCTTGCTGCTTACATGATTCATGATTCCTCCAAGATATGGTGGGATGTGATATCAGTGGCGGGATGCCAGTGAGTAATGGTTTGGGATGAGTTTCAATGTACCTTATGCTACTACTTCTACCCGGATATATTGAGGGCCTATCAAGATTGAGAGTTCATGATTTTGGAGCATATTACTCTCTCATTCATGGAGTATTCTTCTCACTTCACAGAGCTTCATCACTTCACACCCATTCAGGTGGTGATGAGTTATTTCTGGTAAGGAAGTTTGAGTATAGTCTCAGGCATGAAATCTGATCTTAGGTGAACATCTTTAGGTTGAATTCCATATCTTTTATAGTCAACTAGGAACATATCATTGAGCACAACCTGAGGGATTCTAGAGCTATGGGACAGGGTGGTTTATAATCCATAGCTAGTACTCTTTCAACTGACAGTAGGAAGTGCCACAGGGAGTCTACGCATGGAGATACGAGTAGGAGGGATCTTCCTTTAGGTATCCAAGTGGTGTTCTACCAGTGTGGAAAGAGAATACATAAGAAACCATAGTGCCAGAGAGACCCATTTGAGTGTTAATCTTGTGGAAAGATGGGACATCTTCAATGTTTTTGCAATTCCCTCCTTCCGGAAGCTAGTGAGGGGGATCTATTTTGACTCCTCATACTGGATCAGGACCACCAGTTCCACGTTAGATTGGGGGATAGATTTATTCAGTCCATTCAGGCTGAGGTGGTGGTTGTGGACATGGTGGTTAGACAAAGTGTTTTCAATAGTTGTAGGGTGTATCAGCTCAGGGATCTTAGACATCTTCATAGGGCTATGGCGTAGGTCAGGCTTTTGTGCTAGAGTAGATCCAGTATGAGTAGGATCTCAAACCCTCTACGGTTAGAGGTGAAATTTTGGTTTCATCTATTTTAGATTCTATTCTTTTTATACAAGGGATTCCCATAGATTTATATTTGTGCCTTTTGGGGAGAGCATTGGGATTTGTATCTTTACTTCTGCTGATATCAAGATGTTGGATATATCGTTGGGGATTAGAACGGCTACTTTATTTCAGTTCAAGGGGTGCACTATTAAGGTTGGTGAGTTCCACTTTTTATGGTACCTCTATGTCTTAGAGATAACGGGATATTAAGTCATTCTCAGAATGGACGTATTAGTTATCTTTCAGGTTGTTGTCAATTTCTATCATTGTAGGGTGAGTTTCACATCACTAGAGGGTAGATTGTTTCTATATAAGGGTGAATGGGATGTCCAGGTGAGCAGAGCTAGACCTGAGCATCATGGGTTAAGAGGTGTTACAGCCCATATTTCTAGTCTTTATCTTGATGACCAGGGGACTTCAAAGATGGACTTTCCTCTAGTGGCGGATCGTTTCATGGATGTCTTTCCAGATGACTTTTCTGGTTTTCCTCTAGAGTGAGAGGTAGAATTTTCTATTGAGCTTGTTTCAGGGGTGGCACCGATTTCCATTCCTTTTTATATGATGGCTACCCCATAGTTATAAGATCTCAAGAATTAGTTTGAGGAGTCACTAGAAAAGGGTTTCATCTGACCCAGTACTTCTCCATGGGGTTCACCTATCCTTTTTTTAAAGAAGACATATGGTACCCTCATACTTTGTATGGATTATCGAAATATGAAACAGTTGATGGTCAAGAACCAATATCCCTTGCTGAGGATTGATGATCTCTTTGATCATCTTTGAGGAGTCCTGGTGTTCTCGAATATTAACTTGAGATCTGATTATCATCAGTTTCATGTTAGACCATAAGACATACCTCTTATAGCATTTTGGAGTATGTATGATCTATACGAGTATGTGGTTATGTCGTTCGGTCTCACAAACATGCCTACAATTGTTATGTAAATTATGAACTGAGTGTTCCATCCTTACTTAGATTCTTTTGTGATACTCTTCATGGTTGATATCTTGGTGTACTCTCACACTCTACATGACTGTGATATCCATCTTAAGATCGTTTTGAGTACACTATGGGAGAATCACTTATATGCTAACCTATCAAATTTCCACTTTTGTATGGACTAGATTCAATTTTTGGGTCATGTTATATCATAGAGAGGAGTATTATTAGACCCATAGAAAGTGAGAGAAATAGTTTCTTGGGATCATTCAAATAATGTATTTAAAGTAAGAAGTTTTATAGGTCTATCTAGTTACTAAAAATTTTTTATTCATGAATTTTCACTCTCATTAGCTCCACTGACGGGTCTTACTAAGAAGGGTGCAAAGTACTCATGGACATATTCTTGTGAGTCATCATTTTAGGAGATGAAAGGGAGGTTTACTTCAGCACCAATATTCTTTCATCTTGAGCCATTCAAGAGTTACACTATTTACTATGATGCATCTGGTATTGGGATGGGATTAGTGATTATGCAAGGGGAAGGAGTCGTTGAATACGGGTCTCGGCAGTTGATTCCATATGAGATTTATTACCCAACGCACTATCTCGATTTGTCTGTAGTTTTTCATAATTTGCACTGTTAGAGACATTATATTTTTGGAGAGAATTTTTTGGTGTACACATACCACAAAAGTCTCGAGTATATCTTTACCCAGCATGACTTGAATTTGAGGCAGTAAAGGTGGGTTGAGTACCTTCAGTCCTTTGACTTTTAGTTTTCCTACACACCTGGGAAAGGAAATGTAGTGGCTGATGCATTGAGTAGGAGGACTCAGATACTGGCAGTTCAAGAGGCCAGTAGTGAGTGGCATCTTATGTCTCTATTATTTAAGATGCATTTATTGGTGCACGATAGATAGGGGCAAATGTTTCTTTCTTCTATAGTTGTTTCCTCTACTCTACTTGATCAAGTATGAAGGAGGATGATATAAGATTATGAAGGAATAGTCTTATGGGGGAGTTTGTCAGGAGATGACCCCACTTCTAGATACATCATAGGAGAGGATGAGATCTTGAGCTTTCATGGATGTGTATGGGTGTCAGTAGACATGTGTGAGGAGCTGATGAGAGACTTTTATACTTCAGTTTTGGTATTTTATCCTGGTGTCACCAATATGTATGAAGATTTGTGTCATCAATACTAGTGGATAGGTATGATGATGGACATAACTGGATTTGTGATGAGGTGTTCCATTTGTTAGTAGGTTAAGGCAGAGCATCAATGACTTGAAGGTCTTTTACATTAGTTACCCATTTCTGAGTGGAAGTGAAATAATGTCGTGATGGATTTTGTGACAGGGTTACCGATGTCGCTTCTAGGGAATGATACAGTTTGGGTTGTCATTGATAGGCCCACGATGGTGGAACACTTCTTTCCAATCAAAAATACCTTTAGTTTTGATGATCTTGGAAGGTTGTACATCTGAGAGATTTTACATTTTTATGGGGTCCCACACTCTATAATATCATAAAGGGATGCCTAATTTACTTCATGTTTCTATCAAGGGCTATATAAGGCTTGGGGTACATAGCTACTTCTGAGTACAGCTTACCATCCCCAGACAGATGGCCAGTTAGAGCACATGATTCAGGTGTTGGAGGACATTCTTCGAGCATGAGTCCAAAATTTTAGAGGTTCTTGGGAGAAGCACATACCTCTGGTGGAGTTTTCCTAAAATAATAGTTTTCAGGAAACTATTCAGCTGGCACATTATGTGGATTTGTACAATAGACCATGAAAATCACCCATATGTTTGCTGGAGGCAGGAGAGACAGCTATGATGGGACCTCATCTGGTCCTGGAGACCACAGAGCAGGTGGAGTTGATTCATAAGAGTATGGATATTGCACAGTCTCAGTAGAAATATTATACTGATCGAAGGAGATGACCTCTGTAGTTTGAGGTTTGAAATCAAGTCTTCTTATGTGTCTCATCGAGGTTGTGACACAAAAGGATTAGGGGACAGGGGAAGCTTTCACCAATATACATTTGGAATTTTGAGGTTATGGAGAGATTTAGGCCGGTTGCCTATCGATTACAGTTACCTTAGAGGTATCAGTCTATGCACGACGTCTTCCACGTTTATCAGCTACAGCGTTACTTCTTCAACCCTTCTAATGTTTTACAACCTGAGGAGTTTGAGTTGGAGGTGGACACATCGTTTGAGGAGCATTCTATTCTGATTATAAATCACAGTATGAAGGTTCTTTGTGGCTGCTATGTTCCTCTGGTACGAGTGCTATGGAAGCATAGGCGAGTACAGGATGAGACTTGGGAGAGAGAGGCCGATGTGCGATCACAGTGGCCGGAGTTGTTTGAGGATTCTTCTTCTCCACCTTGTTATGGAAATTTTGGTATGAATGTATTTAAGGGTGGAAATTTGTAAGAACCCAAATCTTTATTTCAAGTATATATCTTGATTTCGGGTGTTTTTGATAAACGGGAGTTTTTATAAATTTTAGAAGTACACGTCGTGTACTTGGGAGTACACGCTGTGTACCAGGTTGTCGTGGGTAGTCGTGTACTAGCTGTGTAATGGCCAAGACATGTCCATGTGAGGTGACCTGGAGATCGCATAAATTGGGGGCCAGTTAAGGTATGTACATAGCGTGTACATTAAATGAACACGTCGTGTACTTTTTATTTGATTAAATGGACCGGGGTCGCGTCTAATCCCCAAAAATGTCTTCTTATAACCTTGTCGCATCCAGGAGTGGTCAAGAGAAATGTTTCTTCTCTGATCCACTGATCCTTCATCCTTTCTCTGAATCAAACACCACTGGATGAATTAGAATCCCACTGGTGATTTCTTCCTTCTTCTTGAACATCACCTCTTGATTTCTCCTCTCTCTTGAGTTATTCAAGGTTGAAAATTTTTTATATTTTGTAGATATATGACATTATAGGTCAATTCAAAGGATTAGGTTCAACTATATCAATCTTACAACATCGAGGTATGTGTTTTTTTTCTTTTGTCATTTCTCTTTGATTTTTATATGCCAAAGTGCCGATTACCCACATTTCGAGTATTTCGGGTTAAGGAAATTGAAACCTATTTTATCTGCCTTATATTGATTGTTGGTTTAAGGGTTCATTGATGTGATATTATATGAAATTTTATGTTTGAGGAACACCCCATGGGTGTGTTCCCTTTTTTTAATGTGTAGGGACATTTGGTTCGGGTTTCCTAAGAGGCATACCTTGTTTCCTTGACTTACTTGATAGGATGAAACTAATTTCTTATTTGATTCTTGTTAAATGCTTGTGATATGCATTGGAATTGTTTATCCATGTAGTATTTGAGATTAATTTAGGCTTCTTGATATCTTTTATGCGCGATTGAATTGCACAGAGCTGTGAGAACATGGTGTTGTTGGACCATAGAGGGAATTGACATTGAGTGCTTCCTCATAGTGTCCATTATTTTTCATGCTATGAGACCACATATGGGATTGACGGTGAGTTCTCCCTCATAGTTTATATAATTACTTTACGATACCATAGGTGGAATTAATGTTTAGTTCTTCATTAGAGAGTTTATATTTTTTCTGGAAAGACCATAGGGGGAATTGACGGTGAGTGCTTCCTCAGAGTGTATTTCACTTTTATTACAATACTTGGCTAGAGGGGTTAGACTGTGTAAGCTACCCAGAGGATTAACTTAAATATTGAATTTTTGTGATGTGTTTTCCAAGATAAAGCACAAGCTTGGATTCGGTCTTGTTAGGTAGTATTCTGAGATACTTGTTGTGATAATTGATTAAATGGTGAACATTAAATGCTAACGAATGTAAATGGAAACTATAGGATTTGGTTACTTTTGTATACTCCTAGTTTCTCTACAACATTCCCATTATTACGTGCTATATATACTCACTGATAGTTAGGCACAGATCTTATGGTGGTTTCCTACTAGGATTCATCTCACACCCTGTTTGGGTCATGCTTTTGGACCCAAACAGATTATATGGTTGTAGGTGTATATAAGGGAAAGCTCCCTTCGTCATCAGGTACTTGATTGTTGTGGATCTAGAGATCATGGGACCAAGATGAGGTTTTGCAATATTGTTAGAGTTTATTTGTTTTCTTTTGTACTTTGATTAAGTATTTTATTCCAGTATTGTGACTTGTTTGGCTATTTTCATAGACATATGTGACGTGCATTATTTAAATATGTACTCCAGTTGTTGAATTAATTTCATTCTTCCACTGTTAAATCGTTGTATGGTTTTATTTCTTCTGCTACTGTTTATTATTATTATTCCATTGTGAACACTCTGCCAATGAGGGAATAGTTTCCCCCCTATCACACCCAAGGCCCTCGCTTTTAGTTGGAAACCTCTGGAGTTCGGGGAAATGTGATTGAGTTCATGTGAACAACCAGGTACAGGGCACCTTTAGGTGGAACCTAGAGCCAAGACATTACCAACCAGTTTTTTATGTTTCTCAGATTATAAAGACACTATACCTATATAGTCTTAATGTGGATTTTTTATATTTTGTAATGAATATTCTTCAACTTTAAAGTAATATAAATGTAGGTAAATTATGGGTCATTATAGAAGGTATTATAGGAAATGAATAGTTAACCTTTAGAATATAGGATGAGATAACATTAGTAAGAACCCAAAGGATATGTTGAAGTATAGGTTAAAATCCTAGTGTTTTAGAAATGATCATGAATAAGCTAGGATAAAACCTAAAGTATTATAAATTTAATTTTTATTCTCGATTATTTGGTTTCCCCATTTTGATTAGTGTTTCTCATACTATTCTTCTTGATTTTAGTCAATGGAAGAAACTTGAAGGAACCATATTAATGTTGAATGCAATGATAAATGCAATGACTTTACTCCTGAGAAACCAAATGTTATAGGACTTTGAATGAAAAATCTTATAGTTACGCTCACACAACTTTATCAATCTATGAAACATGCATGACTTCCAAATGAGAAATAGAGCCAACATAATTATATTGATTCCTTCATGAGGCAATGTCCACCTTCTTTCAGTGGGTCTTTTGATCCATTAATGGCTGAAAATGGATCAGTACCATAGGAAAGATATTTTCAGTTCTCCAATGTTTAGAACATGAAAAATTCATCTTAGTAGTATATTATTTGGAAGTTTAAGGTGATTAATGGTGGAACCTTATCAAGAATATGAGGCAAAGAGATGAAATTAAATCCATGGAATGGGATGAGTTCAAGAACTTATTTTTCAATAAGTACTTTCCTCGTATTCTTCGAACAAAAATGGGGAAGGAGATTCTTAAACATAAGAAAAAGGATTATAAATCCATTGGTACCTAGGAATAAAATTTTACCAGACTTGAAAGGTATGCTTTAGGAATTATTATCCAACATGAGAGTAAAATTGATCGATTATTTAGTTGATTAAAACCAATTATCCAAAGGTCATTAGCCATAATGGACTTCAATAGCTATAAATAAATAGTTCATTGTGATCTAAAGTTTGAGATGGATATTGGAGTAACAAATCAGTACTATAGGTTTGATAATAAGAGAAAAATGGAATTCAATGGAAATCTAAAGAATGCACTAAAAAGAATATGATTTTTCCCTTATGCTCAAAGTGTAGAAATAAATATGGAGGAAATTTTATTAAAAAAACTATTCAATGTTTTAAGTGTGGAAAATAAGTCCATCGGGTAGTTTAATGTCTAAGTGATGGAAAAAATATGTCTAATGATATGAATAGAGAAAAATCTACAAAGAATGCACCTCACACACATCAATGTTACAAGTGCAAGGAAATGGGGCATTACTCTAATCAATGACCAAATCCAAGGGTTTTTAAGATGATATATGTAAGAAAACTCTTAAGGCTAAAGAAAAGTGCAAGTCACATGCGATCACTATTGGTGATGTGGAGTATGATAATGAAGTGGTGAAAGGTACAGTTACCATTCACTATAAATTAGAAAATGTTTTATTTGATTCTGGATCAACCAACACTTTTATTTTTGAATAATTTTCTAAGGGTATCTCCATATGACCTCAAAAATTAGATGTTGAGTTATCTATGACAACTCCTAATGTTACAATAGTTGCATCAAAATTTTATAATTCTTCTCTGGTTGAAGTTTGTGGGAAATTACTTCCTATAAATCTTGTGATCCTTCCTGTAGTGGAATTTTTTGTGATTCTTGGCATGTATTTTCTTTCTCTATATGGAGATTATATCAATTTCTAAGGAATTTAAGTCACATTTCATATTCTAGATCAATCTATGATCATCTATCGATGCAAGGATGAATATAACCTTCTAGTAAAAAATTATTCCATCTTATGGGTCATGATCTCTGTAAATGAAGGTTATCTATCTCAAGTGGTTCGGGAGAAAATCATGATTAAGAATACACTCATTGTATGAGATTTTGATGATGTGTTTATGGAAGAATTACCAAATCATCCACCAAATCATGAAGTTTAGTTTTCAATAGAACTCATACCGGGTACTCTTCCTATTTCAAATACACCTTATAGGATGTCCCCAATTGAGTTACAGGAATTAAATAAGCAACTCTAAGAGAATCTTGAAAAGTTATTCATACTCCCTAGTGTGTCACCTTAGGGAGAACCTATTCTGTTTTGTAAGTATAACGATGGAACAATGAGACTCTACATTGATTTTCGAGAACTTAACAAGATCACTATCAAAAACAAATATCATCTTCCCCTCATTGATGACTTATTTGACCAACTATACAAAGCTCATTAATTTTCCAACATTTATCATCATTTAAGATATAATCAATTAAGGGTCAAGAAAAAAAATATACCAAATATGGAATTTCGTTCAAGGTATGGACACTATGAATTTATAGTGATTCCTTTTGGTCTTACTAACGACCCCTCTATTTTCATGGATATATTGAATAGATACTTTAGAGACTATCTTGATCAGTTTTTGGTAGCCTTTATAGATGATATTATTTTCTATTCAAAAATAAAGGAAGATTATGAAGATCAGTTGATAATTGTACCAAAGACCATGAGAAAGGATAGTCTTTATGAAAAAATTACCAAGTGTGAATTTTGGCTTCAAAAAATTTCATTTTTGGTTTACATAATCTCCAGAGAGGGGATATCTATGGATCCATCAAAAATAGAAGTTATTTAAATTAGTCTGATACCAACAACGGTAACTAAGATTCTAAGTTTTCTTGGTTTGACTAGATATTATCGACATTTTGTGAAATAGTTTTTCATGATTATTTAATCCACTAACCAAGTTGACTTAGAAAGGAGTCACATTTTTGTGGATAGAGGAATGTGAAGAGAATTTCAAAGATCTAAAAGAAAGTTTTCTAGTGAACCTATGCTCACACTACCTTGTAGTGGAGAAAGTCTTGTGCTCTATAGTGATACATACAAGGAAGGGTTGGGTTGTTTTCTCATGAAAAATGATATGGTGAAAGCTTATGCCTTATGAAAATTGAAAATCCATGAGTAAAATTACCCAACTCATGATTTAGAGTTAGCTGTAGAAATATTTTCACTTAAGATATATAGGAATTATATTTATGGTGAAAGGTGTGATATTTATACTGATCATAAAAGTTTAAAGTATATTTTCACACAAAAGAGTTGAATATGCGTCAATGAAGATGGTTGGAGTTGAATAAAGATTAGGACTACTCAATAAATTACCACCCAGGGAAAGGAAACAAGGTGGTAGATGCTTTGATTCTAAAGGACCATGATAGCCTATCCATGATGAAGATCACAAAAGATCCAATATTTTTGGATTTTCAAAAAATGGATCTTTAAATTTTAATGGGAGGGGAGAAATATTATCTTTATCAATTAAATGTTCAACTATATATACAAGTAAATATTAAGGATTTTCATAAGGAATGTGTAGAGATACAAATAAAGGTGAGAAATGTTCCTAAATGAACCCTAGTTGTGATGGAATAATAAGGTTTAGGAACTGGTTTTGTATTCCTCCTATACCAGAATTAAATAAGGAGCTATTGGATGAGGCTCATAGTTCTTCATTCTATATTCATCTTGGATGCACAAAGAGGTATAGGGACCTAAAATATTATTTCTAGTGGGGTGTCATGAGAAGATATTTTTTTGAATATTCCTCTCAGTGCTTGGTTTTTCATCAAGTTAAGGCTGATAGATATAAGTATAATGGAATTATACAACCATTACCCATACCAAAATGGAAATGGGAAAAAATATTTATGGACTTTTTTGTTGAACTTCCCAAAACATATAAAGGCTATAATTTTATAAGGGTTATAGTTGATTGCCTCACAAATTTGGCACACTTCATTACCATTAGATAGTATTAATATCTTGATCAGTTTTCTAGGATATATGTAAAGGAATTGGTTAGATTGTATGGAGTACCACTTTCCATAATATTTGATCAGGATTCGATGTTTACCTTGAAGTTATGGAAAATTACTCAGTAGTCTTTGGATACAGAGTTAAGTTTCAGCACTTATTATCATACTCAAATAGTCTAAGAGTATAATTCATACTCTAGAAGACATATTAAGAGCTTTCTCTATGGATTTAAAATGTTTTTGGGAACAACAACTACCTTGGTGGAATTTTCTTACAATAATATCTTTCACTAAAGTATTCATATGGATCCTTATGAAGCCATCTATGGAAAGAAGTTCAGAACTCCAACTTGTTCAGATGAAGTTGGGGAAATAAATCTATTATGACCTCCTCTTGTTGACGAAATGGCAGAAAATGTCAGATCTATTCAACAACACTTAAGAGTAGCTCAGATTCAAAAATAAATTTATCCTAGAAATCAAAGAAAAGACCTATAGTTTGAAGTGGGTGATAAAGTGTTTCTATTAATATCTCCCTAGAAGGATTAATGAGATTTGGAAAGAAGGGAAAGATGAGTTCTAGGTATATCGGTCATTTTAAAATTCTAGATCGTATTGGGAAGGTACCATACTGATTGGAACTTCCACAAAATATCTCTCAATTTCATGATGTGTTCCATGTATATCTTCTGAGAAAGTACATACTTTATCTTTAACATTTACTAAACTCATAATTCATACCTTTTGACCAAGATCTTTCTTATAAAGAACAACTGATAGATATTTTTAATCATAGTGAAAAATTTCTATGAAACAAGACCAATCGCTTGTTTAATTTTTTGTGGTTGAACCACAAATTTGAGGAAGGTATGTGGGAACTTGAGGATATGATGAGGGATAGATATCCTTATTTTTTATATCCAATTTATGAATTTCATGGTAGAAATTCAGTTTAAGGGGGTATAATATAACACTCGAATGTTTTTATAAAATATTTTATTTAAATAATTTTAATTCCCCAATAGCTTGTATTGCATGAAATCGTGAGTTTAAGAAAACCATGATATACCCTTAGTATAAAACTACCATTTTAACCTATACATTAGGTTAGCGTGAATAAATATAAATAACTTATGAAAATGTATGGTGAATACATTCACTACCAATTATTTATAAAAAATATAAATCAATTATTTATTAGTATTAATAAACTGAGTGAATTACTATTAGTAAAAGAAATTAATGACATATATATGTAATTTATTTAATAAAATATTTTTTATATTCATACAATAGATATTTTTTCATAGAGTATTTTTTTTAAAGAGTTGGTTCCTCAGTCAAAGACCAAGTCGTGATTTATTGAATAAAAGAAAAGGAGTTACAAAAGTCTGAAAGATGGAATCTTATTACAATCCTTATTGAAGAAAGAGAGTGAATCATCAGGAAAATAATCCAACCAGGTAATGACATGGTTGACCCCCTTGTTGGAAAGACTATCGGAAACCATGTTCGCTTCGCGGAACACATGTGTGGCAATGTAGTTGAGATTACTGAGCGAAGAAAGACATTTCATCCATCAAGAGGTAAGAGGCCAAGCAAGGTGCACCACTCCCTTCCAGATAGCATGGACAACAGTGGTTGAATCAAATCAATCCACAGGTTCTTCCAACCCTTCTACTTGGAAATGTCCACCGCATGAATGACTCCCAACATTTCCACTTCTAAAGCTGAGGTCATGCCACATCCACCAAAGAAGCGGCCAAGGCATCTGCCAAGAAAGTCTCTAAAGATGGAACCACAACCTGCCGGACCCGGGTTACCTCTAGAAGTGTCGTCAACATTTAATTTGATCCATCCTGGCAGCATGGCTTTCCAGAATACCTCAAAGGTACGTCGGGGTAGCCTATAAGAGCCCGCAATTCGAAGATGGTGGAGGATCTCAAAATCACCAACAGAGTTGTCACAATGAACTTTCTAAAGAGAGGTAGAATCCTTAATTGCAATGATAATACGCATTTTACCTGCATTGAGATTGAACAAGCAATTATTATGAATAAAATTATTTCTATCATACCAGATCACATGCAGAAGCTCATCCACCTTATCCTAAAAAAGATTCCTGGTTTTCTTTGAAGACTCCCAAATCACACAATGTTGAAGTTGAGAGCTTATAGAAGCAAGAAGTGACCATATGCAACCAAAAATGTCAGAAATGTAATTCCAAAGAGCTACAGTTGTAGCACAAGACAAGAACAAATTATTAGCATCCTCACGGTGTTGATTACACAGATGACATATAGAGCAAGGAGAAATCCCAATGGATTGAAGAAACACATCAGTGGGGACCCTATTATAAGAAACATGCCAAATGAGAGTAAAATGTGAGGGATTGATCCAAGGTTTGTAAAAAGCATTCAACCAGACAAATTTAGAAATATAATTACTAAAACTGTTTTTGTAGAAACTTTTAGAATCCATGACACCATTAAAGGAAGGTTCCCAAATAAAGAAATCATCAGTGTGAGAAAAATGATAATTTTCAATGATGTGACTGATGTGGTTTGGAAGGGCGATGTAATGAGAGTTAACAATATCACAAATCGTGGAGGTGGTGTTCTCAGTTCTAGTGGTGGACGTTTTCATAGAGATTAAAGGGACACCAGTCCATTTTTTCATCCAGAAATTCATAGAGGAATCAGTGCTAACCATCCATCTAGTGTTGTTCATGATTTTAAGGAAAGACTGTATAATGGAAGGCTAGATGGAAGAAGTGATGTAACCCAAGTTACCATTCCGAATCTTCGTAAAAAACCTTTTCTTAAGAAATAACAAGGAATCAGAGTTGCTATCAATCAGATTCCAAGTAATTATAGCTTGAAGGGATTCATTAAAAAGTTTAAGATTCTTGATACCAAGACCACCCCTATCCAGGGGTTTAAAAAAAGTGACCCATGGTATGGTGAAAAGTTTTCTTTCAATCGTACTACCAGTCCAGAAAAAAAATTTAATACAAGTATTGATTCTTTTGAGAAGACTAGAGGGCCAATTATAAACCATAATCGAGTAAACCATCTTGGAAACAATTGTATACTTAACAAGACAAACCTTTCCAGCCATAGAAATAGATTTACAATTCCAAGAAGATAGTTGATTGATAATTTGGTCCACAGTGTTGTGGAAATAGCTTGATTTTGGTCTTCCCAAAAATATAGGAACACCCAAATAAGTGAAAGGGAAAGAGCCTTCTTTGATTCCTAAGTAATCAATTTTGTGACTTTTTCTGTTGGGGGAAAAGTTTTTTCCAAAGAAAACAAAGTATTTTTTCCAACTTATCGCTTGACCCGAAATATCTTCATAATGCGCCAGGGCACTTTTGAGGTTTTTAATGTTCCTTTTATCGCCCTTTAAGAATAAAATTATATCCTCAGAAAATAAAAGATGTGTAGGAACAATTACGTTTCTAGCAGCCTAAATGGGATTGATTTTCTTTTGATTCACAAGGCTCATAATAAGTCTACTTAAATAATCATCTACAATAGTGAAAAGAATGGTTTAAAGGGGATCACCTTGCCTAACCCCCTTGGTACATTTGAAAAAACCTTTAGGGGACCCATTGACCAGCACAGATCTGGAAGCCGAATTGAATAAAGTGCGGATCATGGTAGTAAAAGAGTCATTAAACCCAAAGATTTTAAGAACCTTGAAAATATAATTCCAGTCCATAGTGTCAAAAGCTTTCATGATGTCTAACTTAATGGAAACACTGCCTCCTCTAGTGAATTTATTCCGTATATTAGTACATTCTGAGGCAAGGTAGATACAATCTTGAATGGTTCTTCCTTTGATAAATCCAAATTGGTTCCAAGAAACAATTTTATTAGTGATGGAGGTGAGTCTATTAGCAAGAAGTTTTGTGATAATTTTATAGAGGGTGTTGATGAGAGGAATAGGTCGGAAAAGATGAATCTCTGCAGCATTATCCACTTTAGGAATAAGAGTAAGGTATTGAGCATTTATCCCATGAGGAAAAACACCATTGGAGAAAACAGATTTAACCAGTTTACAAACATCCATATGGATGAGATCCCGGTATTGTTGAAAGAAACCATTGTTGAACCCATCCGGACTCGGGGCACTATCAGGGTTGAGGCTGAAAACAGTGTCCCTGATTTCATGGTCCATAGGTATTATTATGAGATGATCATTGTCCTTATAAGTGACCATATTAGGAATGATGTCAGGAAGGATATTTGTACTAACCTCTGAACCATTAAACAAATTGTGGAAGTAATCAACAACATGATTTGCAATGGAATCCTCAGTGTCAAGAAGAGTTTCATCTACTTTAAGAACAAGGGGCCTACATATTTTCCTGATTCTTTGAAGAGAATTATAGAATTTAGTATTTCTATCACCATCTGATAGCCATTTAGTTTTAAATATTTACCTGTGAATGTTCTCTTTGAGCTTCAGAAGAGAGTTAAGCTTCAAAGAAATAGTAATTTCACCTTGGGGATCAAGAGAAAAATCAGAGAAGGTATTAGAGCTTTGAATACGAATGAGGTCATTCTCCAAAGAGGAGATGTCTGCGTCAAGATGCTTTGTTTTAGAGAAGCACCAAACCTTGAGTTGTTGTTTCAAAAGTTTTAATTTAGCAATTCAAGTAAAAGATTCACTTTTTTGCGGCATGCCATCCCAGAAATCTTTAATCATGTTGGAGCATTCTGGGACCGAAGCCCAAGCATTGTTAAATTTAAAAGGGAGGGGAGATTTTGAGCCCTTAGAGATGAAGCTGACAAGAATGGGGTGATGATCAGAGTTGATCTTGGGTAAGGTAATGCTAGATATGGATTCCCATTTATCAAGGGTAGCATTATTAGTGAAAGCTCTATCAAGTTTTCTAGCTACAATCCTATTGAGGGACTTTCTATACCAGGTTTATTTGGAACCAGTATGATTGATTTCATTAAGTTCTCAATCCTCAACGGAAGCTTTAAATTATCTAGTTGAGATCCAGAGAGTTTCAGTAGAGGTTCCCTCCTTGCAAGCACCGAGTAAGTTATAACCAATGGATCACAAGTGTGAATATTTCGAATAAAAGTTAATTTTAGGATCAGAAATGGAAAATAAACTTGGTTTGTGAGTCAAAATAAATCTCTTAAGAACAATAAAAGTATCTGAGTTAGCTAAACCCAGAAAATTCCAAAACAAACAATTCATTTGAACCTGCATTTGGAGATAGAGATCCCTTTTTTTGTTCCACACGAGCCCTTATTCCTTGCTGACCTTCTAGGTGCATTAGAGGATGATGGGATGGATTGCTTTCCCTGCTTGTTCTTATAAAGAGGTAATAGAGACATTAGAATCAGTTTTAATATTGACACCCCTATTTTTATTCAAAGATATTAAAGCCGGAAGCAGAGTTTCTTGGAAATATTTTTGAGGCAAATCAGAAGCGAGAGCATCAGATATATATGAGGAGGTAGTCATAGTGGCCACAGAGCCCACTTCCACTGTCTGATCACTGGAGCCTACCACCTTGAGGGTGTAAGGATTTTCAATGGCCATATGCACCTGGTCTGAAGTTTCAATGATGATTTTGTTGGGATTAAGGTGCAAATTCAAATCCATATTGGTCTCCTTTGAGAGAGACGTAGGCTGATCAGGTTGGTCATTGGGACCATTTAGATGGTCAATAGCCTTGGTAGTGGGATGTGAACTCATTGCATTTATAAGTTTCTTGTCAGCATAGAAAATGGAGGATGAAGAGATACCTGCAACCACACCCTTTATCAGCATACCTGCAACCTCATGTACCTCCACCTGAGTCACGGCCTGAAGGCCATCACCCGAAGAGTAATGTTGGAAATCCACCCATGGATGTTCAAGGATGCTTCTGTAATTTTTATTAATATATTAAAAGGGTAAACTGGGTAATTAAGGGTAAGAATACTATTATAAAATTACTCTAACACTTTTATTAATATAATTGGATAAGTGTGTTTCAACCTAAATCATCATTGGGTCTAAATGGTGTCCTTTTGAAGCCACTTGGATGAGAGTAGGACATTTAATTTATTTATATTCAAAGAAAAGTTAAATACGTCTCACTCAAATTTTAATAATTAAATAATTTTTTATATAAGGTTATACAGAAGATAAATTCAATTATAAAAGATAATTTGAAAGATAAATTTTTGTTCTTTATCATGTTAATTTATTTTTAATTTTTAGGAAATAAATAATTACCTTGAAGACTTATACTTTGATGATTTAAAAATTAATTAATTGATGAGAAATCAATAAAACAATTTTTATTAAAATAAAAATAACCATCAAAATACCCAAACAATTGACCAAATTGGCTGGTTATATCTCGAACATAACCATCCAAGGTTCGAGTTAGTGACCATTCAGAGCCTTATAGAAGATATTTTGACACTTATATTACTTTATTTCAAGTGATGTTAAAGTTTTTACAATCATAATTTAATAGCTATAACATTTTAAATCATGGATTTTCTAGAAAATAAATTTGACTAAAAATATTACTATGAAATATAGTATATTTATCTTCATAATAGTATTGTATTTTTAATTTTTATTCAATAAATAAGTATATTAAATAATTACAAAAAATTGATGTATTTATTATTTTATTAAAATGGATAATAAATAAATGTTATTAAAAATATTAAAATAAATATAATTTCCAATAATTAATATGTCTAATGAATTTTATATATGACCTTGACCACTTAGTAATATAATAATATAATTTTTTTAAGTTAAATTTTTATCGTAATATTTTTAAAAATCAATGAATTGAATAGGGTCTAAATTGACACTATTGATTGTTTATACAAATAATGTTCTATTAAATTATTTAAAAAGAAAAAAACATTTTTTTTAATTTATAATAATTATTATATATTCTAAATTATTCTAAGGTATTTATTTATGGTCTAATTGACTTCAAATGAGTAAATATTGAATGATTTTAATATGGAAATATTTGTTACCCTAGTTAAAAATTAAATAGAATAACTAAGTGTTAATTAAAATGATAATTTTTAAATTGATAGAAAATCATTTCAAAAATATATTGGTTTATGATATTACAACCCTATATATTCTCATATTTTAAATTGGTACATTTGGGAGCTTTTTTGATGAGTTTCTATTTTATTATAAATTAATAATTTTAAAGATCCCAAAAATGCCCCTCACCTCAATTATAAAAGGGAACCTCCTCCCTAACCTATTCACTTAACATTGAGACTTAAAGATCAGACATACCCTGCCATTTTTCCTTATAAACTTCCCTAGTTACATTCTAGAGGTTCGGGTCTTATTCAAAGAGCAACTCTAGTGTTCTGAGAAGAGATTTTGGGGAATCACGCCGAAGAAGAGGTAATCTCCTCTACTGATTCTTTAAAGCTTCTTTATTTTTAAACTTACTCTTCATGATTTGTTTTATTATAAAGTAATAACTCTAGAATCAGTTATATACTGAGATGTTATTATAATTATGGAACAAAAATATTCTACTTTCTATCCGTCCTATAAAAATGAAATCGCTACACGTGCGTACGTATAGCTTACCGTGTCCACACCGTGGTGTAATCTGTTTTTCACCACCACCTTACTTGGATAGGTATAATGGTGGAAATAATAACTATATATTATTATTATAACATTATATTTATTCTAAAATATTATGCACTATTCACTTCAATACCATTCAACAATTATGGGAATGATATTGTTGCACGTGCATACGTACGACCTACCGTCTCCACAATGTGATGTGATTCATTCTACATGATCTTCATTAAAGAATAATAATATAAATAAATAGAATTAATAAATAGGATATATATATATAATATTAATATCATTTTTTAATGATATTTCTATAACCAATGAAGGATAACCTGAACTTATTTGACAAAACATGCATAACCACATGAAGTAGTCAATACCTGAATAACAAGTAATAATGAAATGATATTAACAAATAGATGATAATATGATCATATATGATATCATAAAAATGACTATGATTATGAAATAATCCAATTACGTTATTTAAATATTTATACATGAGGTTCTGATACGTACAAAGTAAATTTTACCTAATGTAATGGATAATTTTTCAATCTCATTATTATTTGATTTTTTTATACATAAGTATTTACTAAGGTATATTTATCATCCACATCCATGTTTCATAAATATTTAATATTATTTATATTCTTCTAAAGTTTTTTAAATTTATTTTTACCCATTAGTGAATTTTTATTAAATGGTATAAATTGAATCTTTTGTCGTTATTCAATATGAGGTACTTTTTAACTTTTCCAACAAAAGGATGAGGAAAATGTTTTTATAACTTATACAACATGAATGGATTTTTATGTTTTCATAATTCCTTATTTCCATGAAGCTTCCTCTACATGATTTCAAGTTTATTTTCTTTTAAAATTTTGTGACATTTTGGGAAAAAATGTTTCTGAAGAAGAAAAGATATTATTCTCAAGAATAAATTTCAAGTGTTATATCAATATTTCTTTCCATATAAGATGTAATTCTTTATTGGGGTTATGTTTTAAGTATAATATCCTTATTTTTCATATGATTTTATTTTTTTTATGATGTAATGATATTTATGAAATTCATTTGTTTTACATGTATTATGTTATGGTGGAATGATGTTTAAAGAAACCCATTTTATTCCTTGGGTTATGATAAATGATTTATGTTATTGTGGAACACGTTAGAATGATTTAATTATGAAATGGGTGGGACCTATATCTCCCTCCAACGCATTGGGTAAATATTTATATCTTATGATATGGACATGGTTGGAATGGAAAATGATCTCGGTTCAGTAATATAGGGCTAGAACGAGGAGTGAACTCAGTTCATTAATGGACTTTGTCCTCTATGATGGTCTTCGAGATGAGACTTAACTAATATGAAATAAATTTCTATGCTTATATTAATTTCACAAAACATCATGTCTTATGTTATGACTTTTGGGATTACATTCATTGATACTTATGAACATTCATGATTTATCTCATGGAATGATATAATGATCTTTCAGATGCAGGATAAGATTTTCAAATGTTATGTTCTTATGTCTTATGATTATGATTGATATATCTCTTTTCTACCCTTACCGAGCATCTGATCTCACCCTTTTATATGTATCTTTTCCCTAAGTCATTAAGAAGGGTATTAAGTAAGATATGTCAAAAACAGGTATAGTTATGACAAAATAAGTGGGAGACAATGAATATGTCTTATGAACTAGTTATTTATTTTTCTTGTTTATATAGACACTATACCTATAGGTTCATTTCATGGCTTTGTTATATTTTGTAATGAATATTCTTTAACTTTTAATTAATTTCAATGTAAAAAAAGTATGGGTCATTATAGTAAATAGTTTGATCCTAAATACGATAGGAAGATAATTGGAAGATTTTTGTATCTAATGGCTTCAAGAATAGATATCATTTATATCATTACAATATGTGAAGGGTATCAAAGTTCTAAAAAAATCACATCTCATAGTTGGAAAAAGAATTATCAGATATATCAAAGTCATAACTAAATTCAAAATAAAATAAGACAGCTTATGAAATATTGATCTATTTTATTATACACATACAGAATGGATAGTTTGTGTTAATGATAAAAGATCCAAATCTAGTGGATTTTTATTTTTAGAAGAAAGAAGTGTGAGTTTTATATGAAAAATAAAAATTATGAAACTCTCATCACAATTGAATCTAAATATGTTGTTACCACTCAAGCTACAACAAAACTAATATGGATGAAGACATAATTAGAATATTATTTTTATATATTTGAATTTTCCCCTTCCCTTGGGATATGATAATAAAAGTGCAACAAATATTATTAAAAATTCCATGAAACATTCTTGTTCCAAGAACATTGATATCAAATATCACTTCATCAAAGAGCTTGTGGAAATGAATAAATTGAAATTGGAGTTTATTCCTACAACAAATCAATTTTCTAATATTTTCACTAAGCCATTGTAGAAGGAGACATTTTATAAGGAAGTATGATCACATGTATGCAACCTCACCTTCTTTAAGTATAAGTTATTAGATTCTATCCCCTCTCTCATATTGTCTTTAGATAATGTTTTCAAAGAGGGAGAAAAATTTTTGTAACATAAATATATATACTGGTATGTGTTTTACCTATAGAGGGTAAGTATATATTTAGGGGCGTTCTTAAAAGGGGTAAGATATGATTTCAGCAAGTGTAAAATTTTTTAATAGTATTTTCAAGTAGACATAGGAAATATTTCTATTAAAGGTTGAAGTTTTTTGTGGTGAAATTTTAATGTTTAAATAAAATTTTCTTACAAGGTATAAAAAAATGTGTCTTAGTTTACTAATTATGGATAGAATGTTATTGTTGTTCAATGGTTCTTGATTCCATATCATGTATTTTTAGAATTGTTGGATAAATAATCCATTTTATGAGTTACAAAGTTTTAGTGGTTTTATGTTTCTTGGTTGACAACAAATCCAAAGGGGGATTATTGAGATTGGGAGGTTTTGATGTTCTTTTTAAAAGCAATAATAGGTTAAGAAATTATTGGTTAGGGTTTTCATTAATGAATATGGTTAGATCAGTCTAGTTTTCTTTTATTTTCATATATGAATCACTTCATTTTATTAATTTTTCAATATGGGAAATCATACGAAGATAATCATCCTGAGTGTTGTGTCGATCACTTATCTTATGAAACTTAAAAATTTCATTTGATAGATATTTAGATGAATTATATATGGTGAGGATTTACTATTCTTAGTGGTTATAACATCATGAGTATTAAAAAACATCCTGATCAAATACATTTTTAAAGGGGGAGAAAATCATTTGTATATAAAAAGTCCTTACTATGAAGATCTGAGGAACTTCATCAGACAGAAGTTATCAGTTAGAGGTTTGGTTGAGCAGTGTTTGTGTCTGATGTTCTTTAATTTGTGATGTTGTGGAATTATGAAGTTATGTTCTTTGTAATGGTAGATAAGCAAGTTACATAAGGGTAATTCTCAATTTCTATACACTATATAAGGGTACATGAAGATACATGAAGTGTTATCTGATAATATTTTGTGAAGATATCTGATTATGGGAAAGTTTTTGATGTATAAAGGGAAGTTGTCAGGGAGTTTCATCAGATTAAGACCGTCATACTATCTTCTATAATATTATTAGTCTGATTCCATTAAAATAACTATATGTGTTTTTAAAGAGTGTTTACTTTTGTAAAATGTATATTAGATGTGTGTTTATGAATTTACAAAGTGTTATTATTTTGGGATGATTAGAGGGAATTCACTAAGTTCTTAGATAGATGGTTTTAGTTGAAGTCACCATATGAATGTTTCGATAAAAATTTCATCGATCAAAGGATGGAATATTAAGGAAATGATCAAATATTTCTAATTCATTCCATTGGATAGTGTAAGTATATTGAAGAAGACTCACAAAATGTTCTTACAAAGTTATGAAAGAACATCGGCTGAAGTTACATTGGTCAAAAGTGTTGTTACAAAGTTTCACTAGATGCATGAGTGGTATAAAGTTATATTAGATTGAAAGACTTTATAGGATATTAGTAAAGGTATAAAATTTGATGATGCAAATATGATCATTCAATTCTCTAAATATCATGAAGGAAATATTTTCGATTCTCTTTGATTTGTAAAAAAGATTGAAAAATATCAATGATGTAGAGTCTTAAAGGGAAATCTTATCTTTTATGAGAATTGTTTATAATATTCTAAGTAGTATGATGGAAGTATAAAGTGGTAAGTTTGAATCAAGTTTTCATGTTTCCATAAAATCTTGGAGGAACCTTTCCAATATAAAGGGGTATTTCATGAACCGACCTAAATAACCTACCTAAATGGTTCCTGAATAAATCATGACATGTCGCAAAGGGCATTCCCAATCCCCATGGGATAGAAACTAACATCTGGTCATCAACAAACATCAATAGGGAATGATTTCTCCTCAAGGATAATAAAAAAAAGAAAATAGTATAAGTAAAATATAAATATTCCGTATTACAATACAAATATCAAGAGTTAAAATACATAAGGTAGAAGAAACATCAAACTAAAAATCTCGAGTTAATGATAACATCATCGCGGGATCTTATCATAATAGGTGGAAACACAATCCACCTATCATCACCAACACCCAAGTTCCCTTTATCGAGAACATTCACCATCACCAAGTAGTGATTTTACCTTTCTTGTACCTATTATAAGACAGTATTAAATTCTAGAAGGTAAAGGTAATATGTGAGAAACAAATCCCTGTAGTATTTCACAAAAAATTTCATAAAAAATTTCATATCAAACAAACCATTTATGCTTAATTTTAAATAAGACTTGGAATAGAAATATTTTCACAATCCAAGTTAAAACATTCTTGAGGAAACTTTTCAATGCATAATAATAAATGAGGCTTCAAAATTGAGTTTCCATCAATGAAAGAACAAATATACAATTTTATCAAAAGAGGAATGAATAAGTATTTTCATCAAAACTGAAATGTGTTCCACATTTTACAATACTGTCATGTAAAACCATTTTCAATAATCAATAATAAATCATGGAAACCATGGTTAAGAGACCCAGGGGTAGGTTTATATACATAGGGATTCTCACACATTAAATTATATCTCCTAGTGTGAACTTGTTCCTAGGCCTAAGCCTGGGGAAATAGTCATAAAATTGGGGAAATGGGAGAAGATACCTAAAGAATTATCTATCTCGAAAAAAATTAACATCCCTAAGGTTTAATCGAATAATGTACCTAAAAATGAATAGAATATTGTCTCTAAGGACTAATCTCCCTACTATATAGAGATAATACCCGCCCAATGTGTCTTATTCCCACCTAACTACCTAGGATCCCATGTACTTCAAGGTGAATTGGAAATTTTTGGGGCTATCATTCAATTCTATTAGTATTAATCATTTCAAATAATAATTCAGCATTTTATTTCAAATCATCCCCAACATCAACTTTTTGAACATTTATTTCTTTTT
The DNA here is from genome assembly GCA_963277665.1 of Viscum album. Lineage (NCBI taxonomy): Eukaryota > Viridiplantae > Streptophyta > Magnoliopsida > Santalales > Viscaceae > Viscum > Viscum album. Next base: position 1,114,277,060 of record OY728157.1, read on the forward strand.
AAAAATCATCATCAAATGGTTTTTATTAAAAAAACCATTAATTTCAAACAAAAATACAACATCAAATGATTTTTATCAAAAACTCATTACATTTAAATAAATCAATATCTCTTCAAATCATTAAACATTTCATTCCATTTTATTTCATCAGAATCATGTTTCACATCATTTATTTCACATAGATAACATTTTTCAGAAATAAAATTTTATTTTAGAATCCATTTTCAAAAGAATTTCACCACACACACACTATTAAATTTTAAAAATTATTTATCATAGACTCAAATATATCCTTGAAAATAAATCAGAAATCCATTTCATATTAAGAAAGTAATAAGGGTTTAAAGAGAATGGAATTTCCATAATAAATCACTTATCTTAATAAAAATGTCACAAAACCTGAATTAGGGTTCGACCATAAGAAATAATAGAATTTTCATGCCCCATAATTAAGGTAAAATATAAAAATACTCTTTTTTATCACCCAACATCTATATTTACTAAACTCCACTCAAGTGTATCACAGGAATCGAAGAAATTTTAGTTTGAGTATTTTAAAAAATATCATAGGAATTCAAGTTCATAGAAGAAAATCCTAAATTAAAAATTCTATTTAATTTTATTTTTTCAAATGAATCTTGAATGATGAAGGTTTAAAATCATTTAAAATGGGATTTAAAACCTTAAAGAGTTCAAAATGGTGTTATAAGTCATTCTAGAAGAGGAAGAACAAAAATTAGGTTTTAAAAACATTTCTTACATAAAAATGGTTGTTTTTAAGGGTAACATGGTTTACCCTTACATATCTCATGGCTTCTATATAAGGTTAAGTGGTTTACCCTTATATCATTTTCTCTCCTAGACTTACCTAAACACAATGGTTGAGTACCCTTATTAATCCTTTGAAAATCTAAGACTACCCTTACACAGCACATGAGGTTCCCTTATGTATCTTTTGAAAACATTTGGATTCCCGTATTCAGTGTGGGTTAACCTTACCCAATGCATTAGGTTCCTTTATGAAACTCATATACAAAGTTCTTTAACTTTACATAGCACATTGACTACCCTTACACAACACATAGGATTTTCAACCTACCCTTACATAGTGGGTAACTTAACCTTATGAAACCCTTATAATTTCAAGGTTACCTTTACAGAACACCCCTTGTGAATAGGTAGAAATATCTTATCCTTGTGTAGACCCCATGATTTATGTGAGGGTAAAAATTAACTTAAAATTTATTAAATTTAATTTTAAAAGAATCTTCAAAATAATTATAAAAAGGTGTCTAAAAAGAATAGAAAATCCCAAAAACATATAAAACCAAAATAAAATATCTTGAACAAAATAATTTACCTAAACGAAAAGATCGGGAAGATAAAATTCTCCCCACCATAAATGTAACACTCCCAGTTTCAAGTACTTTACCCTTTTATTATGTATTTTGAGCTTATATAATACTTGGGTTAAGTTTCAAAAGTTTTCAGAAGCTTTTGGAGTGTTTTGGAAGTGTTTATAAAGGTGAAAAGTTTGAGCATGGTTAATATAAACTCTACACTATATCCATGAAACAATACAAGGTGATGTTAGGATTCACTGGAGAGGTGCACAATTAGAGCATAGTTTTCCAAAACTATGTGCATGACCGAGGAAACCATGAATTTAGAGAGAAATTTAAAAGGATGGTTGGCACATGTTTTTTCAAACTATGTAAAACAACAATGAGAGGTTTTGGGCTTGAGAAAATAGAACCACATGGTTGGTTTATGAGTTACAAAATCATGTTGCTACCTGGTTGTTATCCAGTATCATGCACATGGTTGGTGCATGTTTTTACAAACCATGCAACGTATTCATATGATATTAAGTTAATAATTATAATATTAGATTTTAAATCATATTAAAGCACTTAAGCCCTCATTTTCCCCCTATTATTATAGGGTCTCAAACTCCTCTCCCCTCCTAGGCTCCCAAGATAATTCTCTTTGAACCAAAAGTGACTATTATACAAATCAAAATTACTTTAAGATCAATAATCATTATGACATCTTTATTCCTCCTTGTTCTTATTAGATTTACTATTCTAATCTCTCTCCAATCCATATATCTAGTCTTTTATGGATATATTTATGTGTTTTTACTTGAATCTTTATGAGATCTTGTTGGACCTATTAAAGGAAAGTTTTATTGATCCCAGATCTAGAAGTTTTTAGTGTCATTATTCATTTTCACCATCTGTTGAGAGGTAGGTGGATTATCACTCATCCCCATTATTCTAGAACTTGAAGTATTATTTGATTTAATGTATTTTATTTGATTTTATATGGAAAAATTATTTGATTATGTAAAGGAAACTATTTTGGTTTACATTTCTAAATTTTGGAAAATTGGATGGTGTTTTGAAAAACCTCTTTCATTATAATATTAAAATTATGGTTTTAAAATTATGGAATGGTTTTTGAATTTGAAAATCGTTTGATGAAATGATTTAAGAAAATGAATTGTTTTTTAAGAATTTTTTTGGCATGGAATTTGGCATAATTGGGTTTGAGTGTGTTCAAGGTGGATAGGTGTGGTTCAAAGTTCCACAGTTATGGTGGGACGGATTATATTCATGGAGTACCACCATTAACGGTAACACTAAGATTCAGTGTATGGATGCGTGTTTGTGTAAAAATGGGGATGGTTATGTAAAGTATGTATAAATGGTCATTGTATTGTTTATGTTTTTCTCACATGGATTTTAATTATAGATTTATGTAATTTGTTCATCTACTTTTTAACTATTTTATATTAAATGATCTAACCAGTTATTATTCTAGTGGTGTGGGTTGGGAATCTTCCATGGATTGAATACTGAGATTATAATCACCCATACTTGGTAACTTTGGTGTATTTTTAGATTTCATATACCAAGACACGGATAAGGTAAAGGTATCATATTTCCCTAATGATGCATCTTGATATCATGGGCATGGAAAGAGGTGTTGGATCTTGAAACTAGTTCAGGTGGTACCTGGGATCATGACACCTTGACTTCCTTGAGTCATGTTGTCTTTTGGTTTTGTCATTTAATATTCCATATCCTATTATCACTCTGATATTATTATTTTTTTTAGATTTTATTTTTTTCTATATTAATCATTCTCATGAATTATATAGGAGGATTGGATGTTTATATTTTATGTTGTCTAGATATTTGATCTTCATTAATGGAAAATCATCCCTTAATGTTCTCTTAATCCCGTGAGATTTATTATTAAAATTTGGTGTCTTGGGGATGTCACCTAATTGTTGTGGCACTTTATCTCCTCTCAATCCAATGAGTTGGGCTGAGATGTTATATATGGTATTAGTATTGGATGGTCCATCTATCTCTTAGGATGGTAGAAAATAGATAGGAATGTCAGAACTTAAATTATATATCTTAAAAATATGTAGCTAAACATTTTATATTTAACTTCAATTTATCAGGGTGTTTGAGTACAAAAGAGTTATGGAGCTCTTTTAGGTGTATTTTCATCTAATCGAAATTGGTGTATCTTATGATTGTTTCATATCATGCATTGTTAGTGAGACTTCCCACTAAGACTGCATTGTTCATTTTGAGTTTGATGATTTTTTAAAATGATAAAAATGGTTGATTTGAAAATAATTGTTATTGTCTGTTGCTCATGTTGATTTATAATTTTATAAGCCTTCATTAGTTAGTGAGTGATTACTAAATTGAGTTTTTTTCTAGTTATAGAGAATCAAACATGATAGATGTTGTAAGAATAATCATGAAGAGGCTACTGAAAATGTGGTTTCACTTAAGCCAACTATAAACCAAAACTTGTCTAGATCATCATTAAATCTTTTTAATCTATTGATAGATGAAATAGGAATGATGATCCTCGGAAAGTGGAACACTATATCCAATTTCAGAAATATAATCCACCCATTTTTTAGGGGGATTCTGATACTAAAAAATCAGAGGTGTGGAAGAATCGAATGAACTAAATCTTCAAATTATTGGGTACAGCATCTGAGATGAAAATTATGTTGTTAAAATATATATTTGAGGATCTTAAACACTACTATTTGTATTTATCTATCTAATATAAAATGACCAAGTCATTACATGGGAGTAAATTGAATAATTTTTCAACAAAAAATATTATCCTCATACATTTAAGATCACAAGAATAAACAATTTATTTAGGCTAAAACAAGATAATCTATTCATGATAAAATATATAGTTAAATTTATAAACATAGTATTATTTTCCTTAAAAGTTTTTTCTAGTGTGTCCTTGAAGGAATGCATATTTGTGTCAAGAATCCAAGAATAGATTCAATATAAGATAGTTATTCTTTAAATTGTGGATTAAATGGAAATGGTAAATAGATAAATGGTGATAGAAAACAATATTTATAGAAATTCATCTAGTAGGAGTATGTTTATCTCCATGGGAACAAGTGCGAACTCATAGTCTAGGAATAAGTGGAATAGGGAAACCTACTTCTAAGGTGGTGAATCTTCTTAAAACCAGACCATAGGATTAGTTAATTTCCCTCCATGACCCAATATAAAGCCTGGATGTTTCTAATGTGGTTCTACATATCATAAGAAGTGATATTTTACACCACCACCTAGATCTTTTCACAACTATAATTAGGTGGTACATATCCATCATTATTATCATAGAAATCCAAAATATGTTGTTGTATATGCATATAATTTTTCTCATACATCCTAATATTTGATGGGAAAATCTTATTAGAAGAACTCTCACCCTTATAAATGAGTGATCCAAGGTGATTCTATGAACACCATGACTCTTTAGGTGATAAAACCTTAGTAAGGAAACAAGTATTGGGGAGGATCTATTAAGCAGCTTTATAGTGATGAACAGAGGATCATGGGTGATCAATCAGAACCCCTACTAGTTTAAGGTATGATTATTTTGAATTATATCCTCATAAAATCCTTGTTTTATATGGTTGTGTCCCACTCTTTTATTAATTCATGTGTTATTGATCATATGGGTTTGAATGATACAATGATTACTCATGTTTTGAAACTTCAAACACCTCTAGGATAATGGGATTGTTGAGACTTCAAGTGTGCAGTGTGTTCTATAACTATTTATGGGGATGAATTGGTTTGGTATTTAACTATTCTTGAGATGTATTTATATTACCTAATTTTGGTAATATATTTGTTGAATTTTTCAAGGCCCACATCGACTATTATTCTTGGAAGTCTAGTTTCACATATTCAAGTGTTGTTAAGTATCTCTTTAAATGAGATTGGGATGTGAATGTTAGTACAGAAAGACCTTTGGTACCGGTGGTTGGGACTATCTCTTATTAGTTGGCAATAGTTACTTTTTTATCTATTGATGAAATCAAACCAAGAGATTTTCTAACCATTTTTGACCAATTTCTTGATGTCTTTCCTGAAAATTTATTTGTGTTACCACATAAAAGAGAACTATAATTTATTATTGATCTTCCACTAATAATTAGTCATATTTCACTTCCAACTTATAGGATGACACTAATATAATTAAGGGAATTTAAATTCCAGTTGGAAGAGTTATAAAGAAAAGGGTTCATTCAACTGAGCACATCTACATGAGTAACACCAATTCTTTTTGTGAATAAGTCGGATGGTACTCTTATTCATTATGTGTATTATCGTAATATCAAATAGGTTAAGATGAAGAATCAGTATCCTCTTTCATGAATTAAAGACCTATTTGATCAATTTAGGGGAGATTATTGGTTCTCTAAAATTTAATAATGATTAGTATATCACCGCCTATGAGTTTTGAAGGAGGATATTATGAAGAAAACTTTCAAGACCTATTATGGCCACTGTGAATATTTGGTTATACCCATTGGTATTATGAATTAACCAATGATGTTTATGGAATTTATAAATCACATATTTCAAAGGTTTCTTGATTACTTTTTAGTCTTTTTCATCAATGAAATTCTGGTGTATTCTAGGACTAAGGTTGATCATGAACAATTCAAGGATATAATTTTGGGTATCTTGCTGGAACATCACCTTTATGATAAGATTTCAAAGTGTGTTTTATAGATATAGAAGGTTCATTTATTTATCCATATCATTTCTAAAAGAGGATTTTTCTCTGGATCCTAAAAATATATAGGTTGTTATCTCTTGGAAACCAATGAAAATTTATTCTGAGATATATATTTTCCTTAGATTAGTAGGATATTACCACCACATTGTTTGATATTTTTCATTAATTGCCTCTCTGATGACAGATTTGACAAGGAAATGTGTTCTTTTCCAATGGATTGATGAGTGAAAATTTTATTTTCAATAGCTTAAGGTTCTCCTTACACTAAGACCTATCCATGTGTTTCCACTGTCAGGAAAGGGGTATGTGGTCTATTATCATGCATCTAAATCTAGTTTAAGTTGTGTTATCACATAGGTATATTGGGTTGTATCTTATGGATCATAAAATTTATGGGTTCATGATAAAAACTACTCATCACATGATTTTGAATTGGATGATGTGGTTCAATACTTGAAAACATGGCATCATTGCCTTTTTGGTAAGAAATTCATAGTGTTCATAGATCATAAGAGCTTTAAATTAATTTTATCCAAAAGATATTTAAACATAAGGAAACACGTATGGATGAAACATCTATATATGTTTGACTTCGACTTGATTTATATACTAGGAAAGTTAAATTTTTTAGCTGGTGAATTGAGTAAGAATTCATACAATCAGTTCTCTACAGAGGCTTCAGATTAATGGAAACTAATATTGTTTATAGCTGATATGTATATGTACTATGTGGAGTAGGGTGATATTATGGTCTTATTTCCAGTTTCTCTTGTTCTTGATTTAATTTAGAAGGTTAAATATTCTCAGACATATGATCCTAAATATTTAACCATGTGTTCAAAACTCATTGGTGGGGATACCATTGAGGGATGAAATATATATGGTATATTTGTATTGTATTTTAGAGATTATAGTGTGGTTCCTATAACATATCAAGAACAACTTATTTCTACCTACCACTTTTCAAGATGGTATATTAATCTTGGAATCTAGAAGATGTATAAAGTGATGAGATCATAGTTTTGGTGGGATGGAATGAAGATGAAAGTGGAAGATGTTATCTCAAGATGCCTCACCTATCAGTAGGTTAAAGTGAATCATCAAAGAACGACTAGTATATTTCATTCTTTATTGATTCCCATGTGTAATTGGAAGAAAAAAGTAATGTATTTTTATATAATTCTTCAAAAAATGGGTAATAAACACGATTATATATGGGTGATTGTGGATCACCTCACAAAGTTGGCACACTTAATCCCTATTTTGGAATCCAATATGGTTAAAGACATTTACAAACTCTAAATTCGGTAAGTTGTAAAGATGTATGGTTTTCCAGTTACAATCATGTCTGAATAGGACCACGGGTCTATATATCGATTTTGGAAGTCCTTATAGAAAGCCCTTGGAACTCAATTAACCATGATCACAACATATCATCCTCAAATAGATATACAATCTAAATAAAAAATACAAATGTTGGGAGACATGATGAGAGAATGTGTAATGGATTTTAAAATCTCATGGGATGAGAATGTTCCATTAGTGGAGATATCATATAATAATAGTTATCATTAAGTGATAAATATTGGTCTTTTTGAAGTGTTTTATGGTATTACTTATCACTATCTACTTTATTTACATGAAACATGTGAGAATTAACTTATCTAACTTAGCCATGTGTATAATACAACAAAGAAGATTTACTTGATCATAAAGAAGATAGTGATGGATTAGAGTTGTTAGAAATCATATGTGAATAATCATCTATGACCATTATAATTTTATGTATATAATCATGTTTTCTTTAGAATCACTCCAAAACTAGGGAATATCCATTTTGGTAAGCAAGTAAAATTGTCACCTCAGTAAATTAGACCTTTTGTGATACATGAATGAGTGGGAGTTGTGTCTTATTAATTGGATTTACCACCAAGTATTAGATTTGTGCATAATTGTTTTATGTATCTCTATTGAAGAAGTACAAGTCTAATCATGACTATGTGATTTGATGATAACATATTAATCTTGAATCAAATGCTACATTTATTTATGTTTCGATATGGATTGTGGATATGAAATTAAAGAACTTACATGGGAAAATAATCATTTTGGTGTGGGTTTTATGGTAGCATGGTTGTATTTAGGAAGAGACATGGTAAAGTGAAAAGGAAATGTTAAATCTATGGTCCAATATTTCCCAAATAAACATTTATATTCCACTTTCCAAAGATGGAAATACCAATGGTGGGAAGAATGTAACACCCATAATTTTTGGTAGTTAAGACTTTTATTATGTATTTTGAGTTTATATAATACTTGGGGTAATTTTTTGGATTTTTTAGATGGTTTTCAAGTGTTTTGTAAGTGTTTTTGGAGGTGAGAAGTTTGAGCATGTTTTATATAAACAAAACACTATCTCTAGGAAAATATGCAAGGTGATACTGGGAGTTACTGGGTAGGTGTATCGTTGGAGAGTGATTTTTCCAAACTATGTGCATGCCAAGGGAAATCATGTATTTGGAGATATAAGAAAATAATGGTTAGTACATGGTTTTTCAAACTATGTGAAGCAACCATGTGAGGTGCTATCCTTGAGAAAATATCACTGCATAGTTGGATCACGGTTTTCCAAACTATGCGGCACAACAGTCCATCTACCTGGGTGTTATCCAATTGCATGTTCATGGTTGTCACATAGTTTTCCAAACCATAAGAAAAGTAGTTATTACTTAAAAATTTACATTTCAAATAGGACTAAAGACCTTCAGGCCTCATTTTTTCCATATTCTTCCAAGGTCTCTAACTCCTCTCCCCTCCTAAGATCCCAAGACAATTATATTTGACCAGGAAGTGAATTTCAGATGAATCAAAGTGTTTTAGAGATCCAGAATCATTGGTAAGTATTTATTCCACCTTATTATTATTATATATACTCTTATACTCTCTGTTGTATCCATGGATATAGTATTTTATGGATATATCTATGCATTATTACTTGAATCTTGATTTTATCTTGTTGGATCTATTGAAGGGAAGGTATAGTGAGCCTTAATCTAGAATAATTTAGTGTCATTCTTTGTTTTTTCCATCCATTGAGAGGTAGGTAGATTCTCTCTCATCTTAAATGTTCTAGAACTTATAGGCATAGTTTATTTAAAGGTTTTCTTGAATTTCCTATGTAAATATTGTGTGATTTCGTGAAGGAAACCGTTTTTGTTTATGTTTCAAAATTATGGAAAGCTGGATTGATTTTTTAAAACCCTCTTTGATTATAATTTTAAAATGATGGTTTTAAAATTATGGAATGGTTTTTGAATTTGAAGAATATTTGATGAAATAATTTCAAAGGAATTAATTATTTTATGTGAAATTTTTTGGCATGGAATTGGGAATAATTTGGTTGGGATGTGTTCAAAGTAGACGAGTGTGGTCAAAAGTTCCACAGTTAAGGGAGGAATGATTATATTAATAGAGTACCACCATAAATGGTTATACTAAGCTTTAGTGTATAGATGTGTGTATGTGTGAACATGGGGATGGTTATTAAATGTTTGGATGAATGGTAATTAGATTTTTTATGGTTTTCTCACATGGATTTTAGTTATGGATTTATGTAAATTGTTTATATACTTTTAAACTATTTTATATTAAATGAGATAACCAGTTATTATTCTAGTTTTGTGTGTTGGAAACTATCTAGGGATTTTCTACTGAGTTAATAATCACCCCTTCTTAGGAAATTTAGTGTGTTTTCATATTTCATGTACTAAGACATAGGGAAGGGAAAGGTGCTATATTTCTCTAGGGATGCATATTGATACCATGGGCATGGATGGTGATCTTGGAGTATAGACCTAGTTCGGGTGGTACCTAGGATCATGACACCTTAATGTACTTGTGTCATGTTTTATTTTGGTTTTTTCAGTTGATATTCAATATTTAGTTGTCACTTTGAGATTGTAGTTCTGTTGGATTTTATGTTTTTTTTTTGTTACACATTTTCATGGATCATATAAGAGGATTGGATGTTTATATTTTATATTTTCTAGATGTTTGGTCTTATTTCTGGGAAAATAATCCCCCCAAAGTTCTTTTAATCCCATGACATTTTTTGGAATCCTTTTGGTGCCTTGGGGTTCCACTTAAGGTTAGTGGAACTCTGTCTCTTCTTATGTCTATAATTTGGGGTGGTATGTCACAATAAATATGTTCTTCCCCCAAAATCATTTTAGGTAGAATATATATCAATGAGACAAGGATTATATTATATCATCAGTTTCTCATTCCCCCCAAGTCTCATGTGAATCAAAACCATGTTACCATAACACCAAAACCAAAGGAATGGATTTCCCATAAAGAACCTTTATATGAAAATAATCAATCTAAATCCGCTGCTTGGTCATAGATAATTCAGGTTCAACATCAAGATCCTCTCAGCTCAAATATATGAGATGTATCAGAGAGATTATTTCTAAGCTACGGAACATACAAAAAATTGTGGATTTATGTACTCTGTGGTGGAAAATCAAAATGTTAATCCTCATTGAAAATCGTCTCAATAACCTCAAATGGTATCACTTATCTTTGTTCTAACATTACTTGTTTTCTAAGCTGATAGTGACTTGAATGAGGTGAAACTATCAAAAACACTAGGTCAACAACTCCAAATTCCAAAAATCATAAACCGAGATTAGTATAGAATTTATAATTGTTTTGTGATGTTAGAATTATCTAATTAATCGACTGAATATTTTTCATCATCTTTTGGACCAAACTAGGTCCCGCCAAGGAAGATTCTCCAACCTCCAACCAATATAGTAGTGATTAACATGATTGACCATAAAATGCCTCAAAGGTTTCCATATTGATTGATGAATAGTGGTTTTTATTATTAGAAAACTCAACCATTACCAAGTGGATATACCAAAATCCTATAAATTCAAGGATGTAGGCACGTATAATATCCTCAAGAATATGAATATCTCATTACATCTAACTATCTATCTGAAGGGTGGTAAGTTGTTCTAAACTTTACCCAGGATCTCATCACCACTTAGAGGCCTCTCAAAAAATTATAGGTAACCTGGGGATCCTTATAATAAATAATAGCATAAGAATCTCCATGAAACCTGATAATCTATTTGATATACAAAATTCCCAATTCATCAAATTTGGTTATATCATAAATTAGAATAAAGTGATCTGATTTTTTCTATCGGAAAATCACCACCTATATCGTATTTTCCCCTCAAGGTTTCTACAACAACCCAACCACAAATTTCATTGACATCTCATCCCACTTCAAAGTCATCACTAGAAGGGTATGAAGCAAACCTAAACTATTCTGATCCTTATCCTTGAACTTTTGAAAAGTCTAATAATGATAATCAAAATCATCAATGTATCATTTCATACTTGGCCACTAGAAATATCACCTCATATCAGAAAACATATTTTTGGTTCCAAGGTATATCTCTCACTGAGAATTTTGGAAATTCCACATCACATCCTTCCTAACATTTATAGAAAAAAACCAGATCCAAAATCATAGGATACCATATAAATATAGACACCATTAATAGATGGTCTCCACATTATATAAAAGAATATCTAATTCCCTAGAACTTTTCATCGAGATTTTGTTCCTAAAGAATAATCTTGATAAATGAGGATATAAACTGGACACTTAGCAAGACAACCTCATTATCATCTTCTCAAACTCTCAAATGCATATGAGTAAAGAGGGCCAAAAATTCCACTCCTAAAAATATTCTTTCATGACCTCAGATAAAATTTCCTCCTTAAAGAATCAATAATGAAATTATCTGTAATGACCTATACTTTTTAAATGATATTTTTTTATGAAAATTTGTGTTACTTTATTTTACACAAAAAAAATATCTATTTAATAATTAAGTGGTATTTATAGAGTATAAAGTGAAATGTGACCATTTTTATTTGATTTTTATATGACTGTTGGTCAATATGACTGTTGGTAATGAAAAAAGGGGAAGAGATGGCCCCAACCAGTAGATTCATGTCGTATGAATCACATTTGTCAAAAATTGGGAGGGAGGTAGTGTCACTAGGGTTCTTTCTTGATGATTCCCAATTTGATCTTCAACAATTTAAGCCAAAATGAAATCATCTATGGTAGAAGTTAAAGTTAGTTTAAATTACCACTCTGGTGATGTTAGCTAAACCACCCCACAAATCTATCACTATCGCACACCTTACACTTAGGTCGTATGAGGGTTTTATAAGGGGCTACGTGTCCAGACCTTAGTTACATAAATTTTAATTCTATTGTATAAATAAAATTTTTATTCCATCAATTTCTTTTTAATTATATTTTTTCTTAAATATGATGAATTTGATAGATTGATTTTTCAGACACAAATTATACTTTTTAGAAATGATTTAAATTTTTTATAATAAACTAAGGTATTATGAATAATAATTATTTAAATGAAATATTATGATAAAAGTAATATTATTCAAATATAAATGATAGAATAATTTTATTATGTCATTGAAAAATTATAAGTGTCATAAATTTTAATATATATTTTCATCCCAATATTTTTTTAATAAATAAGGATTCATATATTTAAAAGTTAATATTTTAAAAATTTGATAATTATTATGATAAAATAAATATCAGTTTTGAAATCAACACATTTAAATTAGGTTCGGGTGAATTTATGAGAATATTCTAAAAGACTTTATTGTTTCATGAATAGTAAAAACACAGTTTGTGGTATTTGGTATGTTTAATGACTTCATAATTATGTAATAATGATTTAATAATTAATTAGCCCAAATGCACAGCCTAACATATTTTATTTTATTAATATTAAGTAATTTAATATATCTTAATCAATTTCCAAACCTGTATGTTAATTTCAAATGTCTAAAATGAAAATTTTAACATTAAAAATATTATTTTGTTGGAAATTTACTTTTCCATGCCAAAAAAAGTAATATAAAATGATTATAAGTTATTTATGGTTATAATAACATAATATAAGTCCAATATTTCCAAAACCATGGAAAACTATGGTAAATCCTATGGTTCTTCATTTTCCACAACCAAGATTTTAAAGGACTATATTTGGAAATTATTAAACAAATCCTCCACTTTTTCTATAAATACCCACCCATTTCTACATTTAATTTCTTTCATAATACATAACCCATGAATATATGGTAATTTTTTCTACCAATTAGTCCCCTCAATATTTCCTCAATCCCCCAAAGTTCCATTCCACAAGATCTTGAAGTAATTCTTCATGGTAAGGGAAATCTCCACTTCTCTTTTCCATTCAAGTTCCCTTTTTATGTGTTAGTTCTTCAAATTTTCAAACTAAGTTATATTATCAACTTTATTTTATCCAATTAATATAATAATATTATTTTATTAATGTGAGACCCTTTTACCCTCTCATTTTACCCTTTTCTATAACCACATTTTATACATGTTATGTTGCCAAATTCACTTCTCTAAATTTCCCTCTTCTCCTCAAGAAATTATCTTTTATATTCTTCTTGTAAATACCCATGACTCTTTATTTTCCAAGGTTATTCAACTAAATGTAAAAATGATTTATTTTATTCTGGTATTAATATACATAAAATTTTCATTCCCTTTTTGTGGGTTCAAATGATATAATAATCATGTTTTTAAGTATATTTGAAACGCCATGATTTTGATATGAAACACATTTTTTATTATCCACATGTTATATATTAAATGTTTGATTATGATATATATTGATCAAATTAATTGATACATATTAAGGGTGTTTCATGATATCTATCCAATGCATTGGTTAAATAATTTAATCTCTATAGATAACATATTCTATAATACCTTGGTGAATAACCATGGTAATTTTCATTTATGACACCTCTATGACAAACCTTGGTGATATTCATATAAATTACTCATTTAAATATTGTAGCTCTATTTACATGTTATTAATCATTTTCTTTTTATTTTGATATTCCATATTTTAATATTTTCATGCCTTAATGACATTCCTCATGTTCTTATTGTTATTCCTCATGATCACATGTAAACTATTTTCACTTACCAGGCCTCATGCTCACCCCATTCCTTTGATGTATATCCACAGGATATGATATATAGTAAATGTACTTATAATGAACCCATGAGTATGTATTCAAGTGTATTTAGAATAATTTATTAATTTTTCTTGTATTATGTACCTTATTCCCAAGAAACTAAACTTTAAAATATCCTTTATTTGTACCATGTAAATGAAAATTCTGTGTAACGAAAATACAGGATTCCAAAGTTGGTATCAAAGGATGATTTGGTTATTTATGGAAATTTAGATTTTAAAATTTTATTAAGAACCCTATATAAATGTTTAAATATATGAAAACATACTTATATTTTGGTGAATTATTAATTAAGGGGATTCTGAGAAATGAAATCCTTGTCTGGATAAGAATAAGTGGATGTGGCTCTAGCACAGATGTGTCTTGGGGTAATACCCAAAAACACCAATTTGAGATAGACTCAAATTAGAACTAGTGAAAAACTATAGGCCTTACTCCACTCTTGGTTTGACACTCTCAAGGGATATGTTTGGTTAATCACAATATTTTTATGAAACTTTATGAAGGATTTATGTAAAATGTTTTTTTGTTAAGAATAACATATTTAAGCATAATGTTTTAAGATATAAAATTCATTTATAATTACAAGATTATTAAAATAAACATGGTTCTCATTAAGGTTTTATTATTTTAGAAAATGTAAGGAAATAAGATGAACCATATAAATGGTGAGCGCAATGGACCATGTGTTGACGACCCTCTGATGGAAGCCAGAATTGAAAACTTTATAATAATGATGAATCAACTAACTTGAGTTATGAAAAATAACTTGAATCAAGCTAAGAGACCAAACTCATCTCAAAGGTAACAACTTTACATTGAGTCCTTTATGCCTCAATGAAAACCTTATTTTAGTGGATATACTGACCCCTTTATTGTTGAAAAATGAATAAGCTCTATAAAAAAGATCTTTTTTGTACTCCATTGTTCGGAACAAGAGAAAGTCACCCTAGATGTATACCTCTTAGAGGGAGAATCTGATCAGTGGTTTAAAATGATAAAAAATATGAATCCAAGAAGGGAGATTGATTCTATGAAGTAGGAAGAGTTAAAGGGATCCTTTTTTAATAAATATTTCCCTCGTTCGATGTGAAAGAAAATGGGGAAATAATTCCTAGAGATGAAGTAAAAGAAAAGTGAATCTGTGGGACGCTATGAGATAAACATTACAAGACTTGATCATTACACCTCTATATTTTTAATGGATCCTAATGGAAAGTTTTATAGATTATTTAGTGAAATAATACCCCATATAGGGAGGAATCTATCCAATTAAGACTATAAAAATTATGAGGAGATAGTGTGGAGTGCTATGAAGGTTGAAATGGAGTTAGGAGAAATGATGTGGTCACAAAAATCAAATGAAAATAAGAGATATTTGGAACCAAACATAGGGAGGAACTTTGATCATAGAAGAAGAGGAAAATAAGTGAATCTTTCTACATAAAACAAATGTGGGAAGAATAATTCAGGGAACTACTTGTTCGAGAGTGGAAATATTACAATTGTAGAATATATGGCCATATAGATTGGAACTATCGTGGTGAGGTGAAGCCTCAACTTATCAACGCTAATGAAAAGGGTAATATGGTACATTTCTAGCTTGAAGTCCAATTCTTCATGTGTGGAAAGATTGGGAACTTTTACAATCCTATTCAAAACAAAAGATAATGGATAGAAATCACCATCAACCTCATCATAGTCCAATATAGAATGGTCAGGAATTTTCTATCACAACACCAAAAGTAAAATCTCCAAATGATGTGGTGCCAGGTACTCTTGTTTTTCTCTCAAATATAGAAAGTAATTTGTCTGATTTTGGTTCTAATAATTTCTTTATTTACTTTAAGTTTGAAAAAAATATAGAATCAATCCCTAAACTACTAGTAGTAGAGTTATCAATCAAGAATCTTAGATGGATTATCCAATAATAAATAGTGTATAGAAACTCTTGAATTGATTTTTTCAAGCACAATCTCAATGAAAATCTAGTATTCATTTCCATGGTGGGATTTGATATTATATTAGGGATGGACTGGCTCTCAAATTATAATTCTAAGATCAAATATAGAAGTAATGAAATATCATTAGTCTTGAATGGAAAATCTACTGTTATTTTCAAGGGAGGGATATCACAACCTAATATTTATCTATAATCAACTCTCATATCCTTCTTTATAGAAATTATTAGTAAATAGGAATAAGTAAATGAAATTTTAAGAATAGAAAATGTTATTGTAATTAAATAATAAACTGACGTATTTTTTAAAGAGTTACATGGAAATCCCCTAGAAAGAGAGGTAGAGTTCTCTGTTGAACTCATACCAAGATCCAAGCTGATATCAAAGACCCCATATAGAATGGAAAATAAAAAGCTAGAGTAAATAAAGAAAAAAATTCAATATCTTTTAGATAAGAGGTTTATCTGACCAAGTTTGTCTCCTTGGGGAGCACATATTCTCTATTTTAAGAAGAAATATTGACCAATGCATCTCTGAATTGATTATAGAGAACATAACAAGATCAAAGTGAAGAAAAAATACCCACTCCCAAGGATTGATGATTAATTTGACCATCTTCGTGGTGATCAATTTTTCTAGAAGATTGATCTTCCATCTGGTTATCATCAGTTAAGGTTGAAGAAAGAATATATTCCAAAGACTGTCTTCTTATCAAAATATTGTCATTATGAGTTCATTTTTATGCCCTTATACTTGAATAAAGCTCATGTTATATTTATGGATTTGATGAATAGAGTCTTTAAGGACTACCTTGATAAATTTTTAGTAGTTTTTTATTTATCATATTATGATATATTAAAAAAGTTGTGAGGATCATGGGAATACTCTAAGGGATATATTGAAAAAACTTAAGAAGGATAGGATATTTATAAAATTAAAAAAAATGTAAATTTTGGTTATAGAAAGTTTATTTCTTAGAGAACACTATAACAAATGAAGTAATATTAGTTGAGCCTACCAAGAAAAATTTTGTGGAGGAGTGGCCTCATCCTATAATAGTAACTAAGATTCATAGTTTCATTGGTTTAAAAGGATATTATAGGATTTTTTTGAAAACAATAATGACCTTATAATCCACTATCCAAGTTAACTCAAAAAGGGACTAAGTTCATATGGACTAAGGAGTGTGAAGAACGTTTCCAAGAATTAAAGAAGAGATTGGTTACTACACCTATGTTAACTCTAGCCTCTATCAGAGAAGGATTCATTATTTTAAGAGATACATCTCTAAAAGGTCTTGGGTCCATCCTTATTCAAAATGACAAGGAGACTATTTATGCATCTCAATAGTTAAAGCCTAATTATCAGAATTATCCAATCCATAACCCGAAACTACTGGTTTTTTTCTCTAATAATATAGATGCGCTATCTTTATAGTGAGAAATGTGATATATACATAGACAACAAAAGTTTTAAGTATATATTCAAACAAAAGGAATTGAACATGATACAAATAATATGTTTGGAAATTCTTAAAGACTATGACTATTCAATTCATATCACCCTGGAAGAGAAAAAAAAGTCACAGATGCATTAAGTAGGAAAACCCTATTATGCTAGAAATGATTAGGATTCAAGGAGATCATTTGATCAATGCCTAGAAAAATTTTACATGATAATCATAAGGAAAGGTACATCATAAACTATATACCAAATTATTTATCAACCATTATTACTATAGATGATCAAGAAATCTCAAATAAAATATCCCTTGTTAAAAAATTAAGATAGCGGCTGCAAAGAATGAGGAGTTTATTGAGTTAAATATTGAACAAGAAGGTGTACTGAAATTTCATACAAGAATATATGTTCCATATATTTTGGAGATAAATAAAAAACTAATGGATAAAGATCATATCTCTACATTCTCTATACATCCTAGAAGTACTAAAATGTATAGAGACCATCGTGGTCTTTATTAGTGGGATAAAATGAAAAGGTAGATTTATGACTAAAATAAAATGTGCTTAGTGTGTCAAAAAGTGAAGGTAGAGCGACAACTTCTTAAAGGTGTATTACAACACTACCCATACCAACATGGAAGTGGGATAGTATCAAAATGTAATTTGTCACTTGTCTCCCAAGAATATTCAAAGGAACAAAGTGATATGGGTTGTAGGGGACCAACTCACCAAGACTGTCCATTTTATCACTATTCGGGAACATTTATCTCTTGAACAATTTTCCAAGACATACGTAGAGGAAGTGGTGAGGCTGCATGTGACACCACTTTATATTGTTTCTCATAATGATCCAAGGTTCACATATAAATTATGGAGAAGTATTCAACATGCACTGAATACTGAATTGAATTTCAGTATTTCCTATCACCCCTAAACTGATGGCCAATTTGAAATGACTATTCATACACTAGAGGATATGTTGAGAACATAATCAATGGAATTCAAAGGTAGTTGGGAATAACATCTTCCCTTAGTTGAGTTCTCATATAATGACAGTTTCCACTTGATTATTCAAATGAAAATATATTAATCTCTATAAGGTAAGTGATGTAGAACTCTTACTTGTTGGGATGAAGTTAGTGAGAGAAAGTTATTTGGGACTGCCCTTGTGAAAATGATGATAGAAAAGGTTTATGCCATCCAACAACACATAAAGGCTTATTATATTCAATAGAAGAACTATGATGACAACCCTCTAAAGGACTTGGAATTTGTTTTTGGAGGTAAAGTTTTTCTTCTAATATCACCATGGAAGAGAGTCATGCGGTTTGGGAAGAAAATGAATCTTATCCCCAGGTACATTGACTCATATGAAATCCTTGATCACATATAAGTATTGGTCTATTGGATAACACTTCCACCAAATATAGCTCATTTTGATGATGTATTACATGTATCTCTCTTGATAAATTACATACATTATTCTTCACATGAACTAAATACAAAGGTGGTGCAACTGGAACATGACCTCTCTTATGAGGAGCATCTGGTAGAGATCTTGGACCATAGAGAAAAGTCTATATGCAACAAGACAATCCAACTAGTCAAAGTGTTATAGAGGATCCATAAATATGAAGAAGCAATGTGGGAACTAGAGGAGAAAACCCCACACCTATTCTCAACAAAGAGAATGAATTGAAATTATGGGGAAAATTTTATTACGGGGGGAGGAATGTAACGAACTATAATTTTTAATGATATTTGTTTCCTGAAAATGTGTGTTATTTTATTTTACAAAACAAAACCATGTCTCTTTAATAATAAAGTGGTATTTATAGAGTATAAAGAGAAATGTGACCATCAGGATTCAAATGTTATATGGTTTTTGGTCAAATATAACTATTGTTCAATATGACTATTGGAAACTATACTCTTGATAATAATTTTAATGTTATAATTAATGCTTGTAAGTGGAAATAACAAAGGATAATTTATGATGAAAGGAGAAGCGATGGACTCAGTCAATATAGTCAAGTCAAATGAAGCCCATTTTTTAGAACTTGGGAGAGAGGTAGCATCACTAGGGTTCTCCCTTGACCAATCCCAATCCAATCTTCAATAAGAGAAGCTTGAATAAAATCATCTAGGGGAGGATTTCAAGTTAGTGAAAATTACCACTTGAATGATTTTGGTCGAGCCACCCAGTGAATCTATCACTATCACACACCTTACCCTTAGGTCATATTTGGGTGTTATAATGGGTTACATGTCTAGGCCTTAGTTACTTAAATTTTAATTCCATTATATAATTAAAAATTTTATTCCATAAATTCTATTTTAAGAATAGTTTTTCATAAATATAACGAATTTGATAAAATGATTTTTCAGACACAAATTGTAATTTTCAGAACATATGTGATTTATTTATAACAAAATAAAATATTATGAATAATATATATTTTAATGAAATATTATTATAAAAACACTATTATTTAAATATAAATGATAAAATAATTTTATTGTTTCAATGAAAATTTTTAAGAGTCGGAAATTTTAGTATGCATTTTCACCCAGCTATTTTTCTAATAAATAAGATTTTTTATGTTTAAAAGTTAATATTATCATACTTGTTGAATTATTATGATAAAATAAACAGAATTTTTAAAATAAACATGTCAAAATTAGGTTAGGGTGAATTTATGATAATTTTATAAAATACTTTATTTTTTCATGAATAGTAAAAACAAATTTTGAGGTTTAAGGTATGTTTAATGACTTCATAATTATTTCATAATGATTTAATAATTAATTAAACATAATACAAAACCTAAAATATGTTATTTTATTAATATTAATTATTTTAATATATTTTAATCAATTCCCAAACCTATATGTTTCTTTCCAAATTATAAAATAGAAACTTTAACATTAAAAATATTATTTTGTAAAAACATTACTTGTCCATCCCAAAATAAGTAATATAAAATTATGATCATTTATTATGAGTTAAAATAAAATAAAATATATCCCAAATTTTCAAAACCATGTTCAATCCCATGTTTTTTCATTTTCCACAACATAGATTTTCATAGACCTATATTTAAACATTATTAAACAAATCCTCCACTTTTGATCTAAATACCCACCCATTTATCCATTTAATTTCATTAAAAATACATAACCTACAAATTTAGGGTCTTTATTCTTCCAAATTAATACCCCCAAGGATTCCTAAATCCCCCAAGGTTCCATTCATTAAGATCTAGGAGTAACTCTTCAAGATAAGGGAAATCTTCACTTCTCTTTTCTATTCAAGTTCCCTTTTTATGTGGTATGTATTCCAATTTCCAAAATAAGTTATATTTTAAACTTTATTTTATATAATTACTAAAATAAAATTATTTTATGAATTTTATACTCTTTTCCCCTCTCATTTCACCCTTTTCCAAAACCACACTTTATACCTATTATGCTGCCGAATTTACTTCTCAAAATTTTTCTCTTCTACTCAAGAAATTTTCATTTATTTTCTTAATATGAATACCTAAGACTTTATTTTCCAAGGGTATTTACCTAAATTTAAAAATGGTTTATTTTATTCTAGTATTAACATAAATTAAACTTTTATTCACTTTTCATGGGTTGAAAATGACATAATGATCATGTTTATAAGCACTTTTCAAATGTTGTTATTTTGATATGAAACCTAGTTTTATTCACAATGGGTTATTTTTGAAATGTTTTATTATGATCAATTTGAATCACATTAATTAATAAATATTATGGTTTATCTTTTATAGTTCTCCAATGTGTTAGTTAAATAATTTAATCCCTATAGATGACATGTTTTTTGATACCTTGGTGAATAACCTTGGTAATTTTTATTTGGGACACCTCAGTGAAAAACCTTAGTAATATGATTATGAATCTATAATTTAGATTTTGAATCCAAATTTACATGTTATGGTTCATGTTATTTTTATTATGATATACCTTATTTTCCTTTAATAATTCCTTAATGACATTCCTCATGTTCTTATTGTTATTCCTCATGATCACATATAAACTGCTTTCTCTTACTGGGCCTCATGCTCACTTATTTCCTTTAATGTATGTCCCTAGAATATGATATGTAGTAAATATACTTATTATTAACCCATTAGGATATATTCATGTGTATTTATAATAATGTATTAATTTTTCATGTATTATATACCTTATTTATAAGAAACTAAACTTTAAAATATCCTTTATTTGTACCATGTAAAAGGAAAAGTTTATGTAATAAAAAGGTGGGATACTATGTTATCCTTAGAAGGAGTGTATGAAATATTGAAATAAAAAATTATATGTAATCTATAAACTTTGTATACCGAAGGTTAAAATCACTTTGAGATAACATATGACTCAAAATTTTATGATTAGAGTATATGGTAAACCTTTAACTAAAAAGGTAATGTCACCAAATATTAAAATCATACACCACAACAGTAAGTTTTAGGTCATGTATGGGTTAGTTCTTATCATGAGGACTAAGATAAAGAGAGCCAAAATACACAATGTGGTCAATTTTCATAAGAATTCAACCCAAAATTGAACTGATGCATCACATAGGACCTCAGATTCATGCCTAGCATCTAGAAGAGTTAAAATAGGAGCTGAAGTCAACTGATTAATCAACAAATCAATGTAATCCTACCAATTTAAATTCCATATAAATTTTACAACCTTCTGAGTAGGATCAGACATCATAGAATCCAACTTAGATAAATCCTTCACAAAATTACGATAATATCCTACCAAACCCAACAATATATAAACTTAAAATACATTTTTTGGATCCTACTAGGTCATAACAATTTTTACCTTCTTGGGATAAACTAAAATAAAAATTTTGGAAACCAATTTTTTGAAAATATATTACCACTCACATCCCAATGTTGCATTTAGAACATTTTTCATGAAGTTTTTTATTTCTCAAGATGCTTATAACTGCTCTCAAATTTTGTACATGTCCTTCTCAATCTTAGAATAATCCAAGATGTATTCTAAAAATACCACCACAAAATAATCTAGGTAATCGTAGAAAATCTTGTTCATCAATTACATGAACACTACAGGAGAATTGGTTATACCAAAAGGTATAAAAATCTACTAATAATGGAAATATATACTTTTAAAGGTAGTCTTAGGGATATTTGATACCTTGATCCTAATCTTGTAATAACCAAACCAAAGAACATTCTGTGTGAACCACATTTCCACTTTCAACTAGTCAAACAAATAATTAATTCAAGGAAATGGATATTTTTTCTTTACCATGACCCTATTTAGAAATCTATATTCAACACAAATCTAAAGGGTTGTGTCAGCCTTCTTTGAAAAAAGTAGTAGCACTTCCAAAGATGACACACTAGGGATAATGAACCCCTTGGAAAATAAACCATCCAAATGATTTTGTAACTCCTTTAGTTTTTATTGATTCATATGGTAAGTGGGAATATAAATAGGTAGGGTACCTGATACCAAGTTTATATAAAACTTTTCCACCCACATCGGTGGGAAACCAAAAAATATTAATGGAAACATAATAATAAACTTAGAAAATACTGGAGGAAGATCATTACTTGAAGATTCCTAATCTAGTTCAATAGAAAACATGGATATCATCCTACCCAAATCTGGATGAGGAGGTCCATCTTGACTTGACCTTGAGTCCCGTTCTCCCTAAAATACATGACACACTCCGTCGGGGCCAGTAAAGGAAACACATCAAAGATAATAATCAATATGATATTTATGAGAAATCATCCAATCCATAATATGAATGACATCCATAGGTTTTATATCAATAACCAAAAATCCCTAATAAATCTCAACTTTCAATAAAGAGATAGTACAATAAGGGAATCGAAGACCCTACTCTCTCTTCATCCTTAGAGGAATGTAAATATCCATAATATAAGGAATGAGAAATATGAAAAGATTTAAAAATTACGCAATATTGATGGATATGAAGTAATAAGAGGAATTGGTATCAAATGAAGTAATAAATAATGATAAATCAATGTTAATGGTACCTCCCACCATCATAGTACCCACATCACCATCCACTAGAGACTTATACACTATGTGAAGAAGCTTTGTTCTTGATTCTTGTGGCTATAAAACCTTTGTTCTTTAAGTATATTACTACACCATAGATCCTCCTAGTACTATTGATCTCGCACCATAATGAGGAGTAGTGAATACATGGACAACCCAATTTAGGTTACCAAAGTGTCTATAGGATATGTGTGTGTGTGTGTGTGTTTGGATTCTCCATGAAAATATGCTTCATGTGTCAAACCTTACCACACTAGAAGCTGGTAAAAGGGACATTTCTAGACACTGTGGATGACTTAGTGGAGGTAAACTACTGAGATCTACCACATTGTATTCTACCACAAAACCCAAACCATTTACTCTTCCCTTTGAAGGGACCATTGAAACTTCCATTATTAGTAAGTGTAACTCCCGTCATCCCTAACTTTCTATCAAAGTCAAGTTCCACCATAAAATCTATATCCAGAACATTAACATGCATGGTGAGATTCAGTAGGAAAATATGAGATATGATATTCAATTGAAGACCCATTTAAAATATCAAGGATTTTTTTATTCTCATTAAATACAACATATAGTGATAAGTAAAAAATCTTGAAAAACCAGTTGGCGTAATAGGTCATAGTTTGATTGTCTTGATCACGTTTAATAAACTTTAAAAAAATACCAATACCATCAATTTTGGATATAACTTCTCCATGAAAAATATTTGAAACCTTTTCACTCTGGCCCACATTATTTCCCATATGAACTATAGATTACCCCATTACCTCCTTCTAGTCCCTTAAATCTTGAAGGTAGCATATTTCACCTAAACATAGTCAGACATATCCAATAACTCAAAGAGCTACTAAAGTTTCTAAAACCAATCCTCTAACTCCTAAGGATAATTGGTAACTCGTAAATATAGTGGATTCATATGAATAAATTCATGTGCATCATCTATTCTATCACCTCTCTAGCGTATAACCTCTATAGCCTGAGTAAGAGTAGGTGCAGCTGCCTAAACCAAAGCTTGGATGACATGTATGAAAGCTTCTACAAGGTTCTGGTCAACTAGAGGGTTTTCTTGTTATGGTTTATCATCATATCCCTCTTGAGGTCTATTCAAATTTATTCTTATAGGAATAGTACTACAAAATATCAACAAATAATAAAAAAAATATAAAGATCTGAACCCTAGTAGCCTGAAGTTTGTGTCTACTATATTAAATTGGTATTAGATACAAGGAATCACATCTTGAAGGAATGAATAGTTTAGTAGTCCTGATAAACTAAAAACATACTTGAAATTAAAATTATATTTTAAAATATAAATATAGAAAGAAATTTTTCTAAGAATTCCATTATTCCCCTTAGCGTATCCATGCATGCCAATCACAAAAAAAACATACTTTTATCATGGGGAAAATAAAACATATGAAAGGGGTGATCTCATATGCTCATTAAAGGTAAGCGCACATTAGAATCTATGAATAAATAATTTATAATTAATATGGAAATTAAAATAACTAAAAAAATTCCATTTAAACATTTAATTGAGAATAATATGGCAGGAGTAAATGATGATCAAATAATTCAACATAAATAATCACATGATCTTGAAACTTAACCATGGATATTATAGCTAATCAAATAAATACATGGAATATCAATAACTGAATTCATAATGATGGAATTCATAATTATTTACATAAAAAAACATATCATCAAGGCCATGTTCCAAGACATCCAATACTGTCGAGGCATTGTGACATTACATCTATATAAATGGGTAAGGCCTTAGCCAAAACTCAATCTAGTTTGTCTCATGAGACCGACTGAGGCATCTAGGGGCTATTGCGGGCCTCACCCATCACTTACTAAGTCAAATTCATTCCATGTATTAAAGGGATGAAATATAATTAAAATAAACATTTTTATTTAAAATATAATATGAAATATAAATACTTTCCCCAATCAATAAACATAATCATAAACCAACATGATTAAAATGGTAAATGGTAATAAAATTGTGCATCCCTAGTCAAACTAATCATAAACCATTTAGAAAAAATAATAAGGATAGTATAAATACAACATATATCTAGTGGATCATAACTAAAATAGTAGGTTGATGATGTTGATAAATATAAATAACATGAAAAGTTCCTTAAAAATATTTTTTCAAAAAATAACCTTTGACTTTTAAAAATCACCTTTTAAAACTAGTAATATAAGCATATAAATAATTATTTATCATGACAGTGAAAAAGGTTTTTCATTTCTTACATGTTAAAATAGATATTTCTTTCACATTTTCGATAAAATCCAAATGATAATTATTTTGAAAATAATAGTAATATTCCTTTAATACAATTTTTTAAAAGTAAAAATGCATCAAAATTTCTTTAATAAATCATTTTAAAATTTTAAAAACATTTTTAGAAAACTTGGTTTTTTATTAAAAAGATTTTCTGACCAAAGAGATAAATAAAGCCATATTTTCTTAAAAATATTTTCTTAATAATTTAAAGTATCAATGAGAGGGAAAATGGTATTATTACTTTAAAATGTCATAAATAACTAGAGTATAATAAAATTAAAGGTTATTTTTATACAATGATCAAATCATTTCATTCAATGTAAAATCAAGTATAAACAATCCTGATTAAAATGAGATTGGGAAATAAACTATTACAAATATCATAACGTTGAAGTGAGAATTATCCAATGAATAAATTATGTGTATAAACTATAAATCCACATACAATAGGTGGAAATATCACATAATATAATAAAAAATTATTGCACATGTAATCTTATAAAATCAAATACTATGAAAAAGTAACATTACACGATGAAAAAAATGAGCTATGAAATTCTTTACCACTTATTTACTTTAAATTCAAATCCCATTGGATTAAATAATTAAAATTGAAGCTTAAAATACTATGAATTATTAATTAATAGTGATATTAAAATTCATAGAGGTATTATATAAAACATATAAAAGATATTATATTCATAAAATTAGAATATTCCTTACTGAAGGAAAATTGAGACGAAGTCTCTTACGTCACACTTCCTTTTAGTTGAACAATATTTAAACACTTGTATAGTGGTTTTAAACATGTTATTAAATTATACTAGAACCTATTTCATATTTCTAGTCTCATATATGATTATTTTATAATATATTATCAACCTTCCATTAATAATCTTTCATTATTTTTATTTTTTTTGGTGTTAATTTCCTTATTTTCTCATTCGTGATTTTTCATGAAAGTTATTATTGTTGTGAATATTATATAGTTTTATCACCTCTAGAATAATAATCTTGACATAATTATCATATTTATTCATAAATTATATTTTTAATAAAAATCATTAAGGATGGTTTTGAGAAATTAATTATGTTACAATCTTGGAGATGGTAGGTCATACGTAAGCATGAGTAACGTTTCCATTTTTCAATGATCACTACAGAAAAGAGGTAAGAAAAACTTTATATTTATAGAATGATAATAATATCATAAATTCCATATTATTTCATTAAATATACTTATATATATCATCTATGTTGTGTGGTGATAAAAAGAGTGTCATGTCGCTTTGTGAAGGTGGTAGTCCACACGTACACTAACAATGTTATCATCTTTCAATGAGTGAAAAGAAAAAAAAATTATATATTGTATTTTTATAATGATAAAAATGTCATTAATATCACATAATTTATATCACATATATTAATTAACATTATCTTTGTAACCTTCTATATAAATCATTAGAGAGAGATGAATCACATCGCTTTGTGAGGTGGTAGTCCGCCATACACACAAGTGATGTTATCATATCCCCTACAGAATAGAAAGTAAAAAAAGGTATATATGATATAATGAATAAAGAGGTATAATTATTTTATATGTATCATATATATACTTTATATCCATAATCATAACCAAACATGAGATGTGGTAATGGAAAAATGAGTGACATCAATTCTTGAGGTGCACTACTACAAATCCATCCTTTAATAATGGTAGTAAAAGGGATTTATCATCAGTTTAGAAGCACAGATAATGTGAGTGTTGTTAAATAGTTGGATCTAACAGTGCTCGTAACAAGAACTATTAAATACCCCCTTTAAAAGTGCTAAAAAATCACTGATAAAGGGGGCCTTTATTAGCATTGTTAAATACAACCTTTATCCGAACATTTTTAGAACTCTTAAAAGCCTCCTCTATCAGAACTAAAAAAATGATGATAAAGGACCCGTTGATAAAGGTGGATAATTTTTTTGTTGGAACCTCTACCAACCCACCTTTTATCAGTGCTTCCCAACCCCTTTATCAATGCTTGTTACCACCCTTTATCAGTGCTTTAGATAATTCCACCTCTTGTGTACCACTGCCTATAGTGAGTTTTGAACTTGAGACCACTAGCTGATACGTGAGCACCTTTTACACTACCCTATATTGTTTTGTTTTCCATTTTCTAATATATCTATATACTTATATATTTTTTGTTTCATTTTTTTATCCATATATATATATATCTGTGTGTATGTATGTACATGTTTACATATATGTATATTTATTTATTTATATGTATATTATTAAATACATATATAAAATATTTGTGTGTGTGTGTTTATAAATACATACATATATATATATATATATATATTTGAATCTATAAATATAATTATACATATTTATATTTATTTATATATATTATATATTAATATTTTTATACATATATTAGAATATATAGATAAATATATATCTATTTATTAATACACAAACAAATATAACATCATATATATAATAATTGTATTGGTATATAAATATTCATACATTTTTATTTTAAATAAAATGGATATAGTTTTTTTAGATAATGTTTATATATTGAGAAATATATTTTATATGTAAATATGATTATATATTTATTAATATAATAATATTTTTATGTGTGAATGTATAGAAAACTTGTATAAATTTTTATATATTTGATTATAAATAATAGTACAATATGAAAAATGATAAAATTTCAAAACCATAATATCAATATGAATGTAATTTCTAGGAATAAATTTAATCCCCATTGGAAACATGCAAAAAAAACCCTTAAATAAGGCTAAAATTCTATCTAATGTTAAAAATTTGGGGTACCCTAACTAAAAACTCCATTTTGGAGGACTTCTAGGCCTTTTTCCTCAAAAAACATAAATGAGGGTTCCCCAAGTCACTAAAGTTTAGATCTTTTCACAATATTCGATTTGATATGTGGTAGAGCCCAAACAGACATATGGATCAAAATTTATAGTCGTTTGAAGGTTGGGTTACATTTTCAACTTATTTTAGGTATTTTGTTAATATTTTGATTTTTTTTATCTTCAAATTGTTGTTAAATGAATATTAATTGATAATAACTATCAAATTATTAATTAAAATATTTTTAAAATAATTTTATAAGTCATTTTCACTAAATATCTTATATATTAAGTGTAAATTCCTATTTATCCTTATCTAAAACATATTTAAAGAAATATATATTATATTTATATCAATATAAATATATAAATATATGATTTTTAATGAATTTTTTTTGGGAATATACACTTTATGAGTACTTTTTTACTAGAAATGATAAAGCCCCCCCCCCTTTATCAGCGCTTTTTTAATAGCACTGATAAAGGGGGCTTTATCATCACTTTTTTATAAGCACTCATAAAGGGACCCCTTTAACATTACTTTTTTTAGTTCCATTAAATCCTCTATTTAAAAATTATTTTTATATCTCTCACAAAAGGGGTCTTTAACAGCACTTTTAGCTAGCATTGTTAAAGCCGTAGCGCTAGATAAACCCATTTTTGTATCAGTGTCGGTAGTCCACCATACACACAAATAATAATTTTGTAACCCATTTATTGGAAGTGAGGATGGTTATAATTCATACCATTAACAAAACAACATATAAGTATATGGAAGACACTGAGGTTATTATATTATTATTTTTTAATAAGAATTGTAGTATTTGGTCTAAGAAATAAAATAAAAACAAATAGTTATAAATTTTACCTCTTGTGAGACCACCTCTTCAGTATTGTAACTAAAGTATTACTAAAAATAATTTAGGAAGAAACCATGTATTATAGGAATAGGGTAAAAATTTTGGGAATTTATTTGTGTAGGTATTGTTAAAACCAAAATTATTTGATGGTGTGAAAAAGAGAAGAGAGTATCTGGCCTTTTATAGGTGAGGTGAGTGGCACACTTGAAATTGTTTAAAATAAAAAAAGTTACCCATGTTTTTCACAAGAAAAAAGGGTAAAATGAATTATTCTTAATAATTAAACATTATAAGGTCAAAATATGTCCATAAAATATATTTTAGACAAGTTTTTAGGTCATTTTAACACTTATAATTTTAGTTTAACCCTTGATAAATCAGTTTTTACCTTAGTCACAGAAAATAGTTTTTACTTTTTTTATTATTCATTATGGGAAAAAATTAGATAAATATATTAGATAATATAAATTATTATGATTCCAAATATGGAATCCATTTTTTTAAATTCCATTCATATAAGAGGAAAGTTTTAATTTAAAATTAATTACGTAGGCACGACGAGAAAGTGGGTTTTCAAAGAGAAAATGTCCAAATGTTTATAATGTTTTTATTTAAAAATTCAATATAAAAATGATTAAAAGAACCTAAATTGGATTAATATATATATATATATATATTATTTTACTAATTTTACATTAAAACCAATTTAAAATATAATTTAAATTTATAAATATTTTGACCGAAACCATAGTTTTTAGTAAAAATCAATATTTTTCACTATTCATTGAAAAATAAAACATTTTAGAAAAATACCAAAATATCACCCTAATATAATATTTATATTATTATTAAAAAAATTAATTTATTTTTCCAAATAAATTTTCTAAAACTGGAAAAAATTAATTATAAATTATATGTGTAAAGTGTGATTAAACTATCTTTTAGAAAAATACAGTTTTCCAGAAAACATTTCCTTTTCTTTAAAAATTATTTAATTTTATATATAATAAATAGATATCCATTTTATATATTTTATACATATTTAAACCATATAGTTTTCATAATTTAGTCAGTATTATTCATACCCACCAATTTAATGGGTAGGTTATATAGGTGGTGTTTAAATAATAATATTTTACTTGAGTATCATGTTTCGTACTCAGTGTTCTATTTTTGCAAGCTGTTAAAGAGATTTAATTTATTTAAAAATAAATATATTTTAAATTATATAGTCTTTAAATTATGTTTTAATTTTGTTGTTGTGTGTCATATACGCTATCGAATATGATGATCCTCTTTTAAATCTTGGGGTGTTACATTCTACCCCATTTAAATAAATTGCATCATCACAATTTAATCTTGATCTTGGTAATAAGGGGTTTGACATTTGAAAATACCTTAATTGGGAACCCACATCATAAAAGGTTTAATAAAAAATATTATTTATAAGATATAAAGGGAAGTACTATGTTCATCAAGAATAACATAATACTAGGTTTCCATGTAGGATAACATTGGTGGGAAATGAAAACATGGAAATGGAAGAGAATAATAATTCCAAAGGATTAATAAAGAGTGATAGAGATCATGTATCACAAGAATTTGGGTGATCCATATAAAGTTAAGAACCACAAAACCATAAATTTGTGATGAGGTATGGGGCCATCTGATTTATCAGAAATTAAGATACTAAGATAACAATTTTATTTTAAGATAAATTCCTGGATTTGATGAATTATTCTACCATCTATATTGAGAATATATGAAAATATACTTAATTTCTATATCTCAATTTCATATGCACAATTTCATATATTTTTTGTTCTTCAATCATTTCATAATTTATCTCTTACTACAAGAAATGAATATCAACGATGAATTTTTTTTATACTTGAAGTGCTAAAATTAACTTTTAACAGATCATAAGATCTCTAAAATAGTAAAAAGATATTACTCGTGTCATTACTAAAAACAAAATGACTAGCATAAGTTATCCAACATAATACATTAATATATACAACCTCTTCCAAAGGTCAACATAAATAATTTCATAAATTATTAACCTTATCACCCTTCCAAAATATTAAGATCCAAAATTTTAGAAAGAAGGTCACCAAATTTCCAAAATGGGCTTATCATTAATTCCCCATACAATATAACGTAACTCTTAATCACCACATACCAAATATGTGAATACCTTCATCATTTATTCTCTTGAAACATGGTAATAACCTAAATTACTATAAAACCTTATTGAAAACATGAATTATTAATTATTAACTAAATAAAAAAAATATTTTTGGATATATTCCTTAAATCCAAAAATGACGATAACTCCTTAAATGATAGCATAAGCCACTTTTTCAAAAAATCATTAATCATTTACAAGTTAGTTGGTACTATCCAATTTACTTTATCCATAAAAATCATCTCTTTATCCTAACATCATTATCTCAACATTAGAAACATATTAATGTTTATATTTCCCTCAATCATGTGTTTTCCATGAAGTTCAACTTTCTATTGAATAGTTTTTCATCGTCATCAGCATCATTCAATATATTCTTTCAATCCTTATAAATTTCATAATTTTTATAACCAAGATATCAATGATAAAATACTCAAATGACATAATTCTTGAATCTAAACACAATCAAATTAATCATTCCACTTTGTTTCTGGTAATATAATAAGCTTAACCATGATCCATTAGCTACTTTTGAGGTATATTTCTTTGACGCTTGGGGAATTTTTTGTGTAGTGTCCCATCTCCTTACTATTAAAGAATTTAAAATTGGAAACCTTTTTATTTCCCTATAAATCATGATCATTTTGGCTCTTATCTCCACACATGTATCAAACTTCAGTCCCCTTTAAGAAAGTGTCAGGGTGTTTCTTTCCACAATTATCACATGTTGGGAAATCCTTCTTTAACTTCTTCCCTTCATCTGTCTTTTTCTCTATCATCCTCTTTTTCACTTTATTCCATTATAATCCATAATAAATAAAGAATTATTTTTCTATCTTATTATAACATGATAATATTTCCTCATATGATTAGATTTTTTGTGAGACTAGTTCCATTTGAAAGATTATCTTAAGACCATCAATGAAATAATCATTCTTACTCTTTGGATTACGTGCATTTATGTGGTTCCCATTCCTTCTACTAAGAGCCATTTATAAATTATTTAATATACTATATTAGGTTATATCATTTTGAAGGATAATGTATAATCCTAAAACTAGTGAAATAATTAACATAAATCAAAAAACAATTATGCATAGATAATCTCATAATCGTAAACATGGTTTCTTTGGGGATTTTTTTATTTTTAAATCCTTTATAATGGTTTGTAAAGAAATATATAAATTATCTTAAGCATATCCCCCAGAAGTGTCAAACTAGGTGCACAGTAAGGCCTGTTTTCATGTACTAGGTAACGATCAAGTTAATCCCAATGTGGCCTTTTCAGAGTTATTACCCATATGTACATATGTTCCTAAACCAACTCCACTTATAGTATACAAAAAAAGGACTTATTTCTAGGAAAAAACATATAATCTCTTCCTTTCCAAAAAATTAGTGTATTATTCTATACCTATACTCAAATTATATCATAAGTTTATATTCCCTAACCTATGATTTCATAAATATAGTTCCTAAGGTTTCTACTAAACTTCCTTTGATACCAGATGTAGCGACCTCGACCCCAGTAGTCTAGATTCAGTGTGTACTTTATTACATTAGCATAAGATACAAGGAATCACATCCTAAAGGATTGAATATTTTAGTATTCTTGGTAAACTAGATACATACTTGAAATTAACATTACATTTTAAAACATAAAATACACAAATAATTTTTTTTGATAATTCCTTTTTTACCCTTAGTTTATACCTGAATATCAATCACAAAACACTTCCTCATATCCTAGAGAAACTAAAACATAAGAAAGGGGTGAGATCAGATGCTCGATAAGGGTAAGTATATAGTGGAAGCTACGAATAAATATAGAATAATCATTATGTCATGGTAAATAACTGAAACACAATCCATTTAATCAATAACTTGAGAATAATATTGTAGGAATAAATGATGGTCAAATAATTCAATATAAATAATCACATGAGATTGAAACATAACAATGGATATTTAAACTAATCAAAAAATCACTTGGAATATCAATAACTAAATTCATAATAATGGAATGAAATATTTTGTACATCTAAAACATATCATTGAGCTTCTGTACAAAGACATCTAATACCATTGAGACCTTGTGCTAATACATCTACATAAATGTTTAAGGCCTTGGCCAAAACCCAATTTAGTTTGTATTGTGAGATCTACTGATTCATTAAAGGTCTATAGTGGGCCTCACTCATCACTTACTAAGTCCAATGCATTCTTCATATGAAAGTGGTGAAACATAATGCACAGAAACATTCTTATTTAAATTATCATAAAAAATGTAAATTATTTACCCAATAAATAAACATAATCATAAACCATAAAGAGTAAAATGGTAAATGGTAAGAAAATTGTACATGCGCAGTCAAACTGGTAATAAAACATCCATAAAAATAAAAAGGACGGTATCAACACAATATATCCTCAGTGGATCATATTTAAAATAGAGGTTTGATGTCATTTATGAATAGAAATACCATGAAAAGATCCTTAAAACATTTTTGAGAGAAATAATTTTTCATTTTAAAAATTAACTTTAAAACTTGTAATATAATCATTAAAATAGTGATTGGGCATGACAGTGTAAATAAAATCATTATGTACATGTCAAAACAAATATCCCTTTCACATTTTTGGTAAAATATAGCTGTGAATTATTTTGAAAACAACATGAAGATTCCTTTCAGAAAAATTAAATAGTAAAAATGGGTAAAACATTATTTAATAAATCATTTTGAAAATTTTAAAATCATTTTTGAAAACATTTTTAAAAAACATGGGTTTTGATAAAAAAGGATTTCCAACCTAAGAGATAAATAAATTCATATTTTATTAAAGTTTTTATTGTGTTTTTTATATGATTTTATCTTATTTATAATATATGACATGATTATAAGATAGGAAATTTTAATGATATAATTCTGGATCATTACATTCTTCCCCCCTTATGAAATTTCACCCTTGAATTTCTGTTTTACAGACTAAGGGGGAAATAGGTGAGGGTACTTATCCTTAATTTCTTCCTCTAGTTCCCATGTTGCCTCATCATACTTACAGTTCTTCCATAGTAATTTTACAAGGTGATCAACAATTTTGCGTAGAATATTATCTCTGTGGTCTGAGATCTTTAGCGGATGATCCTCGTAATAGAGATCATTTTCCAACTATAACACCTCTGAATTTAGTACATGTGAGGGATATGGTATATACTTTATCAAGAGGGATACATGGAATATATTATATACTAGAGACATGGTTAGTGGAAATGTTAGTCAATAGGCCAACCCTCTGACAAGATCAAAAATCTTGAAGGGTCTGATGTACCTGAGACTTAGCATTCCTTTATTCTCAAATCTCATGATTCTCTTACCTGGAGATATATGGAGTAATACCATGTCTCCAACTTCAAACTATAGGTCCCATCAATGATTTTATGCATAGATCTTCTATCGTCTATGGCCCGCCTTGATGTGCCTCTGAATGGTTTTCACATTTTCTACTATTTTATTGACCATTTCAAGTCCTAGAAGCTTATATTCACTGAATTCATCCCAACATGTTAGTGTTCTACATATTTTCCCATAAAGGGATTCATATGAATCCATCTGGATGCTCTAGTGGAAATGTTTGTTGAATTAGAACTCGACTAGAGGTAGATGTTGGTCTCATCCTCCTTTGAAGTCTATAGAACATTCTCTCAACATGTCTTTCAGTGTCTAAATATTTCACTAATATTGGCCATCAGTTTGAGGATGATAGGTTCTACTGAAGTTCAGATTAGTGTTTAAAGCATGTTGGAGACTTTTCTATAACATGGAGTTAAATATCAGATCTTGATCGGATACAATTGATAGTGGTACTCCATACAGCCTCACCACTTCTATGATGTATATCCATTCAAGTTGATAAAGTGAGATATCCTATCAAATCATGATAAAGTGAGTTGTATTTATAAGAAAATCTACAAAAACCCATATAACATTGTTTCCTCTTGATGTATTTGGAATTCTACTGAAAAAATTCCATGGTGATGTTTTCCCACATCCATGTTGGTATGGGTAATGGTTGAATCATCCCCTTATAAATTTTCCTTCCATCCTTCACTTGATTATATACCAGGAACTTTGATATATATTAAGAAATATCCTTCTTCATATTTTCCTGCTAATAGTTCTCTCAAAGATCTTGATACATCTTTATGCTCATTGGGTGAATAGATAAATTTGAGCTATGTGAATTATTCAAAATTTATTTCTTTATCTTTGGATTGGATTGTACACATAATCGTGACCCAAATCTTCTGAAACCTTCCTCGTTCATTTTTAACTTTGAGTATTTCCCATTTCTAATAGCTTCCACCTTTTTTGAATTTCCTCATCTTTTCTTTTAGAATCCTGTATTTTCTATATAAGGGATGGTTGAGAAATAATTTGAGAAAGGATTGATGATGTTACTTCCTTAATGATTTTTATGTCTATCCTTTATAGGTGTAATAAGATTGTATCATTCTCAATTCTCATCATTGATAAAGTTACATGATCCTTTATTATTAGATCATCTTCCACTTTATTCACTTTACTAGGATGATATTGGGTTGAACAGTTGTATTCTTTGATGATCTCTGACCATATTTGCAATTTCACATTAAGCTCCTTCTATGTTGTTAGCACCTCCTTGTGTGAAGTGTGTTTTACACTCTCTTATTTTAATGATCGCAAACCATTATTACTTTAGTACTAATGATTTAAATGTTGTATGATATAATTTTTTATGGTAAGACTGTTTTTATGATAATGTATCTTAGTGTTATGGTGAGCCACCATCATCTATGAGTCATTTCCAGGACTTTTTACCGTCATCTAGGAGATACCACTAAGGTGATTCATCGCAAAGAAGGAGTCACTCCTAAGGGTGAGCTACCACCAGTAGAATCACCACCAGAGTTATTAGCGCAAGTGTATTCACCGCCAACCTTACTAACACCAAGGAGTAACCTCAAGACTTGTTACTTCCAAGGAAAAACCATCATGACCTGTCACCATTAGAATCTAAGTCACCATTGGAAACAGAGTCATTTCTAGCCTGAGGTATCGCCAGTATGAGATATCGCTAGATGTTAATTCCCCACAATATTCTTGCTACTATTTCTATATGAAGACATTTAAATGAATGGATGAATAGTTATTTATATTAAATGATAATTTGACCAAGTATTAATGACATAGTGAAAGCTGATCTGAGGATTGTGCATCTCCTCCAACCGATGTTTCTATATCTATTAAAAGGAAATCTCTCTATCTATCTATATATGATGTGTATAATGATTAATTATTGAAAACCCTATAGAAAAGTGTGTTATTGAATCCATGAACCCTTACAAGATTATTGATTCATTTTCTATGAATATCAATGACATAGAATCATGGAATCCATTACATAGAATGATTGAGACACTAACAGATATAAAATATAACATTCTTGAAAATTTCTATGATCCTTTATCTTGCTACAACCTTTAAAAACAAATATTGAACTCCTAACCAAATCCGATATGAGTAATTTGATCATCCTGAACATACTATATCACGCATCACTATATTATTTGTTAATCTTTTTATTTATTTCTTTTCCTTTTGAGTACTGTGTTGTTACTCTATTATCTGACCCACACTATATCATATACCTAACTAGATAATAATTGTTATTATCTCATTCCTTTAAAACTTTTTCTAATTGTGTTTTGTGGAAGAGGTCCTTGTGTGGCATGTGTTATCTTTAATTCCCACATATAACTGTGGAAGAGACTCTTTAGCCTAGATGGATTATAGATGTTGTTTGTTCACCTGATCTAGGTTGTGTATTTGTTTTATTATTTTTATAATCTTCTTGGAAATAGGTGATTTCCAAGTGGAGGAGATTAAGTCTCATCTTGAGACCAAACCACTTG
This sequence comes from Viscum album, assembly GCA_963277665.1. NCBI lineage: Eukaryota > Viridiplantae > Streptophyta > Magnoliopsida > Santalales > Viscaceae > Viscum > Viscum album. The sequence goes on from OY728157.1 coordinate 1,114,315,037, forward strand.
TTTATTCTGTTGTGTTATTTTATTTTGTGTTATTACCATAACCTAGATTTATTTTAATTTATAAACAAAACTATTAATTTGATAATTAATGTTAACTAGTGTTTATATTCATTTTTGTTTAAGTAAATTGTTTTCAAAAGTTAATGTAACTATAAAAAATATTTTAACTAATACATAATCACTCTTTGAGAAATATTTTAAAAGGACAGATCTTATATCAATCTTCTATTTTGATTAATTTGTTATTTTTTAATCAAGGGGATTTTATTTTAACTAATTTTTTAAAAAGAAAATTTTTATTAGGAACTCAATTCACCCCCTCTTGAGTTAGTAACTCCGACCAAAATTTGGTATCATAGGTTTTCAAATTATCTTTTCAAATATGATTTTAGTTGTATACTAAATATCTAAAATTTCTATCAATTCTAAATGTTAATTCTTTATGGATAATAGACAAGAAGAAGTTGATACCAACAAACTTCCTTATTTTAGTGGTACAAATTATTCTCAATGGAAATTCAAAATGAAAATGGATTTAGAATGTATAGGTTTTGACATTTAGATTGTAATATAATATCAGTATGAAATACCAAAAATAGCTAGAATTATTTGGAGTAATTCTACAAAAACTAAATTGAATAATAATTTAAAGCTATGAATGTTTTGTTTTGTTCCTTTAGTGATGATGAATTTAATATAATATCTACTTGAAAATATGTTTTTGAAATATTGGATACCTTATCTGTTTCACATGAAGGGACATAAAATGTCAAATAAATAAGACTAAACACATATACAATCAAGTATGATACTTTTAAAATGAAATATGATGAACATATTTCTGATATGTATCTCTTGCTCAATGAAAATTGAATTCCATGCACTCACTCAAGAAAAAAAAATGATAGACAAATATCATGTTATGACATTGCTTAGATTCTTACCAAACAGATGGAGAGGAACATCTGTGTCAATTAGAGAATCATGTGATGTGAGTAAAATACATATCATGTAATTAATTGGAAAGATGATGATGTATGAATAAGATCTTAAAGTCATCAAGGAGATATATAAAGATGAAAGAAAAAGAAAATCAGTAGAATTAAAGACTACTACCTCCCAATAAAGAGAATAGGTATAAGCTAAAAATACCAGTGAAGAAGAATCTCCTGATGATAGTAATGAAGAAATAAACCCCATGGATAGAATATTTAAGAAATTCTATAGAAAAAATAAATTCTTCAAGAAATAAAATTTCAGAGGAAATTATGACAATAAGGGAAAGTGGGAAAAATATTGGAAAAAGGATGATACCCAAAATGAAATCATCTACTATGAATTTAAGAGGAAAGGACACATTAAATCTGAATGTCCAAAATAGAAATATAAAATAAAGTATGAGTATAAGGGTAGGATATTCAAGAAATCCATGAAAGCAACATGGAGTGCCTATGAAGATAGATCAAGTGATTCATAGACTAATCAAGAAGATAATTCTGATATAGAAAATATGTTCTTTGTATACAGTATATCATAGGTATAAAATATTCTTCCTAATTCTCTGAATAATATTCCAAAAATATATAAAAACAAATATAGTGATGATATTAAGGAAATAATGATCAATGAAGATCTGTATGATTACTGTAACATGTTGGAAGATACCTTTCACAAGATAAAAGATAAATATAAGTTACTGAATAAATATCATGATTTGATAGTAAATATTAAATCCAATCTTATTATTTAAAATGAGAAAAATGATCAATTTTTGAAAGAGAACAATGAATTAAAATTCTCAAATGAATAGATAAAGAAATATATAGAAATATTTACAAATGGTAAGAAAAATTTAACTCAAATACTGGGAAAGCCAGTTTCTCCAAAATATATAACTGGTGTAGGTTATCAACTAGGTCAGAGAAAAATTACAAAAACCATATTTACATCTAGTACCTATTCTAAAAATTCATATAATACTAGTACATACTCAACTAGACCTAATAAAAAATTTATTTCTAGAAGATTACAATATATTTATACGAAATCCATTAGGAAATTATGGGTTCCAAAATCTCTTATTACCACCATAAGTGGACTCGAGAGTATTTGGGTACCAAAGTCATTTTTGGCATAAAATTTTGTCTTGTGAGAAACCAATTTTAAAACCTCCAGAAAATCCTATGGTATCTGGACAGTGGATGATTCGTATATATGTCTGGTGAGTATTCAAAATTCAAAATTTTAAATTTGATGGTGGTCATGTCACTTTTAGTTACAATGATAATGGTAAAATCATTAGCCTTGTCCAAATCATAAATTCTAATTCAGTATTAATTTCTAATTTTTTATATGTAGATGATTTAAAATATAATCTTCTTAGAATTTCTCATTATGTGATGATATATTTTATTGTAAAATTTGAAAACAATTACTATCATGTTTTTTATGATGAAATTTTTTTAATTTTTACTACTTTAATAAATGATAATATTTATTATATTGATTTAAATTATTTATCTTCTAAAAATATTTCTTGCTTAAGTTCTATTCATAAAGAATCTTGGATTTTTCATAGGATACTAGGCCATTTCAACATTATTTCACTTAGAAATATAACTAGAAAATGGTTAGTTAGAGATCTATCAAATCTTGAATTCTCAGTGATATATTTTTTGATCCCTACCAAAAAGAGAAACTTCACAAGATTTCCTTTAAATCTAAGAAATAAGTTTAAACCTATCGGCCTCTAGAGTTAGTTCATATGAACCTATTTGGACCTTCTAGAGTTTCTAGTTTAAATGGGAAACATTATGTCTATATTCTAGTAGATGACATTTCTAGATAGACTTGGGTATTCCTTCTAGCTCAAAAAAGTGAATCCTGATCTTAATTTATTAGGTATTCCAAATATATAGAAAATCAAAGTGGACTTAGGATTAATACCTTAAAATTTTTTCATGGTCGATAATTTGAAAAACAACACTTTTAAACATTTTTTTCTCAAAATAGATATAATGAAATCTTTTATGCTCCTAGGACACGATAACAAAATGGTGTGGTAGAATAAAAAATAAGAATCTTCAAGAGATAGACCAAAATATGCTAAATGTGTACAACTTACCTATCTACTTTTAGGAAGAGGTTATTAACATGGGCTGTTATAAAATAAATAGAGTTTTAATTAGAACACTCTTGAAAAGAAAACCTTATGAGTAATAGATAAATAGAAACCCAAAGGTTAATTATTTCAAATTTTTTGGTTATAAAGTCTTTATTCTAAATACAAAGGATAAACTAGGAAAATATTTTTCCAAGTGTGATGAAGTAATTTTCCTTAGTTATTTAAATTTTAATAAATCGTATTGAGTATTTAATAAGAGATAAAAAATAATGTTAGAGTCTGTTAACATTAAATTTGATGGAATAAACCTCAATAAACCTAATACTATCTTAGAGAACCTTGAGGACGATTTTTCAACTCTGAATCTCAATTACAAACATTATGAAAGCTCTTTAAACAAAGTAGAAATTTCATCCAGTGAACTTCCAGAACCCAAACCTGAAGAATATCTTGAGACAACCAACCCCTATTTCATAATAACTATTAGGATTTATAGAAACCACCCTTTATATACTATAATTGGAAAGATAGATATAGAAAAATAAACTAGATATTCCCTTAGAAATAAAATTGAACACCGAAACTTCTTGTCATAGCTTGATCCTAAGAACATTAATGATTCCATCAATGATGAATTTTGGGTAATATCTATGCAAATGGAACTTAATAAATTTGATAGAAAAAAATGTTTGGGAACTTTTTATATACCTAAAGAAACATTACCTATTGGAACTAAATGGTTTTTTAGAAACATGGTTGATGAGTTAGGAACTACAGTAAGAAATTTGGCTATATTAGTTGCACAATGTTACAATCAAGAAGAAGGTGTTGATTATCAAGAAACTTTTTCACATGTAGCTAGAATTAAATCCATTAGGATAATTCTTTCCTATGTAGCCCATTTTGATTTCAAACTATATAAAATGGATGTTAATAGTTAATTCTTAAATGGGTTTATAATTGAGGATTTTTTTTTGAACAACCCTACGTATTTCAAAATCCACATTTTTCAAATTCTTTTTTTAAATTAAAAAAAGATTTATATGGTTTAAAATAAGCTCCAAGAGCTTTTTATGATAGGATTACCTCTTTTCTTATTTCAAAAAGTTTTTCATAAGGTATATTTGATCCAACACTTTTTATAAAAATAATTTTAAAAGATTTTTTAATAGTTGAAATATATGTGGATGATAATATTTCTGGATCCACTAAAGATTCTCTATGTACTTATTTTTCAAAACTAATGAAAAATGAATTTGAAATAATTTTAATGGGTGAACTTAAATTCTTTCTTGGATTTCATATTTTCAAAATAAATAAGTAATATTTTTAAATCAGAGTAAATATACTAAATATCTTTTAAAATGTTTTGGGTTAGATATCACTAAAAGCAGTGATACTCCCATGAGTACCACCTATAAACTAGATCTTGATGAAGTTGGGAAATTAATAGATCAAACTAATTTTATAGGTATTATTGGAAGACTATTGTATTTAACTACTAGTAAGCCTAATATTATGTTTAGTGAGTGTATGTGTTCTCTCTTTCAAGCAAATCCTAAAGAGACACACTTAATATCTATTAAAATAATTTTTAAATACCTCAAATATAAAACTATTTTAGGATTGTTCTATCCTAGATGAAAATTGTTTGATTTAGAAAGTGATTTTCCAAATCAAATTTTATTTTCATTAAAAACACTTTATGGAAAATTGGGAACCACACAAGACTGATCCACTATACAAGTTCAAAATTCGAAACCCCAAAATAAAAATTTGAACAAAAGGAACCATCGAGGGAACCTAATCCCATAAATCACACAATCGCCAACAAACAATCTGACACCGTCATCATCACAACATAGTGTCCATCATCATGTTGTTATTATTCCATAACCCCCTGAGTCCACCAGTGATAATAAACAACCAAATAATTCCACCATTGCTACAGCTTCTTTGTCATTGTAAAACCCACATCATCACCACACTAGAAAATTTGATAATTACATAAAAATAAATCAAAAAACACAAAACATCTTCAACATGACCAAGAAGCAATGGATGCATCATCGAAAGGAACAAATCAGAACATGTCGTCTTCATTACACGATCACCACTAGTGTCAAAAAGATAGAACAAAGACTAAAACCGACAAGGATGAGAAACCTTAAACTCTTACTATCGCTTGAGAATCACATCCCAAAGCTTCTTACAAACCACCTCTCTAGACCGATTGGGAGAGGAGCGGTGGAATGCTGAATTCAGGGTAGTTTGGAAGGACCGAGACCTCAACAACGAGTCATGACTACACCAGAAACTCAAACCAAACCAAGAAGGTTGAAAAAAAATCCACAATATATCAAATACAACAAACAAAAAACATCACTGCATCTTGAGATGAATTCAGTATAGGATGCACATCTTAAAGAACCATCAATCAATTCACACATCCCAAAGCCTCTATGAAACTTCCACCATGAACCAACTCGGAGAGAAGCACCAGAAACAGAATCCAAAGTAGTAATAAAATGTCAAGGTCAAAATACATAATCACTTCCATAATTGAGATTCCAACTCAGGGCAACAAAGCCATCGCTTTGCAAAACCATACCTGAAACAACAAAAGATGAGAAACCCCGCCAGGAAGAAACTGCCAAGTGAGGAAAGTGGAAGGAGGGAAGGGGGAGATGAATCCAAATATGGTACTCCAAACTCCCCCCACCAAGCACCACTAAGGGAACCCTAGTGAAGAGAGTTTAGGGAGAGAAGCCACTCTGAGGCCTTGATTTAGTAAGTGATTAAGATGCTGATTTTGGTGAATATAACTTAGATAGAAAAATCACATATGGAAAATGTCATCTTTTAGGAAAATATCAATTATCATGGTGTATTAAGAAAAAAAAATTGCATTCTACACTACTGAAGCTAAATACGTAGCTGATGATGTTTTTTGTGCATAAATCTTGGAGATGAAATGTACTTTACAAGACTTTTAATACCAATTTACACATGTTATTATATATTTTTAAACCTCAAGTGAGATAATAATTTCTAAAATTCAAATATCTCTCTCTATAAAAAATCACATTGATGTATGACATCACTTTTTGAGAGATCATTACCATAAAGGTGATATAACTTTAGAATTTATTGGAAATGAATATCATCTTGTTGATATCTTCACAAATCCTTTGAATTATGAAAGATTAAACTATATCAAACATGAATTAGTAATGATAAGTTTTAAGTGATGAGTCACTATTGGTTAATTCACCATTAATGAGTCATTGTTTATAAGTCACTATTGATAAGTCATCGTTGATAAGTCACCATTGACGATTCATCCTTCATGAGTCACCATTAATGATTCAATGTTAATATGTCATTATTGATGAGTCGCTATTGAACAAGTTGTCATTCCTTTTCTTACTGTTGTATTATTATTGTTTCTATTAATTTATCAATTTAAATTTTATTGTTTTATATTCTATTTATTATTATTTTTAATCCATAGATGATATGATTTATGTCATAAATCCAATTGATTCACTTTACCCTAAATCCTTTGAACTCTCTAACCTTTTCCTTCCTCCCAGACTGATCATCTTTCCCAATTCTTTCATTCTACCTAAGAATTCACCTATTCAGAATAGATCATGTGAAGTGAACAAAATATTAAAATCTAGAATAGATGAGGAAATCTAAGAAATGAAAAGTTTATAATATTAGTTTGATCAATATTTCATGAAACCCACATCTAATAAAATGGTTTGTCAAAGTAGAAAAGGAAATCGATGTGCAATGGATTCAATCTAAGAATACACTAGTATTGAAGGTTATAAAATAATATAACTTGATTAATTGGTTCACATAAAATCAGCAGGTGTATTATTCAAAGTTAGTATATGATTTCTATTAGAATACTGATTCTATTTTTGGAAATAAAGAGGATGAAATAATAGGTCACGTTGATGGAGAAGAGATTTATTTCTCTTCAAGGGAATGGGAAAACTGCCTAAAAGTACATCATAAAGGGGTATATGAGGATTTTAAATGAATTATTCATAGTGATAGAGAAATTTTCAATTATGAAGAGGCTCTCCAATAGCTAATATTAAATGGTACACTGAGGAGATCTATAGATGCTGAACTCAATGGTTAGTGTAAACTATTGTTTAGGTTTTTATAGCATGTATTGTGTCCTTAAAAAGGATATTTCAATACCATGAAATATCAGGATGTTTACTTTATATTTATGATGAAACAAGGGAAAAGGATCAATTTTTGTATATTTATAATGATCCATATGTATGAGATGTACAAGAAAAGTTCAAGATTGAACTCTTTGATATACCCTAAGATGGTATCTTCAATCTTGGATGCTAAGGATTTAGTCAAAGATGGTGAAGAAGTAGAAGACAAGTGTGGTGGTTTTTTCTTATCAAATATAATTTGAAAAAGGGTAAAAGTGAGTTGGAATTACTAGAAGAAGTTATGGTTAAGAGAAAATGACAAATTGTATGGTGAATTCAACCCTATTGATCATCCAACTATACATAACGACATGGTGGATCTTGTTCTAGTTCCTAACGAGTTAGTTGATTACTCTGATGATGTAGATAGTGATAAATTTGAGAAATTCTAGTAAGAAGAATAAGAATTGTTAGTGGAAGTGGGGAGTGATTCATAGATTTCTAAATATAATCCTAAAGTTTCTATTGGATTTTTCAGTCCACCAGGTTCTCTACCTACCTGAGAATCTATTTTAGATGAAAATGATGATGAGGAAATTGAATTATATTAAGAGGAACAGTTTAATACATCTTCCTCCAAATCATCAAGTGAACAAAATAATAATGGAAATGGAAGTGGCTAAAATTCTTCTAAGGAAGAAGATGGTGATTTGGACCATGAAAAACAAAATGGAAATGAAATTATGGATAATAAGGATCTTGATGATGGAAATAATAATCATGGATCTGATCATGGAAATGATCAAAATGATAAAGATAAAGATGATCATGGATATGATCTTGTAAATGGTCATAATGGTGGAAATGATAAGAATGAAGATGTTCATGATGATCATGATCATGAGATGGTTTAGACTCATTCTTCATCCCCAATGGTGTCTAATTTTATCAGAGATTAGGATCAATATAAAGATGATGAAATGGTTGTTATACCACCTACTACTACAAATGATATGCAAGATTCTAATGAGGGGGATATGTCTCCAAACCCTATTTATTTTATAGAGCCAGTGGATCACACCGAACAAGCAATACTTACACAAATATTTCATATAGAACAACCCTCGATCTTACCTAAAACTAATTAAACTACTTAAGATCCTAGATAATCTCTAATTATTCAATATACAAGACCTAAAGTTAGTGCTTTTAATGAATGGGAAATGTTTCCTGGTTATGTAGGAATTGTTCTTGAATTTAGTGATTTAGATGATGAAAAATCGGTCATAGGATAATGGTCTTTAGTGGATGAAATTGATTAGGCTGGTGAGTTACAACATTTTACATCAATGTAAATAGATAGAAAGGTTGTGGATGTTATTCCTCATGAACAAAGAGATCTACATTTTTTTTCTATTGTAATGCCTTCTGATGATGTGAAAATAGTTTATTTACACTCTTTTCAAGGAATTTTGAATTTTGATATGGAATACTTGAGAGGAATTTTTATTTAGAACTTAGAAATGTCATAACCTCTTGGAAATATCCAATTTCTAGACTCAATGAAGAATGTACTCAATATTTTGTTGAGCTAGTTATCTCTCATTTGAAACCAAGAGTTAGATTTCATATTCAAGAAATGGAAGTGGATAATAGAATATTTTTTAAAGAATTTTATAGTTTGAAGACCTTAGATGAGGGATTGAATTCTTCTTTCTCAAAAAAAATTGATTCTATTTCTAAGAAGTTGGAAAGTATGTCTATTGTTTCCTCTACATCCTGTGCACCTATTCTTCCTTCATTCCCAATTGATAAAGAGCTATTCAGACAGGTTATTAGGTAAGAACTAAATACTTATTTGGGTGATGTGTCGGCACATGAAGAATAATTAAGATAGATACACCATCATAGAGATCATGTCTATGAGATGATAAGAGAATATTTCATTGATCTTAGGAATGATAAGGACATCACCTAGAAATCCATAAAGAGTTATTTTTATATAATTTAAACAAATCATGAGATGTATAATAATTTTAAATTCCTAACATATAACTTTAGTTTTCCACCAGTTACAAGGGCTTTCAAAGAACAAGTGGGTCAACTGAATGTTATCATACTAGTGTTGTAGAGATTCATGGAAGAGAAAAAGGATTTATTTAATGCTATAGAAAGGGGTGGTAATATAATTATGGAATCCATTAACCTCATTAAACCCTTCCTATATATCCACAGTACAAATATAATAGAAATAGATTCAATTTAAATAAAAAAAGTTCCTTCAACTACAACGACATCTCCATTTAGATATAGACCTACGGTGATTACTCAATCAAATGGTATTCTACCTCCTCTATATCAACCTTTGATTTCATCACTAGTTGAAGAAATTTGTCACCTCATACCAATTCTTGTCTATGACATACTTCCTTCTACCACAATAACCCCTTCCATTACCACCTATGCTCCAACATTCACTACTACTTCAATCTCAAATGACATGGGAAAATAATGAGACAAGGACAGATACAAAAGAAAAGCAAAGGAAAATATTACAGGCATCCCTCAATTTACCTATAACAGTGAATCTAATTAGATACAACCTTTTATTGGGATCTTGTTCTTGTACTCTTTCTATTTTAATTGTTGTACTAAACACTTTTCAACTACTATTAAATGAAATATCTTATTGTTCTTCTCATTTACTTATTCTTTTATTTTATTCTCTTTTTTCTAATCTCAAAGGGGGAGATAAAATGGGTATTTATTTTAATATAGGGAAACCACTTAAAAATTCAAAATATTATGTGACATCTTCAGTATATATTTATGAATTTTATCTAGGTTTTTTATATCACACATATATCTTCTAAAATGATAAGTATATTGTTTTTTAACTTAAATACATATCCGATTATCTATGTTTACTTATTTAATACATATCTTATAAAATTTCATGTTTTGTGATAATCAAAATGGGAGATATTTTTGTAACCTCCTTATGTAGAGTGTGTTTGATACTCTCTTATTTCAATGATCAAAAACCATGATTATTTTAGTACTAATGATTTGCATTTTGTATAATGAAATCTTATATGGTATGAATATTTTTATGATAATCCATATAAGTATTATGCTGATTCACTGTCAGTCAAGATTAACCACTAGGAAATTTTGACATCATCCAAGAGCTACTACTGAGGCAAGCCACTACCAGGAAGGAGTCACCGCTAAGGGTGAGTTTCCACCAATGGAGTCACTAATAGAGTTGTTAGCACCAGCGGAGTCACCTCCACCCATGCTACCTCTAAGGAGTCGCCGCTAGACTTGACACCCCCAAGGAGAAACAGTTAGGACCTATCACCATTAAAATCTTATTTACCCTTGGAATCTGAGTCACCGCTAGCCTGAGGTACTTCCAGTGTGAGATACTACCAAATAATAAGTCACTGCCAGCTTCTTTCTACCATTGTTGTCCTAATAATTTGACTTGAATGGATCAGTGGATATTTCTATTAAAGGATAATTTAACACAGTCTTAATGACATAGTAAAATATGATACGATTATTGTGAATCTCCTCTAATTGATGTTTTTATATCTATGTGAAGGGCATATCTCTCTCTCTGTAAAACGTGTACAGTAATTAATGACGAAAAAACCTGTTAAAAAGTGTTTGATTGAATCTATGATCCCTTACAATCTTACTAATTATTTTTATATCAAGATCAATGACATAGAAGCACAAAAACCATTATAGATATTGATTAAGACACTGATAGAGATCAACTGGAACATTCCTACAAATTCCCATGATGCACTTTTTGCTTCAACATTCAAAAATAAAGCATTAAATCCTCCCCAAATATAATTTAAGGAATTTAATCATTATGAATATATCAGACTGAGCATCACTATATTCTTTATTTCCCTTGTTTTTTATTGTTTTTATTTTTGAGTAGTGTGTTGTTACTCTGATATCAGACACAAAATATATCTTAAACCAAACTAGAGAATACGTGTTATTATATCCTTCTTTTATAACTATTTTCTAGTGGTATTTTTTGGAAGAGGTCCTTGTGTGGAATGTGTTATCTTTAATTTCCATGTATAATTATGAAAATTGATCTTTAGCCTAGACATCTTGTAGTTTTTTTTATCTGATCCTGGTTATGAATTTGTTTGATTATTATTATAATCTTCTTGGTAGTAGGTGATTTCCAAGTAGAGAGAATTAAATCTCATCTTGAGGCAGAACCACTTTTTTATTCCACTGTGTTGTTGTGTTTTGTTTTATTACCATAACTTATATTGTTTTTAATCTATAAAAAACTATTAATTTGATAACTAATCTCAACTAGTGTTTTAATTTTTTTTTTGTTTAAGAAAATTGATTTCAAAGATAAGGTAATTGTAAACATTATTTTAACTGATACATAATCAATATTTGAGAAATATTTTAAAAGGAAAGATCTTATATCTATCTTCTAATTTGATTTAATTTCCAAGTTTTTTTCATTATGGGGATTTTATTTTATCATATTTTTTAAATACAAATTTTTATTGGGAACTCAATTCACCCCCCCCCCCCCCGCCCCGCCACCCATCTTGAGTTAATCACTCCAACCAATATGTGTGAATATATATTTAAGGATCTTATGATCAGTATATATTTCACACTTCTACACATAGAGATAATGTCGCCAGATTTTTAACGTGAAGATCATAGCCACCAACTCTAGATCATGTGTGGGATAGTTTTTCTCAAGAATTTTTAAATTCCTTGAGGCATAATATATCACCTTATATTTTTGAGTTAGTTTATAACCTAATATATTTTTTAAAGAATCATTTTATATCATAAAGGTTTTCCTGTTGTTATAAGTGTGAGTACTGGTGTAGTGATAAGCCTATTTTTCAACTCTTTGAAGCATTTTTTACATTAACTAGTCCTTAAAAAATTTCTCCCTTATGATTCAATTTGGTTAGTGGGTTTTAAAATCTTGATAATTTCTTCAAAAATCGTCTATAATACACAGCTAGACCAAGGAAACTATAGATATCCATTGAATATATTGTACTAGGACACTCTTCAATTGCATTTGTCTTGGATGGTTCTACAGATATTCCTTTGCTAGTGACAACATGGCCCAAGAATGATACTTCCACCATCCAGAACTCACATTTACTGTATTTTTCATATATTTTATCCCTTCGTAATTTCTTTAGTATATTATTCAAATGCTCCTCATGTTCCTCTTTGCTCTAGAATTATATCATAATATCATCGATAAATACTACCAAAAAAATTTGAGATAGTCTCTAAAGACTATATTCATTAAGTCTATTAAAATTTATAGGGAATTAGTGAGTCTGAAAGGAATAACTATGAACTCATAGTTTCCATACCTCACAAGAAAGGTAGTGTTGGGAATAAATTCCTCCTTAACCTTTAATTGGTGATATCCTGATGAAAGTTCCACTATAGAGAAATACTTGGCCCCATGTAGTTGATCAAAAAAAGCATCTATGTATGGAATTGGATACATGTTATATATAGTGATTTTATTGAGCTCATTATAATCATTGTATAGGCGCATTGATCCATTATTCTTTTTGATGAAGAGGATAGGCGTACCCCATGGTGAATTACTCGAGTATATAAAACCTTTGGCCAGATTCTCCTGTAACTACTTCTTCAGTTCCTCCAACTCAATGGTGATCATTCTATAAGGTTTCATTGATATAGGAAAAGATCTCGGAATAAGATGAATTGATAACTTAGCCTCTCGATTAGGAGGAAGGACATGCAATTATTCAAGGAATACATTAGTGTAGTCTCTAACAATGGGCATGTCCTCAAACTTGATTCTCTATTTTGTATCAATCATTTGAGAAAGATATGATTGCTCATAAGAAAACAATATCCACAATTGAGACGATGATTTTGAGGGATATTAATATTCTTCCTTACACTTATATAGAATTGGAGGATTCTTTGGGATGTGAAGAGTGATCTTACTTTCTCGATAGTTGATGTGGGATTTGTATAAAGATATCCAATACATGCTCAATATAGCATAAAAATCCACCAAAGGAAGTATGATAAGATTTTTTGGGAGGTTCGGTTCACAAAAATTAACTAAGGAGGAGTTATAAACTTTGGATTTAATAATTTCATTATTTTCTATTCTCATAGATAACTCAACCTCCATATTTTGAGGTGGTTTTTGAATAGTTCTACTAAACTTGAAAGATATGAAATAATGCATAGAACTATAATCAAATTGTTCATTTTCTATTCTTCAATGAATAACCCTCATACCTATTGACACATAATTTTTGATATCCACCTCAGTAGTAGTGATAACATATGCCCTTCCTTATTTCCTTGTAGGTTGTTGTTGTTGATTTACTCCAACAACCCTTGGCTTAGGTCAATGGATCGAATAATTCACATGTTCCTTACAATGAAAACACTACACTATATGTTGAGTTTTGATCTGAATATTTCTTTATTCATCCAAATTAGTAGAATTATTCATATCCTTTTGGTAGTTATAAGAGATATTCCACACTCTTCCACATTTGAAGCATCTTCGGGTTCCCTTTAGACAGTTCTAATGATCATTCTTTCCGCAATTTTGACATGAGATATGTTGGGTTTTCTTTCCATCATGGTTTTTATCTATTGATCCTAACATATTAAAATCCATTTTACTCTTTTTATCTCTAGACCCATGATACCTATGAGAGTCTCCAATCTTCATTTCAACCTTAATGGAATAACGAAAAATCTCCTTATAATTTTGAATGTTTCAAATTGCCAACGCTTTTCATATACTTGGCTTTAGTCTGTTGAATAAGTGACCCACCTTTATTTCAGTCTTCATGAAAAAGTTATAGGCATATCTTACAATCATTGTAAATTTTTCCTTGTAGGTCCCAATAGACTTGTATTCCTTATACTTCAGTATGTGGAACTTCCTTTCTATATTAACACAGATAATTCAGGTAAAATATTTGTTGAAAATTATTTTCATGAAATCTTCACATTCCATGGAATCAATTTCCTCCTTGAAATTTGTGTTTTTTATCAGTGTCCACCACTAATCATCTTCCCAATAAAAATTATAGACTACTGGTACAATTTTATCGTCTTCTAAGCACTAGAGGATAGATAATATCATCTCAATGGAGTTAATCCATTAATTTATGATGAGGGGATTGGAAAATTCACTAAATGTGGGATTCCTTCTTCACATAAAGGATTCAACCATAACTTACTTTTTATTTGGAAAAGAAGGGTATTCCATATGAGTCAAGTAATTATTAATAACTTGAGCCACTTGAGAAAGTACTCTCAAGAAGTTTTGATCACCCTTTTCCATCATATTTTTCATTTCATTAGGGAAATCGCTACATTGCCTATCACATTGACTACTGGCACTGGTTCTTCAATTTCCATATATTAACTAAGAAAAAATGCACAATTAGCGGGGATTTAATACTTAGATAATAAACATATAAAAAGTAAACACTAAACAGAGATGGATAAAATTATAAATGAAAATTATATCATAACATGTGATTCCCTAAGTTTCAAAATAGGTTATCCAAGGTGATAGAATTATCCCTAGGGCTCTTAATAAAGTTTTCTAGTCATACTATCCAAAATTAATTAGTTCATCCTCTGATACCAACTATAATGGCCCTAGGCTTATACACATATTATTATATTATTATAAGCATAAATAGCCTTCAAATACAAACCAATGATCATAAAGTTTAGTGTATTTGGAATATTAGGTACATAAAACTGAAAACAAGGAACCAAAATAAAAACATCTTTCATTTAAACACTATAATGAGATTTTAACTTCCTTTGAGCTCTTAGATATACTTAGGTTAACCTGGGGAATACATGAAAAAATGGGTGATCTAAAAATCCCAATAAGGGTATAAACATAGAAATAAATCAAAGAACATGGGTTACAAGTCATAACATGGTTACATAAAAAGGCATGGAACATGAATAAACATAAGGAACCATAACATGTTTAACATGGGATAATGTAATCATCGAATCATAGGAATATAGAAACAACATATAACAGGAAATAATCAGGATTCAAGGATAACTACCAAGACCATTTCACATGGGGGAGCATGAATCAAGTCTAACTTCTAAGACCATTGAACATGGTGGAACAACTCCCATAAAGGAATAAGGTTTACTATATATCCTAACATGACATTTCATGAGACTAAACGTTATAAAATTTATTTTTATGATATATGGTTTTACACATTATAACATTATCATGAATATGTGTGCCACATAAAGAATCGTATAGAATGAATAAACATAAGGGTTACCCATGGAAAGAAATGGGTATCATAATCGTGTCATGGAGCATAAAAAATGGGTGTATCATAAATATGTCCATGGAATAATGGATTTAAATCATTCATAGAAATTTGAAAGTTAAAATAGTAATATATAATTATAAATTATTTTGAACTAAAGTTAAAACATGTAAAATGAGTGTTTAAGAAACTTTAGAAAATAGATATTTTAGTGCGGTTTAAGAGAAAATATTAAAGAGACTTTAAAGAGAAAAAAGGAATGATTGTCTTCATAAAAACAGAAATTAATCAATATATTTTTAATGATAAAATGAGATATTTTAGAAAAATAATTGTGACTTAAAAAAAATAATGGAGTGCACATGAAAATGGGTATAAAATTGGGAAGTTCCCTTTAATTGAGCTTGCTTATTAGGAGGAATTGAAAATAAAACCTTATAAAACATATATTTACCAATAAAATAAGGATGAATGGATATAGATAGATAATTTTGGTACATATAAATTCAATATGGAAGAATTATATAAGAATAATTTTTATTTAAATTAGCGTAAAGAGAGAAAAGACATACCCCAATGGTAATTGAGAGGTGCTGAGAGAATCCCATACCTTATGTCTGAAAATGTTATGCACTTGTACTTAATATCATGGTTAATAATATTAAATCCATTAATTAATTAATTAAAAACATATTCCTAATTTATTTATTTAATTATAATTTGATTATATTCATTTATGGCCATTTTTTTACTTATAGTGTTTAATTTCATTGTTTTGGGAGTGTTTGTATCAGGATTTTATGATCAGTTACCTTGAGTTTAATTATGGGTGTTCTTGTAAAATGAAAGAAAAACTATACAGGTTGAATTATATGATATTTATAAATATCTGTAATTTTAAATATTCCCATATATAATTTTTTTTTATATTATAATGATTCATTATATAAAAATTTAATGATGAACATTGGTTTATTTGGGTGAATTTTCAAAAATCACAAACTATTTTGGTTTTATTATTTAATATTATGAATATATACTAGTTCTAATACATTTAATAAGCTATAATAAAAATATTATACTTTGGTTGAACCAAAAAAATGTTCTTAAGATCATAATTTAATGTGGTAATGGGAAAATGAAAACACATTGTCCATGATGGCGGTAAATCCACACATCACGGACAATGTTTTAATTATTTGAATAAAAATAAGAATGAAGAGAATTGATGGTGGAATATTACATTAGAACAAAAAAAATTATTTAAAAGATACTAGAGTTATAATTCCACTTTTTATAGGTATGTTAGTAGATGATAAGAAAAGAAAATAAATTGAAAAGAAATTAAAATGAAACGAAAGAGAATTTTACCTCTTGAATTTCTTCCCCTTGAGAACCTCATTTAGGAATTTGGGTTTAGAATTTTTTGAGATAAAAGGCTCTTGTTCATGGGGTATAGGGTTGGGAGATAATTTTCTAGGATTTGGACAAGATTCAAGGATTTGGAAGTGTAAGGATAAGGGGTGGTGAGGGGTGGTATTTATAGTGAGAGGAGAGGAGTGTTTTTTATTATTTTATTCATTTGTTTATCATTTTTACTCAAGACTATTAATATTGTTGATTCTTGTGACTAAATTTAGTAAATATATAATTTGATTTAGATATAATGGCCACTTACATCATCCATGACTCAACCATGACTCAAAAATTCATGTATTTGGCTAAAATGTTAAATAACATAAATTACCGTATTTCACTATAAACAAAAAATATACCCTAACCATTTTTTGATGTGTATATTTAAAAAATGAAAATTATTTTATGAAAATAATTTTATAAAATTAATAATTTTTTTAATTAAAATTATCATTTATTCAAAAAAATACAGATTTTAAAATTATAATTACTTTTATGAAACGTTAAAAAATTAATTAAGGTCTCACAAAATTATCTTATAATCATAAGACAATAAAATATTAATTTATAGATCATTTTATAAATTTTCTTTTAAATCATTATATTTATTATAAAATTGTAAATAAACATTTAAGTTTCACAAAAATACCATTATTTAATTTATCATTTTTAAAACATTTATTTTCTTATCCAGTGATATAAATATATTGTATTTTATTTCATAAGATACCTAAATTTTATTTATAATTTCATAGGTTAGGTTTGTATTATATTATTTGAATTACTATTCCTAATTTTCATGTTATTATTCCAATGTTCAAGTTATTATTCCATTGGTATAGGTTCCCTAGTTTATAGAAATGCCTCTTATTTCATTCATTCTTAATTTATAATGTTTTTATTTTGGTTTTTTTCTTGATTCAGTTTTTGTTTGATGATGGTTTATAGATCCTGTGATGATGTGTTTTGTGGGTTTGATGCGGCAGTTCCGGCATCGAGGAGGATGGATCCATCGGGCATCTCTAATGATGGGTATGGGTTTGTCGGTGCATCATGGTCTGCGGCTTGTAGCAGTTTGCGGCCCGAGGCTATGGATTTTCCCTACGTTTGAATTTTGAATCTGGTTGTACTGGTAAGATTATGACTTTGTTGAAAACTATTATGCTTTGTGGTGTTTTGAATCGATTTTATGGAATTTTATGGTTCCCGCTCACCCAAAAAGAGGACTCTAAAAATTAAATAAAAATATAATTTTCAGTCCAAGTGGGTTCCTATCTCCACTTATAAAAAGACCTCTCCCCTCCTCTCTTCTCCACACCCCAAGATCCTTCTAGTTTTCCAGGACCATACAAACCTCTTCCTCACTTTAATAATCACTTATTAGATACCTTATTTTAATTATTAAGATCCCCTAATGAGACCTTAGGTGTAAACCTAAAAGAGTTCCCCAAAGAAGAGGTATATTCATAAACTTTGTTTTTCCATTTTATTTCTTCTTAAACCTCCTTAAATTAGTATTAAACCATTATCATGTAATAACCTCAGTACCTTACATATATTTATAATTTTTTATATTGATTTCATAACCTATATCCATATACATTTCAGTCAAATGGGAAATGAAACTGTTGATCATGTGTGCAGCGGACTACCACCTCACGAACCAACATAATTCATTTTCCATAACCAACTCTCACAGTTTAGTGTAATGATGGATTTATTATATATATATGATATTTTTAACATAATTTAACTTCTATAAATATAATATCAAAAAAAATTACTTTCCATTCCATGGGGGATATACTAACGTCGTTCGTGTGTACGGCAGACTACCATCTCATGAAGTGATGTGATTTGTTCTCACTAATGATTTACATGGAAGGTAATAAAGTTTATGTTAATGATCATATGTGGTATATATTAAATAATAATGTTTTATTAAATTTTAATAATTAGTTACTTTTCTTTTTTCCATCTATAGAAATATGGAAACAATGTTTATGCCTACGTACGGCCTACTATCTCCATGAATGGTCAATTTTATATTGTTATCTCTATCTTTTGAAAATGAATATAAATATTTTTATAATAAAAATATATGATATTAATTTCATATTTAACATTCTATATATTTTTTAATTATTATAAAATTATAATAAATGATATTATTGAACTAAAACTCTCATGAAAAAGAAAATAGTTAACACCCAAAAATAGCAATTTTATAAAGAACTTATTATTAAATTGGTGTTGAAATTTTATAAGGGGATAATATATGATATTTTAATTATTTATATGATTATATAATATATTTATAATAAACTTATATTTATAATACATGAGGTTCAAATATGAATGAATTAAGTCAAGACTAAAGTGGTAAGGGATTTTTGTCTGACTTTTATTTTCTCTAAGACATAAGCCATATTCACCATGTATTTATTTGATGTGATATATATACAAACCATGGATTAATTTTTTTTTATTCTCCTAAAAATTATAGTTATTATATATCCATTTGAGGATCTATATATCATGGGTATTATGTTTCAATTGATTCCAAATTGGTAATGGTTTTATGTTATAATCTCATCATTTATTGGTATTGTTTATGATTAACTATCTAATATTGAAATAAAATGAACTACATATAAATAATTATCATGAATTTTCTTATCCTATGGTTATTCATGATATTTTAAACTAATAGTACCATTTTACACTCTTTGGTACATAAAATAATTGAGAAAATGTTTTTTATAAATTCATATTTATTTCTCTCTTTAGTAAGAAATCTGTTTTCTTCCAAAACCATGTTTTCTATAAATATTTTAAATTTTTTAATACTATCTAATGATTTTTAAAAGATATTTTTAACCTTTTTCTAATTTTTTTCAATTTTTTTTAAAAAAAATCTTCATGTCACTTTACAAACAACTCTCATTTGGATTTTAGTGAAAATGTGAATAGAATATTTGTTTTTAACATACACAGCATGAATATTATTTCTCATTATCATGAAAGCTCAATGATTTCAAGCTTCCCTTGAAATTTTTAAAATTTATTTTCAAAAAAATCCAATAATATTTGGAAAATTTTTAGATTTTAAATAAATAGTTTCAAAATGAAAAGGATTTTGAAAATTGTTTTTGTTTTAAAAAGTGTATTTTAAAGTGGAAAGACTATTTTCCTCAATAAATGTTTTTAAATGATCTTTAAATATTATTTTCAAATAAAATGATTTCCAAAATATTTAATGCTTTTTTAGTTTTAAAATTTTATTTATAAATAAAAGTTATCTTCATCAAGAATGTTTCAAGTGATTTATCTTTCAAAATCATTTTCCATCTAATATAACATCCTATGATGTAACTTATGATTTAATGTGGATATAAACCAAGTATATAACATTAATTATTTCTATGAATGGTTTATGATGACAAGATATTGATGGAACCCTTTTCTCTTCTACGAGTTATACCATGATAAAATTCATATGAAACCCTCTTCTTTCTCCATGGGTTATACCATGATAAAATTATTATGAAACCCACTTATTTTTTCATGGGTTATGATATAATGAAATGATGAAATGATTATGAAAACTATAGATTTTATACAGGTTATGATATGATGAAATTTTTATTAAACCTATTTATTTTCATGGGTTATGATATGATGAATGTTTTATGATCTTGTGGAACACATGATTATGATTTTCATTATGTGACGGGTGGGACCTATATCTCCCTATAATTCATTAGGTAAAGATTTACATATCATGAGATAGATAAGATTGAAATGGGGATTTAACCCAGTTCAGTAATGGAATTTTTCCACTATGAAGACCTTGGGAGAGAACCTTGACAACTATGATGGTTTGGGGAGTGAACCTGTTCCATAATGATATCCTTGGAAGTGATTCTCGACTACTATGGAAACAATTTTCTATGATTGTGTGTATTCCACAATTCCATGTCTTATGCCAATGTTATTCTCTCATGGCTCATGCTCTTTGATTCCATTATGATTAATTTATTATTAATATCCAATCTTTATGCAATGTATCAAGATTATGATATTTGATATACATGGTATTGTTTTCAAATATTATACTCATATTAACATACCCTTATGCTCATGTTATATTTATATATCTACCTTTTTACCCTTATAGAGCATCTAAGATTTCCCTTTCTTATGTTTCCTTTCCTGGGTTATGAAGAAATTTTTTAAGTATGGTATGTTTATGAATATTACTAAAGAGGAATATTATTATGGGAGATGTTGAAGATATTTCACCAAATAATAAGATTGTGTTTCTATTCTCCAAGGACACTAAACTATTATGGTCATTAGGTGTGTACTTTTTTAATGTATTGAATATTCATCTAAAAATATCCAATATTTTTATATGAAAATACTAGGGTTCTATAGTTGGAAACATAGGATGGTTTTATTTAACCTTTGGAAACTAAGATGTGATAAGTTTAGTGAGATCCCTAAGTACATGTCTAAGGATAAGTATAAGGATGATTCAAGGTATAGTAAAATGTATTGTAATTTTGGTAAAGGATAGATAAATTGGTTTCCAAAAAATTACAACAATGTCTCGATACTATAAAGGAATGTTTCTCTATCACAGAGGTACCGAGGGGTAATAACTCAAAAAATAGCACATTGAGCTCGAATCAATCGTCACTTTGTGCATAAAAATGGGCCTTATTACACACCTATTTTGATACTTATGGGAGATATACCTTGTAAATTCAAAATATCTTTACAAACCATCCTGAAGGATTGGAATAATGACCTAGTATAAACCTAAGGTTTCATGAATGTGTTATTATTTAGACATCCTATAAGTTATTTTAATGATTATGTGGTTCCCCGTTATGATTATTGTTGGTCACACTATGATATTTTATTTTAGTCGATGACGGGAACCATATGGAACTCAGTTAATGCTAAATGTGATAAACAATTTTTTGATAAGTGACCAAATAGGGTGATGACTTGAGTGAAGGATATTGTGATTATTCCTAATCATTTATATCAATATATGATTAAAAATTTACACCTTAACAAACTATCAGACTCACTAAAAAAGATAATTATAGAGTTCACTAAGAGATTAGGTGGTGGAGAACATGGAGAAGAGAATATTCTATATTCTATATGTCAAGAATTTGGGAAGAAGCACCCAGGTGAATGTCTCATAAGAATGAGAAGATGTTTCAAGTGTGGAAAAGAAGGACACAAAATAAGTGATTGTTGAAGAAAACGGAAAATTTTAATTAACACAAAGTATGGGAATATATTTCTCCCTAAAGTATTATCAATGGATGAATGTTGTAAATATGGAAAGTATGGGAATTATAGAAGTCTATGTTCTAGGGGGAAATTTCATGACGAGAATCAGAAAGGTGATATGAGTAATGGATATACTACTGATGATGAAGAGACCACAAATGAAATATGAAAGAAAATAGGTATTAAGGGATAAGATGATGAATCTTTGTTAATGGTTTAACAATGAAGTGAAATGAGTGAAGTGTTTTTGTATTGAAATTCAATAATTATGAAATATATAATCATTTTTCAGTATAATGTTTCATTAAGGATTTTCAAGAAAATAATAAAAGGTACTGATGACCTAGAAAAATTATTTAATGGAAATGAGATAGTTTATGGAAAATAAATGATTTAGGTAAGATAACCCTTAATATGTTCCCAATGTGTATAAAATGCTGTTTAGTTTCAATAAAGATATTATTGATATGGATAAAGTAACTTGGATAGTATTGACAACCTCAGAACTGATAAATGATTTTTTTTAACAAAGTGTTTTATGCTATCATTGATGTAGTTTACAAAATTATTGTATCTATAGAATAGATTTGATAATTTGTGGTTTTATTCAATTAATGAGGAAGTATGCATGTTTTTATTGTTGTTTTATGGTAATTCAGGTTATTACCATGTTTCAAGATAATACATGATAAATGTTTTCAAATGTTTGGTATGTGAAAATCAAGAGATACTTCATATTGTTTGGGGGATTAATGATAAGTTGATTTTGGAAATTTAGTGACCATATTTATAAATATTTTTATTTTAATATTTTTGAAGGTTTATAAGGTTAACCATTTATGAAATGGTTTAATTTGAACTCTATTTTTCTAGAGACTAATGAATTATTTCATTACATAAATATTTATCCTTATTGGATAACTTGTGATAACCATATTTGTTTTAATGATAACTAGAGACAGAATAAATAACATATCATTATTTTATGGATCTTATAATCTGATAGTGATTCATGCATTAAAAAAATCATCTTCATTTATTGGATTAATAGATGAATTTTAAATTGAACAAGGCACAACCAAAGTATTAGAGTGTTTTTATAAAATGGGATAAAATAGAGTAAATATATCTTATCTTGAAAATTCTTCACCTTTGATAAAAGGATATTGAAATGAAATTATATATTATTACCATAATTTCTGATTATATCAATGACCTTTTCACACATGTTTCTTTTATTTTTTTTTATTTTTGATTTTCACGTGATCATTCACTTTCTTGTGATCAATGATATTTTTCACTCTCTATCATTATTTGGATGTTACACTTTTCTTTCATGACCAAATCTTCACTTCCCAAATATTTTATTCTATTTGAAAACCTATTATGTTTTGTTTAATATGGCCTTCACACATCCCTTTCTCTATTTTCAAGAGGGTTTTTTATTAACCCTTTTTACGATGTGGGTGTCTATAAAGTAATTTTCAAATGTTAAACCTTTAATTACCAAGAAGAATTTTGAGGGAGATATTCATTTTAAGGGAGGTAGAATGTGACATCCCAAGATTTTATAAAATATTTTTTCTCAAATTAATTTAATTTTTAGATAGCTTTTGTTATAAACAACACCGAGTTTATCTTTTGTTACACGCAACAACGAGTTTCTTCAATTGAGTTCATCACATGCAACATCAAGCTTCAAATAACTATGAAAAAATATTATTTTAAATACAACCATTATAACCAAGCTATTAAATAGGTGGGTATGAATACTATTAAATAATTTATGAGATATACTTATAAATTTACTACTCAATCTAAATTTATTTCTAAATTATTAAAAAAATAAATCAATTCTTAGTAAAGTAATTAAATTCGTCAAAAATATGTTTTCTTTGAAAATTATTTTTATTGATTTTTATGAGAAAATATTATAATTAATTTATATATATTTTAGAAATTTTATTTGATAAAATGAAATTCATTTTTAAATCATTATATCTAAATTAACTTATGGTGAAATTTTGGGATTGTTTGGAGAATATTGATTTATAGTGAATAATGAAAATTACTGATTTTTGTAAAACAATCATTTTATTTAATAAATTTAGTAATTTAAAGTCCCTAATATGTTTTAAACAAAAATTAGTCATATTTATTTATATTTTACCCACTTAATTACATTTTAATAAACTTTAAATTTTATTTTTGTATAAGTTTATTTTTGGGTTTAAAAAACGGTATTTTTTCAACTCTTTTAAAGTGCATAATGTTTCTCTATTTTTATTAATTAAAATAATTTCTAATGGGTAATATTTTAAATTAAAAATGTGGATTATATATCAATAAATTTAAATTTATATTCATAAAATGATAATTATTATACATATAATTAATATAAAATCATATTATTCTTGAAAAATACATTTTTCAAAAACCCGTTTTTTCTTCGCATTTGCGGATTTTTTTAATTTATTTATTCAAATTTTAGAAAATTTATTTGAAAATATATTAATAATTTTTGAAATAATAATTTCAAAATTTTCTTAGGGTTAATTTTTTATAAGTTTCTTAAAAGATAAATTTCTTGATAAATAATGAAAATATTATTTTTTATTACGAATTATCATTTCTTTCAAAGATTTTAAATACATAAAAATTTGTTTACTTTAAAAATAAAATTAGTTCAATTATATATCTATTAATCCAATTTATATCATTCTAATCAGTTTTATATATAATTTTGATATAAATACTATTTAATCTTTTGAACATTATCTCTTTGAAAACCCACTTTTCTCATCACGTCTATGGGATTAGTTTTAAATTAAAATTTTCCAATTATGTGAATTTAATTTGAAAAATAAGGATTACATATTTATAATAATAATAATTTATATTATATAACTAGTTTAACTTATTTTTTTACTATAATTAATAGTGAAAACAGTAAAAAAAATATCATAGTTAACGTAAAAATGAGTTTATCGAGGGTTAAACTAAGAAGATGAGGGTTAAAATGACCCAAAACATGTATAAATACTATTATATATTAATTTTTACATATTATACTTAAAATTTTACAATTTTAAGGTCATTTATAATATTTTTAAATGGTAAATACTTTGTCATTTTGGATTCTTTTTGCGAAATTTCCAAGTAGTTTCCAAGTGGATTCTTTTCCCCACTTATAAAAGGACCTCTCCCCTCTTCTCCTCTACACACCAAAATATCCTTTTATTTTTCACATTACTAAACCAAAACACTTCCAAAATTTCCTCATTGATTCTTATATTCCTTATTTTTATTAGGATGATCCCCTAAGAATGCTTTAGGTGTAAACCTAAAGAAGTTCCCTGAAGAAGAGGTATATTCATTAACTATGTGCTTTCATTTTATTTATTCTCCCACCTCCTTAAATTATTATTAAAACATGATAATATAATATCCTAATTATATTACATATAATTATAATTTTTTATATTAATTTCAGGAATTATATCCATATACATTTCCCTCAAATGAGAAAAGAAACTATTGATTGTGTGTGTGGCAGACTACCGCCTCACAAACCAACATAATTTGATTTCCATCATCACCTATCACAGTTTGTTTTTTTGGTGTATTTAGTATATTTTTATTATATTTTTAACATAATCTAACTTCTATAAATATAATATCACATATACCCTTTTAACTTTCCATTATGTGGTGGTATGCTAACGTCACTCGTGTGTATGGCGAACTATCACCTCACAAAGCGATGTTATTTGTTCTTACTAATGATTTACATAAAAGGTAATAAATATAATTTTAATTAAAATATTTAATATATATATATATAATCATAATATTTATATAAAGGTTAATAATTAGTTACTTTTATTTCATTCCATCTGTTAAAAGATGGAAACAACGTTCATGAATACATACGGCCTATCGTCTCCATGAACGATGCATTTCATCTTTATATCTATAAATTTTATGAATAAATATAAATATTTATATAATGAAAATATATGATATTAATTTCATATTTAACATTTTTTATATTATGAAATTATGATCAAATTACAATAACCAGAATTACTGAACTAGAACTCTCTTGAAAAATGAAACATTTAACACCAAGAAATAGTGATTTTATAAAGGAATTATTAATAAATAAATGTTGAAAGATTATAAGGAGATCGTATATGATATTATAATTATGTGTATTATTCTGTAATTTATATATATATATATATAATAAACCTATATTTATTATACATGAGGTTATATTGTGTACAAGGAAGTCAAGCCTCAAATGGTAAGGAATTCCAATATCACTTTTATTTTTTGTGAGACACAAGGGATATTCACCACATTTTTCATTTATGTGGTGTATATACTGCCCATGATTATATTTTATGATGATTATACTGAAAATTATAATGATTACATATCCATTTTAAGATCTATCTTTTATGGGGTTTATATTTTAAATGTTACCAAACTGGTAATGGTTTTATGTTACAATCTCATCTTTTATTGGGATTGTTTGTGATTAAGTATCCAATGATTAAATATTATGAACTACCTATCAATAATAATCATTAATTTTATTATTATATATTTATTAATGATATTTTCAAGTAATAGTTCCATTTTTTCACTCTTTGGTACTTAAAATAATTGATGAAGAGTTTTTAAGAAAATACAACTTTATTTCTCTCTTCGGTCAGAAATTCATTTTTTTTCAAAACAATGTTTTCAAAACATGTAATAAAAAGTATTTTACTACTCTAATAATATTTTTAAAATAAATTTTTAATCATTTTTGACATTTAAAAAAAATTAAAAAGAAATATTCATTTCTATTTCCAAATAATGGCTATTTGGGTTTTATTGAAAATATGAAAATAATATTTTCTTTTAACATGCATAAAATCAATAGTATTTCATGCTATCATGACTGGTCAATGATTTCAAGATTACCTTACAAGTTTTAAAATTTCATTTCAAATAAAAATTTTCCCTTACTATATTGGAAATTTTTAGATTTTAAATAAATAATTTCAAAATGAAAATTATTTTGAAATTTTATTATATTTTAAAAAGTATTTTTCAAATTGGAATGAATATTTTCCTAAAGAAATTTATTTAAATTATATATAAAGCTTATTTTTAATGAAATTGATTTAAATTTTTTTTTGAATATTTAGTTTTGTAAATTTATTTTGAAAGAAAAGTTATCTTTCTCAAAAAATATTCCAAGTGATTTTTCTTTCAAAATAATTTCCCATCTAAGATGTCATCCTTTGATGTAACTTATGATTTACTGGAGATATGAACCAGGTATAAAATTATTATTATTTCTCTAAATGGTTTATAATGTAAGTTTTTTTATGAAACCCATTTCTCTTCCTTAGGTTATATCATGATAAATTTCTTATGAAACCCAATTCTTTTTCCACAGATTATACCATGATAAAATTCTTATGAAACCTGATTCTTTTTCCCAGAGTTATACTATGATTAAATGATGAAATGATTATGAAACATGTAATTTTTCCAAAGTTTATGATATGATTAAATTTTTATAAAACCTATTTCATTTAATGTGTTATGATATAATGAATTTTTTTTGATATTGTGGTAGATATACATATGATTTTCATTATGTGAAGGGTGGGACCTATATATCCTTCTAATGTACTGGGAAAAGATTTATATCTCATGATATAAATAGTATTGGAATGGGTAGTGAACTGAGTTTAGTAAGGGACTTTTTTCTATAGTGTTTTTCAGAGTGAACCTTGACTACTATGATAGTTTAGTGAGTGAACCTATTCCACTTGATAGCCTTGGTAGAGAGCCTTGACTACTATGGAAATGTTTTTATATTATTATGCGTATGAGAAAATTCCATTTCTTATGTCAATGTTATGCTCTCATGGATTATGTTCTTTGATTCTTTTATGATTCATTTCTTATGAACTGCCAATCTTTGTTTCATGTCTCAAGATTATGATATTTGATATGTATTGTATGGTTTTTAAATTTTATAATCATGTTCCCATACCCTTATTCTCATGTTATATTTATGTATCTTACTTTTTTACCCTTACTGAGCATCTAATATCAACCTTTCTTATGTTTTATTTCCCATTTTATTAATAAATGTTTTAGGTAGGGTATGTTTATGAAGTGCACTAGAGGGTAATATATTTATGATAGGTGTTGAAGATCTTTCACCAAATAATAAGATTGAATTTATAGTGTCCAAAGAAACTAAACTATTATGGTCCATGGGAATTTAATTTTGTAATGTATTGAATATTCATCTAAAAAATTAAATATTTATGTATTAAATTCATGGGTTGTTACAATGAATATGGTGCAACACTTAACATTATTTAAAAATGTATACATTGTTAATCCTAGAATCATAAGCTTAATGAATTTGCGAATATCTTAAAATCATAATAATATTATCAAATCCTTTATAATTATTCATAAATAATGTTTGAATAAAAAAATCATATCCCCTAGGAGTATTAATCTAATTGTAAAGTTAGGCCTCTTTGTCATGCAATAGGTGAATATTGAGTCAATACCCGATTAGTTGTTTTAGGGTTATTTCCCCTTTCTTCATCTGTGTGAGAGACTATATCCAATTGTTTGTATCAAGATAGGTATTTAATTTCTATAAATTAACACTTTATATTTTACTAAAATTTTAGGATATTTTCCTATACTTATAATTATCCCTATAGTTTTTCATATAGTTATGTTCTCTAATCTATGTTTTCTTAAATCTAGTTCTCCAGGTTTTTGCAAAACATTATCTAATACCAAATATAAAAAATCATGAATATAATAACCTAGATTGGTTGTTTAATATATTATATTTAAATAAGATACAATAGATAAAATCCCATGAGATAAAATAGTTTAGTAATCTTGGGAGACCATTTATATACAAGATTCTTGTATTGTATTAGAAAATATGAAATACAACTTAAATTAAAATGAGAAAATTATTATTTATTCTAGTATATCCCTATAATAATATAAATTCACTTTCAGATACCCTAGGTATAAAAAACAAAACAAAGGGGAGAGATCAAATACTCAGTAAGGGAAAGCGTACAATGGAATCTATTATAGAATAAATAAGTCATAAATAATATGGTAGAGATAAATAATAATCAAATATTCCAAATAATTAATATCATGATAGGGGAATATATACATGGATAGAATATAAACATAAATAATCACATGGATAATAATATTTGGTTTCATAATTATAAAATACATAATTTTATACATAATAATATTACTAGAAAGGCCCCATGCCAAGGAATAATACACAAATAGATAGTCCATATGCTAAATACCCAAGCTAGTTTTCCTCATGAGACCAACCAATGAATATGTGGGATATATAATATTAGGCCCCACCCATAACTTAGTAATTTAAATGAATTTATCATATTAAAGGATTTAATAAGTAATATAATAATTAATCAATATTCCTTAATAATAAACATCCATATTTTAAAACTAGCATAGAAATTATAAATATTTTCTCTATTAAATAAATAAAACAACATTATCAAAATCCATCTAGAGATATAAAGTACATGGTAACATTTTATCATATCTATGATGAATCATAAAATACTTTAAATGATGTTTACATAGATAAAAAATAACATTTATAAAGACATTAAAAAGTCAATTTAAAAACAAGAAGAATTAACATTTTCTTTTGAAAAAAAATTAAAATTAAAATTCCTATTATAATGGGAATATGATTTTTTTATTAAAAAAATGGAATCATGTATAGTAATATATATAATAAATAATAGACATGTATATGGAAAATGGTGGTCCTACGGTAAATATTAAAAGAACATTATTTTTTTACTTTTAATAAAAATTCAAATACGAAATGGTCAGCAATTTTTAAAAATATTCCATTTTAAATATTTGTTAAAAAAAGTAAAATATACTTGTAAATGACCTTGAACAACCATTTTAATTTATATAAGAATAGTCTTAAAACAATTTAATTAATATTAACATGGAAGAAAAATATTTAAGACCAAAGAGAAAAAATAAGGTCGTATTTTCTTATAAACATTATTTTGGTTGATTTTTGAAATAAATGGTGATGAATTAATAAAAATACATGTAAAAATAGATAATAATTTGAAGATAATAAAATATATTTGTTTTAAGATAAAAATATCAAATAATTTCCTCAAATGAAATATAAACATAATCAATCCTGAAAAAAAGGATATTGTAGAATAAATTCTTACCTTGGATTCCTGCTTGGCCGGACACATTCCAACATCCTGTATAATAAATTTCTATTTTTTATTCATCTATATCATACCCATATTAATATATATATATTTATGGTTATCATTAATTATTAAATTATTTATATCCATTTACTCATAATTCTATGATAGAATCGATTATTTAAGTGTTAATTGTTTTGTTTCTTCTACATGTTTTGATTCGACGGTTATGATACTAAATTTACCTTTTAAATTCATGTTTTATTTGAAATAATTTTTCAAATGGTTTTTATTAAGGAAAATAAAATGATAAAGTGTAGAGTAATTTGAAAAATTGAATTTTATATTTACTTATTTTTTATAATTGTGTTACAAATTTGACTTCAATGTACCTGAATTAGTTGTTTTTATGTCTTTTAAGTAGTTTGATGTATCAGATTAAATTGGATAAATTTGGAAGAAAATTATATAGATGGATATAAAACACAATTTTATATTTGGTAAACCAAAACTTATTGCCTTTCATACTTTACAGAACCATATTTTATAATTTGTTTGATAATAAGACGATTTTTTTATTCTCTTTAATTTATTATTATCATAGGTGTTTAAATTTTTTCTCTTCATAATGGAAAGTGACTGACCTGAGACTTATCCCTATGGTATTTTTCATAATGTTCTTAATTATCACACCTTAAATTATTAATGTTTTAATTTTATTTTTTGTGTACATGAGATAAGTGAATGGGTGTGGAGGTCATCCACCATGACATAGATCTCAGGTCCATTCATTTTATTTGATTCATTAATTTTCCATCCCTTATCTTAGGTAAACTCTTCATATGGTGGAGTTGAGGATACCCAAAGGGATGAAACAGAATATAGTGTAGTTGGGTCTTATTGTAATTACACTCTTGGTTGAGGTGTTATCATATTTGGCTATTGTAGAAGGTGAGATTTGGTGTGACAAAGAGGTTTCCTAAGCATGATAAATATCCCACACTCAATAAATTAATGTAAAGTAATTCAGTTATGAGGTTTCCTAAATTGAATTATCAAATTGAATTTAAATAAATAATAATAATAAAGAAACCCACATTACCAAACCATATGACCAATCCTTTCTTCCTAACTTCGTTCTTTTGCATCTGCATATTAGTATAGTTTTCTTATTTTTTATTTATTTTTTTCAAAAGCCAAAAATTATGTCCATTATTTTCAAAAATAAAATAAAAACACCAAAAAAAATTATATTATGTGAATTAGGAATTATTTATTGATTTATTGTGATGCTCTTCAAGTGAGGTGAACCTAGCCAGCCTCTATGTTCTATTAGGAAAATTAAAAATTAGTTTTTCCATACCCTATAACAAGCATTCATCAAAACTAGAACCGTTTATAGGGATTTAAGAAGTTGGTATTTCATTAATTTTTATTTTCACAGTTTTTTAAAATAATTTTCATTGTTTTAAATAAAAAAAATCCCATGATGCATTCAAATTCAAATTATTATGCATGATTGGATTAATCATAGGTGAAACAACAAGAAGAATAAATGGTTCTAGAGTATAATATATCTTGTGTGAAAGAACTTAGGGAAGACATAGAACAACTAGAGAGCTAGGTTGAAAGGGTGTTCAAATATTTTCATCCATTAATGGATCAACCAAAACCTGAACCCAAGAAATAACCTAAGCCAATGGAGGAAGATATTTTCCAACTCATATTTAAAGTATAATTACATGAGGATGTAAGAGAGGAGATATTTAAATATCCATACACCACACTCACCAGAGGATATAGATGAAAGATATTTTCCTACTAATTTAAAAAAGGGTGATAAATTCAATTTGGATAAGTTTTGGAGTAATTGGGAATAAATTTAAATGTAACATGATCTACCTATTTACAAAGTATAATAATCAACACCATTACACCTCACTATAGCATTTTAAGAAGTAGAAACCACCCATGTAGTGGAATTTGAAGAGATGATAGAGGTGTCAGACCACCTAACTCCACCTTGTACCATTCAACTCCAAGAGGCTCTTTCCACCAAAGAATAAATAGATGTTGAACCGAATTAGGGTGATTAACCTTTCTTGATCACTATCTCATCTAATTTAATTAAAATTGAATTATTTATCACCCACCTCTATTTTAATTTTACAGATTTAGCTAATTATTATTCTTGGGAGGAAGGTGATGAAGAAAAAAATCACATTATGAGAAACATATGAAACTCACTAAAGATATTGAACATTTATTGGAGGGAGTACAAGAAGAGAAAAAAGTGGCTCCACTAGAGGAACTCAAAAAGAATATGGATCACATTAAAAGGATGTATTTTTATATTGATTCTTAATGTTTAAATTTAGTTCAAGTTATATTAAATTCTAAATCTCCCTTTGATTATTCCTTTTATATAGAACAATTTGAGCCAGCATTGGAAAACAAAGAATAGGTTGCACAAGTATCAATAGATAAGGAGGAGGTTTCATGCTTTATCTTACTCTCACCATACAATATATACCTCATTGTAGAGGGGGTTGATCTAGTATACTCTATTCGTGGACTCCTCCTCGATAATAAAAAATAAGTGAAAGTTTGAGTAAAAAACATGTGGTGGTTTATGTCCAAGAAAATACACCAACTAAAAGACTTTGGATAATAGCTAGTACTACCCATTTGGAGGTAGTAAAAACCCTGGATCCACATTAGGGATTAAACCAAGAATTTTATTTCTCTTTTATTTTTTTTCTTTCTAGGAATTTAATTTCAATTTCACTTTCAAATATTAGTTTTAAGAATAAATTAGGATTCATCCAAAACCCCTATATCATTTTAAACATAAATTTCATGCTCCCTATACATAGAAGAGTTTTTTTATTTTATAGGTCCATAAACATGGAATAAAAGTGGTAGGAAGTGAAATTGTAGACACAGTGCATAATTCATGATAAGTAAATGGAATTCATATCATGAATTTAATTAAAATCATGAAAATGATGCAAATCTAGGATATGAAATGAAAACGCAAGTTTTGAAAGGAATTAATGTTTTCAACCACTGTAGAATATAAAAAAACCAGGACTTGTGAAACTCAGACTGAATCATCATTGTGAGGGGAGTGTGAGTTTAAATTCTTTATTTAATTTTTACTCTCATTATTTTAATTTGTTTTAGATATTTAATTAAAATTTTATTACCCATTTTGAATTATTGAACTCTAGTATCGATCTAGGAGACATAAGTTACTTTGGAAAATCATTATTCCATGTTTTAATTTTCATTTTTGACAAGATTAGATCAGTGAAATGGTAAAATGAATGAGTAAGGTTAATCATAATTGGATGAATTTTACAAATCATAATTTTTTTAGATGAGTTTATTTTTGTATATTAAATTCTTATTAGATTTTAAATGTTTTGAATTTATGAAATTAATATGGATTAGTTAATTGTTTTGTACATTTCTATATATGATTATCTCAATACATATATTATCATCCATGATAAGAATTATGAACCAAATATTTTCCATTTATTTGAATAGTAAATTTCTTGAGACAATGGTTCATTTTTACTTCTAGAACTTTTTTTCGTATTTTCAAAGCTACGATTATACAGATTTAGATTTAATATGATTGAGACATTTTATTATTAAACCCCCTTATCTTTGGATCCACCATGAAATCAATCCTGATTTTTTCCCTAGATTCCATGAATGAACTTGTTAGTAAATGAGCTGTGTTACAGGCCTATTATATCCATTCCTAACAAACTCATAGTATTTTTTATGATATTCAATGAACTAAGTATGGTGGAAAGGTTATCCATGATGTATTGGGATATAATTCATTTTTATTTGGGTTTATTATGAGTTTTGGGGAAGAGTATATGTTTTCATTATACTTTATTATTCACCTCACTTTCTAATAAAATTTAAAAGAAAATAAAAAAATGGGTTGTTTATTTTGAGGATAAAAAATCACCATTTACAAACCGCCAATCTTAGGATTTTATGCAGTTAAGTGGTAGGTGTGACATTACTCTTAAGAACAACTTTTGAAAAAAATGGAAATAGCAAGAGAGTGTGATTAATTCATTATGCTTAATTTTATCATGTTCCTGCTTTGATCATTGTGGTATGGGAGATTACATTTGAAGGAGTATTTAATTAGGATTATCTTTTTATATCATTTTGTATGATAAAGAGTAAAATGTTCTTTTTAAGATTTATTTTTAATCATTTATCCTACCAACCATAAACTATACAGATGTTTTATTCTTAATGGAAATACCTCATGATTAATTTTTTATTTCTACCTTTATGCATTGGAGATTATATATGACTTTAAATCCTATGGTAAGTTACATTTACTTTAGGTATGAACAAAATTATAATTAAATTTATTACCTTGATTGATGAGTAAAAAAATTTCAATGTCAATTATATTGTAATTAGCATATTCCTTGGTGATTAATTATGAAATAAAAATTGAAGGAAGAACACAGATATTTTGAAAGAGGGAAAGTAAAATTCATGATTGAATTATTTATTTTAAGAATGAGGAGTCGAATGAATTATTTTGTGCTAAATTTTAAATTTTATTCTCCATTATCAAACATTTCATTTTTTACTTTTGAAATTTAAATATTGGTCGGGTGAAATTATTTTAAAATATTGTTGAGATTACATTCTTGAGGAAAATAAAGTTATAAGTGTGGGGGAATTGATAAAACCATATTTTTAAAATTATTTTGATAATAAAATGAATCATTATTATAATTTAATTTATTACTATTTATAGTATTCAGTTATTTTTTTGATTTATGGCAGGATACCACAAATGATTAGAAAATGAACAGAAACAATGAATTGATAAGGATGAAGATACCCTTCATTATGATGTTAATTATTGTGGAATGACGCTATAATATTAAATATGGAATCTAGAATATATTTTAATGAAAAGAAGCTAAAATATGATGATTTGATTATGCAAATAATGGATTGTGCTGAAGGACTAATGAAAGAAAAATTTCAAAGCTAAAAACTGGAGATTATGACGGAAAATGGGATAAACCTATTGGAAAATGACATTACATATCATGAATTTCATTCACTATGTCAAACCCAAAGAAAAATTTTGAGCATGAAATAACCCATTAAAATTTTCTCCCCCAAAACAATACACGTCATAAATATTGTTCGCAATGTGAAATGCCCAAAAAGGCCAAAAATTAGTAGTCTTTGATGTAAATAATGGAGGATCAATCTTTGATGATACAAGTCTATAAAGACCCATTTATGACACCATTTATGATGTAACATTCACTTGGAATCCCTATAAATACAAGGACAAATCATAATAGAAGATTTCGGCCACTTGGGGTTCTTTAGTTGTGCTACTATATAGGGATACTACTACTATTTAAGTTTTCCTTTTATGTTTTAGTTTGTAATTTATTTTCTAATGTAATAACAAATTCATAATTTTAATTTAATTGTTTCTACTTTTTTATTCTTTCCCCATTTCTCTTCTAAACATAATATCTATTTCTCTTCCATATTCTATTACGATCTATTTCCACTTCATAATGGAAAGTGGTTAACCTAAGGCTTATCCCTAGGGGTGATTTTGAAGTGTTATTAATTATCATGCCTTAAATTATAAAATTTTTAATTATTTTTGTTGTGTATTCAAGAGAAGTTCAAGGTTGTAGTGGTCATCCACCATGACATATATCTCAAGTCCATTCATTTTATTTTATTCGTTCCTTTTTACCTTCGTTCACTCTGGTAAAATCTTTATACAGTGGACATGAGGATACCTGAAGGGATGAAATGGCATAAAATGTATTCTAATATTTTTGGAATTGAACACTCGGTCAAGGTGTTTTCCTATTTGTCTACTTGAGGAGGTGATATTTGGTGTGCCAAATAGGTTTCCTAGGCATGATAAATATCCTACACTCAATAAATCAAAGTAACTCATTTATGAGGTTTTTTAAATTGAATTATCAAATTAAATTTAGAAAACAAATAAATAATGAAGGAACCTATGTTACCAAGACCTAAGCCCAAACCATTTTTCCTAAATTCATTTTTTCATCTATATGTTAGTGTAGTTATATTGGTTTTTATTTATTTTTCTAAAATCCCAAAACATATATCCATTTTTTTCAAAGATAAAATAAAATAACCAAAAATATATATTAGGTTAATTCAGAATTATTGATTGAATGAATGTGACACTCCTCAAGTCATACAAAACTGGATAGCCTCTATATTGCATTAGTAAAAATAAAATTACGTTTTTACACACCCTATAATAGGTGTACATCAATACTATTTAAGCTAAAGAAAATGACCAACCAACACTAGAGTGAACCTATTGGAAAAGGATAACCATGATTAGAAAACCACATTGTAATCAAAGTGAGTGGGCTATTTTTATATGCTTGTGGTTTGAATATGAAGGATTGTATATATATGTTTTTTTATCTATTTGTTTTTCTCTTCATATATTTCATTTTTTATAGAGTGTTTTTTATTTTTTATTTTTTTGATACTCAGTTAACTTGGTTTAAAGTTATATTTTTCCACTATAAGTTGGTTCAACTACACATCCTGGGAATTATTTTCTTTTTATAGTGATCATATTATTCTGTATTTTTCATTGTATTAAAATGAAGATTTTTTAGTTAGTTATAATATTTTTTTTATTCTCTTTGTTCTTGGGTTGATGATTTTTATATTTTTTTCTTGTTTGAGTGTTTATTTATCGAAGATGGTTGATCCAGTCCTTAATGCTAGTATCATTTGTGAAAATATTTATAATGATTTTATAACCTTGTTTATTGATCAAGAAATTAAATATAATGATATAATCCCAATAAAATTGATGTTTGTTTTTTTCAAGTTAGAAAAAAACAAGGGTTCTTTTAGTATTAAACAATATATGGAAATTCAATGACAACTCTAAAATTTTGGCATCCAAAACAAATTTTTCTGTTCTCACCTATGGTGATAAATAACCCAAGGTTATAATCATTAAATATGGAACATGGGAATATATAAAGAGGATATTAGTGTTGAGTGTATAGGAACCTCATTAGAATATAAAGGATGTATAACTTGATAAAGTGGACTATGTGATCCCATAAACAACATATATGATTTATGCTTGGTCTAGGTAAAAATTATATGATTATAATTTTAAATATACAATTCCTAAATTTTCTATTAGTGTGGTTAAAGATGATGTAATTTTGAAAGAGTATTTTTTTTCCTATAATCATCACATTAAATTTCACATTATATAAAACAAATTAATCATATATAAAAATTTAGTTCTGTTATGTAATCATTATTATAAAAATTTATAATTGCTAATATTCAAACAATCATAATTTTTTTAATAAAAATTCATATTTTTATCAAATGAATTGGTAAACTACATAATTATCCAAGTGATTAGGCCATTTTTTCATGATCTTGGTTTAAAGATAAAGGATGTAAGATACGGTTATTTACCTCCTTATTGATGTGTCTTAATAGTGGATTCACTACTAAGAAGGGGGTTTGAATTAATGGTGCTAGTCTTTTACAATTTATTTCACTTATAAATTAACCTCTAAAATCAGTTAGGACTTGATCCTATATCAAATATTACTCATCCTTACCTGGATGAAATCAAAAAACAATTAAAGATAAGGGACAAACTTTTTTCATGGTTTAGTCTCAATGAGGATACCTAATCCTTGTTCCAGTTGCTATATCGGTCCATAGGTTTTCCATTATAATCTTTAAACAATTAAAATGGGTAAGAAGGTATCATACCTGCCTATGATGTTTTCCAATACATAAATAATTATGCTAAATTATTATATTGACTCTCAGCTTTTACAATATGAATATAATATAATGAGAATGGTCTCTTGATAAATCAGAGTCTCTC
Organism: Viscum album; assembly: GCA_963277665.1. Taxonomy (NCBI): domain Eukaryota; kingdom Viridiplantae; phylum Streptophyta; class Magnoliopsida; order Santalales; family Viscaceae; genus Viscum; species Viscum album. The sequence continues at coordinate 1,114,353,721 of OY728157.1, forward strand.
ATGAACTATTCCAGGATACCCCTGATTTGAGTACCTGAGCTGACCAGTTACATAAATTGAGGCACATTCCTAATCACCCTAGACTAGTGAAAATACCTAGGAATCAAATATATGCATGTGGGAGTGGTTTTTACAAATAAAAATAATAACAAATATACAGTTTAAATTCATCTAAGATCTGGCATAACTCATCTAAAAGTTTTAAATCCAAGAAGAGCCACAAAAACAAAGAAAACATGGCATAACTAGATATAAACATCTAAGAAAAATATATATCATAAAATAGAATATGAAATCCTAACAATATCAAAATAAAAGAATGAAAAAGGTGATGAGATATACATGGTACCAGATCAACAAAAGAAAAATTAAACATCGAACTAAAAATCATCATGTGGCCCATGGTCAACATTCAAACTCAACACAGAACCCAATCCAAAAGCATATAATATAAAGGATTTCATATAGTAGAACTCCTCTAGAACATGATCATAACCTAGAATTTATATATAGGCCATAGAATGAATGCCCAATAGGTAACCTCCCCACACCCATGCATACTATTTAAAAATAAAACCCTTTTAGGCTAGTTTTAAATACATTTTATGAAAATAGAACTCTTTTTAGCTTTTAAGTAAACAAAATCACATAATTAAACCCAAACTTTAATTACTTGAAAATAAAAATATTCTAGGGATAAAAACCACATTAATTTTCTAAATAGTCTTAGATCCCCCTTTTAAATAAAATAGAGAAATGAATTTGAAAACAAAAAAAATTAAATAACTTGATTAAAAACCAAATTTTACAAGTTTAATTTCAAATAAATTTTTAACCTGACTTTCAAACATCAAACAATTAGTGGGACATAAAATATTAAATGAAAGTTACCACCAAAATTAGTAATGAGAAATAAATAATAGATATGGTGAATAAATAGTATCAATGGATACAATAAAATTATTTAAAGTAAAGAGTAATAGTAGCATCATAGAAGATGAAAAACAATAAATAATATTAGCACGCAATACAATGAAAAAAAATAAAATCAAACAACATCATGGTAACATACCTAGGGGAAATGGATCTAGTATTACCTGGTAAAATAACATCATAAGTTATGGAAATACCCTAAATGATAAGGATATATACAATAACTTAAATGGACATTAGGGGCACCATATATATTACTTCACTAGTCAGGGTGACACACATAACTAGTGGAAATGACCTCTACCAAATATAGGTTTTCATACACAACTTCATGGGTTCCCATGAGCACACTAAGAATAGGTGAGTACATGAATCACATATAAAATCTCATAAAATTCAAAAACATATAAAAACACATTCAACTCCTCTATAAGAAATCTATTCCATAAAATTATTATCAATCCTTGATACCTCTTGAAAGAATCAAATCAATAAATTTTTTCCCACAAACATAGTTCAATGCTTTGAAAAGATACTTTTAAATTAAAATGAAACTCAATTATATTGTGAACACATTATCTATTTTGAATGTAAAACTCAAACAATTTTTAAAACTTAAATTATGAAACCCAATTTGAATAACACCTCGTATAAACACCCAAGAATCACAAAAAAATCTTGAATTAATAAAAATAGTCCAATAGTTTTAAAAATAATCCATTTATAATTATTTTTGGAAGATAAAATAAACATCATGGGTTAAGAGATAAATTTGAAATCCATATAGGAATTTTATCAAACAAAAAGTATGTTTGAACCTAGAAAAATAATTTTGAACCTGAATAAAATAGGGGAACCATTTTTATTTCCATGAAATACAAATAAAATAAAGAAATTTTATCAAAAATATTAAACATATTAATTAAGGTTTATAAAAAATTAAAAATTATGTTATTAATCTTAAGAAATCGTGGTTATAAATATAAAGAGTTATGCCTGGATAAAACCTACCTCAAACTAAGCACGGATGAAGTGATTCCCTATAATATAGGAAGAGGAGGAGCCAAAAAACAATTCTCACAACCAAAAATTAAGAATCACAAGATATTAATTTGAATCCAATCCTTAGGTTTAAACCAACAATATTCCATAGTGAGGAAATAAGGAATAACTTGAAGAACAAGGAAAGAAAAGGAATATATTTCCTAATATTTAAAGAATCACTTAAGTATAGAAGAATAATATCCAAAAACAAAGGGAGGATGAAAAGGGAAGGATCCTTGGGACTCTCCTCTATGCATTGACTGAGTGAGAAGAAAAGGGATCAAAGGGTGGTTAAAATTATCTGAGTTGAAAATATATTTCATAAATTTTAAAGGTGGGGAATGTCACACAGTTTGGCTACATGATTTACCAAACCATGTTCTAACCATGTACCCTTTACTAGAAACACATGGGAAGCTACATAGTTGGGTCACATGGTTAGGAAAACCATGTTCCAACCATGAAAATCATTATCAATAATGATTTTTATGTTTTCATGGTTACCCATATGGATAGTACTAACTCTTTGTTAACCATGATCCCAACACCGCAACATGAAATTTATAAATTATCAAATAAATTCTACTCAAAATTCAAGGAAAAGGGTAAAATCAGTGAATAAATAAAATAATAGGAAAAGTGAAGGTTAGGGTGTAATAATTTTCTCCACCATAAAACTTTATGGCCTTGGAAATTAATTGAGTTAGAGTAGTGAATAAATCCAATCAATTACAGGACACAAGGAGGGGAAATATCAATGTTGGAACTAAAATAAGACCGACCCCATAAAACAACATCTCCACACCCACAAACATGAAAAATAAAAAATAATGATTAAAAGAAAGAATGAGTGTAAGAATAACTAGGGGATCAAAAGGAGAATTTATATTGTTACTTGGATCCATGAAATAATAATTCCACTAAAATGGGAGGTTAGCAGAACTATAAGATTCTCTAATGGAAACACTACAACCACAATAAGACTCTGAATCAAGGAAACTCAACAAAATCATTCAATCAAGGTAATATCCAAAACTTAATAGGTTGAACCATCAAGGTATCCAAATAATCATTTAATATATAGTATCCCAAATTAAAAATCGCCTATTAAGAATAGATAAATGGATGAGGGAGGGAAGAAAGTGGAATTCCACAAAAAGGCTCACTCAAAAAACTGCTCAACCCAGACTATGATAATTCAAGATGGAAGGCTTTGAAAACAACTAAATTATCCTTTATGATAATATGAAATTTAAATATGTAAAGAGATAACTTATCATTCTTAAGATGAATTATACTAGAGCATAAAATTAGTTCTTCTCACAATATAGATAAACTTTACTAGACCAATAAAAGGGGGGGCACCACCCATTTTGGGATATACTCTAGAAACTAACTTTACCATCTGAGCCCCATTGTCCACATCAACAAATAAATATATGCCAAATGATAGCACCAATAAATTAAGCTCTAAGAAAATTTCTCTATCAAAAACAAAACATTTGTAGATTTCTTAATAGTGAATCAAGAAGTAGGAATCCCCTTAAATAAAGATGAATGAAAATTAATTAATAATTATAATTTAAGACTCAACCACCTAGAAGGATTCGACTTTACCACTACATATGGATCTTGGGAAAGGCTGTCAACTGAAAGGATCACACTTCTCAAACCATAAGAAATAACAATTTGAAAAATATCCCAAAACATATACTTCTCATAACTCATCAAGACCTTTTTGGTAGGAATACTAAATAAAAAATCAACATAAAGTTTAAATCAAGAATACAAATGAATTTGACTCATCCCAAATAGAGTAAACTATAGGTAAAAAAGAAAACCCCAAGGAAATAAATCATAACCACTAATTAGGGAATCAACTTACCAATGAAAATCAAAGGTTCGTTTTAAAAATTCATCTAAGACCATAAATATTTCCCCAAAACAAAATTTTCAATCCTAAGTTCAATATTAAAATCATTAACGCATTGAACTACATCAATTTTTTTTTATTCAATTTAAAATATTGATTTATAAATTTCAAACTCAAATATAAACCAACTATATATTTGATATTATTTTATATATTAAATTTCAAAATAACCCTTACTCATTTAAAAAATACTTTATTTATAAATCATCTTGAAATTGTTTCAAAAATATAAATATCAAGTTCATTTAAATTTATATTAGAATAATTATTTATTAATTTTGAGATATAATTAAAAGTAATAGTCAATTTCATAAACCATTTTAAGAGATGTTTATAAATCTATAACCTTTAACACATTTTAAGTAAATTTGGAAAACCCATTTATCACCTTTAAAACTTAACCTTTTCCCATTAAAAATGTGTTTTCAACACAATTTATTATCAAAATTCAATCAAATGACATAAAAAAAACTTTGATATTCTATTTTTTTCATCCTAAATAATAGTTACAAAAAACCAAGAGAAATATATATCATAAAATAGAATAAATAATTTATGAAATATAAAAATAAAATATAGATGAAAGGGGTGATACATACATAGTATTAAATAAATAAAAGAAAAACTAAACACTGATGTGAAAAAACTAGTGAGGCCCATGGTTATTATCCAACATCAACACCGAACCCAATCCAGAAGCATATAGAAAGAATTATTCCATAGAGAATAACTCATGTGTAACCTAATTATAACTTAACATTAATATATAGGCATGAGCATTAATTCCTAGTAGGTATCCTCCTCACATACCATGCATACTATTTAAAAGTAAAACCCTTTAATTCTAGTTTGAAATACATTTTATGAAAATAGAACTATTTTTTATTTTAAGAAAACTAAATCACATTATTAAATCCTAAATTTCATTACTTGAAAATGAAACTTCTTTGTAGAGGAAAACTCATTGATTTTCCAAAAAAATTCACTTAGAGACCATTTTTAAAGAAAATATAGAAATGATTTTGAAAACTAAAAAAAGTGAAAAGCGTCATTTAAAACCCACTTTTTACTAGTTTACTTTAAAATCACCTTTTTACCTAACTTTCAAACATCAACAAAGTAGTGGGATAGAAAATATGAAATTCAAGTAACCAACAATAACATTGATACATAATAAACAACAAATAAAGGTTAATAAATATTAATAGTGGATAAAATAAAGGCACTCAAGGTAAATAGTAATATCATCATCATAAGAGAGTATAAATAATAAATAATATTAATACACAATACAAAGAAAGACTTAAAATCAAATAACATCACATTAGAGGCCCTAGAGGAACTAAATATTGAATTACTTAGTGAAATAACTTTAAAAGTTATGGAAATAGCCTCAACAAGAGGTTTATAAATAATAACTTCATTGGAAAGTGGGGGTACTACATATATTACTTCACTAGTTAAGGTGAAACACATAACTAGTAGAAGGTACCTTTTTATAATCTTGGTTCCCCTACCCAAGTTCTCATATTATAATGAGCACGCTAATAGAAAGTGATTACATCAATCACATATTCAATCACATGAAATGCTAAAACAAATAAACAAAAATTCACCTCCTCTCTAAGAAATATCTTTCATAAAGTTCTAACTGGGCCTTGATACCTGTTGAAAGAATATAATTAAGAAATTAATTTCCAGAACCAAACATGGTCCAAATATTTGAAATAATACTTTTAAATTAAAAAAATTAATTACATCATGAAAAAATTAAGTATCTTCAATGTAAAACTCAAACAACATTTAAAACATAAATGATGAAGAAAACATTGATGACCACCTCATATAAACACCCAACAATCATAGAAAAATATTAAATTAATCCAAGATGACCCATAGTTTTGAAAATGAACCCTTTAAAATTATTTTAGAAGATAAAATACTGATCATTGGTTAAAAGATAAATTCAAAAGGCCAACCAAGCATTTAATAAAACACAATACATCTTGGAATCTTGAAAAATAGTTTTGAACCTTAAATAAAAAAGGGGAACCATTTCATATTCCTTAAAATCAATAGAGAAGAAACCTATTTTATCAAAAATAGTAATAATACTCACTAAAGGTCATAAAACACTAAAAGTTTTGTTAGAAATCCCAAATCATCAAGGTTTTAAATGTAAAGACTTGTGCATAGAGAGAGCCTACCTCAAACTGAGAGTGGATAAATTGATTCTCTCTAATAAAAGAAGAGGGGGGCCAAAAGATAAAATACACACACAAAAATATTAATAAACATAAGATATTAGGTATAATTTACTCTCTATTATTGGTCTAATAAGGATACATAGTTTGGGAATAAAGAAAAATAATAATAATAATGAAAGTAAAGGAAGAGAGGTCCTAAACTTGAAAAAAAATTACTTAAACATCAAAAAAATAGCTCAAACCTAAAGAAGGAGGAAAAAAACAATCATCAGGGATATTTTCTATATGTCATGAGAGTGGTAAGAAAGGGGCTCAAGGAGGGATTAAAAATCTGGAGGGGTATAATGGGTATTTTAAAAAAAATGGTATGGGAAAGTTGCATGGTTTGGACACATGGTTTACCAAACAGTGTGCTAATTATTCACCCCTTATGGGACACACTTAGTAAGGTGCACAGTTAGGATGAACATTTAAGTAAACCATGTTCCAACCATGAAAATCACGGATTTTTAGGTTTTTCACGGCTAGCCATATAGTTTGTACTAATTATGATCTATTTGTGCACACATCACTGTAACCTAAAAAATTTAAAATTTTCAAGGAAATTTGACCTGGAATCAAGGAAAATGATAAAAATCAATCAATTAATAAAATAATAAGAAAATTTGAGGTTGTGGTGTGATAGATTAACTTCAGCAAATAAAAATTATCCTATTTTTGAGCCTATAGAAGTGATCAGAATATTTTATTCTCATCTCATACAAAACCACTTGATGATTTAGTTATTTCATATAGACCCAATTGATGATATATTTCTCAATATTAAATCATTTAATGCTCAGGATCATATAATTTTTTATTCTCTCTTTTAAACTATGTCACTAGGATATATTTCTCTCAATAGTTTTCAGTCTTAATAATGTTATAGTATCTCTCTTAGACTTCACCCCTTATTAGATATTTATAAATATTATATAATTAATTCTAGATAAATATCATAACTAAATTATAAAATTAGATCCTTAGCACATATCCTCAATCATATTTTAATGTTGGAATGCTCCTATGATCATCAAATAGTATACTCCTCATTTAACAACTATCTGCAATGTAATTCTAAAAATACCATTCTTATATTTTCTCCTTATTTAAGATATTAAATAAAATAATTTAAAATACCTTCATCTTTTATCACCATTCAATATATATTACAAATATATTTATTTCTGAATTCTAAAAGGTTCTTGTAGTTATCTCCACATTATTCATCTCTATTAGCTTCTGTTCACATAATCTTCAATATGCTCATGGTGTGAAGTAACTCATTGAGGTTAAATAACACTTTATATTTCATCTTGAATCATAGAAACATGATTTTAATATGATCAATGAATTTAACAATTATAAAAAATTGTTCAATTAAAATTCATAATAATCTTATAAGTTTTCTCATTAAACAAAATTAACTTCAGCTTGATTCTCCATCATTCATAAATTCTCATCTTGGTCACTATCCTCACAGTGGAAGAATCATTTTCTCATAATTCATCTTGAATAAAAATTCTGTTTGTGATATTTAATTAAATGAAGAAAAGTATTAGAATCATCTTATTTAAATTCTCTTAGAATATTTCATTTTTTAATTTCTCAAATATTTCATACTTCTGAAATATCACATTTTCACAAAATAACTGACTCTTACAAAGTTAGTACTCTTATAAAGTTAGTATATACCATTCCAAAGTATAAGGGTTACTATTTTTAACTTTATTCTACTCTTATAAAGTGTCTAATGACTCTTAAGGAGTCTTAAAGTACCTTTTTTAAGTCTTAATTTACTCTTATGAACTTTTTATTTACTCAAATACTACCACAATGATGAATTTTATGAATCCTTAAAACACTTTTATGAAGTATATTATTACTCTTCCAAAGTATTGAGTTACCGATATGAATTTATAAATTTGTAAAAAAATTATATCTCCAGTGATCATGAGCCTTATGAGGTGTATACTTACTCTTCCAAAGTTTTTACCCATTTTCCATTTTTCATCCAACAGCTCTGGATTACTCTTTCAAACTCAGTATGACTCTTATGAATTCATATATAGATATTTTCATCCTCAGCATCAAAATTTTATATTTACTCATATAATATTAGATCCACTTCAACTCATTCCATAACAACTTTAATTCATCCCAATTATGCTCAAATCATATCTAAAACATTTCAAACAACTCACAAGAAACACATATAAAATCTAAGGTTATCATATATAAACATGCCAAGATACCTATAGAGAAAAAAATAATTCCAAAATGAAATAAAACCTATTATGTATTTATGATATGTAATATAATATCTTTATCTTGATTTATCTATTAAAGAAGGTCTCATTATGGTATCATCAACCTATGTGCTCAATGCCTCTTTCTTTGAATTTTTTGAAATGAATTTTCCAATAAAACTGTCATTGACATGGGCTTAATCGGACAATTCTACTCCTATAAAATGGCATAAGATATCAAATTTTTCTCTTGAATAAAAGGGACAAATCCTTTCTTATAATATTTAATAATATCAAATCATTTTGGTCCTCCTAATTTTCCCAACTTCTACATGAACATAAGTTATCATGGTTTACGACAATACATCAGAGTGTACGACTCATGATATGTATTAATTATAATCTTAAGTATAAGGACTATTATAAATGTTATTAGATAGGAATAAATAATAACACATATAAATATGGATTCTCTACTGGTAGTTCAAGTTCTCATAATATCTTTTCTTGAGATTACTATGGATGAACTTCATGAGAAGTCACAATGACTCATGAACCCCTACCCCTGATAGCCAGTATCATTTGTGTCAAGTAAAATGATATCATTTAGTCATAGAAATGTATTTAATAATACTATAATGGAACTTATAAGTTCTCATCATAGTAGAGAACTTATATGACCTTTTAGTGATACATGTACTCCTATGACATTATCACATGCTATATCACATAGAAGAATAATCATGATGTGATAAAAATTTATGAATTATTCAAAAAACATGAATATAGGTAATTATATAGTACATATAAGTTGGTTTTGGGGAACTAAATACAACAAGCTTCCACTTTCACTAGATCCAACTACTAACAAATTTTAGTCCACTAGATCTCACTTAATATTCATGATTTTGCTGAGTTAAATCCTTATTCAAAAGGACCACCACATTTTTCTCCATAGAAACTCTACAAACAGTAAATTTTCCCCTTTGGTAAAAATCCCTTAAGAGGTGATATTTTATTAGTAGGTGATTTGTCTATTGATGTGACCTTATCTCCTTTTTTAGATCCATCATTGTATTATTATCACAATACAATGTGATAATAACTCTACTATTAAGAACCACATCACACTATTGGTTGAATTTTTAAATCTAAACTACTTGTTTGGATACATAAAAAGCTTTTATACACTCTAACTTCATTATAGAATTAGTGATAATTGGATTCTTTGAACTCTTATAGCTCACAAATCCTTCATTGAGACTGAATACATATACTAAATATGACTTTTGATCATTCTAAAATATTTGGAAACTAGAATCAGTATATCCTTTAATAAATAACTCCTCATATCCTCCATATACTAGGAATATATCCTTAGTATGCCTCGGATACTTAAGGATATCCTTAATAGCATACCAATGTTGTTCTCTTAGATTATATTGATATCTTTATTCCATGGTCATGGAATAGGTAACATCAATCTTGGTACATAACATGGTAGACATGATATATCCTATCATGAAAGCATATAGGATCCAACTCATTATCTATCTCTCTTATTGTATTTGAGGACACATTTTCTTAGAGAGATATATACCGTGTGACACTGGAAACAATCCCAGCATATATTGTTCCATACTGAATCTCTTTGGTATTTTTTTAATGTATGTACCTTAACTTAATCCAAGTAATCTCTTGGACCTATCATGAATGATATTTATCCCAAGTATATATTCCATTTCACCTAATTCTATATTGAGAATAACTTGTTTAACTATTCCTAACCCAATTATAAGATTGGTATGTCATTTATAATAAGCAATATTTTATAAACATATACTACTAGGAATATGGCCACACTCCCACTAAACAACTTATAAATACATAGGTCACATTCATTCTGTATGAAACTAAAATCAATTACAGATTCATTGAAAAGAATATTTCATGACCAATATGTTTTATTCAATCTATAAATGGATCTATACAACTTTTATATCCTATTATAATTTATTGGATTCACAAATCCTTCAATTTGTGTCATATATACATCTTCTTAAATAGTCACATTCAAGAAAGCTGTTTTGATACCCATCTTCCAAATATTGTAGTCAGGGAAAGATATTATAGTAAGAAGCATTCTGATGGATTTAAACATTGACTATAGATTGGGTTTTACTATATCCAATTCCTTGACATTGTTTAAACCATTTAGCCCATATCCATGCTTTATAGGTACTCACTTTACCTTGCATGTTCAGCATTTTCTTGATTACCCTTTTTCACCCAATATGACATAATTCAACTAAAAGATCAACTAAAACCCAAACATTATTATGATATATAGAATTCATCTCAGAATTCATTGCTTATTTCCATCTTGTAGATTGTGATATCTCTACTACCTCCTTATAGAAGATATAATCATTATTTTCAACCAATAATGAGTCTCCATACTTGGTGATTATAAAACCATATATTTATGATTATCTAACATCTCTGGTGATCCTATGTAGTACTTGGGTTTCAAAAACTTCCTCTTTCATATGGACCTATGGAATTTGTTCATGCACCAAATCTTTTGTGCCTTGAGCTTTAACTTCCTTAAATTTGATCTTTCTCTCACTATCCTAATTATGATTGTATTCCCTCTCTAGTAAGGTAGGGCATCATCCAACTATAATTATTTTATATGAAGGGTTTTATAGGTAATATCCTTTTGTTTCTTTATGATATCCTATAAAGATACACTTTATACCTAAGGATTCTATTTTATTTCACGTTTAAGTGGAACTAAGTTATTGGGGTTCTCATTCCTCTCTTGAGGATACATAAGAAGCCCATCTTATGGGTTTGATCCCAACATAAAAATATCTTTTATCTCCCTGGATGAAAATAAAATCTAGAGTGCCCCACATGGCTTAAATCCAACATCATCCTAATGAATGACCAAATAATCTCAAATCTATCCATAAAATGGTGTCATTGATGGAAAACCTCTAATACATACATATATCTCTATCAATGGAGAACCTAAGATACATAAGGATGATTTCAGACCCATGCATATTTGTAATTGATATTTACTTTAGGGTGATACATATTATACATACTTGTTAATGAACAAAGGATTCATAAACAAATCTTAAATATATAAGAGAGTCCCAGAATAGGCAATAATTCCCCCCAAAAGGGTGTGATGGCCCCAAATTCCCATCCTCATGACTAATGTGAGTTCTTAAGTGTCTTTGTCCAATTTCCCCAATGAATACATACCTTTGGAAAGTATGTTCATGTGTCATCATGGATATGATATCCATTGGGTGTTTCTAGATGCACGAATAAAACTCGTTGGAGACTGTTCAAAGATGGTTCACCCTATGTGAATAATTTCATATAATTCAACCCCCTAAAATCAACCTCAAATCATATGAATATTTCATCAGAAATAGGGTTTCCAACACATATAATTTCTGCTCATGGAATAGTATAATGCACAATCACTTATACCATTCTAGAAAATTCAATCTGGAGAGAAGGTTATCCTTATCTAATATTGATCTATGTGATATTTTTCTAAATTATATGGTATTCCATTTCTATAATAAATAAGAGTATATTTTTAATATTTTATCTAGATTAAAAATAGATAATAAATTTAATTTAATTTTTAAATCTCCCACTATTTTATTGAAATATTACATCCCTCTCCATTGTTATCAGAATATCTCGTCACTTGGAAATTCTAGTGTAAGGGATCCATCAATTACTTCTCATAAACCAAAAACTGTTTATGAAAATTATTCAAAGAAATTTTGGAAGATGTAACTTTCCAACTCCATTAACTGAGATCTCATTTATTTCTTTAGTGAAATCCCCAATCTTGATATCCTAGACTTGGATGTACTCAATACTTTCCTCTAAAATGGTATTAGACAAAATGTGGCTACTACACCCAATAATAATTTGGTTAAGTTATCCCAATACCCTAATAGTAATTCCCTAATAAAAGTTTCCATACATTTGACATGAAATTACAAAATTCTATTTTTTTTATTCTAATTCAAGTAATAAAAGGCTTGTATAACTTAATATTTGATATGAGGGATTTTAATCTTTATGTGTAAACAATCCATTTTATCTTATAATGTTCTTATTAATATTATATTAATTTTACTTAAGTGATTAACTATGTCTAGATAAAATTTACACATATTTTAAATTTTATTTTAATTCCATATTTCATACTTGTGAATTAAATTATTTAACAATTTAAACATCCATAAATATTAAATCATGAAACAGATATAAATACAAATAAATAAAGTATAATAACCATCTTCTTTTCTAATGGCTGGTTTATCTAGCGGATGATAAACCTATAATGATCGAGCCTTAAACATTACATAATATTTAGTTTTAAGTCAAGAATTCATTTTTTACACCCAAAAGATATTGCAGGTTTATAGTTTTAGACAGTTATTCCATCACCCTGATAAAACTAAATATCACATAATAAAGTAGAAACTTCTAATTGGTATCTATACTTACCAAAAAAACAAAAAATTATGATATAAAAAGTTTTCTTTTATTGACATATCTTCATAATTTTATTCTTGACCTCATATTCATACCTAATCATAATTAAAACCCTGTGAAAAAACATTTTAAAATGTGGTATGAGCACAAAAATATTAGTAAAGGACATATAAAAAGAAATAAATAAACATGTTAGTTCATAGATACTTACACAAGATTTTTTTTTAAATTAAACTTTGGACTCAAAATAAACATTTTATTACCTAAGAAATCAACTTTTATACTAACATGTTTTCATAAAACATTTCATAAGAAATATTAATGGTAAAATAAAACACATAAAGGTTCCTTTACAATCATAAAAAATTTATGAAATACTTTTCAAAAAAAATTATACATTTCACCCTTACTATGTAGCATATACATTCTTTTAAACATAAGATCGTCAGTAATCACATGTGATAATAAAATAAAAAAATTGTATCATAAGATCATGGAAACTTAGGAAATGTGGTATAAATATAAAAAATTAAATAATCATAAGACAAGGATAACTTCCAATACAAAATCACTGGGTGGATAGAGTCTCATAGTGGATGAGGTTTACTCCCTAATCTCATACATAATGTCTCATGAGATTAAAACTTTACCTAATTCATTAGAGCCCTATCTAGGTGAACCCATCATACTATGTTCATGACTATGTGTTCTGTAAAAAGAAAAAAATTAATAAGGAATAAATATAACAATTACCCATTGAAGTAAATGGTTTTTATATTCTTTCCTTGTATCATAATCAAATGAGATTTCTTAGAGAAGTCATTTGATAAATTATCATAAATCACATATTACCCTATCAAAGGAAGAGAGAATAACCTATTTATATACTTGAGAGATATATATAATGAATTTAGAATCATTATATAACATTAAATAGATATATAAACTGATTTAGAGAGATAAAGGTCATTACCCAAAAAAAATTGGTTCAGAGAGATCCCTTACAAACATAAGAAAAAATATTTCTAGATATCAAAATATTCATTCCATTTAAAACCCTTTTTTTAAATAATTATTAAAAAGGGAATGTGAGTTTTTATTTTAATAAAATAAGGAATATTAAAAATAAATCCAAATATTCAAAACCCTTTACAATAGTAAAAAATACATTGACTCCACATACATTAAAATAATACATTCTCTTTTTCTTTTTTAAATAAAGTCGAAAAATTGTGTATAAAATAAATAAAAAATTATTTTTAAAAAAAAATTAAAGAGATACATAAAATTAATGTTATAATTATTTCATGTCCAAATAAATAAATCAATAAAATAATTTTTTAGAATATGTACATGGAACAAAAATATTTATAGAATAAAAATTTAAAATATTTAAAATGATGTTTTTAAAGTATAGTGTCCCTTATGTAAACCCTTAAAAATATTCCTTTTTAAAAACATTTTTAAGAAATTAAGATATGTTCAAAATGAAATTTATCTTCAATTGAAGAAAAAATAATAATTTTCTTGAAAAATTTATAAGAACATTGACATAGAATAAAAAGAGTTGGAAGGTAAAATTTAAAGAGGGTTTTTGAAAATAAAGTATCTTACTTCAAGTTCGACTCATCACATACGTTGTTTATCTTCTTAAATAATAAAATTGTGTTAATTATTAAATTTCTTAAGAACATTATTAAATTTTATTATCCATTTTATTTTATTTATTATCATGTTATATTTAATTACTTAGTCATTTAAGTTCATGTCGGACGTTTTGATGATATTCAGCTCATAAGTCTAAAATGACTTCGTAAAGTTGAATATAGTCAATGGGTCATTATTTCATCATCTCAAGAATAATAATAATTAAATAATTTTCATTTTTATAAATCAATTATAATATTTAAACCAATCATGAAATTTGGTTATGAAAAATGGACTATGTTACAATCATGGAAATTGTAGGTCATAAGTACACATGAGTAACACTTCCATTTTTCAATGATCATGATGGAAAGAATTATTGTGTTATTTTATATCTATAGAATGATAATTATATCATGAATATCATATTATTTATTTAAATAACACTTATATATACCATATGTGTGATGCAGTAATGAAAAATGAATCGCATCACTTCATGGAGGTGGTAATCCACAAGTACGCATGAACGACAGTATCATCTTTGTGAGGCAGTAGTCCTCCATAAACACGAATGATGGTTTTTCTACCCATTTTATGGAATAGGATATTAATGTAGGTTATTACATTAACATAATAACAAGTTAGTATATTTGAGATATTTTTGTTATTATATAATCATGTTTGAATAATATTTTAGTGATGTGTAAGAAGAAATAAAAAATGATCGGTTAAGAACGATACATCTTCCTTATACAATCTCTTCAGGTTTACACCAAAATCATTCTTATCAGTGTTTTCTAACAAAAAAAGGACCATATGACATGAAAATGGAATTAAGGAATAGATTTGGTCAATTATTTTCTGAAACAAAATGATTTTTCAAATGTGAATAAAATAAAAGAGGATATTCTCTTTTATAAGTGAGGGGGGGCACTTTTGTAATTTTATAAAGTATTAAATTAATATAAATTATTTATCCTTTAAATATGGATCCAAAATTATATATTCAGAATTTATAATGCTTTTGGATTTAAATCCTCTTATATAATAAAATTTTTAGAAGTTTAGACTCTTTTTTTACCCTTATCTTCTTATTTTACCCCCCCCCCCTCAATAACCATTTTTGATAATTACCATACTAACAAAAAGTTTACCCTTAGTGATCAAGATAGTTACTATAAAAGGAAAATTAGACAATAAATGAAACATGCATGGTATTTTCAAATATATCAGAATAACTTGGCGGAATATTTAATTTTTAAAAATTTTAAATAATTTAATAAAATGTTATTTATTATAAAATAAGATTAATTTCATTTTTAGAACTATTTGTTTAATTTGAATTTAAAAAAAATAAAAGAAAAGGAATTATAATATATTTCTTTAACATATATATAACATGTTATATTTATTTATAAAATTCATAGATCATAATAATTCTTTCAAATTATATTAAAATTAATATTTTTAAAATTATTTATTTTACTTTTTTTGTTAATTGAATAAATATTATGTCGGTGTTGTATAAGAATTTAAGGTAATTATATAATCAGTGAAAATTATAAATAAATTAAAATCATGAAAATAATTTCATTATTCTCATAATAAACTTTAATATTCATTCACAACTTATTTTTATCCTTATATGAACATAAAAGATAATTTTTAAAGCAAGAAAGTGAAATTTTATCTTTTTCTTTACTTAAAATATTATATAGGTCAATTCCATGGAAAATTGTCCCATAAATAAAATATTATCTAGGATAAAGTGATAAGGGTTAAAAATTCCTTCATAAAATAATATTTAAGATGAAAATTTGTGTCCATATCACTTAGTTTTAACATAGGTTAACCCAATTTACCCTTTTACCGAGGTGATAAATTTTTAATGTTTTTACTATTCATTATGACCCAAAAATAAGTTAACCATATTAAATAATATATATTATGATGATTTAAAATATATAATCCATTTTAACAAATTAAATCTATATAAGTTGTAGAAATTCATTTTATAATATTCCTATAAAGTGCGACAAAAATCAGTTCTTTAAGGAAAATGCATTTTTCAAGAAATAAATAGTCTTATATTAACTCTATGACTATAAATAATAATTGAATTAATTTAAATTCATATAAATAGGTATAAAATATCTAAATTTCATATAAATATTTCTGTATTAGGGGAAATTTTAATTAATTTAAGTTGATAAACTTCAAGCACTTAATTTTTTTTCAAAAAACGGTGTTTTAAACATAAAAATAAACTTATACCAAAATCATGAAAATTGGTGATTAAAATGAAATTAATTAAATTATTATAAATAAAATGTTTCAAATATAACTTTAATATAAAATATAAAATATAATTTAAATTTTAAATTACTTTATTTAATAAAAATAAATGACAGTATTTGAAAACCGATAATTTTCACTATTCACTAAAAAGTTAATCCTTTTAGAAAAATCTCAAAATTTCAAACTAATTAAATTTTGATATTATGATTTCAAATATTAATTTAATTTTATAAAATACATTTTATAGTAGTTCTATAAATTAATTATAATATTTTCTCACAAAAATCAATATAAATCATTTTTGAAGAAAATGTATTTTTTGAAGAATAAAATGTAATTATTAAAAATTGAGTACTTATTTCCTAATAATTTATAAATAAAATTATATATATATATATATCATCAATTTTTTAATATTATTCATACCTTCTATTTTAACATCTAGGTTAAAATTGTCATATTTAAATAATCAAGGTTCATTTAGGCTTGGTGTTGTGTGTCATATACCGTATAAAACATAGTATTCCTTCTAAAATATTGGGGTGTTACATTATTAGACCCTTTAATAAATTTCATCCTAAAAATTTAAAGTTGAACTTAGTAATCAAAGGCTTGGTGTTTCAAAATTCCTTTGATGAAATCCCGCATCACAAAAAGGGTTAAGGAAACTTCTTCTTGAAAAGAGGGGAAATGAAATATAAAGATTATCTGAAATAACACATACTAGGTTTCAAAATAGGAGAAAATTAGTGGGAAGTGAAAATTTGTACATAGAAGAAAAATTAATTTCCAAAATACTTATTGAGAGTGATGTAGAAAATTGATCATAATAAAGTGAATGATCATTAGAATTTTAATGACCACAAAACCATAAACCAACAAGTTGCGAGAAATACCATTTATTCATAAAAAATGAAGTTAATAGGATAAAAATTTTATTTAAAGATCATTTTCCTAGAGTTTGAATAATTAATTTACTATATAGATAAAGAAAATAAGTAAATATACTTACTTGATAAGTATAATTTCATCCTTTAATAAATTTCCATCAATCTCATCTTTTTCTCCAAACGATGAGTATTCAAGATAAATTTTTTTATGCCTGAAGCACGAAAATAAGCTTATAATGGATTACATAACCTAAAAATGATAATAGTATATCCATCCTTTCTCTATACATTAACAAAAACCAAAAATTTTATCCCAATGTATGATAATTATCAAAATTAATAATCCATTATATAATAAAATACATCATTAATCTCTAAATCCTCAACAATAACACCCAAAGTTCAAATAAAATTTTATAAAAAATTATTAACCTTTAAATTCTTCAAAATATTCTTGATTAAGGTTGAAAACAAAATATTAGAATTATTTTATCACATATTCTTCCAAGATAAATTTAACATTTATCTCTAAATAATATTAATCACTCTTAATGTTTCATACCAAAAATGTATATGCCCTAATCATATAATCTCCAATATATGCTAATAATTTCCATATAGAACCTAAATTATTATAAATACACATTAAAATCATATATGCATCCCAAATATATTCAAAAACTTATTCCTAAAACATCATAAAATGTTCCCCAGGATAATGAATTTCTTCAAAAATAGCATTCATCACATAATCACCAAATCACTTTTCAATCTCATGGTCAGCTATATCATATGTTACCAAATTTGGATAACCCATAATTACCTTATAATTAAATATCATATAAACCCTAAATGATATCAATTACTTTAAAAACATTTTCACAAAATTTAAAGGCATTAATCCTCAAATAATACTTCATGTTAAACCTAAGGTTAACATATACCTCAACCCAAAAAAACATCTCACAAAATGTCATTAATAACTTTAAAATACCATCACTAAAAACATAAAACGTGGTGCCTAAGATTTTAAAATTATGATCAACATTAAACTTATAAACCCATGATGGTATCCATAACTCTTAATATAGTCTCTCATGAAAGCATCCTATTCTATAAAGTTTTTTAAACCCTGCTATGATCCCAACTATAAGGACCCGGTCGTAAACATTACATGATCTTGAGTTTTAAGTCAATAATTCACTTTATTACATACCAAAGATCTATTAGGTTTATAGTTTTATAGAATTAGGCCATCACCCCAAAATAAATAAATAATACATCACAAAGTGGACACTTCCATTTAGTATCCATTATTCCTACAAAACAGGACTTTTATGACATAATAAGTTTTCTTTTATTATAATATCTTCAAAATTTTCATTTTGAAATCATCCTTATCCATACTCATCCTTAAAACCCAATGAAAAACATTTTAAAATGTGGTATGAGAATAAAAAAACTAGTAAGGGACATATAAAAAGAAATAAATAAACTTGTTAGGTCATGAATACTTATATAATATTTTTTTAATTAAATTTTGGGATCAAAATAAAAAATTTATTACCCAAGAAATCAACTTTTATACACAAATATTTTCCTAAAAAAATTATAAAAAAAATTAAAGGAAAAAATAAAACACATAATTATTCCTTTTCAATCATGAAAATTTTATAGAATAATTTTCAAAAAACAGTTATACATTTCACTCTTATGAAGTAGCATATACTTTACTTAAAACATAATCTCATGAGTAAACACATGGGAGTATAAAATAAAGAATATGGTATCATAATATCATGTAAACATATGAAATTTGGAAACAAAATAAAACATGACATTATAAAAATTCAATTATAAATATCAAGATAACATCACATGGTGTACAGAGTCCAGTAGTGTATTAGGTTTACTTTCTAATACCATACAAACATCTCATGAGACAAAAACTTAAACCAATGTATTGGATCACTATCTGGATGTACCCATCATAACATGGTCATGTTTATGTGTTCTATAAAAAGGAAATAAATCATAAGTCATAAATATAATAATTTCCCATGCAAATAAATGGGTTGAATAATCTTATCTCATATCATAATCAAAATATATTTCTTGAATAAGACATTTGATAAATGTTCATAAGTCATATACTTTCTTGTAAAAGGAAGGGAGAATAAGCTAGGTGTATATGTGAGAGACATATATTCAACATTTATTATAATTCCATAATATTAAAGATATAGGTATAGTTATCGAGAGGATGTTCATTTCATGAAAAATTGATGGTTTAGAGAGATATCATACACCCATAAGAAAACAATTCTAGATATAAAAATATCCATTCCATTTAAAACCATTTTTTAAAAACACTTAGAACAAAATTAAAGAGGGTTTTTATTTAAAGGAAAAAAGGAATATTATAAATAAATCCAAATATAAAATAATGGTTATGATGATGGAGAAATCTATTGACACTTGTATACATTAAAATAAAACTTTTTTTGTCTTTTTTAAATAAATTCAAAACATTCTGTATAAAATATGTAAAAACGTTCCTTTTGAAAACCATTGAAAGAGAGACATAAAATTTGATTTATAATTATTCTATGTTCACATAGATACATCCATAAAATAATTTTTAATAATATGGACAAGGAATAGAAATATTTAGAAAATAAAACTCTAAAACATTGAAAATTAGATTCTTAAAGTATATTTTCACTTACATAAAACCTTAAAAATATTATATCTAAAAATATTGTAAAGAAAGTAAAATATGGTATAAAATTGACCTTTATCATCCATTTAATCATAAATAATATTTTTCTTGAAACATTTATAATAACATGTAATGGAATAAAAAAATTGGAAGGAAAAATTTAAAAGATGCTTTTTTAAAAGAATGTCTCTTACCTCGAGTATGACTCGTTGCATATGTTCTTTATCTTCATGAATATTAAAATTATGTTAATTATTTACTTTTTTAAGAAAAAATTTCAATTTTATTACCCATTTTATTTTATTTATTATCATTTTATATATAATTACTTAATCATTTAAGTTCACGATGGATGTTTTGATGAAAAATGAATCACATCGTTTCAGGGAGGTGGTAATCCACACGTACATAAGAACAATGTTATCATCTTTAAATGAATGGAAATTTAAGAAAATATATGATATATTAATTTTCCAGAATGATAAATATGTAGTTAATATCATATATTATATTAAATCCATCATCATAAACATCCATGATAGGTTATGATGGAAAATGAATTACATCGGTTCGTGAGGCAGTAGTCCACTATACACATTAATGATGGCTTCATTTCCCATTTGATTGATGAGGAGATGGATTGAGGTTATGAAATTAACATAATAATATCTATGTATATGGGAGATACTTATGTTATTATATCATCATGGTTGAATAGTATTTAAAGAAGGTGAAAGAAGAAATAAAAAAATGCTTGTTTATGAATGACACTTATTCTTTATACAACCTCTTTAGGTTTACACCCAAAGAATTCCTATGAAGGTTTTCTAATAAAAAAAGGCCTCAATTGTATGTTCTAGTTTCATTTTAAGCATCCTTTGAAGATATGAAAAACTTGGATTTTATTCTTAAATCATGGGTAATAGTTTCTTTAAATGATCATAAGATCATGTCCAATGAAAATAGTAGATTAATTAACTATATTGATATATTAGAGTCATAGGGAGACGATATTCCAAATTAATTCATAATTAATTTATAATATAATATAAAATTTACTCATCTCATAATTATCTCTTCATTGATGATCCGATGGAATAGATTTTGTCGCACCATCATTGTACTATAGGATTAAAGTGCAGAATTCCTTTAGAAGTGATCTGCATGTGCACAACATTCTATGACCAATGTCATCAAATTTCTAGGTTCTAGAATGGATGATCTTAATAGCTATCATTATTTTTGGTTGACCGCAACAATTTTATTCTTAAATAGGGATATCTCTTTGTACTCCATCGAATATGTGAGAGAGGAGGAAGATAAATCTATTTATAAAACTCTAAATATCTCTCTAGATATATCACTAGATATATATCTTATCCATTGTGCACACCCAAAAATTCACTTTAGGAAAGTTATATATTTAGATATAATTATATATTTACTATGGAAGGTTTAGGGTTTGAAAATTCCACACTATCCCTTAACAATTTCTAATATTATTAATTGACCCCAAATCCATTAATAACATTATTATTATTATTAATAGCTTGACATGTTCAAAAAATTAATGATATGAGTAAGTATCAAATATTTTCTAATTGGACCATTAAACTCGATATTCTTTCCCTCATCAACATTAATTAATCCTAAAATAATAACTATTTAATTAAATAAATTTTGATGCATTATTTCTATAATAAATATAATAAATATTATATTCTCCAAACCTGAAAAATAATTATTATTATTTATTATTTAACTCAATTATTCTTTTGAATAACCTGTGATTAAATTATGTAGATCATACAAACCTTAATAAATATTATTTATTCTTACTTATTAAATTAATTTCTTGAATTTAAATGAGATTTCAGATACACTTAGTATATGTCCCTCTAGCTCTATTTCTCAATGGCATTAGGCTTAACCACATAAATTCCAAGTTTAGTGTCTAGCAACACACCAAGGAATATATAGAGAAAGAAGTTAAAATCATAATGAAGTCTAAACTCCTGTTAATTTTTACCATGTAATATACTTTTGTTATTGTGATATATTTAATGAATAGCATTGTATATTGGTTCCATAAACCTATATACTTGATTTATCTTTATTTTACTTTTCATAAATGAAATTTCCCATCAAACACCATGGACATGGATTTATAAAGAAATTTTATTCAATCAAAGGGCCTGATATATCAACTTATACTATAGGATAAAATGGATAAATCATTTCCCTAATTATCAATTAAGGTTATATTACTTGTGAAGGACCCAACATGACTTACTTTTCCATGAAAATATATCACCGCGATTTTCATCAATACATCCTAGTATGTAAGTTATGATATTATTTAATGATAATATTAAAGTCTAAGGATAAATACACACATCTAGGTATAGTAACATCTAATGACACATGGAAATATGGATTTCCTATTGATGTACATGTTCTAATAACCTCTAATCTTAGAGATTACCAAGAGAAAACACCATGAGAAGGTGACTCGATGTCTTATAAGCCTCCTACCCCTAATATAATGTATCATATATGTCCCATTAGACAATATCACCTGGCCATATAATAATATTCAAGAATAATATCATGGAACCTATAGGTTCTCATCATAGTGGGGAACTTATATGACCTTCTAGTGCAACATATATCCACTACTATAAATTGGACCATTAGAGACTGCCATTGGCAGTCGCATTAGGCCCATCACTATAGGTATAAAGTGACCGCCAATGTCAGTCTCTAAAGTTAAACCACTGCTCGGTCAAATAGCAGTCGCTATTAGGTTGATCTATAGCAACAGCTCTTGGAGGTTGATATAGCTAACCTAAGAATCGGTCGCTAAGTTGGGAATTTTTTTTAATTACAATATTGCTTCTCAAACAACAGAAATAGATCTAAAATCATAAAAAAAAATAACAATTTAAATAGAAGAAACACCAAGATCCTCAAAAACAATAAATGGAAGACATACTTATTCATATATCCAGTGATCCAAACAGATCCAATCCATTTTATTCTTATTCTTAAATAAACCTACAATAAGATACAAAAGAAAAAACTAAACAAAAAAATAAAAATTGGACAAATTTATTTAGTTAGTATATATATATAATAACCAAAATGGGTCATTAGGCCATTAGGGCATTAGGGTGTTAGTCCATTAGGGAATTTAGCCGTTAGGATGTTAGGGCGTTAGGGAGTTAGGCTGTTAGGGCATTATGGAGTTAGGGAGTTAGGCCATTAGGGCATTAGGCCTTTAGGGAATTAGGTCGTTAGGGCATTAGGTCGTTAGGGCATTAGGCTGTTAGGTAATTAGGTCTTTATGGCGTTAGGTCGTTAGGGCACTAGGTCGTTAGGGTGTTAGGCCATTAGGAAGTTAGTTCATTAGGGAGTTAGGCCATTAGGGTAGTAGGACATTAGGGAGTTAGGGCATTAGTGCATTTGGGAATTTAGCCAATTGGTCAAGTCTCCATTTATCTAATTGGCCATTAGGCTAATAGGCTAAAATTCCATTAGTCCATTTGGTCTTTAGGATAGTAGGATAATATACCATTAGGCCAATAATACATTAGGTAATTAGGACAATAGTCCATTTGGCCAATTGTCCATTAGGCCATTGGGTCTTTAGTTCATTAGGGTGTTAGGACATTATGGCATTTTGCTATTTGGGAATTTAGCCAATTGGATAAGTCTCCATTTAGCCAATTGGTCATTATACCAATATGATAATATGCCATTAGTGTAATTGGTCATTAGGAAAATAGGCTAATATGTCATTAGGCCAATAGGCTAATAGGCTATTAAGTAATTAGGATAGTATTCTATTTGGTCAATTGTATATTAGGCCACTAGGTCGTTGGGTTGTTGGGATGTTGTTAGGTCGTTGGGCCATTAGGGCGTTAGGCTGTTAGGGTGTTAGACCATTAGGGAGTTATACTGTTAGGGCATAAGGGAGTTAGGGCATTATGGAATTAGGGAATTAGGGTGATAGGGTGTTTTTCCATTAAGGGGTTTGGCCATTAGTGAGTTTGGACATTATGGTGTTAGGTCGTTAGGGCGTTTGGCCATTTGGGCATTTGTGAATTTGGCCTATTAGCCAAGTATCTATTTAGCCAATTTTCTATTAGGCCAATAGTCTAATATTTCATTAGGATATTTGGTCATTAGGACAACAGTAAAATATGTCATTAGGCCAATAGAACAATAGGTAATTAGAACATTAGGTAATTAGGACAGTAGTCCATTTGGCCAATTGTTCATTCGATCGTTAGGCCATTAGGACATTGGGCCATTAGGGCGTTGGGGCATTAGGGCGTTGGGGCATTAGGGAATTAGGGAATTAGGGCATTAGGATATTATTCCATTAGGGTGTTTGGACACTTGGGCATTTGGATAATTTTCCAAGTCTCCATTTATCCAATTGGCTAATTTTGACATTAGGTCATTAGACTCACTACTCTACTCTAGTAGGGATCTACATTGTTGCTCATACGTGATGAGGTGGTTTGAAAAGATGTTTGGAAAACCATTTGGATAAATTCTATTGACGTTGAACTGTATAGATTGAATTTCAATACTGAATAACCCCCCCCCTGAACAGCCCCCTCCCAACCCCCTGCATCCCCCACACTCTCCCACGGACAGTCCCCCCCCCCAAACACCCCCAATACAGCCCCCCCCCCCCCCACCCCCAGACAACCCCCCACCCATGGACATCCCCCACTCCCAACCCCCCCCCCCCCACACACCAGATAGGACCCACCCCCTCCACACCCTAAACACCCCCTAGACAACCCCCCCCCCCCCTACAGTCCCCACACTAAACCCCCGGACCCCCCCCCCCACCCCTGGATAGCCCCCCCCCCCCCCACCCAAAGGACAACCCCCCCCCCCCCTCAGATAGCCTCACTCCCAACCCCCCTGGACAGCCCCTACCCTGAACACCCCCCCTCCACACTATGAACAACCCCCCCCCCCCCCACGGACAGCACCCCCCCTAGACCAGACTCCCAACCCCCCCTATGGACCCCCCCCCCCCCACACACACACACACACACTCACCCCTAACATCCCCCCCCCCCCATCCCCCCATCCCCAGAAATCCCCCCAAACAAACTCCCCCTGGATAGCCACCCCCGGACAACATGGACAGCCCCCCCCCCCAAACTTTTCCCGAACATCACCCCCACCCCCGCACATCCCCCACTCCCAACCCCCCCCCCCCCCCACCTGGACACCCCACACTCCCCCCCAGAAACCCCCCCATAAAAAAACTCTCCCCAGACATCCCCCCCCCCACGCACACACACACTCACCCTGGACAGCCCTCCCCCCAAACAAAACTCTTCCCGTACAGCCCCCCCCCCACACACACACTCACCTCAGATATCCCCCCACCCTCGGACAACCCCCACTCCCAACCCCCCCCCCCAAACTCCCCCTGGACAGCCCCCCACCCCCGGACAGCCCCTACTCCCAACCCCCCCCCCCCCCACCCGGACAGCCCACACACCCCCTGTAATGACCCAATATTTTTCAATGGAAATTACTTTCTTATAAGTATGTCATAATCACATGAAATCACAACATAATTAACTAATAGGTGCTATGTGACCCTTAAAACATAAGTTTGTCACTTCTGTGATATGAATTTTGAAAATTTGACATACACAGTTGTGTTCAGTAAGTTATTTGGAGTCCAATAAGAAAAATATAATTTTTGGTGAATAGTAACCTACCCTTATGAATATTAACATACCCTTATAAATATTAATATACCCTAATGAATAGAAACCTTACCTGTGATTGTATATAAATAATATTCAAGTGAAAGTACGATATACATATGCTTTGGAATAAGTAAAAGAATGTTTTAAAATTGTTGTTTTTAGAATAAATTATGATTTTAATTAAATATTAAATTAATCATATTTAGAAAATTATTTTTTAAAAATGGACTTCATTTTTGGATTCTACATATCAAAAAATGGTTGGGGTGAATTTTTGGGATTTTTTCTGAAATACTTGAATTTTTTATGAATAGTGAAATGTGGTAAAATACCGTATATCAGTTAAATACAATATTCATGACATACCAAGTGATGAAAGACCACTTGGTTTGAAATGACATGATAAAATTAATATTCTTGGTCAAGGAATACTCATTATTCCTTTTCTTTTGGGGAAATAAAAAATTAATGAATTTTATATTAAGAAATCCCCTCTCTCCTCCACTATAAAAACCCCCTCTCAGTCCCCCTTCTCTTCACTCTTCTCAAGCCGTGTGACTTCTCCAAATTCTATCCAAATACCCTCCCAATCTTTATTCCCACATCCATCAATCCTTAGTCTCATAAAAATACCAAACCTCTCCCTTAAAGAGTCTCTCAAGGAAGATTGGTTCAAGAGGTAAATTCCTCTTTTCAAATTTATTGTCTTTATTTTCAAGTTCATTTGTTTTATTTTTCTATTACCTCTCCTTATCCAAATTTTGTGATGAATCCAGTAACTTATATGAACTGTAATTTTCTCATGATAGTGGAATAATTTATCATCATCTCTCCCTTTTACCTTCTTCTATACTAGTAGCAAGAACATCATCTGAGATGTGTCAATTTTCCACATTCAAGGACAATGGGCTTTCAATTTCTATTATCATTCTCAATTATATTCATGAAATCATTCTTGTTATGGTTTAACCAGATTATTATATATGTAATATAACCTATTTAATATTCTATAATCCATTTGCACAAATGTTATTTAGTTATAAAGAAAAATTAATTCTTTGTAATCAAAACCCACAAATTAACTGAAACAATTATCATTAAAGTTCTATATAATAATTCATTATAATTACATGTAACAAAGTTATATAAATGAAAAATAACACCTATTTATGTTCATAAATAATATATAATTTCAATTATGTAAATTTAAATCCATTCCACACACTTAAAAACAATTGAACCGAATATGAAAATAAAGAAAACGAACACTCCGGAACGACAGAATTCAATACAATGACTTAACAATAAAGACGTAAATTAACTAAACAGAATTGTGATAAACTAAATACATGTCTAATAGGTTCTTAAATAATTTATTAATAAGTATAACTTCATATTCCAGGAGATTATTTTCAATAGTGGAACACGTTCAAAGTTAAGGTAAGGGTTTTTACACCCAAACTTCCATTTTCATTCGGGTTACTTTCATTATCTAAATACCTCAATCAAATTCTTATGTATTGTTATTTACTCCTCATAAATTCTGTGTGAGTATTATATATATTTTTAAAAACCATAACCCTTTCTTATTTTATGGATAGTTACATGTTTTAAAAGGAACTTTCAAAATTTTTTCCAAAATACAAGCTCGATTCAAGGGAATTTCTAAAATTCTTACCTATTTTCAAGGGCACTCTATAATTTGTTTTTGGAAACCATTATCTTTATAAAATCAATCATTTTATTATGAAAATACTAATTTAATTAAATTCTAGTTTTATAAAAATATTTTTCCAAAAGAACTCTTCTTTTCAAAATAGAAGAGTATTTATCTCAAGATTGCTAAATGATTTTATAACAGTATTTTCATTTGATTCAACACTCTTGTTGTTTCTTATGTATTATTAGGTTTAATCATTTATGAATTCATCTACCATATTTGATTTAATGGATTTTTACTAACTCTATTGTGGATGATCAATCCTAAAACCATTCACCATATTACTCGTAATGGGTAGTGTTTTATGTTTAATGATTGGGGAAGGATAGTTACATTTCATATGATAGTTTAAATATGAATGTATATGTTCTTTATGTTTATACTGGCTCATATGAAAAATTCATTGGAATTATTATGTGATGGGTGGGGCCTACTATAACCCCCTGATTCATCGGTAGGTCTCATGAGACAAATAGACGTGGAATTGGTCAAGGCCTTTCCCAATGTGATATATGGATTTTGGATGAGGCCTTAATCTTTATACGTCTTGGCCGAGGCCTTGAAAAAATCTTTCAGAATGTCTGGAATATGCACTTCCCTCATTATGAAGCTAGTAATTGAAAGTTCATGTGGTTATTCGACAAGTCGAATACCCATGATTGTGTTATATTATGGAAATATTTACTCATCCCATACTCCTCCCATTTTATGTTCAAATTTCTTTTTAAAGGAATGTGCTTTCAATTATTCACCATGTATAATTTTTATATTATCTTCTGTTTTATTGCTTACCCTTATTGAGAGTTTGATCTCACCCCTTTCTTATGTTTCATTTTCTCAGGACATGAAGAAGTAAATTATGAATAACTTGCAAGCATAATCTAGGAGTCATGGATGTTTCTAGTGGAATAAATTAGTGTTGTTTTTTCCTTCATGATATAATGATAAACTTATGTATGTGTCTTGTTTCCAATAATACTAAACTACTCGGTCCTTCAGGATGTGTATTCCTTGTATGTATACCAATAAGGTACCGGCTCTGGGAAATTGGGGTTGGGTCCTTACAGTTGGTATTAGAGGAAGTTTAGTAGAAAACTTAGAAACTAGATTTAGAAAATGTAGATTAGGGAAGAGTCCCTAAGATATTCTTTGAGGATAAACATACAAGAACTTCCTAGTATTTTGGTAAGTAATCGATTATGTGGATCTTTCAAGCAATACATCCATGTTTGGATATGAGAAGGTAGAGGTGGATCTGGAACAGATGTACCTTGGAGTGAAAGCTCCGAAAAGGAGTTTTGGGCTTGACTCGAGGTATAATGGTACACAACAATAGGCTTTGTTGCACTCTTGGTTATGACACTCCCGTGGGATATTCTTAGGATAACTCACATTTTCTTTACAATCCATTATGAAGGATTTAAATGTAAAATTTTCCTCAATGAAACCATTTCTGTGATTATGGGAATATCCATGAATAGGATTTCAATTTTTCTAAGTATTTTATTAAGTTAAGATTATGAATTATGATTCATAACCTAATCTAGTGTATGCCATTATCTAAAAATGGCGCCTAGTGGAAGGAATGGAAATCGCACGAACGCACATGTACCCTGTATGGATTTTCCTCCGATGCAAGATAATAACATTAGCTCTGGTTCTATGACTGGTACTGAGCAACTCATAACTATACTGGGACAACTTACTCAGGTTATGAATAATAAAATTACCTGTATGGAGCATCCAGATCCACGTGGAGGAGCTATGTTAGATCACTTTATGCAACAACAACCACCGTCATTCACTGGGACTACGAACCCATTTTTAGATGAGTAGTTGATATATTCCCTAGAGAAAATATTTCTCACTTTGGGATGTAATGAAAGAGAGAAGATCATCATGGTAGTTTATCATCTATTGGGAGATGCGGATTAGTGGTGGCCATTAATCCAAAACACAAAGTAGGAGGAAGAAATATAGGAGATGGAATGGATGGAATTTAAGGAAATCTTCCTAGAGTAATAATTTCCTCATAAATAGAGAGTAGATATGGAGAGAAAATTCTTGAATCTAAGGCATAAGGAATATGAGAATGTTTCAAAGTACAAATCTAATTTCACAAGGTTAGAAATACATGGTGTGGAGTACATATGAAATCCAAGGTGAAAAATTGATCGATTCTTTGATGGCCTAAAGCAATTCCTCCGGTGGGAACTAGTCTCCCAAATTTTTTCATCATATGAGGATATAGTTTCATGTGCTATCAAGATAGAAAAAGAATTCTCTAAGTCTTATGACTTTAAGGGAAAGAAAGAAAAGAAGAGGGTTGTTGAAAACTCTGGGAAAGGAAATAGAGAAATAGGGAAAAATGGAAGAGTTGAATTTCCACCCTTTGATAATTGTGGAAGGAAACACCCCAGTGCGTTCTTAAAGGGAAAAGGAGTATGCTACAAATGTGGTCAAAAAGGCCATCTTTCTGGTGATTGAAAGGTAAAGAAATAATCCATTAATGTTCAATGCTATAATTTTCGGGAGATGGGACACTATTCTAATGATTTTCCAAAGCGTCAAGGAAATATGCAACAGAAAAAGCCAAGGGAGTAGGGATAAGCTTATGCGATCACAACTGCTGATATTGAAGTTCCAAATGATGTGTTGGTAGGTAATTTAATCATTTCCTCAAAATTAAAAAATACTTTATTTGATTCTTGATCATCGCATTCATTTATATCTTCCTAATTTTCCAAGAAAATTAGATATGTCCAATTTTATTTAATAAATGAGTTATCAGTCAAAACTCCTAGTGGATGTATCATTGCAACAAAGTAATGTCAATTAGTCCCCCTCGTGACACATAAACATGCTTTAGTTACTAACCTTATCATCATACCATGGTTGACTATGATATAATTCTTGGTTTGTATTGGCTATAAAATCATGATGTGAAGATCTATTTCAAGAATAAGAAAGTTACAATTTTCTAGAATGATGTAGAATCCCATATTTTTAGAGTAGAAACCTCACCATGTGATTCTCATCTAGATCCACCCCAGTAGCTCTACTGAATTCAATTATTGGGGAGGAAGGGAATGAAATAAATATGGGTGAGGAGAATAATATACAAATATAGTATGTACCTATTGTGAAATAATATGTTGACGTCTTTCAAGAGGATTTACCTAGACATCCTCCAGAGCAGGAAATTGAGTTTTACATTGACTTAATTCCTGATTCAAGACCCATATCAAATACCCCTTATAGAATGGCCAATGTGGATTTAATGGAACTAAATAAACAACTAGAGGAATTGAGTGATAAGGTATTTATTCACCCTAGGTTTTCTCCATGGGGAGCCCTAGTTCTTTTCGTAAAGAAGAAAGATAGGTCTATTATGTTTTGCATTGACTACAAGGAGATCAATTCTATTACAATAAAGAATAAGTATCATATGCCACGAATTAATTATTTATTTGATCAACTTCATGGAGCCCAATATTTTTATAAGATTTATCTTTGATCTGGTTATCATCAGTTTCTTGTAAGAAAGGAAGACATTCCAAAAACATCATTTTGAACCAGGTATGGGCATTATGAGTTTACAGTAATGCCTTTTGGACTAACTAATTCACCATCTATCTTCATGGATCTAATGAACAGAGTTTTCAAATATTATCTTGATTACTTTTTAGTGGTGTTTATTGATGATATCCAGCTATACTCTAAAAGCTATGAAGATCATGAAAATCACTTGCGCATTATTCTGAAGA
Source organism: Viscum album (assembly GCA_963277665.1). Classification (NCBI taxonomy): domain Eukaryota; kingdom Viridiplantae; phylum Streptophyta; class Magnoliopsida; order Santalales; family Viscaceae; genus Viscum; species Viscum album. The sequence continues at coordinate 1,114,385,468 of OY728157.1, forward strand.
CACTTAGAAGAAATAAATTATATGGAAAGTTTAGAAAGTGTAATTTTTGGCTCCAATAAATTTCTTTTCTAGGCCACATTGTCTCTAAGGATGGAATATCTGTAGATCATGTGAAGACAAAGGCTGTACAATAATGTCCTACTCCAACGAACGTAACTGAGGTATGTAGTTTTCTTGGTTTAGTAAGTTATTATTGGATATAAAGGAAGCGGCTACGATCCAAAAATAATTTTGTGACAATTCTGTCATAGATTTTGAAACCCTTCGCCAAATTAGTGTCAAAGGTATCTTCCCGAAGCCATACTACACTATTGAAGTTTTCTGGCAGGAACCACCTCCTGGATGGATTAAGGTAAATGTGGACGGAGCTTCAAAGGGAAATCCTGAACTTGCTGGATGGGGAGGAATTTTCAGAGACCATCAGGACCGGATCCTCGGTTGTTTCTTTGGAAGCTGTGGAAATTCTTCTACGCTGGAGGCAGAAATGCTTGCTACCATTCATGTCATCTCCTATGCAAAGCTTTTCAACTGGAAGAATATCTTGATCGAGAGTGACTCCACTACTATTGTGCAAGCCATCTGGAAGGTTGATGTCCATCTTGCATGGTCTCTCACCCCCATATGGATGGACTTCCTCACTGCACTTAACGACCTCAACTTTATTTCCACTCATACCTATCGGGAGGCTAATATGATCGCTGATGGGCTTGCCAATATGGGAGTCTCTCATGAGATCACTTGGAAGAATGAACTCCCACCAGAGTTGATTCCTTCTTTTAGTAAGGACTCTAGAAAATTGCCCTCTTTCCGTCTGTTGTAACTTGTTTTTGCCTCTTTCTATTTGAATAAAGCTCTAAGTTCTAGTCTTTTGACCAGAACCCACTTTTTAAAAAAAATTGGTGTTTCGTTTAGAACTTCACCCGTTTATCCAACCCAATGACCAAGCTCACATGAAAAGGGGTTAAGTTCGTATGGAAAAATTAATGTGAAGAATGTTTTGAAGAATTGAATAGGAGGTTAGTGAACACTATTATCCTAACCCTACCATTGGGGAATGATGGGTTTTTTATCTACAGTGATGCAACAAAGAAAGGACTTGGTTGTGTCCTTATGAAGAACGATCGAGTGATTTCCTATGCATATAGGTAGCTAAAAATTAATGAACAAAACTATCCAACTCATGATCTTGAGTTAGCAGCGGTAATCTTTACTCTGAATATTTTGAGACATTACCTCTATAGCAAAAAATGTGAGTTATATACAGATCATAAGAGTTTGAAATATATATTCTCACAGAAAGAAATTAACATAAGACAAAGGATATGGATTTAGCTACTCAAAGATTATGATTGCACAATACACTACCACCTAGAGAAGGCAAATAAGGTATCAGATTATTTTAGCAGAAAAGATCATGGAGTTCTGAACAAGACGAGAGTTGAAAGGGATTATTTGTTCATATATCTAGTAAATATGGATATAGAAATTATCAAGGAAGGTAATACATCACAACATTTTCAAATGGTTTCCAAACCTTCTTTACTAGAAAGGATAAAATGTTCTCAAGCTGGTTATGAGGAGTTTCAAAAGAAAATTAAATCTATAAATGATGGGAATTTGACTGACTTCGTATATGAAGGTGGTGTTTTGAAATTCGGAAAGAGGCTTTGTGTTCCTATTATTCCTGAGCTAAAGAAGGAACTTTTGGATGGCACTCATAGATCTAATTTCCCTATACACCCTGGTAGAAAAAAGATGTATTGTGATCTTTAAGAAAATTTTTGTTGGGACAATATGAAAAGGGATATTGCTGAATATACATCAAAGTTCCTAGTATGTCAACAAGTGAAGGATGAGAGGCAAAAGTCTAAGTGGATGATGCAACCACTACCCATACCATCATGGAAGTGGGAGAACATTACCATGAACTTTGTCATTGGACTTCCAAGGACATCTAGAAGAAAAAATGTTATATGGGTGGTTGTGGATCATCTTACAAAGACATATCACTTTATCACGATTCGAGAGGACTTCTCATTGAATAAAATTGCACAGATTTACATCAAATAAGTGGTAAGGATACATGGAGTAACACTATCTATTGTATCCGACCGTGATCCTAGATTCACCTCGAAGTTCTGAAAAAGTCTCCAACATGCTCTTAGCACTGAACTGAACTTCAGTATAGCCTATCATTCTCAAACTGATGGCCAGTCTGAGCGGACTATTCAGACACTGTAAGACATGTTGATAGCATATTATATGGAATTCAATAGAGGATGGGACCAACATCTTCCACTGGTTGAATTCTCCTACAACAACAGTTTCCACTCGAGCATATGAATGGAACCATATGAAACCCTTTATGGGAAAAAGTGTGGAAAACCAGCATGTTGGGATGAAGTCAGTGACCATAAGCTACTAGGACCTGAAATGGATAAAGAAATTATGGAGAATGTGAAAACCATTCAGTAGCATATTAAGGCAGCCCAAAGTTGACAGAAGAGGTATGTGGATAACCATTGATGAGACATTGAATTCAAAGTTAGAGACCTAGTATTTCTATGCATATCTCCATAGAATAAGGTCATGAGGTTTGGGAAGAAAGGAAAGCTAAGTCCCAGGTATATCGGCTCCTTTGAGATCCTTGATCGAGTCGGAACTATGGCCTATTGACTGACACTTCCACCTACCATGTTGAAAGTACATGATGTCTTTCATGTATCCCTCTTTAGGAATTATATACCAGAACCTTCACATGAACTCTCTTCAGAGGTGGTATAGTTGGAAAATAATCATTCCTATGAGTAGAAGCCAGTGAAAATCTTGGATCGTAGAGACAAAGTTCTACGCAACAAGACAACTCATCTGGTCAAGGTACTATGGAGAAACCATAAGTATTAAGAGGCAACATGGGAACTGGAGGAATTAATGAAGGAAAAGTACCTCCCACCTTTTTTTTCCTAGTTTTTAAAATAAAATTTCGACAGTGAAATTTCTGAAGGGGGGAAGAATGTAACTACCCAATATTTTTCAATGGAAATTAATTTATTATAAGTATGTCATAGTCACATGAAATCACAAAATAATTAACTTCTAGGTGCTATGTGACCCTTAAAATATAAGTTTTTCACTTCTGTGATGTGAATTTTAAAAATCTGACATACACGGTTGCGATTAGTAAGTTATTTGCAGTTCAATAAGAAAAACTTAATTTTTGGTGAATAGTAACCTACCTTTATGAATAGTAACATACCCTTATGAATAGTAATATACCCTAATGACTAGTAAACTTACATGTGATAGTATATAAATAATATTCAAGTGAAAGTACGATATACCTATGCTTTGGAATAAGTAAATGAATGTTTTAAAAAAGTTGTTTTTAGAATAAATAATGATTTTAATTAAATATTAAATTAATCATATTTAAAAAATTATTTTTGAAAAATGAAATTCGTTTTTGGATTCTACATGTCGAAAAATGGGTGGGGTGAATTTTTGGGATTTTTCTGGAATACATGATTTTTTTAGGAATAGTGAAATGTGGTAAAATATCGTATATCAGTTAAATACACTATTTAGGACATCACAAGTGATGCAAACCCACTTGGTTCTAAATCACATGATAAAATTACTATTCTTGGCCAAGGAAGATTCACTAATCCTTTTCTTGTGGGGAAATAATAAATTAATGAATTTTATATTAAGAAATCCCCTCTCTCCTCCACTATAAAAACCCTCTCTCACTCCCCCTTCTCTTCACTCCTCTCAAGCCTTGTTCCTTCTATAAATTCTGTCCAAATACTCTCCCAACCTCCTCTCCCACGTCCATCAAGCCTTGGTCTCATAAAAATACCAAACCTCTCCCTTAAGGAGACTCTCAAGGAAGATTGGTTCAAGAGGTAAATTCCTCTTTTCAAATTCTTTGTCTTTCTTTTCAAGTTCATTTGTTTTCTTTTTTTATTACCTATCCTTATCCAAATTTTGGGATGACTCCAGTACCTTATATGTACTATAATTTTGTCATGATAGTGGAATAAGATATCATCATCTCTCCCTTTTACCTTCTTTTATACTAGTAGCAAGAACACCATATGAGATGTGTCAATTTTCCACATTCAAGGACGATAGGATTTCAATTTCTATTATCATTCTCAATTATGGTCATGAAACCATTATTTTTATGTTTGAACCAGATTATTATATATGTAATATAACCTATGTAATATTATGTAATCCATTTTTACAAATGGTATTAAGTTATAAAGAAAAATTAGTTCTTTGTAATCAAAACCTACAAATTAACTGAAATAATTATCGTTAAAGTTCTATATAATAATTCATCCTAATTCCATGTAACCAAGTTATATAAATGACCAATAACACATATTTATGTTCATAAATAATATATAATTTCAATTCTGTAGATTTAAATCCATTCCACATACTTAAAAACAAGTGAACTGAATATGAAAATAAAGAAAAAGAACACTCCGGAATGATGGAATTCAATACAATAACTACACATGAGCCTCAACTCGGTTGGAGAGGACTCGGTATGTGCATCCAAGAGACCTGAGATCAAATCCGGGTGGTGGCATATTTCTGGTACTGTAGCATCACTGTAGCAGGAACTATAGCAGGCAACGTAGCAGACACTGTAGCAGCATTGTAGCAGGCACTGTAGTAGGTAATGTTCGGTACTATAGCAGCCATAACTATTCATCCATTTGGGCCTTTGGGCCAAAGGTTTGAGCCTCAGTTCCTGCAAGGATTTCGGGCCACCCAAGGCCTTTGGGCTAGTTGATTCTTAAGGCCTTAGGCCCACCCTAAGGCCTTCGGGCCACTTGATTTCAGATGTACCAGTTTTACTACAAGGAACAAGGCTTCGGATGAGGATTCAGGGAAGGCGCATCCACTAGATCAGAGCTAACCAGAATTGTGATAAAATAAATACATGTCTAATAGGTTCTTAAATAATTTATTAATAAGTATAACTTCATATTTCTGGATCTTAAGTTCAAAAGCGGAACACGTTCAGAGTTATAGTAAGGGTTTTTACACCCGAACTTCCATTTTCATTCCGGTTACTTTCATTATCTAAATGCCTCAATCAAATTCTTATGTATTGTTATATACTCCTCATAAATTCTGTGTGATTATTATATATATGTTTAGCAACCATAACCCTTCCTTATTTTATGGATAGTTACAAGTTTTAAAAGGAACTTTCAAAATTGTTTCCAAAATACAAGCTTGATTCAAGGGAATTTCTCAAATTCTTACCTATTTTCAAGGGAACTCTATAATCTGTTTTTCAAAATCATTATCTTTATAAAATAACTCATTTTATTACAAAAATACTAATTTAATTCACTTCTAGTTTTATACAAATATTTTTTCAAAAGAACTCTTCTTTTCAAAATAGAAGATTATCTATCTCGAGATTGCTTAATGATTTTATAAGAGTATTTTCATTTGATTAAACACTCTTGTTGTTTCTTATGTAGTATTAGGTTTAATCATTTATGAAGTAATCTACCATATTTGATTTAATTGTTTCTAACTAACTCTATTGTGGATGATCTATCCTAAAACTATTCACCATATTACTCAGAATGGTTAGTGTTTTATGTTTAATGATTGAGGAAAGATAGTTAAATTTCATATGATAGATTCAATATGAATGTATATGTTGTTTATGTTTATCCCCACTCATATGAGTAATTCATTGGACTTATTATGTGATGGGAGGGGACCACTATATCCCCTCTATGCATTGGTAGGTCTCATGAGACAAATAGATGTGGAATTGGATGAGGCCTTTCCCAATGTGATATATGGATTTTGGTTGAGGCCTTAATCATTAGACATCTTGGCTGAGGCCTTGAAAAAAAATTTCAAAATGTCTGGAATATGCACTTATCTCATTATTAAGCTAGTAATTGAAAGTTCTTGTGGTTATTCGACTAGTATAATACCCATGATCATGTTATATTATGGAAATATTTACTCAGCTCATATTCCTACCATTTTATGTTCAAATTTATTTTTAAAGGAATGTGCTTTCAATTATTCACCATAGATAATGTTTATATTATCTTATGTTGTATTGCTTACCCTTACCGAGTATTTGAGATCACCCCTTTCTTATGTTTAATTTTCTCAGGACATGAATAATTAAATTATGAATGACTTTCAAGCATAATCTAGGATTCATGGATGTTTCTAGTTGAATAAATTAGTGTTGTTTTTCCTTCATGATGTAATGATAAACTTATGTATGTATCTTGTTTCTAATAATACTAAACCACTCAGTCCTTAGGTATGCTTATTCCTTGTATGTATACCAATATGGCAGTGGCTCCAGGCAACTGGGATCAGGTCCTTACACCCCCCCCCCCCAGATGGCCCCCACCCCCTCCCCCTAGACATCCCCCATCCCAAACTCCCCCCGGACACCCCCCCCCCCACCCACCCACCCCCAGACAGCCCCCACTCCCCCCCCCCACGAACATCCCCACTCCCAACTCCCTTGAACATCCCCCCCCCCCCCTCCATACCCTAAACACCCCCCCCCCCCACTTACACTAGATAGCCCCCCCACCCCCCAAAAAAACTCCCCCCAGACAGCCCCCCCCCCAAACATCTATTTTCAAGATTCATGATAATACTATATACCATAAGAATAGGGCATGAATGATTCTCCAAAAAAGAGTAAAACATTATGGAAGAATCCATAACTTGTTTAGAGGTTTGTCCTACCAATTAGAATTCGCCTACATAGCTATTTTAGTGGCAACATTTGATGATAACCATCCATTGAGTGAAAGTTACTATAATATGTGTCTTTACCATTGATAAATGTTTGATTCAAGATGATATCCTTAAATTCATCCAAAATATTGCCTAAGGAACCCTCCATTTGATCCTTGATTGATATAGTTGTGTTACATGAGGGATCCAATGAATTTATAAACTCAAATAGTGACATTCATGTCCAATTATCTAACCAGAAATTGAGGAAAGATTTGATGTTTAACAGCTAGTGTGAGTTCATTGTAATCATAGAGAAATAATATTTGAGAGCATTCAAAATAGAGGATTCAATGTAACCGAGATTCTATTTTTGATCTTGTTTATAAATATTATTCTTAGAAAGGAATATCCTTATACTTCTCAATAATGAGACTCCATATAGCATGTAAAAATTGATTAAATTTGGAGATTTTTTATGACAATTCCTCTATGTTCAACTGATTGACATCCCAATCCCAACCCCACCCCCCCTCGGATAGCCCCCCCCCCCCCCCCCACCCCCACACTCCCACCCCAAACACCCCCCCCCCCCCCCGAACACCCCACCCCCACCCCCAGACAGCCCCCACTCCTAACCCCCCCAAATACCCCCCCCCCCCAAACATTCCCCGGACAGCCCCTCCCCCTCCACCCAGCATCCCCCAATAGCATATTCATTTTCAATTACACATGATCAATGTGTCAATTTTATTATTATCAAATTATAACCACCACCAAATTTAGTAAACATGACTCTTAATTCTCTATCCAATTAATTATCAACCAATTAGGGCTTTACATTCTTTACCAATTTCTATCAAGAACAATATGCTAATCCACTACATAACAAAATATACTAATAGGAATAGTATATATATATATATATATTACACTATCTAGAATCACATTAGGAAAAATTTTATCATGGTATAAAGCAACAACATTGTTCGTTGGGAAATTAGGTCATTTTTTCATTTGGGAAAAAGGCCATTATGCCATTTGGTCATTAGTCCAATAGGATAATATTCCATTAGGCCAATATGACATTAGGTAATTAGGAAATTACTCCATTTGATTAATTGTTCCATTGGGTCATTAGATCGTTGGGGCATTAGGTCATTGGGGAGTTAGACCGTTGGGTCGTTTGGTCGTTGGGGCGTTGGGGCGTTGGGCCATTAGGGCGTTGGGCCATTGGGGTGTTCGGGTGTTAGGTCATTTAGGCTATTGGGGCGTTTTTCTATATGGGTTGTTGGGTTGTTGGTCTATTCAGACATTCGTCCATTAGGCTAATAGTCCAGTAGGCCATTCGACCCTTAGGCCAATAGGACATTGGGCCATTGGGCCATAAGGCCATTGGGACATTAGGTTATTGAGCCACCTAGCCTAATTCTTATCCTCCAATGGGAATTCTATGAAATTATCCACCATAATAAAGTATCCAATTACTGATCATACTCTTAAAATTAAAAAACTTTGGAGTTTTTAAAAACATAAATCGTTCTAATCTCAAACAATTCTACATTTAAAGTCTAAATCAATATATAAAATTAATTCAATAATAAATATAAAATAAACACACCTCGTGAATATGATACATCATGTGTGGTCATGGCTGCTACCTCCGTCCAGTGTGCCAGGGGCCTACTACAAATAAAAATTATAAAGATTTTAATAATGAAAATAATAGAAAGTAAATAAATAAATTCAGTATAAACCTGTGTTATATTATCCCCTACACCATCACCCGAATGCACATGTTCCCGCAGTTTTCTAACCTCAGTGATCAATTGTGCATTTACCTCCTTGGAAGTGTGCAACCATGCCTCGAAATCTGACAGTTGTTGTGTCATCTGAGCAACAGTAGGACTGACAACCTCAATGCATGATACTACAAAATGAGTAATCCCCTTTCCATAGGTCAAACTATATCTATGCCTATCACGACCAATAATACAATGGAATATCTCAACCCTTCGCATGGGAAACTGTCATTTTTCCGCTACCATCTGTTCTAACTCAGCTTCAAATTGAGCCTGTGAAATATTTAAATATATATATATACATATATATATATATATGTGTTTATATACAGATACATGTAAGTATTGTTAATGGGTACAAGCACTTACTATAAGAGCTGCAGCCTCTGGATCATTTTGATCACGAGTTCTCACCCACACCGACATTTTATCAGTCGGTGCACCTTTCTCCCATTAATGTATACCATTAAAATATAAAAATATAACACAAAACCATATTAGATAATAAATTAAAAAATGAATAATAAATACATCATGTTGGATCTGAGACACGTGACGAGTCCTGAGCCTGTGAGGTGGTCCCTACAACGCTTGATTCTTGGAATGGCGTGCTGACACCTATTATATTCAATTAATTCATATTTCAAACAAATATAATGTCACACATTCTTGAAAATATATATACCAAAATAAATATACTAACTATAATGGCCTCAGTAGAGCAATATGTAACTAAGTCGCACCACTGAGATGGGAGAACACCTCTCATGACTTTTTCCAGAATGTCTGGGGCACCCACATTTAGTACCCAGTGTCTCCTATTGACTTTTCCTTTATAATCTTTCTACATATTATGACATTTTCCCATACACACCAGCCGAAAATCATTGGGGAGCACTTTCAAATTATTCTATTTAAGAAAAAAAATCACACATGTTAGTATTTTTTAAACATAAGGAAGAAACTAAAATGGTCTTATTACCTGAACTTCCCTCCAAAGATGGTCTAATGTATCTTGAGGAATAAAATCTCAGTCACATGTGGTAAATGGAAATCAATGTGGGTTTTGTATGATATGAATTAGATGATGAATAAATTCAGGGATAGTTAGTCCCCTAGGATGAAATCTCTCATCAAATGAAACATCAAAGGTCGTGTCGGAATTCCATGATGAAATGCCATGACCAAGGAATCTATTATGAGAGGATGAAGCGGTTGAGTCTGGTCTTGTTGAAAACAATTTTATACATAATTTGAAATATGTTCATATATGTGTGTCTGTGTGTGTGTGTGTTTAGCAATTACATAAAAAAATAAACACAGTTAAATTCAAACATACCTCGACCCTGAGATGTAGATGGCTCAGATGGATGATGTGGGTCTACTTCATGTTCCCCTGACATACCTGCAGTCATAGAAAACATTAGTAAGGGGACTATAAAAAGTGTTAAAAAGATAAATTGGATTGTTTTTTAAAAAATAAAACTTGTAAAGTTGTTAATAAAAAAGGGATAGAATAATTAGTTGTAAATGGGGCTGTCTAGGGGGGTTGGGAGTGGGGTTGTTTGGGGGTTGGAAGAGGAGTTGTCCGGGGGGTCCAAGTGGACGGGGAGGGGCTATGTAGGTGAGGGATGTCCAAGGGATTTTTGGGGGGTGGAATGTCCGAGGGGTGTGGGGGGGCTGTTCGGGGAGGGTGGGATTTCCGGGAGCCCTCCTATGGAGTGATGACATAACATGTTAGAATGTGAAAATCAAAGGACTAAATCAAGGGGATAAAAACCGAAACAAAGATAAAAGTCCTTGGATAACTTAAAATAACACAAAAATTTCAAAATTTATCTTGCAAAAAATAAATTTGATTATTTTGGAAAATTATATTATTACTGCAACAAAGTTGGTCACTACTATGAAGAGTGTCAGTGTGTACCAATCCAATACAACACTTATTCAATTTAAAGGAGAATTCCACAACAATAGAATAAAAAATAAACATTGAACCTTAGTTCATGGGAGGGGATATGCAGGTGGGGGTGGGGGTGGGGGTTGTCTGGGGGGAGTTTTGGGGGATGGGATGTTTGGGAGGGAGGGTTGTCCAAGGGGGGGTTGGGAGTGGGGACTGTCCGGGGCTGGGGGTGGGGGGGATGTCTAGGTGGAGGGGTTGATTCTGACTAATAATAAATAAAAATTATTATGTACCAAATTTGTTTTGGGTTGTTCAATAATTTTAAAAAAAGGCTTTAAACTAAAGAGTGAGAAAACAATTATACCTTTCATTAAACATGAAAATCGACCATTTATCCTTCAACAGCCACTCTAACCCAATAAATATCTTCTTCACGTTGAACTACGGTATGTTGATCAATATGTTGGGAAACAAAGGAAACATTCTCAGGTTCATCATGTTCAAATAAAAACACTCCTCACCAGGACATTTTCATAACAACTTTCCAACTAGGATTTGAAGGAAAAGTAACGAAGAATACTTGTTCCACTTGTGATGTCAAAATGAAAGGCTCATTATCAACTCATTCATTTCTATATAACATATAGTTAAAATTCACCAATTTAAACTGATATTGATCGACTTTACTTCTATGCACTAGATCAACCCAATTGCACTTTAAAAATATGTACTTCAACCCATGTGCATATACAAATTCAATGATGTTTGTCAATTGACCATAGTAATAACCAAAATCAAAGAATGGAAAAATGATACCATTGTTTTTTTGTTTCTCTTTTTTCATCAACATATTTAATGTGAAATCAAAATCCATTAGTATCTATATCTTTATAATGATGAACCGTTATAAATGGGCCCTCATCTAGTTGGATAAATTCTTCAGTTAACATGGGGTCACCTAACTCCCTCAGGTTATGAACCTACATAATTTATAGAATTTAATAATGATTTCTAAAAAAAGAAATTAGTATAATAATTCACTCATACTAAAAATCAATTTATACATACAAAATCCTTGAACCAATCATGAAATGACGCATAATGATATTGTTGAATTTGATACTCAGTCGCACGATACATCTCTTCTTTTATCTCATTAATGTGTTTCCTAAAAATGATAACGCAATGTTTAAATGATCAACTTATAAAAAAAACATGTAAAAGTTAAACAATAAAAGTGATAGGACACTTACTGAATTAATGGTGCAACTGATGGAGTATTGAATAAGATATATCAATGCACTTGTATCCACTCGATGTTATTCATATAAAATATGGTTCCTTATCCAACTAGACCATCATGAATATAATATAGATTATCTAATTTTGTTTCAACATCCATAAGATATTCTTCAAAAAAATTAGTACACTCATCCATCAAATAACCATTGGCTATTGATGCCTTCGGAAGAGCTCTGTTGCGTACAAATCATTTCAATGTATTCAGATACCGCTCAATATGATACATCCACCTGAATTTCATTAGACTAGTATCCATTTCTTCATCAGTTATGTGCACTTTCAAGTGATCCATAACATCAAAAAATGATGGGGGAAACAATTTCTCAAAGTTACAAAGTGTAAGTACAATTCGGTCCTGAAAATTTTTTATATCACTCATTCATTGATTTCATAAAAAAAACAATCTAAAAAAATTACTCATCTCAATCAATGGTTGAACAACATTGGGGGATAAACAATCACAAATTTGGATTGGAATAAACTATTGAAGTAGTATGTGAATGTCATGACTTTTCAACCCTTGAAATGTCTTTCTCATCATATTCACACACTTGGAAATATTAGAATAGTAACCATCAGGCACCTTGAGCATCTTTAAAATGGAAAGAAATGTCTCCTTCTCCTTTTTAGTCATTTTATACTATGCATATATTCCTTGTTTCCCTCAGATAACTTTAAATGAAACTATTTCCTTAAACCCATTCCTTCCAAATCATGATGTGTATTAGCCTGGTCCTTTTATTTTCCACTGACACCTAAAATGGTCCACAATATATTATCACAAACATTTTTTTCAATGTTCATGACATCCAAATTATGCCTTAGTATGTTAGTTTTCCAATAGGGGAGATTGTGAAAAATACTTTTCTTTTTCCAATTATAACTGCGCTATCTACCCACACCATGAATATTAGGTAATGGATGAGCCACCAAATCCTGAAATTCATATACCGTACGAATGTTTTCTTCCTCAATCTGTGATAAAATTTTGACTCCTGTCATAATATTTTGTGTTATTTTGAACTCTCTATAACCATAAAATGTCACTCTGTCCTTTTTGAACCTGTGCTGATGGGGGAGAAAATGTCTCTGAACCATGTATGCCCGTTTTTTTGAATGTTTAAGCCATACCAATTTTTTTACTTTTATTGCAACAAGGGAAATCAAATTCCCATTTTGTACTCCAACCTGATAAATTTTCATAATTCGGGAATTCATTGATTATCCACAATAAATCAGTCTGCATTTTGAACATTTCATTCATTTCACAGTCATAATTCATCACACCATTGCCCCAAAATTCATTCAAATCATCAATTAATGGCTTAAGGTAAACATTGATCTTATCCCCTAGACTTATAGGTCCATAAATAAGAGTGGAATGTAATATAAATGTTTTCTTCAAACAAATCCACAGAGGAAGATTATACAAAACCAATACCACAGTCCATGTGCTATGAGTTTCACAAATCATAGACTTTAATGGATTGAAACCATATGTTGTCAACCCCAATAGGACATTACAAACATCTTTAGAAAAGTTAGGGTGTCTCTTATCAAAATCCTTCCATGCACAAGAGTCTGTCGGGTGGGTTAACATATCACTTTCTTGATTTCTTTCCACATTACATCTCATTAAATTAGAAACTCTAGATGAAATAAACAATATTTTCAAACTCGAATTTAGGGGAAGGTAATGCATTTTCTTTACAACAATCAGTTTTCCCTATTTCATAGTATTACATTGATGAGTCTGATTTCCCGTGTTCTTTTTCCACCTGGAATCACCACAGACCATACAAATATCCAAATGGGGAGTTTCTTTTCTAAACAACATACAGTTACTTGAACATGCATCTATGGTCTCATATATAAAACATAAGTTCTCTGTCAACTTATGAGCATGGTAATACTACTCAGTAATCTTAGAGTTGACAGAAAGAACCTTTTTCAATAACACCAAAAGAATGTCGAAATATGTGTCTAACCACTGATTCAAAGTTTTCAAATGAAAAACTCCACGATAAATGAAAATTAATTATAAGTAGTACATTTGGGATATGATTCCATTTTTTCATCATCAAGTACTTCATAAAACCTCCTCGAATCAAGATCTACACCGGAGTGTAGATTTATCTCATTGGTCTCAACATTCTGGATGTCAATACCTTCAGGATCCAACCCACATACCATTTTAGTAAGCATTTAATGCATTGGATCATTCATCTTTGTGACAACATTCATCTGAATTGCATCTGTATTTTGACGAAGAATATATTCTTCTACATGAAGAGTCCAATTCTTATAATTTTTCAGAAATACATTCAAGAATAGGTTCTCCCTCATGGTATCTTGTATGAATTGATATCTATTTTCACATTTTATACATGTAAAACTAATATAGTCACTTTTAAATCCTCCAGTAAACTCAATAAACTACATAATTCCCTTGAAATATTCTCTAGATGTTCGATTTGGAAGATAAATCCAACTCTTATCCATAATAATATATATATAACAAAAATTTACACAAGACTTAATATTACATGCATTTTTCATATCAAATATATTTAAAATAAAGACTAACCAATTGCATGTGGACCATTGATAAAATTAAAAATTTATATCTCTGAATAATAAAAAAGAGAATAGATAATAGAATGGAAGTGAAATCCCATGTCATCGCCACCATTTTAGTATGGTAAATCTAATAATTATTCTATATTCAAGAGTCCCTAATCATGTTTTGATTAAAATTAAAAAAATAAAAATTAAATATTTCATAACTCTTGAAAGATTATATGAAAATATGTATAATGAAGAAACTATACTGAGAATGAATTTGGTCTATAATTCCATAGAGTAAACATTTTTCAAGAAAGGAATATTATAGCTATGGCGTATCATTATTTAAACATCTAGTATACTAATTTTTCTTCACAACTGTTTAATTTTTCACAATAATTGGTTAATTTTTATCCTAAGGTAACCGATTGGATCATCCACAACAAGCTTTTCATCATTGAGCTGTGAATTTTAGGTTTGGTTCTAAAATTTGTTTTCATAAAGTGACTAACACTTATCATATTCTCCTCCTGTATACATGGTCATTGGTTCCCTTCAATATATTGTTCTTAATAATATGGAGTTGGATAGATCATGGGTCATATATGATGACATTACTTAACTCATTTGATCGGATGGGTGGAGGAGTCGATCAGTTAAGAAACAAAATATATTATATATTATGTATACTAAAAAATATAAAACCAACATGAATAATAAGTAATTTTTGGTCCACTAATATCATAATGGATAAATTTTGATACACTATAATCAAGACATATAAAGAAACTATAACTATAGTAAGTGAAATTCTAAATCAAAAAAATGAAACACAATAATAACCTGCATGCGTATGTGGTACATGAAAAAATTCATCAAATACCAATCTGGAACTATCAACCTTGGTGACTAAGTTAATGCCTACCAATAAATCAACAAATATAATTTGTGGTGAAAGTGCCCAAAATCAATTAGTGATGAACAGACTTCTCAAACTCAAAAAAACTGTATCTTTGTACAAATAATGTCTCACTACCTCTTGGATTCACAATACCTTTGTTCCATCAGAGGTTGTAAAGATTAACCATCAAAGGTAGCAATAAATATCTAATTTATGGAAAACTAACTAATCTATATCAAGGATAACATCAAATATATATAATTCTAGAACAAAAAAATACCAATCTATCTTAACTTATGTTATTAATAGAAAATATGTGGGATAATGAATGTGATGCCCCATGCTGAATCACAGAGTCCAAGATAGTGTTCCTCCTGGCCTTAAGTAGGTAACTTTTTATGCAAGATGTTTGTTACTAGAAGTAAGGTTCTGAATGTCATTAGTGAAGAAAATATACCCTTGGTATCAATAAATAAAAGGATAAAAAATAACATAATAGATTCAATAAACAATGATAAATCATAATCCATGGTAGGAATCTCAAGTCATATAGTAAAAACCCAAATACCCCCAAAGTGTCAGGTCAATAAAAGTGTGAGAAATAAAAAGAATATGAAAAAAAATATTAATACATCACTCAAAATTCCATCCCAATTCTACCTATAAACATAATTATTTGTATCCTAGCCCCTATCATTAAGGCCTTTCCCTTTCTTGTATCTCATACTATAAAGTCTTCACATGCATCAAGATTCCCATTCATGGTGGGAATATGAAAGTATTAGTAAACAACCAATGCTTTCTTAACACAAGTGCAATGGTATAAGAGTTTATGTCATGATAATAAATAAATGTGCATGAAATAAAACACACAACCATGTTCGGAGTGGTCATGTGCTAAACAAACTTTATCTCTTTGATGGAAATGTAGTTATAACAAAATTCATGAACTTATTCAACTACAATGTCACGTCATGTATTCCAAAACATAAAAAAGTTAAGAGTATCAAGTCAAACCATATAATTCTATCAATCCCCATCTCTCTCTCAGTTAATCCATAAGTCCAACACATTTTTACACTCCATTGGGCCTTCGTATCCCAAAACTATGTCTCAAGTCATGTCCTTGAATACCATCATGCCACATTGTCACCTCAAGGTTCAGATCAAAAAAGTATACCATGTCCCTATATGGGGATAAAAAAATACAATATAAACCATCATCTATCTCAATCCAATCTTCATGGAACATACATCATCTTATCACGCTCTCCCTTAAGGGCTACTGAGCCATGATAAGTACAACAGTACATTGGTGCCATGCATAGAACAATACAATATAAAATATACAAAGTACTTCAAATTGAAACATGGAATATCACATAGAGGAACAACATATAATATTAATAATAACATATAGTATTGAAACACTCACATGTGATCAAACTCAAACATGGGTCTCATGGGATATGCAATCACACATATGTGGTCAAACCTCAAACATTTTCTCATGGGATACACACACGCATAGAGACATGTGATAAAATCGAGAATGGTATAAATCAAATAACAACACAACTTAATATCAATCTATTCAACATATACATGGACTCTACATTGTATGTAACTTCCAACCTCAAGTAATGTGTGAAGTCTTCTCATACACACACTGTCAACACACATCGTTTCATAATTCTTCATGCACACAAGCCCATATACACATGAACTTTCATTTCCACTCTTTTTATTCAAATTCAATATTCATATAATCTTTATGCATTCAAAATTTATGCTATAAATTTCTCAAAATTAAAACCCTAAAATGGAAATTATGGAATACCTGATAGCGCAACAAATTCAGAAGGGAGGGGAGCCGGAGGTGGTGCTAAAAGGGAGAGGTGGGGGACCCAGAGTCAGAGGCGGTGCAGCGCAGGAGGGGACGGGAGGCGATGATGGCAGGGAGCCATAGGAGGAGGTGGTGAGGTGGCGGTGGTGCAGTGAGGAAGGGGATGAGTGGTGCGGCGAGGGAGGGTACGAGTGATGGCTTTGGCAGGGAGCCAGAGGTAGAGGTGGTGCGGTGTTGGCAGTGTGGCACCGCCGGTGCAGCGAGGGAGGGGACGGGCAGCGGTAGGGGTGCGGCAAGGGAGGGGACAGGTAGCTGCGCGGGCGGGGGGGTGGTAGAATCAGGCTCAAGGTTGGGGAAGGGGGGCACCGCTATTATTATTATTATTTTTTTTTGATAAGCCTTACGACCGCCAATGGTAGTTTCCTGTGTAAGGGGTCTCCAAAACCTCCTTTTCTAGTTGTGATTCTTGAGGCATTATCACATACAAATATCATGCATAAGAATAATCAATATGTGATAATAAAACTTATTTAATTTAAAAAAACAAGTAATAAATTACTAAACAAGTTGGTTCTAGGGAACTAACTCCAACAGACTCCCACTTGCACTAGAGTCAACTAAAAACAGCATTCAGTCTACTAGAACTCACATGACACTCATGCTTATGCTAAGATAAGTCCTTTATTAAGGGGTATTCTAGGTTTTCCTCTATGGATACTCCACTCACTGAAAATTCACCTTGTTGAGAAAAATATCTCAATATATGAAACTTATAAAGTATATTATTTTTTCCTTTTATGTGACCTTGGATCCTTAGAAAGAGCCATCATTGTAGTGTTATCATAGTAAAATATGATAGGATCTTTACTATTAGGAACCACATCATGCTCTTAGACAATGTTTTGAATCCATAATTCTTACTTGGCTACATCGAAAGCCACAATATACTCAGAATCCACTATAGAATTAGTGGCAATTAGATTCCTTGAACTCTTCCATATAAAAAATCCTCCATTGAGATAAAATATATATCTATACTATGAATTATAATCAGTATGATCAGTTTAGAAGTGATCATTTGTATATATTTTGATGAATAGATCTCCACCTCCTCAATAAACTAAAATCATATCATTAGTTCACCTCAAATACTTAAGGATGGTCTTAACAGTAGTCCAATGATGTTCACATGTATTTTCTTAATATCTTCCTACTATGTTCAAAGAATAAAAAATGTCAATCCACATACATAATATGGAATACATGATAAATCCTATCACAAAAGTTTGTGGGATCTTACTCATTCTCTTTATTCCATCTTGTGTCTAAGGACACATCTTGTTGTAAATATCCATACCATGTGACAATAGAACCAATCCTCTCTTGAGTTATTATATAATTAACCTAATTATTATTTGTTCAATTTATGTACCTTGACTCAGTACAAGTAGCCTCTTGGAACGATAATGCATGATCTTGATCCCCAGAATGTAGGTTTCTTCACCCAAGTCCTTTATAGAGAATCACTTTCTCAACCATGCCTTAACCTCTTTTAAGGTTGGTATATCAATTCCAATTAGTAATATTTCATTAACATATACTATTATAAAAACAATGTACTCCCACTAAACAACTTGTAAACACATATATCACGTTCATTCTTAATGAAACCAAATTTATTTATGGATTCATCAAGTCGAATGTTCCATAACCTCGATGATTTATTTAATCCATAAATGGATCTCTATAATTGGAATACCTTTTTATAATTTCCTAGAGTCACAAACCCTTCAATTTGTGTCATATACACATCCTATTGAAGGTTCATGTTAAGGAATAAAGTTTTGGCATCCATTTTATAAATCTCATAGTCATGTAAATGTGTTATTAAAAACAAAATCATGATGGATTTAAACATGGAAACTGGAGAAATGCTTCGTCAAAGTTAATTCCTTAACATTGTCTAAACCCTTTAGCCACTATTTGTGCTTTATAGATATTCAATTTACCCTCCATGCATATCTTTTTCTTGAATACCCATTTACACCCAATAAGTTTTACATCAATTGGAAGATTGATCAAAACCCAAACTTAGTTTTAATACATGGAATCCATCTCATAATTCATGTATTATTTTCATCTTGTAGCTTCTGAGCTCTCTATTGTGTTCTTGTATGGGAGAGGATTGTTATCATAAATTAATAACGAGTCACCATCATCGATGACTAGAAAAATATATATCAATGGTTATCTTACCTCTCTTTCACTCCTATTTAGTACTTGTGTTTAGAGAACACCTTCTTCCATGTTGACCTATGGAATCTCTTCCTATACCAACCCTTGTGTATCTTGAGCATAAACTTCATCAAAGTTAATCTCTATCCTACTATCCTCCTTGAGTATATTCTTCTTCCTAAGAAATACAACCTGTCTTTCAATAATTTCTTTGTTTTCTAAATGGTTGTATAGGTATTATAATCTGATTTCCTTAGTATATCCTATAAAGATACACTTCATGTGTAATGCCCCGACCCCAGTTACCCAGAGTCTGTGCATTATTACGTAACATTAGCATGATCACAAAAGATCAAGTCTTGAAAGACCGATTAGTTTAGTAGCCTTGGAAACACTAGATACATTCATAATTCTTACATTACATCATAAAGTAAAACAAAACTACAACAAAATCTTGTCTTTATATCCCCTCATACTATCCCTGTCGGTCATTCATAATATACTTCTTCACATCCTGGAAAAATTAAAACATTTTAAGGGGTGATCTCAGATGCTCAGTAAGGATAACAATATAGCGGAAGCTTTCATAAATAAACATAAAAATTTAAGGCAATGTATAACTAAAACAAAAGCCTTTTAAACTTGAACTTCAGCATAATAGGGAAAACGTAAAATGAAATAATGTCATTTACTTATTCACATGGATATTCTATTGGTCGAATAATCACATGCAATATCAATAACCCATTTCATAATGATGAAATGCATAATTTCAGACTATCATAACCATGTAGCCAAGGCCTCGTGCCAAGACTACAAATAAGATTTTGTCAAAGCCTCGTGCCAAGACACTAGTTTGTCTCATGAGACCTACCGATGCATCGAGGAGCTATAGCGGGCTCCACCCGTCACTTATTAAGTCCAATTCATTCCTCATATGAACAGGTTTAAACATATCATAAACCATAACATAATTATATCACATAAAACATTCATAAAGGAAACATAACATTTCTACATTTCAATCACAAGATATCAATACAACACATTGATATAATAAAAACACTTTCAAAACCATTTTCAATACCAAGATAAAAGAAAATTAAATCTTGGTATTTATTTTTCAATTAAAAAAAGTTATGGCTTGTAGAGGAAGCCGAAACTCAAATAATGGTCCCGGCGGCGGAGAAGTCGTTGTCGCCGCATACGTACGACAATAAAAACATTCCTTTTTTGTCATT
Organism: Viscum album; assembly: GCA_963277665.1. NCBI lineage: Eukaryota > Viridiplantae > Streptophyta > Magnoliopsida > Santalales > Viscaceae > Viscum > Viscum album. Next base: position 1,114,406,022 of record OY728157.1, read on the forward strand.
TAGTTAAACACTTTGTATAAAAAGATTCCTTTTGAAGAAACGTAAAAGTCAAAGGGGTTCATACACCGTATAAAAGAAATTTTTGTATAAAACAAAATATTCCTCAATGAATGGAGATTGAGACGAAGTCCCTTACAAAGATCATTTTTAAATAAAATAGATATATTATGTGTTTTCACTATATGTACACATAAATAAAGTATAAATACAATGTAGAACATAATAATATCGTGACATAATTTGAAAATAGGAGATTAACCCAAAGAATGAAAATTGGGTTAAGAAGTTCCCTTACCTCGTGTCCGACTTGACTCGATCGTTCTTTAACCTCCTGAATAATAAACTAGACTTAATTTATACTTGATTAAGAACATTTTTCAAGTTCATTATCCCTTTTATATCACTTATTACCATGTTATGAACATTATGTAATTATTTATGTTAATAACGGTTGTTTGGTCGATCTTTGGTACTTGAGTCAACAATAAACTTCTTATAATTAAAAGTTATTTATGTGGTAGAATATCCATTATCTTAAATATTATATTAATGATTTAGATATCATAAATATCATATATATTCAGTAGATACATGCATTTATATTATTACATAACATTTAGAGGTAAGAAATGAAATGCACAGTTCATGGAGACGGTAAGTCGTACGTACGCATGAACGCTACTTTCATTTCTATTTCGTATTTAATGGAATGAAATTATAATTATATAAATGTATAATATAATTCCATTATAATATCATATATAATATCATTTACTCCATCCTTTATACATCCCACATATGGCATTAACGATTCAAATCACTTTGAGGGGGTGGTAGTCCGCACTTCATAAAATGAAATTATCGCGTTTACCCATAATGGAAATCATAAAGGTATGCCATAAATGAAAAATAAAGAAGCATAAGAAAAACATAAAAATAATATATATCATATATAAATATAGTTACATCTTAATGGCCACCATTAGAGGTGTTAAAATAATATTGAACAATCATCATTTCGTGAGGCAGAAATTCGCCAACCACAGAAACAGTATGTTCTTTAACCATTAGACGAAGGTGTGTGTAAGTGTAAATAAAATACTTATCATAAAAACATCTTAGTATATTGAATATACTTGTTTTGTTACAAAATAAATAAATAAAAATAGTTTAAGGGGTTGGAGAAGCAAAATAATACAAAATAACATAAGAGAAGACATAACCTTAAAATCGGGTAAATCTTTTTGATTTGAGTCAAAGGCTTCCTTGGGAAGACTTATGCCCAAAGTGAGGCTTCTATGAGTAAGAGAGGAAAGTTGGGAGAGTATTTGGGCAGATTTTGGCCGAGCCAAATGGCTTGAATGTGAGAATAAGGTGGTAGTGGTGGGGGTCTTTTATAAGAGGAGAGGAGGGGCACTCTTGGAATGTCATGAAATATTACATTATTATGAAATGATTTTCCGATTTTAGAGGTCCCAAAATTATATATTTCGAGGATAAGGTGATAAGGGTTCTAAATATACTCATCCAATAGGTTTTTGAAAAGTGTAAGCCTTATATTTTACATTATCTTTTCATTTTATTTAAATCATTAATTAATGAGGTAATCGCTGCATCATCATGGTGTCATAAAAATTTTAATTTATTTAATGTCTAAAAATTATAAAAAAATATCATGATGTAGGAAATCTCTTCAGATTTACAATGAATATTTATAGTCCAAAAGTTAACTTAAATAACCCCATGTAATAATTTCTTTAGTAAAACAACACATGTTTGTGACAATTTTATTTTTACTTTAAATAAAAAGTTCTTAATGTCATTTTCTTACCCAAGTGGCTCCATAGGGTCCCCAAGTTGACCCATGGATTGTCTTGGTTGGCCATGACTCTTCAAATAAGGGTAGGACAAGTGTCAAGGTATTTTCATATTTTTATAATATCATTTTTACCTTAAATTTCACTAATTACCTTTAATCACGATTAATAAAACTTAAAAGTTACTATTCATCAAAAAATTATTTTAATCCCATTGAACCACATTTTTCTTCCTAATGACAACCATGTATGTCGGATTTTTGAAAATCAAATCACAGAAGTGGTAATGTTCCATTTAAATGAAAAATCAGTTTTTAACTATCACTTAGTGGTTTCACTATTCACCAAAAATTGTAGTTTTTCAGACCAATGCCAAAAATTCACCCTAAGCTATAATTGTCACGACCCGTCATCGGGGACCGTGCCGTGACTACCCCAAGCCCACCTTCCATAGGCCAAGGGCAGGCTACTAGCACCAAGACATAATTCCCAATAAAAAAAGGAAGGTGTTGCCTTTGTAAAGTAAACAAACACCACAGAGCAAGCCAGCAGTAGAAGTAAACACTAAGTAAAAACTGGGTACAACAGTAAGTGCAGAAGAGTAAGTGGGCCAGAATACAAACAGAAACTGAAAGTAAAGTACAACTGGAAAGGGAAAACAACAACTGAAAGTAAAGACGCAACGTCGAGCCATCCACTGGAAGTCCCACCTGAAGGGTGAGTACAGATAGCCTCCACAGATCATCGGGTCCAGCCGTCCGCTCCGAGTACGTCCCACCCAGTGGTCCACCTCCAGGTACCATCCTGCTTTGCAATCCTCAACCACGATCAGTGTTGTCCGTCGTCTGCAACCAACACAACATAGTGCGGGCATAACCCGTGCAGCGGTGAGTATAAGCTACTCAGTAGGGACCCCGAGACCCCCGAAGGTCTCCCAGAATCCACAAAGGATAATCCACAAAGTAAAGATACAATTACAAAGTAACATCCGACTCTACTTAGGTATATGACCATATATATACCTAATTCATCAATTCCAATTCGCTCCAACCTCCGAGCCCAAGTTCAATCACATCCACACAGGAAATCACAACCCAATCCACATAGGAAAGCAAAACGTAATCCACATAGGAAAGCAAGTCAAGATTCAGATCACATAGGTATACTTATTCTTATGATGATAGAGATGATCAAATATAGCCACTGATTCATCTAAGTCGTCGGACCCACAAAGGATCGATAGGTACTAACCCCCGCAATGACCCACACAGGATCTGACCCACACAGGATCGATGGGTAACTAACCCCCACAATGACCCACACAGGATCGGACCCACATAGTATCTGTAGGTGTTGTCCCACACAGGACCGCTGAGCGCTGACCCACACATGATCTAACCCACAAATGATCGGTAGCACTGATCCACGTAGGATCACTGAGTACTGCAGTCGTCGTCGTCGAATCCACGGAGGATTCCTGCACAGTCGTCATCGTCGTCGTAGTCGCAGCCAGCTCTAGGGTTCCCGCACACAGCAGGCTCATTCGTGAGGGTCCTCTCCACGAGCCGAAGGTCTGATACATCAACTTACACATAGTCCTGAGTTGATGTATCCAAAAGTTTCGTATCATCAACATGAACTCAACGCGACAGACGGCGCGTCGATCGGACGCCCGGTCTGAGAGTTATTAGCTATTTCGTCCCAGGGGCCCGGTTGGTTTTTAAGTCGAAACCAACCCGACCGTACTCCACCTGCATCCAAATCTCGAGCAGACTAAGCCAAAAGGTCTTTCTCACTAAGAGTAATCCATCAAAGCCGACGACATGTCAATCGGACGTCCAGAGCTCAAGTTATAAGTGTTTCCGCTTCGAGGGCCCGATTGGTTTCGTGTACGAACCAACCCAGCTGAACCCAAAGTACTCCAAAACCTTGAGTGTAAAATACCGAAACAAACTTCTTGATCCAAGGATTGCTACGCAACTGACGGTGCATCGATCGGAGGTATTCATCTCATGTTATGGGCAACGGACCGAAAGAGGTTCGGTATTAGGGGGTTTGGGCCCGGTCCGACCAAGCCCGATACCCCCAGGGTCGGCCCGAACCGGGTCTGGGTCTGGCCTGCTTGGGCTCGGTCCAGCCCGGCACGGCCTGGGCACGGCCCGGCCTGTCGGCTTGGTCTCGCGGACCGGCCAGGGCAGCCGGCCCGGCGCGCGGCGCGCTGGCCAAGGGCTCGGCCGAATGGCCGAGCCGTTCGGATGCGAGGGGGCGCTGCCCCCCGCGTGTAGTAACCGCGGCCCCTTAATGGGGCTGATCACGTCTGGCTAGCCAGGGGTTTCGAACCCTCGGTTCTCCCACAGTCCGGCCGGCCCGCTTCGGCCGGCCGGCTTCTGCCGCCACGGGAACGGCAAGGCCGGTCCCCCTACTCCGATGTCGGCGGCCTAGAACCGGCCGCCGGTTCCCCTGCTCCGCTGCGGCCCGGAACCGGCCGCAGCCTTCGTCCGTCCGGCATGGCGCAAAGGCACCGCGCCCCTCCGCCGCGGCCCCGCTCCAGCAACGGTGCTTTCATAGTTCCCCGGTGCGGCGTGACGACGCCACATCTTTGGTTCGTTTTCAACGGTGCGGTGCGACGGCACTGTGCTTCTTCCCCTTCTTTAATATTTTCTGCGCAGTGCTTCGGCACCGCGTTGCCTTGCTCGTGTCGCAATCAAAATCAAACCAACAAGGGGGAGGAGGGTCGTCCGTGTTCGTGCAGTCCTACCTCCTCCTATTATTGCGATATCAGACGGTTCAAAAGAAAGGAATATGCTGACAGAAGTAATCACAAAATAACCCCTACCTCAATGTTGTCATCGAACGAGATTTCATCGCGGAATTAACCGTCGCGGAAGAAGAGGATCGTCGTGGAAGAAAGCGTCACGGAAGGAACATCGTTGGCGCTAGGTGATCTCTGAGGAAGGCGTCTCTCACCGTCGTCCACCGTTGGAGGTCGGCGTTCTTCGTCGGCGGCAGTGTGTTCTTCGCGTTCTTCGTCGAAGAACGAAGAATCCTCAAGACCTCTCTATTTCTCCCAAAGGCTCCCACAACCAGAATTCCAACAAAATAAAATAAGTTCAACACTTATTTTATTATCATAACCTAAGCTTTTGAAATTCAAAAGAAAATAAACAAACAATTAATTTAATGAAATAATTGTAACGATTTAACCACCCAAATTAATGAGGTGTTTCTTAACCAGAATAAACGCACGGTTTCACTTCATTAAAAAGGGGTGTGCGGGTGTGTTACTTAGAAGGAAGGAAATGGTGGGGCTCATGCGGGCCCCACCTCACAAATATCCTACCAAGTGGGTAGGATATTATGGGTTCCACCTTATCCACTTAACTTAGGTTAAGCTGCTTTAAGTAAAATAAAATAAATTGTCGCACCACTTTTATTTTATTTCTTAACTTAACCTCGAAAATTAAAAACCACACCCGGACAAATGCAACTCCGGAAAAAGTGTTTCTAAGCAATTACCAGCACTATGATTCCATTGGTTCCCTTGTAATTCGATTCCGAGCACCGGTTCAAAAGTTAGAAAAACTCGCTTGTTCGTTCACTGAACGTACCCAAGCTAAACTTCAGAAAATGATTCCGGGCGCACCGGGCCACGGAATCAGGTGCCTTCAGAAACTGCGTTCTTGTAAAATTCCCAAGAAAATTAAGAAAAAAAATTCCTTGAATTTTTCAGGTCTTTACATCACTCCCACCTCAGGTATTTACATCCCCGTAAAGATACATCATAAACTAGGGAAACAAAAGTGGGTACTGAGCACACATCTGAGCCTCCTGCTCCCAGGTGCTCTCCTAGAGGTTCCCGTGATGCCATCTGATGCGCACTAGAGGAATCAACCGTCCACATAGGACCTTCTCCTGTCGATCCTAAATCTCCACTGGGACCTCCACAAAAGTCGCCACATCATCAACGTCCAGCTCCCCATGGTCAATGATATGCGTCGGATCATGCACGTATCTCCTCAGCTGAGATACGTGGAAGACGTAGTGCACCCAATGCAACTGAGGTGGTAGATCCAGGCGATAAGCCACCTTACCAATCCTGCTGAGGACCTGGAACGGTTCGATGAAGCGAGGAGATAACTTGCCGCCTCGGCCAAATCTCTGTAATCCACATCGAGGTGAGACCTGCAAGAAGACGTGGTCGCCATCCTCGAACTCCAGTGGCCTCCGCCTCCTATCAGCATAAGACTTCTGTCGGCTCTAAGCTGTCCTCATCTGCTCCTGGATGACCTGGACCTTCTCTGTCGTGGCCTAGACCATCTCTGGTCCCACAAGTGATGACTCCCCAGGTCTTTCTAGCACAGAGGTGACCTACAAGGACGGCCGTACAACGCCTCATATGGTTCCATCCTGATGGTGGAGTTGTGTCTATTGTTGTATGCGAACTCCACCAAGGGTAGGTGGTCCTCCCAGCTGTGACCAAAGTTGAGGACACATGCACGGAGCATGTCCTCGAGAGTCTGAATGGTCCTCTCCGTCTGACCATTTGTCTGAGGGTGAAAGGCGGTACTCAAACGTAATTGCGTCCCGAATGCCTCCTACAACCCCTTCCAAAGCCGGGAAGTAAATCGAGCATCTCGATCGGAGACGATATATGATGGCACACCGTGAAGTCGTACAATCTTATGAATGTAGAGACGTCCCAAGCTCTCCACTGAGCCCTGCTCTCTGATGGGTAAGAAGTGAGCCGACTTGGTGAGTTGGTCGACAATCACCCAAATGGAGTCGTGACCTCTGGAAGTGCATGGAAGTCCAGTCACAAAGTCCAAAGATATGTCGTCCCACTTCCACTTCGGAACCTCCAAGGGTTGTACCAAGTCTGCTGGTACCTGGTGCTCTGCCTTCACCTGCTGGAAGGTGAGGCATCGAGAAACGAACTCTGCCACAACCTTCTTCATGCCCAGCCACCAGTGGTGTCTTCTGAGATCCTGGTACATCTTCGCCACTCCAGGATATACCGCCAAAGGGGAAGTGTGAAACTCTCTCAGCACCTCCTCCCGCAAAGCAACTGGTACCAAGGTACATCCTCTGAAAAGGACGTCGTGCTCTCCTCCTAAGGAGAAACCATCAGGTGCATATCCCGAGGATATCTGCGCACGCCGCGTCTCATAGTCGGCATCCCCACGCTGTACCTCTCTAACCCGCTGTAGTAGTGGAGGAGTGACTATGAGTGACTGAAGGAAGGCTGCTCCATCTCTATCTATGAAGGATATCTGCAAAGCGGCTAGCTGCTCTGTCGCCTCCCCAAGTAGTTGAATGCCCGTCCTCCTACTGAGAGAATCGGCTACTACATTCCCCTTCCCATGAGTATAGACTATCTCAAAGTCATAGTCTTGGAGGAACTCGATCCATCATCGCTGTCTCAGGTTCAGGTTCTTTTGAGAGAAGATGTTCCTAAGAATCTGATGGTCAGAAAAGACTGTAAAGCGCTTGCCCATTAGATAGTGTAGCCATGTCTTCAGATCAAAGACCACTCCTGCTAACTCCAGGTCATGGGTAGTGTAGTTCTACTCATGTGGCCTCAACTAACATGATCCATGGGTGATCATTTCCCGATCCTGCATCAGGACACATCCGAGTCCGGTCCCTGATGCATCGCAGTAGACTACGTACCCTACTCCCTCCTCCGGGAACCTCAAGATAGGTGCGCTGGTCAATCTCTGTCTCAGATCCTGGAAGCTCTGCTGACATCTATCTGACCACACAAAGGGTTTCCCATTCTTCGTCAAAGCTTAGAGTGGTTCCGCAACTCTGGAGAAGTCTGGAACAAATCTCTGATAGTATCCAGCTAGTCCCAAGAAACTCCGCACCTCCGTCACGCTCTTGGGTGGCTCCCAAGCTAGCACTGCCTCGGTCATCGCAGGATCCACCGCAACTCCCACCTCAAAGATGAAGTGTCCCAAAAAGTGGACCTCACGTATCCAGAATTGACACTTCGAGAGATTTCCATAAAGCTGGTGCTCTCGGAGTGTGTCAAGTACAACCCGCAAGTGGTAGGCATGCTCCTCCTCAGTCATCGAGTAAATCAAAATGTCATCGATGAATACTACGACAAATCAATCGAGTTATGGATGAAATATCTTATTCATGAGGCCCATGAACACTTCTGGAGCATTGGTTATGCCGAATGGCATAACCAATAACTCATCGTGGACATACCGACATCTGAAGGTTGTCTTCTGCACGTCCTCATCCCGAACTCTGAGCTGATGATAACCTGACCTGAGGTCTATCTTTGAGAACCACCATTCCTCCTTGAGCTGATCGAAGAGGTCATCAATCCTCGGTAGCAGATACTTGTTCTTCACTGTCACCTAGTTCAGGCGACGATATTCGACACAAAGTCGCAAGCTCCCGTCCGCCTTCTTGGAGAACAATATCGGGGAAGCCCAAGGTGAAACACTGGGTCGGATGAATCCCTTTCCCTGCAAGTCCTCCAACTATACCTTAAGCTCTCGAAGCTCGGCGGGAGCCATACGATATGTTGGGGTGGATATCAGGGCTGTCCTGGGGTAAAGATCAATATAAAAGTCTACCTCCCTGCGAGGAGGTAGTCCTGAAACGTCTTCGGGGAAAACGTCCGCATACTGATCCACCACTGCAGGAAAACTAGGACTCTTAACGTCAACTACTCCTAGGATGAGGCTAGCCAACTGATTAGTGATGGGTTGTCCTCTCCTCTGTGGGAGTCCATCCTATGCTGCGAAGACTCCCTTCTCGCCGGTGAAGCTGAACCTGCTCCCGTCGGTGCGTACACATCGCACTTTGCACCTAATACAGTCAATATGATCATGGAATGTAGATAACCAATCCATGCCAAAGATGACGTCGTAACGCCTCGACGCCACTACAAGAAGATCCCAACCGAAGCTCTCACCTCCTAGAGTACGCTCACACTGCCGGCACCAGTTCGTAATCATCGAGTCTGCTTCCGTAGAAGTCTCTAGCCATATGGATCGAGCCAACGGCTCTGTCAGAATCTTCGAGCTCCGAACAAGGGTAGCGGCTATGAAATAATGACTCACTCCTGTGTCTAAAAGAACTGCATCAAGGGTGGAATAGACACAGATAGTACCTCGAATAATCTCAGGTGCGCCGTGGTCGTAGGCCTCCGCTTCCTGGAGCTGTTCCTGTCTCTGCCCGCCAGCTCCCTGTGGTCGGGGTGGACCTCCTGGTGGTGGTGGTGGTACAGCCTCAAAGCGTCGCCCACCACCTACAGCTTGGCCAGCTCCCCTGCCTCATCTGCCTGCTCCCTGCGGACCTCCACGGTCGACCCTCTGCCTCTGCCTGGGCGGCCCCTCAACCGTCTACTGCTCCTCGGCACGGCGGGTCGGGCAGTCACGAGCCATGTGACCATGCCCGCTGCATGTGTAGTATTTTCTGCCTCTCAAAAGACTGGCTTCTTGTTGTGTGCCCCGCACTGCTGAGCCAGTGTCCTGAGGTCGTCTTCCTGAGGGTCTGGTCTTCCTGGACCCATGAGTCATCCGTCGACTGCCTGCTGCAGAAGAATATGCTACGAGCCGCCCTGCGGTAGGTCTCGATGCTGATGAAGGCTCAGCAAGGAAGCTCTCGAGAAAAAGGGCTCGCTCCAGCACTCCTTCCTGAGTCGGAATGCTGAGGGAGATCAGTGACGCCCTGATCTCATGCCTCAATCCCTGCTCAAAGGTCCGGGCCTGGAAGAATGGGTCTCGTACCATGTCTGTCGAGTAGCGCGAGAGATCGGTAAATCTCGCCGAGTACTGGGTGACCATCAAGCTACCCTGCCGCAGCTGTAGAAGCTCCTGGATGTGCACCGCATGGAGGGTGGCCAAGACAAACTCCGAGTGGAAGAGGCTCTCAAAGTCCTTCCAAAGAAGAGATGCCTCATCGTGCACCTGGAGCATCAAACTCCACCAACTTCCTGCTACCGCGTGCAGTAGGCTTGCTGCGAGGATCACCACGAGGTCTGCTGGTGTCCTCACTAACTTAAAAACCCGTACAACTGCCTCCAGCCAATCCTCGCATGCCTGGGGGTCCGTCTCTCCTCGGAACCTGGGCGGTCGCTGGCGCTGAAACTCGTGCAGTGCACTAAGGCGACGTGAATCGTCAGTGGCTGGGGCTGGTAGCATCGATGGCTCAGCGGGTAGAGGTACCGCTGGTTCCTCTGCTGTCAAAGGGCCCTGTACCAAGGTCTCGTCGCTCGGTGGGCTGTCGTCATGCACAAATCTCGGAACCCTAGATGGCTGCCATCGTGGGGACATCCTGAAAAGAGACAGGTGTGCCACGGTCAGAATAGTATACCTGGTGAGATGACACAAAGTAACCACAAAGAATACTTGAAACACACATGCAATCAATGTTTTCGTGCATTATGTCAGAAATCAGAAGTCAGGGTCATGGTGTACGGATACGTCGGCCGCCGCACCAACACTGGACTCCCTGGACTAATAACCACACCCAATACTCTTAACACTATTGCTTCACATAGAAAAAGATCAGAGTCCAAAGTTCTGTGGTAGAATCGAACTCCTCTGATACCAATTTGTTATGACCCGTCCTCGGGGCCCGTGCCGTGACTACCCCAAGCCCGCCTTCCATAGTCCAGGGGCTGGCGACTAGCACCAAGACGTAATTACCGATAAAAAATGGGAAGGAATTGCCTTTGTAAAGTAAACAAACACCACAGAGCAAGCAAGCAGTAGAAGTAAACACTAAGTAAAAACTGGGTACAACAGTAAGTGAGGAAAAGTAAGTAGGCCAGAATACAAACCCAAACTGAAAGTAAAGTACAACTGTAAAGGGAAAACAGCAACTGAAAGTAAAGACGCAATGTCGAGCCATCCACTGGAAGTCCCACCTGAAGGGTGAGTACAGATAGCCTCCACAGCTCCTCGGGTCCAGCCGTCCGCTCCGAGTACGTCCCACCCAGTGGTCCACCTCCAGGTACTGTCCTGCTCTGCAAGCCTCAACCATGATCAGCGTTGTCTGTCATCTGCAACCAATACAACGTAGTGCGGGTATAGCCCGTGCAGGGTTGAGTATAAGCTACTCAGTAGGGACCCCGAGACCCCTGAAGGTCTCCCAGAATCCACAAAGGATAATCCACAAAGGGAAGATACAATCACAAAGTAACATCCGACTCTACTTAGGTATATTCCCATATATATACCTAAGTCATCAATTCTAGTTCGCTCCAACCTCCGAGCCCAATTTCAATCACATCCACACAGGAAATCACAACCCGATCCACACAGGAAAGCAAAACGTAATCCACATAGGAAAGCAAGTCAAGATTCAGCTCACACAGGTATACTTCTTCGTATGACGATAGAGATGATCAAATATAGCCACTGATTCATCTAAGTCATCGGACCCACAAAGGATCGATAGTTACTAACCCCCACAATGACCCACAAAGGATCTAACTCACACAGTATCGATAGGTAACTAACCCCCATAATGACCCACATAAGATCGGACCCACACAGGATCTGTAGGCGCTGGCCCACACAGGACCACTGAGCGCTGACCCACATAGGATCTGGTCCACGCAGGATTGGTAGCACCGATCCACGTAGGATCACTGAGTGCTGCAGTCGTCTCCGTCGAATCTACGGAGGATTCCTGCACAGTCGTCATCGTCGTCGTAGTCGCAGCCAGCTCTAGGGTTCCCGCACACAGCAGACTCATTCGAGAGGGTCCGCTCCACGAGCCGAAGGGATAATACATCAACTGACACACAGTCCGAAGTTGATGAATCCAAAAGTTCTGTATCGTCAACAGGAACTCAACGCGACAGACGGCGTGTCGATCGGACGCCCGGTCTGAGAGTTATTGGCTTTTTCGTCCCAGGGGCCCGGTTGGTTTTTAAGTCAAAACCAACCCTACCGTACTCCACCTACATCCAAACCTTGATCGGATTAATTCAAAAGGTCCTTCTCACTAAGAGTAATCCATTAAAGTCGACGGCATGTCAATCGGACGTCCGTATCTCAAGTTATAAGCGTTTCCGCTCTGAGGGCCTTGTTGGTTTCGTGTAAGAACCAACCCGGCCGAACCCAAAGTACACTGAAACCTTTAGTGTAAAATATCTAAATGACCGTCTCGATCCAAGGATCGCTACGCAACTGACGGTGCGTCGATCGGAGGTTTGCAGCTCAAGTTATGGGCAACGGACCGAAAGAGGTTCGGTATTAGGGGGTTCGGGCCCGGTCTGACCCGGCCCGATACCCCCAGGGTCGGCCCTAACCAAGTCGACCCAAACCGGGTCCGGGTCCGAACCGGAGAGGGCAGCCGGCCCGGCGTGCGGCGCGCTGGCTAGGGGCTCTCTGAACGGCCGATCCGTTTGGATGGGGGGGGGGGCACTGCCCCCCCGCGTGTAGTAACCGCGGCCCCTTGATGGGGCCACTCACGTCCGGCCAGCTGGGGGTTTCGAACCCCCGGTTCTCCCACGGTTCGATCGGCCCGCTCCGGCTAGCCGGCTTCTGCCGCCACGGGACCGGCAAGGCCGGTCCCCCGGCTCCGATGCCGGCGGCCCGGACCCGGCCGCCGGTTCCCCTGCTCAGCCGTGGCCCGGAACCGGCCGCGGCCTTCATCCGTCCGGTGCGGCGCGACGGCGCCACGTCCCTCCACCGCGGCCCCGCTCAGGCCGCGGTGCTTTCATAGTTCCCCGGTGCGGCGCGACGGCGCCGTATCTTTGGTTCTTTTTCAACGGCACTGCGCTTCTTCCCCTTCTTTAATATTTTCCGCGCAGTGCTTCGGCACCGTGTTGCCTTGGTCGTGCCACAATAAAAATCAAACCAACAAGGGGGAGGAGGGTCGGCCGTGTTCGTGCGGTCCAACCTCCTCCCATTATTTCGATATCAGGCGGCTCAAAAGAAAGGAATATGGTGATGGAAGTAATCACAAAATAAACCCCTACCTCAACGTTGTCGTCGAACGAGAGATCGTCGCGGAATTAACTGTCGCGGAATAAGAGGATCATCGCGGAAAAAAACGTCACGGAAGGAACATCGTTGGCACTAGGTGATCTCCGAGGAAGGCGTCTCTCGCCATCATCCACCGTTGGAGGTCGACGTTCTTCATCGGTGGCTGTGTGTTCTTCGCGTTCTTCGTCGAAGAACGAAGAATCCTCAAGACCTCTCTATTTCTCCCAAAGGCTCCCACAACCAGAATTCCAACAAAATAAAATAAGTTCAACACTTATTTTATTATCATAACCTAAGCTTTTGAAATTAAAAAGAAAAGAAAGGAACAATTAATTTAATGAATTAATTGTAACAATTTAACCGCCCAAATTAATGAGGCGTTTCTTAACCAGAATAAACGCACGGTTTGACTTCATTAAAAAGGGGGGGTGCGGGTGCGTTACTTAGAAGGAAAGAAAAAGTGGGGCTTGTGCGGGCCCCACCTCACAAATATCCTACCAAGTGGGTAGGATGTTGTGGGTTCCACCTTATCCGCTTATCTTAGGTTAAGCCGCTTTAATTAAAATAAAATAAATTGTCGCACCACTTTTATTTTATTTCTTAACTTAACCTCAAAAATTAAAAACCACACCCGGGAAAACGCAACTCCGAAATAAGTGTTTCTAAGCAGTTACTGGCATTGCGATTCCATTGGTGCCCTCAGAATTCGATTTCAAGCACCGGTTCAGAAGTTAGAAAAACCCGCTCGTTCGTTCACTGAACGTACTCGAGCTAAACATAGGAAAAAGATTCCGGGCACACCGGGCCTCAAAATCAGGTGCCGTCAGAAACTGTGTTCTTGTAAAATTCCCAAGAAAATTAAGAAAAAAATTTCCTTGAATTTTTAGAGTCTTTACAATAATTGATATTCCGAATTCAAAAATGATGTCTATTTTAAAAAATTCCAAACATATAAGTTTCATTAATTAATTTTATAATTAATTCCCGCTGTCACAACAAATAGCGTTTTTTTTAGAAACAATATATATCAAAATATTGAAAATTGTTTATATCCAATTTCAATGTGAAATTAATTCTAATGACCACCATTGAATAAAATAGTAAAAATATATTCGAATTATACTTTAAAACCACTCAATAGTATAATTTATCACTATAATTTATTTTGATTAAAAAAAGTTGTTTTTAAGTATTTTTCACTATTCATAAAAAATTGGAAGTTCTCAGAAAATTACAAAAAATTTAACTTAGGATAATTTCGATATTCCGAATACAAAAATGAAGTCAATTTTGAAATATAAAATTTATTTAATTTCAAAAATTGGGTATTACTATTCATAACAGTAACTTTGATTGGTCGTAGTGTGTTAGAATCTCGAACTTGCGTACAATGCAAGCTATTGCATTATTGAAAGAGAAACGTATCGTGAAAGATTAGGGTGTTACATTCTACCCTCCTTCAATAAATTGTGTTCTCGCAATTTGAAAATGTTCTTTGAAAATAAAAGGTTGAAAATATAAAATACCTTTGTGGAAAACCCATATCGGAAATAAGGTTAATAAAAATATAACTTTAAAAGAAAGAGAGAGAAGTAAAAATGTCACCCGAGATAGCTCATACTAGGATTCTATGAAAATATGGATATGGAGGAGAAACAAACCATCAAGGTCTGATGGAGAGTTGTAGAAAACATGATTAGGAGAAAGTTAACCACAAGAAAATCACACACTTGTGATTGGTTAAACGGTCATTGAATCCCCAGTTGGAAAAGTTAACCAGCAACGTTTTTGTTTTAAGTTACCTTTCATAAAGTTGAGGAATTTATTTAAGAGATTTACTAAGAACGTAAGGAAATTTACTTACTTTTCATGTAGACTTTCATTCTTTAATAAATTTTTATCACAAACACATCTTTCACTCCAAAAGGTAATAGAACTCAAAAATATTCTATTTGTCCTAATTGTATAAGGTTCTAAATTTTAACACATACCATTTAGATTAAGAAAACTATTTTGTAATAACCAGGGACTTCTTGTAGGCTAGTGTTAGGTAATAAAGGTCTGTCTCACTATGGTTGTGGGTTCGATTCCTGCAGCTTTTTCCGACACGACGAGTTATCCCCCGACCTACAGGTTGTCCTTTTCCTAAAACTATAGTATTATAATATTCCAAAAATAATCTTCAGAAATGTTTTAACCTTAAACAATACTATCCAAAGTTCAACTTAATCCATTCCAACATTTATAGTTATCCAAAATACCTCTGTCCAAACTTTCTCTAAAAGGTCTCTAAATTCCAAAATCAATTCATTAGATTCCCCCAACAAAGTAAAGTTTCTCTTATTGTCACATACTAAAAATATGATTACCTTAATCATATTAAAACCTTAATGAAAAAAACAAGTACTTCAGTACAATACTTATATATATCACATTATTTTTATAACCAGAATATAATCCTTGAGTCCAAAAGCACCAATACATTAATTATTCCACTTCAACTGTAGTAACAGCATAAGCTTGGCCTTGATCCCTTGTCCTTTTCTGGGGTAAGTTTCCCTGACGCTTGGGACATTCATTTGTATAATTCCCTATTTCTCTACAATTGTAGCATTCAACATTGATAGCCATTTTCTTTCCCTTGCAATCATGAGCCTAGTGACCTTTTTCTCCACATTTATAACAAACTCCCATTCCTTTTAAGCATGTACCGGGGTGATTCTTCCTACAATTATCACATAATGGAAAATCCTTCTTTCCCTTTTTCCCTTTATCTGTCTCTTGTTCCACCGTTCTCTTCTTCTCTTGCTTTAATTTATTTTCATAAGACTTATAGAATTCATTTTCTGTCTTGATAGCACATGAGACAATGTCTTCATATGATGAGAAGGATTGTGAAACTAATTCTCGATGAAGAAATGGTTTTAACCCATCAAAGAAATGATCAATCTTACTTCTTGGGTTACGTATATAATCTGCTGCATGCCTCGCTAACCTTGTAAAATTAGCCTCATACTTTGCGACATTCTCATCCTCCTTTTGTCTCAGACTCAGAAATTGTCTTTCCATATCTGCTTGATGGTCACAAGGATATTATTTTTCTAGTAAAATCTCTTTGAACTTACTCCATTCCATATTTTATACTTCATCATCTTCCTTTGTGTTTTGAATCAATGAACACCATTGATCAACATCTCCAGTGAGGCGGTAAACTACCATGATAACCTTTTCCCTTTCACTACTCCCTAAGGCATGGAATATTTTCTCTAAGGAATTTATCTATTGCTCAGTTACTAATGGATTTGTACCCCCATTAAATGTTGGCAGTTGTTTCCTCATGAAACGGTCTAACATTTATCCTCCACGTTCCGGATCAGGGTGCTCCATACAAGTAACTTTATTATTCATAACCTGAGTGAGTTGTCCCAGTATAGTGATAAGTTGATCAGCACCAGTTGTATCTCCATCTCCACAATAATTATCTTGAGCAGGAGGACAATCCCTATATGGATTGCGTGCATTTATACGGCTTTCATTCCTCCCACTAGGTTCCATTTCTAAACAATGGCATAAACGAGATTAGTTTATGAATCAAAATACATAATTCCATACTTGTAACACACTTAACATAAATTGAACTATTTATGGATATAATCCATAATCATAAAAAGAAATGTTTTCTTTGAAGAATTATATACTCATAAACCCTTCATAATGGTTTGTAAAGAAAATGAGAATTATACTAAGCATATCCCTCGGGAGTGTCGTAACCAAGAGTGCAACAAGACCCGTTGTCGTGCACCAGTTCCCGTTCGAGTCTAGCTCAAAGCGATGTTTTCGGGTTTTACCCCTAGGTACATATGTGCCAGAGCCGCCTCTACCTGCTCGTATCCAGACAAGGATGTATTTCTCGGAAACTCACAAAAATCTCTATAATACCAAAATTCAAGGAAGTTCTTCTATACAAATCCTCAAAGTCTATCTTAGGGCTATGTTCTCTAATCAGAGTTTATCTAAATCTAGCTTCCAAGGTTAGTACTAAACTGCCTCTGATACCAACTGTAACGCCCCGACCCCAGTTACCCAGAGTCGGTACATTATTACGTAAAATTGGCATGATCACAAAAGATCAAGTCTCGAAAGACCTATTAGTTTAGTAGCCTTGGAAACACTAGATACATTCATAAGTCTTACATTACATCATAAAGTAAAACAAAACTACAACAACATATTGTCTTCATATCCCCTCATACTATCCCTACAGTTCATTCATAATATACTTCTTCACATCCTGGAAAAATTAAAACATTTGAAGGGGTGAGATCAGATGCTCAGTAAGGATAACAATATAGCGGAAGCTTTCATAAATAAACATAAACATTTAAGGAAATGTATAACTAAAACAAAAGCCTTTTAAACTTGAACTTCAGCATAATATGGAAAAGTAAAATGAAATAATTCCATTTACTTATTCACATGGATATTCTACTGGTCGAATAATCACATGCAATATCAATAACCATTTTCATAATGATGGAATGCATAATGCCAGACTATCATAACCACGTAGCCAAGGCCTCGTGCCAAGACTACAAATAAGATTTTGTCAAGGACTCATTCCAAGACACTAGGTTGTCTCATGAGACCTACCGATGCATCGAGAATCTATAGCGGGCTCCACCCATCACTTATTAAGTCCTATGCATTCCTCATATGAACAGGTTTAAACATATCATAAATCATAACATAATCGTATCACATAAAACATGCATAAAGGAAACATAACATTTCCACATTTCAATCACAAGATATCAATACAACACATTGATATAATAAAAACACTTTCAAAACAATTTTCAATACCAAGATAAATAAAATTAAATCTTGGTATTTATTTTTCATTTAAAAAAAGTTATGGCTTGTAGAGGAAGCCGAAACTCAAATAATGGTCTCAGCGGCGGAGAAGTCGTTGTCGCCGCATACGTACGATAAGAAAAACATTCCTTTTTGTCGTTTAGTTAAATTCTTTGTATAAAAAGATTCCTTTTGAAGAAACGTAAAAGTCAAAGGGGTTCATACACTGTATAAAAGAAATTTGTGTATAAAACAAAATATGCCTCAATGAATGGAGATTGAGACGAAGTCCCTTACAAAGATCATTTTTAAATAAAATAGATCTATTATGTGTATTCACTATATGTACACATAAATAAAGTATAAATACAAGGTAGGACATAATAATATCATGACATAATTTGAAAATAGGAGATTAACCCAAAGAATGAAAATTGGGTTAAGAAGTTCCCTTACCTCGTGTCCGACTTGACTCGATCATTCTTCAACCTCCTGAATAATAAAATAGAGTTAATTTATACTTGCTTAAGAAAATTTTTCAAGTTCATTATATCTTTTATATCACTTATTACCATGTTATGAACATTATGTAATTATTTATGTTAATAACGTTCGTTTGGTCGATCTTTGGTACTTGAGTCAACAATAAACTTCTTATAATTACAAGTTATTTATGTGGTAGAATATCCATTATATTAAATATTATATTCATGATTTATATATCATATATATCATATATATACAGTAGATACATGTATTTAAAATATTACATAACAATTAGAGGTAAGAAATGAAATGCACCGTTCATGGAGACGGTAAGTCGTACGTACGCATGAATGCTACTTTCATTTCCATTTCGTATTTAATGGAATGAAATTATAATTATATAAAGGTATACTATAATTCCAGTATAATATCATATATAATATCATTTACTCCATCCTTTATACATCCCACATATGTCATTAACGATTCAAATCACTTTGAGGGGGCGGTAGTCCGCACTTCCTAAAATGAAATTATCGCGTTTACCCATAATGGAAATCATAAAGGTATGCCATAAATGAAAAATAAAGAAGCATAAGGAAAAAATAAACATAATATATATCATATATAAATATAGTGACATCTTAATGGCCACCATTAGAGGTTTTAAAAGAATATTGAACAAACATCATTTTGTGAGGCAGAAATTCGCCAACCACAGAAACAATATGTTCTTTAACCATTAGACGAAGGTGTGTGTAAGTTTAAATCAAATAATTCTCATAAAAACATCCTATAATATTTAATATACTTGTGTTGTTACAAAATAAAGAAATAAAAAGAGTTTAAGGGGTTGGATAAGCAAAATAAAACAAAATAACATAAGAGAAGACATTACCTTAAAATTGGGTAACTCTTTTTGATTTGAGCCAAAGGCTTCCTTGGTAAGACTTATGCCCAAAGTGAGGCTTCTAGGAGTAATAGAGGGAAGTTGGGAGATTATTTTGGTAGAGTTTGACCGAGCCAAATGGCTTGAATTTGTGAATAAGGTGGTAGTGGTGGGGGCCTTTTATAAGAGGAGAGGAGGGGCACTCTTAGAAAGTCATGAAATATTACATTATTATGAAATGCTTTTCGGATTTTAGAGGTCCCACAATTATATATTTATAGGATAAGGTGATAAGGGTTATAAATATACTCATCCAATAGGTTTTTTACAAGTTTAAGCCTTAGAGTTTACATTATCTTTTCATTTTATTTAAATCATTAATTAATGAGGTAATCGTTGCATCATCATGGTGTCATAAAAATTTTAATTTATTTAATTTCTAAAAATTATAAAAAAACTATCATGATGTAGGAAATATTTTTATCTTTCCAATGAATATTTATAGTCCAAAATTTAACTTACATAACCTCATGTAATAATTGCTTTAGTAAAACAACACATGTTTGTGACAATTTTATTTTTACTTTAAATAAAAAGTTCTTAATTTCATTTTCTTACCCAAGTGGCTCCATGGGGTCCCCAAGTTGACCCATGGATTTTCTTGGTCGTCCATGGCTCTTAAAATAAGGGTAGGACAAGTGTAAAGGTATTTTCATATTTTTATAATATCATTTTTACCTTAAATTTCACTAATTACCTTTAATCACGATTAATAAAACTTAAAAGTTACTATTTACCACAAAATTATTTTAATCCCATTGAACCACATTTTTCTTCATAATGACAACCATGTATGTTGTATTTTTTAAAATCAAATCACTGAAGTGGTAATGTTTCATTTAAACAAAAAATCGGTTTTTAACTATCACTTAGTGGTTTCACTATTCATCAAAAATTGAAGTTTTTCATAACAATGTCAAAAATTCACCCTAAGCTATAATTGATATTCCGAATTCAAAAATGATGTCTATTTTACAAAATTCCAAAAATGTAAGTTTCATTAATTAATTTTATAATTAATTCCTGCTGTCACAACAAATAGCATTTTTTTAAGAAACAATATATATCAAAAGATTGACAATTGTTTATATCCAATTTCAAAGTGAAATTAATTCTAATGGACACCATTGGATAAAAAGGTAAAAATATATTCTAATTATACTTTAAAACCACTCAATATTATAATTTATCACTATAATTTATTTTGATTAAAAAATTGTTTTTAAGTATTTTTCACTATTCATAAAAAATTGGAAGTTCTCCGAAAATTACAAAAAAATCAACTTAGGATAATTTCGATATTCCGAATACAAAAATGAAGTCCATTTTGAAATATAAAATTTATTTAATTTCAAAAAGTGGGTATTACTATTCATAACAGTTACTTTGATTGGTCGCAGTGTGTTAGAATCTCGAACTTGCGTACAATGCAAGCTATTGCATTATTGAAAGAGAAGCGTATCGTGAAAGATTGGAGTGTTACATCATGGATCGTGGTGCTAGTTTGTTGCTTGATCTAGCCTTAAAAAATTCCTTTAAATCCCTATGAATGAACATGTGACAAAATGATTTTCCTTACACTCCATAAATCAAAGGTAATATCATCTTATAATTTGGTTGGTACTCGGTTTAGTAGGTATAATGTTTTTTATAATTCATATCAACAAAAGGATAACAGAAGACTTGAATGACTCTTCAATTACCTTAACATTTCCACCAAGGTATGGTTCCTCCTTACACTAACACCATGTGTATAATGTGGGGTGATTTGAGATAAAATCCCATACTCCCATATAAATTTTATAAAGTCTTTGTTAAGATATTCTCTACCTTGATCTAATCTAAGTTTATTTATATTCTTACCAAGATAATTCTCAACCTCGTTCATGATTTATTTGAAATTATAAAAGGATTTATAATTGTACCTCATTAATTATATATAACCATACATACTCATTTCATTTATAAAAGTAAAAAAGAATGAGAATATACCTCTATATTCTACTTGAAAATTTACACACATGTCAGTGTATGACAATTCTAAAATATTTTTGGCCCTTTCACCTTGACCACTGAATTGTGGTTTGTTCATCTTTACTTGTAAAATGGAATTACATATTTCAAGTTTATTTATCTTAAATGAGTCTAAATAACCATCTTGATAGATATTTTTCAAACTCTTCTCATTTACATGAAAAATATGATGATTCCACAACTAGGTGTCATATGAGTCATTCATATTAGATGTGTTATAAATTTCTAATATTTAGAATTAATAATTCAATACATAAATACTATTATTCAATTGTGACATACCATAACATATTCTATCTTTATAAAATTATCATCCTTTATTTCCAAATATTAAAATAAATCCATCCATATCTAAATAAGAAACATAAATAATGTTATTTGTAACACTAAGAACATAATAAAAATTCTTTATAACCAAAATCAATCTCCTTGTAAATGTGAAATGGTAGTCACTAATAAAAAGATCATACATTTTCACTCTATTGGCTTCCCATAGATCCACTATGCCACTTTCAACCTTCTGAAATCTACTTGGTTCTTGTATTTGGATATAAATTTGAGCACCACATGAATTATCTAATAAAAACTTGTGGATATTGAAAGATTACACTCAATAAAAAATGAACCTGAAGCTTTCCATTGCTTCTTTATATAGGTATAATTTCTCTTTCAGTGGCCCAGCTTACCACATGAAAAACATACCACATCCTATTTCTTTCCTTGTATCTGGATCTTCTTCTTCTTATAGGTATAGTACTCTAGTGCCTTAGACTTGGAATGAGTCATTGGCCACTTTGATTTTTTCCTATTCTTCTTATTCATTATAAGTAAAAAAGGTTTCTCATGCCTAATGTATTTATCAACTTAGAGGATAAGATTAAGATTTTTTTATAGTGTCTTATTTCTATTACTTATATTATAATTCACAATAAAACTGAATAATTGCTTTTCTATTGAGGGTAGAATGAGATCTTTGTGCAGATCATCAGGTATCTTAAAACCCAAGATGTATAGATGCTCAATGTATCTAATAATATTGACTAAATATTCCCCAACTAACATAAAATCTCTAAGATTAAACATGAATGGTTCATTGTAGATCTCATATCTTCCTGATCTCTCCTTCTCTTGATAAAGATCTCAAAGATGAGAAACTATTTTATATATAGCCATATCCACATATTTCTTTAAAATATCATTGGACATGGTGGATAACATAAAATATTGGACATTAATTTATTCATTAACATGTTTAAAATAGAGAGATACCTCTTCCTTGCTATGCTCTTTGGAAAGATACTTAAGAAGTGGGGTTTCAATCATGTATAATTTTAATTCATGGCATAGTATAATGTGAAGATGCTTATGTCATTCCTAGAAATTTTACCTAGATGAGAAGGTTATACTTATCTAGTATAGATAAAAGTGATATTGTTAATTTATTTTGATTTTCCATATTCTAAAAATTAAGAATAAATAATTAGTACTTTGATTACAAAAATAAATTAATAAATTTAAATTCGATTAAATTATTTATTAATCTTCCACTATTTTTTGAAACCTAATATCCCTTACCATAATTTTTGGAATATCTTATTGCTTAGATATTCTAGTAGAAAAGATCCATATTCCATTATCATAACCTAAACTTATGACCGATAATCTATTTGAAGGGTTTTAAGTAGGCGTAAATTTCCAATATATTAACTTGTAGTTCTATGATCTATTGAGTGGACACCCCAATCCTGAAATTCTATTTCAGGATTTCCTCAATATTTTTCTCTTAATTACACAAAGTTATAATTAGTTATTAAACCATTTATGTAAACTAGTTTAAATCAACCCAAAACTTTAAGTAAAAATTTACATGATAATTGAAATCACCCCAACTTGGGTTAGTCAAGCACTTTGAATTATGAGGTCAATTCTAACTTAAGTAGTGGAAGGATAATACAACTTAATATTTTTATTGAGGTATTTTTATCCTTATGAATAAATCCCATTTTTATCATTTTACATTCCTTGTTAATATTAAGTAGATTTTATTTAAGTGATTAACCATGCCTGATAAATCATTTACACATAATCTAGTTATATTTTATTACATCTTGTATGATTGTTAATTTATTTATTAAGTGATCACACAATATTTGTAACACATAAATAATTAACCATACCACTAACATAAATAAATTATAAGTGGCTTGATCATGATATTTTTCTAGTGGTTATTTTATCTAGCATATAATAAAACAACCCTCATCCCTAGGGGAAACACCTTGAACCAGGATTGGTTTATGTTGCAGTATTCCTCCTTTGGTTCCTTTGTATCGTCTTGATTGGTTTTTCCCCATCTCCTTAACCCTAACCACCTTTACTTTCTTAGGATATCCACCCTTACATAATTTTTTACTCATATGTAGGTGATGGGATATAATGGATTAGATAAAAGGTGGTTTATATAAAAGAATCAATGGCTATATAGGCCCTTATATAATAAGGAGTAGGGGATGAAATGAAAACCATCAATAATAATTTAGCCATAATAAATTAAAATAAACCAATCACACACAAGGGTTGGTCTAGTCTCATGATCATCCACACATTAAGAAATAAGCATACATTTACAATATTGTTATCAATTACTTCAATTAATTATTTAATTAAGATAACACACCATGAATTAATCTAGTTAAATAAATTTATCTTAATTACATCCAAGAATACTTAACTTAATATAATCTATAATTTTAAAAAAAAAATTACTTTAATTTAAAATTAATGAAGTACACAAGTGTACTTGGAGGAAACCTCTTGTGTTCATTGAAATTTTTACATGGAAATTAATTTAATATATAATTATTAATTCTATTGCATGGTGTGTACTATCAAATTAATGACACAAGAAACATATAATACATAGTTTTAATTATACATTTAATTCTTTTTTATATGAAAATTCAAGAACCCTGATAGCATCAGACTACATGACGTGTATTATTTTACACGGTGTGTACTTTTCTTCAACCTGTTTCCATAGCATGTCAGTCTTTGTGTCATGTATCTAATACATAGATCTCTTAGGATACCCTGTGTACTATTCAAATAAATCTTCATTTTTAATCATTAACCTATTATTTATTATGTTATCAAAAATGAATAAAATAATAGATGATGATTTTGGATTATTAAAATGAATCGTTTTAATTAAAATAAAATTAAAATGTATGAAATCAATAAATTAATAATAAATAATTATAAATTAGACATGTGACCACTCTAATACCACTTATAGGTTTCAGGTATAGCGGAAGCATACTTTGAAGGTATGAACAACTCGTCTTTTAATCTTAAATCACATGTAATTATTTCTTTCCATGATCATAAGATCGTGTCCAATGAAAACAGTAGGTTAATAGAATACATTAATATTATAGAACTCTAGGGAGAGGATCTTCACATGAAATTTACAATTAATTTATATATAGATATATAATTACCTTAAGTTATAATTCTATATTGGTTGATGATCCAATGGAATATATTTTGTTACACCACTATTTCACAGTGATATTCAATTGAAGAATCCCTCTAGTTTTGATCCACATGTGTACCAAAATCTATGGTCAATGATTTTAAATCACTAAGTTCTATCATGGATGATCCTGATTGCTTTTATTGGTCATGGTTGAAAACAACAATTTTTTTCTCAAAGAGGAAGAACTCTTAGTGATCTCTTGAAGGCGTGAGAGAGGAGGAAGAGAGATATATTCCTATAACTCTAGATATCTCTTTAGATATATCTATCTATATATATCTCCATATATATCTATCTAGATATATATCTATATATATATATCAAGATATATCACTAGATATATCTCTAGATATATTTATAGATATATCTCTATATATCCTTCTTGATATATCTCTCTAGATATATATCTAGATATCTCTCTTATCCATTGTGAACATCCAAAAAGTCACTTTAGGAAAGTGATATATTTTTATATAATTAGATATAATTAGATATTTATTATGGTAGGTTTAGGGTTGTAAAATTTCACGAAAAATCTTAACCATTTATAATATTCTTAATTGACCCCATGTCCATTAATAATAATATTATTATTATTATTAATCGTTTTATATGTACTACACATTAAGAATATAAATAAATATCAATTATTTCTAATTGGACTGTTAAACTTTGTCTGCTTTCCCTCATCAATATTTATCATTCCTTTAATAATGACTATTTAATTAATAAATTTCATTGCATTATTTCTATAATAAATATTATATTCTCTAAATTTGAAAACTAATATTTATTATTTATTATTTAACTCACTTTATTCTTTCGAATAACTTGAGATTAAATTATAAATATTAACCAAACGTGAATAAATATTATTTATTATTACTTATTAAATTTATTACTTGAATATAACTAAGAATGCAGATACACTTAGTGTGTGATCCTATAAGGATATTTCTTAGTTCCATTAGGAATAACCACCTAAGATATAATGTTAGCGCATAACAACACACCAAGGAATCCATAGATAAATAATTGAATGTCGCAATGACATCCAGCCTCCTATGAATGTTTACTGTGAAATATAATCCTTTTATCATGATATATATAATAAAGAAAGTTTCATACTATTTCCATAAACCTATAAACTTTATTTATATTTCTTTTAGTTTTTGGAAATGAACTCACCCACTGAACACCAAATCCATGGATTTATACAGGAATCTTTATTTAATCAAAGGTTCTGAGATATTAGATTCCATTATAGGATAGAAAAGATAAATCCTTATCACATTATCCATTAATTATATATCACTCATGATTCTTTTAATGCATCCTACTTCTCTATGAACATATATAGTCATGATTTTCCTCAATACATCAAAGTATGAAAGTCGTGATTTCCATTAATGATAATATTAAAGTCTATAGGTCAATACACATGTCCACATATAAGAACATCCAATGTCACATAGAAATGTGGATTTACTATTGAAAGAAATGTTCTCATAACCTTCTATATTAGATATTACCAAAGGATAATTCCATGATAATGTGTCTCAATGTATTATAATCCACCTACCCCCAATATCCCATATCATCTGTGTCCTGTCAAACTATATCATCCATCCAAAGAACAAGACTTAAGAATACTGTTGTAGCATATCTAGTTTTTTATCATAGAAGGGAAATACTATTACATTTTAATTTGAAAATATTTTAAATATATTATAACATATAAATATCGTGAAAACGAATAATCAAGATGTGATAAGAACACTTCCTCAATTAATAAAAACATGTAATCAAGTATTAAACAAGTTGGTTCTAGGGCACCAAATCCAACATCTAGGGCATGAGTGGGGAAGTAAGAAATGGAATTAGGAAGGGATTGGATGAACAAAAATTATTTTTAAGTATGAAGAAAATAGTAGTGGAGGTTTCCTTTTATAAGTGGAGGGAGGGGTATATTTGAAATTTCTTAAAGTATTAAATTAATATAAATAATTTCTCATAGAAAAATGGTTCCAAAATGATATATTTAAAATATAAGATGAGTATGGGTAAAAATTATCTCATATAATAAAATATGGAAAAGTTTAGACTATGATTTTACCCTTATATTTTTTTAACCCCCCCCCCCATTAACACTTTTTGAGCATTGTCGTGATAGCAAATTTTTTACTCTTTAGGGGTCAAAATAGTTACTATAAAAAGAAAAATGGATAATAAAGAGAACATGGTTGACATTTAAAACCATTTCCCAATAACTTTTCAAAAGATACTATTTTTTAGGAATGTTAAATCATTTGATAAAATATTATTTATTAGAAAATAACATTAATGTCATTTTTTTATCTATTTATTTAATTTAACTTTGAAAAAAGACTAAAAACAAAATAATTATAATATATTCCATTAAAAACTCTCTAAAATGTTATATTTATAAATAAAATTCATTTAATACAATAATAATTCCAAATTATACTAATTTTAATATTTTTAAAATTATTTATTTTATTTTTCTATTAATTGAATAAATACTATTTTGGTGTTGCGTAAGTGTTTAATGTAATTATATAATAACTCAAAATTTTAAATAAATTACCATCATAAAAATTATTTAATTATTATAAAAATAACCTTTTATATTCATTCACATTTATTTTTATTCATATGCAAACATATAAGAGAAATTTAAAATCAGGATAGTGATATTTTGTCTTTTTTTACATAAAATATTATATAGGTTAATTTCATGGAAAAGTTTCCCATAAAAAATAAATATAGAGACTAAGGTGATAAGGGTAAAAATTAATTCATCCAAAAATATTGAAGATGAAAATTAGTGGTATTATCACTTAGTTTTAACCTAGGTAAACCTGATTACCCTTTTACCTTGGTGATTAATGTTTTTATGTTTTTATTATTCATTATGACCAAAAATTAAGTTAAACTTATTAAATAATATTAATTATGGTGATTAAAAATATGTAATCCATTTTACCAAATTCAATCACTAAAAGGGGATGAAATTTATTTTATAATAATCCTTCAAAGTATGATGAAAATTAGTTTTTTCAGGAAAATGCATTTTTCAAGAAATAAATGATCTTATATTAAATATATTACTATAAATCATAATTATATGAATCTAAATTCATATAAATAGATATATAATCTATAAATTTAATTCAAATATTTTATTATTAGGTTTTATTTTAATTAATTAAAATGGATAAACTTTATGCACTTAAAACAGTCTTTAGAAAACTGCGTTTTCAAGCATAAAAATAAACTTATACCAAGATCATGAAAATTAATGATTAAAATGAAATTAATTTGATTAGTATAAATAAAATGGTCCATATGTAACTTTAATACTGTATATAAGATATAATGGTAATTCTAAATTACTTTATTTAATGAAAATAAGTGATAGCATTTGAGAAATTAGTAATTTTCACTATTCACTGAAAAATCAAACATTTCAGAAAAATACCAAAATTTCACCCTATTTTAATTTTTATATGATGATTTAAAAAATTAATTTCATTTTATAAAATATATTTTCTCAAATTTCCATAAATTAATTATAATATCTTCTCATAAAAATCAATAAAATCATTTTTGAAGAAAATGTGTTTTTTAAAGAATAAAATGTCTTTATTAAAAATTCAGTGCTTATTTTTTAAGATTTTATCAATAAATTTATATTGAGTGGGAACTTTTTATATATTTAATAAATCATTTAATCCTATTCATACCTATTAATTTAATTTCTAAGTTATAACAGACATATTTAAATAATAATGGTTCATTTAGGCTTGGTGTTACATGTCATATACGTTATCGAACATAGTTTTCTTCTTAAAATATCAGTGTTCTAAAAAACCAAACCTTGACCTTGGGGAATTAACTCCTAGATCCATTCTTGGTTTTAGTTACAACATTCCTCTTCTACTCTTATGTACCTCTTGGATTGGTTTCTTCTTGGCTCTGAACTTGAACAGTCGTCACTTGTTTGGGAGTTCCATCCATTACATAATTTTACTCACACAAAGGTGAGGGGAATAAAAAGATTGGTTAGGGGTTTCACATAAAATAAAATATGGGTATGTATGACCTTACATAATAATATGAGGTTAACTTCATGCATTCCATTATTTAATTTAATAAATAATTACAAAAATCTTACAATAATAATAAATTGAATAAACTAATCAATGCATTGGTTGTTCTAAGATCGTGAATATCCATATACAATAAAAAAAATATGAAAAAGTGAACTATATTTCATTCAATTCAATTCATTCATTATTATTAATATAAGAACTCTTTAATTAATTCAATTAATTAATTAATTAATTAATTTTATCTTAATATTCATTTGAATAGTCTTATAGAAAATCATCAGAAGATGCACCATGAAAAAAAAATGGTTTGAGATGTATTTAAAAATAATTACATTGAATTAATTGAGTATTTATTAATTATGAAAACTATATTATATAGTCAGCACATTAACTTCTAATAATTCAATTAAGTTTTAATGTCTCAATTAATTATTCTTTATGTAATTTGAATTCCGTTCATTATTGGGTGACTACACGGTATATGATAATGAGCTACATGTTATGTTGGTTTCTTATCTTGTATCCAGGATAGATATCCAAGGACTCAATTTGTATCTCGGTAAGGATACATAGTGTGTACTAACAAGCTACATGTTGTGTTATACTTTTTGTGTGTCCATGAAACTCACCTGTTGACTCAACATGTTCTTAGGACCTGGAGACTAATCAGTTACACAGTGTGTATAATGGTTACACATTGTGTATCTCATTAATGTTATAACTTATTAGCCTCATGCGGTGTCTTCACATATTTGACAACATGGTTAGCAAAAAATACATCACTAAACCATATATATGACATGGCGAGTATTCCAGCTACACATTGTGTGGTTTAATAGACTATGTTCTAGGTTGGTCTGGTTAACATGTGGTGTTCATTAAATGTGACACATGTTATTTAATAATTTTCACATCTTGTATCCCATGATACATCTAGGTGTAGTGAACTTGTCTATGAAGTGTATACTTTCTATCACACATTATGTAACCATTTCTATTAGTCAAAACCCTTAACAACTCCTGATGGAATCTATGATCATTATTTGCATAATCTTAATCTCTTTTAGACCATATGAAACTTGAAGAAGGAATATTAATATGTCAAAAACATATTAATTAAACTTAGGATTAAAGGATGAATAAACTGGAAAATAAAAACTAACAATGGTTACATATAATCAATCAATGAATAGTATATAATTATAAATTATTATGTGGATACTCTGATACAACTTGAAGGTTCTAGGCATTATAGAATCACCTATTGGGTAGTTACTAAATAAACATTCTATATTAATCAATGATAATTCCAAGATGAGCATGATGTAGAATGTCATGAAAAATGAAATTAGATCAAAGATTAATTGACAGAAACCCAAAACCAAGAAGATAAAATATTTTCAAATATAATTTATAATTAATTTATTGGATAAAGAGTTACCTCTTATTGAAATTTTTCTTATTTAATAATGATCAGATAAAGACCACTTATCATATCATCATTACATCAGATGAATCAATGGTAGATTCCCTTTAGCAGTGATCTGCAAGTGCATCATGAACCACTGATCGATGTTTTAGGAATATTCAGATGCTAAAATGGAAGATCTTATTGCTTGCATCATTTGTTACCAATCTCCATGAGAATCGCTTCTGGTGGAAGGACTCTCTATGTTCTCTCTAGAATCAATAGGGTTGTAGAGGATTATCTCTCTCTATTATTTAGATCATTCTAGAATGGGATCTATCTTGGTATTGAGAGGATTCTTTATATGTCATTATACACAAAAATTCAATTTGAAAGTGTTTATCATTACTGATTTTAAATAGAGAAAGTGTTATAGAATAATATTTTCCCAGAGGAATTTATAATTCTCTTAATCTTAGACAAATCCCATGTCTAAATAATAATATTATTATTATTATTATTTACTTGAAAATCTGTAAACTCATGGATAAATAAACATCATTTCCTTGGATAAATAAATTAATATTTATTCAAATAATATTTAATATGAAATTTTTTGTTGGACCATTAAATTCAATCATCTAATTATCCTCAATATTTATCAAGTATTGAATAATAACTATTTATTTAAATAAATAAATATCAATTTATTATTCACTAATAAATAAATAAATATTATATTAACTAAAATAATTAATAAATATTTATATCATATTCAACTCACAAATATTCTATTGAATAACTGGTGACTGAATATAGTCAATCAACCAAACATGAATAATTATTAAATCACGTACAAGATTAATATTTATTAAACATGCTAAATTTATATAGAATTTAACTAAGATTCTAGATACACTTAGTTTGTGACACTCTAGGCCCTTTTCTCAGTGAAATTCAGCTATATTACATAAAGTAAAAGGTTAGTGTCTATCAACTTGTTAAGGCACCCATAGAGAAAGAAGTTAATTCTATAATGAAATAAAAACTCATACTAACATGCACTATGTAATATTATCCATTTATCATGATATCTCTAATCAAGAATGTTTCAAGTTGTTGTCATAAACCTATGTGCTCAATTTATCTTTCTTTGACTTTATAGAAATGAACTTTCTAATAAAACCTCCATGATCATGGAATTAATTAGAAATTTCTACTCCCATTAAAGGGTTAGAGATATCAACTTATTTTCTTGAAAAAAAGTGAAAAATCCATTCTAGTATTATTCATTAATACCAAATTAGTCATGATTCACCTAACATAACCAACTTTTCTATAAACATATGTCATCATGGTTTATAGTAAAAAATAAAAGTTTGTGACTCATGATATTTATTAATAATAATCTTAAATTTTAAGGTTCATTAAACATGTCTACATATAGAAACGTCCAATAACACATAGAAATATGGATTTTCTACTCACAATTCAAGTTTTCATAATATATTTTCTTAAGATTACCAAGGAAAAACATTATGAGAATAAGTCTCAATGACTTATGTTCCCCCTACCCCTGATAGTCTGTATAATTTG
Source organism: Viscum album (assembly GCA_963277665.1). NCBI lineage: Eukaryota > Viridiplantae > Streptophyta > Magnoliopsida > Santalales > Viscaceae > Viscum > Viscum album. The sequence continues at coordinate 1,114,437,804 of OY728157.1, forward strand.
TATCATATAAAATGATATCATCTGGTCATATAAAATGTATTTAAGAATGTTTTCATGAAACTTCTAGGTGATCATCATAGCACGGAACTGCTATGATAAAAAGATTCCAAACCATGAAAACTTTTTTCTTCCATGATATAGTTGGGTTGTGGCTAGGAGTTGACTACTTACTCCTTTGATTGATCCATAGTGATTCCTTACTTGGATACTACATATCCCCAAAACACCACTTGATCTAAAAATAAATATCACTTTTTCTAGCTTTCCATAGAGATTTTGTTTCCATAAAATTCCAAACACCTATATAAGATGATCCACATGGCTCTCTACATCCTTAGTGTAAATAAAAATATAATCTAGATAAATAATAATAAATTTGATAATAAATGGTTTCATAACTTAATTAATGAGTCCCATGAATATACTATGTGAATTTGAGAGATTGAATGTCATGAACATTTACTCAAACAATCCTCCTTTTATTTTGAATTTCATTTCTCACTCATCACCTTACTACATTCAAATCTATTTGTATCCAATCCAAAGATCAACCTTATAAAATATTTATGACCCATGTAATTCATCAAGCATATCATTGATTCATAGAATGGGATACCTGTATTTGGTGGTAATATTATTGATAGAACGACTATCAAAGAACATGTGATATGTACTATTGTAACCTGGTCCGACTATACACCCTAACAAGGGGTTAATTAGGGTGATTAAATTTCTTTATTTCTTTAAATCAAATTGGATCTTGTCTTATCTTTGTAAAAAACAACATAAATATGATTCTTAATCTGAATCAAGTATTTAAATATATGGATAACAAAAACACTGATTTTAATTATTTCACATATAAAATGTTACTCTAAGGAGCACATATCAACAATGTGTCGATATGATAATTAACCACTACTTAACTGGTATGTGATTACAACTTTAAGAAGACATCACTGCTCATCCAAGGTATAGAACATTTTCCTCTATTCTAAACACTAACTTCAGGAGGGATAAATATCTTATCAGCATTTAGGTTGATCTTAAAAGATTTTAGATAAATATAAATAACCCCAAATAGTAAAGGTTTTCTTCCATGATTCTTAAGTCTTCACTTATATATTTTTCAAAAATAAGCATAGTAAAATATTCTTTCAAGCCTGAACTTCAAATCATTGTATACACGCACACTTATTCCTCTTTAATCTAGATAATTAATGATACTTCATTCTCTACTATTAAATTCCTCCATATTCTTTATTTTTTAATGTGTTTTTTTAAATATATTTCATAGAAGTATATTATTTTATCCAAAATAGTTTTAATATAAAATTTGAAATTCAAAACTATAATAGCCTTCCAAATTATTATACATTGAAAAATAGCATTTGGATCTTTCCTAATTAGATATCCTCCATTAAATTCAAATTTTTTAGTTTAGTAAGTTTAATTATCTAACAAACCTCTAAGAATTTACAAATCAAAAATTATATTGGAATTATATAGAATACATAAATTACAGCGCATCATGCCCTTTTGTAGTATAATGCCTCAGTTTTTGACTTAACTATTTTTCAACTACAATGAGGCTTGAAATGTAGAGATATCCTTCATGGTGTGGGTCCTATAACCTTGGTGAGAATCTCATCTAACTCACTACCAAAAATATTCCCTCCATGGAGAAATATTCTCTTATAGTGTGGAAGACATCTTTTCTATTCTAACTACAGTGTAGTCAACCTATTCATAGTGTAGAGTCTCATAGACTCTAAATAAAATATTCAATTTTTCCTTTACATAGCCACATTATTTTAGATATACCTTTATGTAGTCTTCATATGCTCTTTGCCTTTACACAGGTCGTTCATGTTGCAATGTAGTCTTAGGATATAGTGTGGATATCACCAATACATTGTAGACTTATCCTCTATGATATGGAGTTCTATAGATCCAAATATATCAAATTATTAACACTATTAGAAACATATCCCCTATTTCAATTACCTATTGCAGCATGAGGTCCATGAAAAATTTTCCTTATTGAACTCCCCTTTCAAAACCACTGACCTTTCTGTGGAATGTATAAATCTATAACAATCTTTATGCATCTAATAGGTTACCCTTACACAACAAAAATTACTATATAACCCATTTCCTTACACCATAGACACGTCCCACTTTCTCTATAATTATATATTCATCAAACCATTTTTATATTCTTTAAAACCCTTTACAATATTTATAATAAATCCAATAAAAATATGTTTGATTATAATATTCTTCCCCTTTTAATTTTTCTATAAATATTGGAATCCTTTGAAACACACTCCCCCTTTTAGAATAAAATGAAAAAGGTTATGTGACTTTACACTACTCTAGAAACCAAGCAAAGTTTATTTAATAATTTCCCTAAGTCTACGTGAGACAGAGCTCGGTGCAAGAATACACAAATTCTATATATATAATTATCTATAATGGGGAGAGGGGTAACTTAGAACCTCTTAGTTTGAGGAAATTTATTTAACTTCCATGATTCAACCTAATCTTTTTTGAATTCATGAGTCTCTAATGTCTTTATGAAGATATCTTTCACTTGATATTGATTTCCAATGATTTCCATCCTCACTATGTTATTTTATACTTTCTTCTTAATGATATGGTGCCATATCTCAATGTTATTTGTGTGAGAGTGTTGAACCAAATTTTTAGACAAATCAATAAATTTTTTATTATCGTATTAAATTATCATTTAGAATAAAAAATCCAATTAGTTATTCAATAAATACCTCTTTATTAAATACATAATTCAAAAATTTATTCTTCATATCCATTTGGAACATTTTTAACTTACTTTGAATAGCCACTACTAGAAAGAGTCTAATAGACTTCATTATTTTCACCGGTGCAAATATCTCTTCAACATCAATGCCTTAGACTTGAGATTATCCCTTATAAACTAGTCTTAATTTATTATGGATAGATGAAGTCCTTACTTACCCTAATTACCCTATTTGTTTTGAATGAAACACTTTATTCCAAACACCCTAAGGTAGTTCTATGACATATTTATTCCATGCCACAATTCATAAGAGTCTTATCAACATCTAGACTAATTAATACACTATTTTGAGAATATACATCCACTTAAACTGCTTCCTTCTAGTAGTGACATGAGGTCCCACTATCTATCAACATAGTTTTACCCATATTGTTGATCATGTGGTTTCTCCTCTCCATAACCCCATTCTATCTGGGGTTCTTAATGAATAAGATTCATGAATAATACTATGTTTTTTCATATAATGTATCACTTCATATAATGTATATTCCATTCTATTGTTTGACCTCAATATTTTCATGGTTCTCACTATTTAATTTTCAGTTTTTTCTGGAAAATATTTATGTAATCCATAAATTTTATTTTAGATTATATTAACATTGCATATTACATTTAGATAAAATTATCTATAAAAAACAAAAATGTATCTCTTTGTGTAAATTCTTTCTTGAGACATCAGACCAAACACATTAGTTTGAATCAGATTTATTATTCTTGATTTTATATTATTCTTTGGGGGAAAAGGTTTGCCATCATTTTTTCTCACATTCAAGAATCAAAAAAAATACTAATCTTTCTTAAAACTGGAAATATCCACCACTTCTTTAAATTTAAACAGTTTCTTCATACTTTGTCAATTGACTTGATCAAGCCTTTGATGCCACAATCTATTTTCTTCTTCAACCAGTAATAAGGAAAAAAATTTCTATGATATTCACTTGACATAAATTCCCATTAGTTATCCAACCTTTCATAAAATAATTTCTTTATTTTACATTAATGTAGCAGCCCTTACAATTGAATGTGACCTCCAAACCTGAATCAAAAAGTTGACTAACACTTAATAAATTGTGTCATTAACCATTTAAATAAAGTACATTTGTGTTTATCAACTCATCTCTAGCCAATAAATTATTTTCACATCCTTTTATTTTAAATGGTCCATCATTTCTGAAGTTGAAATTTCCATAACCTCTACCTTTAAAATTCTTTAATAGGTTTATATTGTATTCCTTATGATATGAACACCCATTTTACAAAATATATGTGTTAATATTATTTTTTTATTTTAAATAAATTTCCATCAATTTTTTATTTTCAATATAGCTTCTTTCCTTCCAAGAATTTATTAAATGAGTTGAGACATTTTTTAGTATCTTTCCATCATTTTCAATAAAATGCATCAAATAAAATTATTCTTCTTCAAGTGGAAAACCCCTATTATTCAAGGGAACTAAATTATACTGTCTTGAATCTATTTTTATTTCTCTTATATAATTAGATATTCTACTTCTCTACCTATAATCAATAACTTTATATTCAAAGTTTTAACAATTAAAACAATAACCATAGAAAGATCTTTTTTCCTTTATATAAATATTATGTTCTAAATATTCTTTATTGGATTACAATATATTTCCCTCATAGATAACTTTCAACTTCACTATAATAAGACATGGTGTGGCTAAGAAAGCCATATAACTGAGATTTTATAAATGGAAAATTTCCATTTTTTCGCCTCTCTATATATATTCATCTTTCAAAAAATCTCCTGATTGTGGATAATTTATCATTCGTTAAGAATGTTTTTTATTTCAACTACTTCCTTATGCTCTTCTTACTCATAGATTTTCTCTTTGATGTTTCACCATAAAAACAAATACCTAATTTTCCCATATCATTTAGTATTTGAGAACTAATAATTTCTTTAAACACTCATATACCTCATTCAGGCCTTTATTTTGAAGCTTCATTTCAAAACTTTCCAAAGTGAATCTTCATTTTTGAACCATCTATTTTGGTTTTAGTTTTAACCTTATTTCTTAAAAAACAACATTTTCTTAAAGATTTTCAATCTTATTGACTTTATACTATATATATATATATTAATACTATCAATGATCTTAGAATGTTATTACAACTTAAATAGAAAATTAATATATTTTTTAGATTTCACATGGTTTATTTCACAATTTTACACAACTTTCTTATAAAGATCAACTTCAGATTCAATTTCATCAACATATATTAAAGACTCCTTTAGTAATCCTATAATTTTTTTTATTCTTGTAATTCAATATATTCAAGGGATTATTCTAACTCCACTTAAAAATATATGAATCCATATATTTGTTTCTTATATTATTCTTTATTTTTAGATTTATCAAACAAATCCATCATAACATATTATATATTTGAGATAAACTATATTCCAATGCTTTCCAACAGATCTTCTTGACACTGAAAAATAAATTTTTATTTATCAAACACTTTTAAGGGAAAAGTGAGAAACATAAGTTCAACCACAAAAGGAAATAGAAGAGTCATTAAATTACAAACTAAGACCACCGAAATTAGAATCCCTGAATAATTTACAAGAGATATTGTTTACCTGGGTGTCTAGTTCTTCCATTAAAAGATCTTCGAACTGAATGGACAGCTTATCCCAGGACTGGAATTACTCCTCCAGACTAATCTTCCCACCATTGAATCCCCCAAATAATATCATGTCCTACTTTTTTATCTAGGTATATTGCTCCTTATTGAGATTAATCCTTAAATATATCTCTATCATTTTAGCGGCTTCTTCTTCAGTAGCATTGAAAGACAAAAAATTGTTCAGCCAAAACATCTTCTGATCTCAATAATTAAAGTTTATTCTAGATGGAAACTACTTCTTCTATTTTGGTGATAATTTAACCTTGTTTTATTTTTCATAAAAATTATTTGGAAACTTAATAGTTATGTGTTCAATATTTCTATAATTAAAAAAATCTAGATGTGTCTTTCCCTAAAATTTTCCTTTTCTTTTAAACTTTTTTTCAATAAATAATGAGAAATCATCACTTACATCATACTCATTCACATATTCCTGAAATTACTACTTCTCCACTTTTAATTAAATCTCATTAAAATAATTTTCTAAAGATATTTATGATTTCACCAACATCACATAAGCAACCAACTTACTAAGTAAGTCATCAATAGATAATTCACTAAGATTCATTTCTTCAATTATTTAAAACCTTTGGATTATACAATGATGGGAATATTAAGATAATATCCTTCACAGTATTTTAATCTTGATTTATTAACCAAGACCATGAATAGAACAAACAATTTAAGTAATAATATTAAATAACCTATCCACATTCCCACTAGTACTCATTTTTAAATCATCGAGCTTGTTTTTTAAAAATTACAGCTTTGCCTATTTCACTTTGATATCTCCCTCATAAATGTTAGAAATTTTTCTCCATGTTCCTTTTGAAGTACCAGAATCCATCACATTCATATAAATTTGGTTTCATAGTACTTCTAATAGGTCATGATGAGACTTAGTATCATCATTCAACAATATCTTATCATTCACTATCATCGACCTTCCCATGGGATCACTTGTAAGATCTCGTTCTCTTTCTAGGTATGTCTTTCTTGAGTTTTATCCTTTGATATAGGTTTGGAAAGTGTTTGATTTGGTTTGGAAGGATTTTGAGGTGACCATATATTTTATGAAAAATATTTTTGGCTGAAAAACTATTTACAAAAAAATGCATGCTGTGTAATGATATTACACATCATGTAATAGTTTAATCAGGATAAAATCACACAAGGCGATGGGTTTTTCAGAGTAAACAATTAAAAATAATTACACAACATGTATGGAAATTACATGTTGTGTAATTCTCCAAGAAATAGATTAAAAAGTGTCATGTAATTCATTTTGGTTTATTTTTCCTTCATGCAGCCATCCTCCTTCGACCCTATGGAGGCTCTTAGCGGAATTTTAGTGATTTATTTATCTCTAATCATTGTGGATTGGTGAAGGATGACTTGTAAGACCTTTTTTATTTGATTCCCTTTTGTTCCTACTCTTTCTGATGAAGTGTTGGAACCTTTGAAAGTTATGGGTTTGGGTGTTGATCTTGATCCTAGATTTTGGTCTAGATCTCTTCTATCATTTTGGATTCCACTATCTTACATCAATTAGGGCTTTCTATTGGAAGGAGTTCTTCATAAATTTTTGGGTGGGTTATCTATAATTCAAATCTCAAAGTCTTAAATTAAATTATGTGTATGTAATTGTATAATTTCTATTAGATGGTTAGAAATTGAGTTTATTAGATAGAATGAATTAATTTGGTGAATTAATTAATTGATGGAATTGTAAAATTAGAAATATTTGGATTGTGAATTGAAATAATTAATTGTTGAATTAATTATGGAGTTATTGATATTATTGAACTTGATTAATTAATTATTAAATTAATTCATGGGTATGTTGGGATTATGAAATTTATTGATTAAAATAATTAATTATTGAGTTGATTATAGAAATATTGAGATTATTGTATTGGATAATTAATTGTTGAATTAATTATTGTTGTATTGGAAATATTGAATTGGAATAATTTATTTTTGAATTAATTATTGGAGATTTTTGTGATTATTAAATTTATTAAGATGATTAATTAATTTTTTATTTAAATAATAGGATTGAGATGATTAATTAATTGTTGAATTAATTAATTTAATTATTATGATTAATTAATTTTTGATTTAATTAATGAGAAATATGTGATTAATTAATTGTTGAATTAATTAATGGGATTATGTGAGTATGTAACTGTTGAATTTGATTAATTAATTTGTGAATTAATTAATGTGATATTTTTATATATGTGAATTGAAATGGTGAATGATAACAATGGAATTTAGTCATGTATTATAATATATGAATTGTAATAATGGAATTAAATTATGAAATAATGAATGGTAATAGTGGAATTTAGTCATGTATTATAAAATATGAATGGTACAAATGGAATTCAATTATGAAATGATGAATGGTAACAGTGGAATTCAGTCATGTATTATAAAATATTGATGGTAATAATGGAATTCAATTATAAAATGATGAATGGTAATAGTGGAATTCAGTCATGTATTATAAAATATGAATGGTAACATTAGCATTCAATTATGAAATGATGAATGGTAACAGTAGAATTTTTTCATGTATTATAAAATATGAATGGTAAAAATGGAATTCAATTATGAAATGATGAATGGTAATAGTGGAATTTAGTCATGTATTATGAAATATGAATGGTAACAATGGCATTCAATTATGAAATTATGAACGGTAACAATGGAATTCAGTCATGTATTATGAAATATGAATGGTAACAATGTCATTCAATTGTGAAATAATGAATGGTAATAATGGAATTCAGGAATGTATTATGAAATATAAATGGTATTAATAGAATGTTGATATATGATATGGTTCAGGTGTCCTCATAAACCTAGGGGTGTTATGTGGTTAAATAAAGTGTAATTTAATAAGTGTAAACTATTTAATTTATTACTTTAATTTATTCTTTATACAACCGTATAAATCATTTGACTGGATACTATTTTAGACATTATTGTTGGTGGCCTACTGAATTTTACTCACACCCTACTTGAGCTGCCTGATTGGTGACCTAATCGAATTCATGTTTATAGGATAGGATAAGGGAAAATGCCCTAAGTTAGATGGTTGAGTTGGGATGGAGCATGGATGAGGGAACTAGACGTGGTTTGGGCCCCAATTGGGAGTTTTCAGTTTTTTTACTTTTGGGTTTTCATGGTGGCACTCGACATGAACTTTGGCACAAAATATTTACTATTTATTTTTGGTATTTTATTCCTTTATTTAGTCATCATGTGATATTGGTACTATTCTGGTTATGGTTATATGTTATTATATTATTGTTGCTTATTTTCCACTGGTGTATTACTTTGATAAAAGTGGGTATAGTCTCCCCATGATTGATATTAGAGAATGACTTCTAGTCATAATCCTCTGGCGTACAAGGAGGTGTGGATGAGGTCATGTGACTGATCAAGTCGGGGAACTGGCATGCGGTACCTAGGCCGACACATTACAAAGTGGTATCAAAGGGAAGTTTTATTTTATTTTTCTTTTTTATTACTATTTGGAAAAGGTAGATAGAAGAATAGGATGATTCGGGTATTGGGTAAGATCTCGGGATGGGAGTATCTACCCCATGTATGATGTTAAAATGCAAGTACCCATGGTGGGATTGTTGTTGTTGATATGTGTTGTTATGTTTTATGTTATTTCAACTTGGGTGATGTACTTGTTGTGTGATGTGATTATTGTTTCTGAGATTTGACTCGTAGACTGGAATGGCATTAGATATGATTATGCATGCATCATTCTAGGCACTCAGGGTTATTTTATGACATGCGTCATTTTAGGCATTCACGGGAAAATGGGTTTTGGGTAAGATGTTGAACTTGAACTATTTTTCCTTTATTGTGAAATTGAACTGAAAATAACGCTTAATATGAACTTTAAATTTAAAATGATTCAAGTTGAGATAAATTTAAATGGAAAATGGGTGTCTAATGTGAAACTTTAATAATAAGAATAATTTTACACATTTTTTACCATGACCTAGATATAGGATGGTTTAGGGAAGTGATAGTGCCTCATTTCTGACCATGTGGCGGGGAAAGGTGGAAATAAATTGTTGTGAATTATTTCATTTTCCCATAAATGTGTTGTTGTTATGTTATGTGTCATAAGGTGCATGTTTTGAATTGTAGAGATATTACTCTATGATGACTCATGTTGAGAGGATGATATAAGAATATGGATGGAGATGATCTACCAATAGTGGAACTTGAGGCACTGATAGTGCCGAGTGAGGAAGTTGAAGAGAAGTTTTGAGAGAACTTTTCTCGCTTCATGCAGTTTATAGAAAGAGACTTAGAGCTGACTGTGAAAATCATGTTCTACTTTATGATGGATTTTTAGATATATAACCCTCCAAATTTTACCAGATAGGGTGGACCTGAGGTAGTAGAGTTCTGGATTGAGTTCATCCAAACTCAACTTGACCATTTGGAGACTTCTACTAAGAAGATAGTCAAATTGGATACCTATATGTTACATGGTCAAGATAATAATTAGTGGGACATACAGACCCAGGATAGAAAAATGTGGGAATATTGAATGGAATGAGTTTCAGGATAAGTTCTTGGAGCACTTTTATCCAGAGATGCTCAAGCATGAGAGAGAAACTGAGTTCATAAGACTGACTTAGGGGAGAATGTTTGTGATGTACTATGCTAGACGCTTTACTGATTTTCAGTGATTTATTCCAATGTTGGAAGGATATGAAGATACTATGGGAAAGAAGTTTTAGGATGGTATTAAATGTGAAATTAATTCCTAGGTTAATATACTCATGCTGAATAAGTTTTCTGAAGTAGTGAATCGGGCTCTCATATCTAAGGGGAACCTGAAGGAGGAATCCAGTGGAGGATAGATGGTTTTTTCTATTTGATCAATAGGTACATCTTCTGAGAGTGGGAAGCATCACTATGAGAGTGTAAGATAGGGGGATATTAGGAAGAGTATTTAGTGGGGAGGATCAGTTACTCGGGAACTTACCCAGGTTATTTTTCACTAGTGTGTTAGGTAAGGACACTATCATAGACATTGTACCTAACCATCAGTGGATTTTTGATATTTCAGTAAGATAGGATAGCTACAAAGGTTGTGTAGGACCCTGTGATAGACGATTAGTGATAGAGGATCTAGACATAACTAGAGTATGGGAAGGGGAACTTCTACACCGTATCATTCTGGCATATGGAGTTCTACTGGTCATGGTGGTAGATGCAATGGACATGGAGCTTTAGGGAAAGAGTACATGTATTAGTAGAGTGGTTTATCTTAGGGGACTCATACTGTATCATAGGTAAGAGGGGTAGGACAGTTGCATTCCATTCATTCTATACTTATGGATATCAAGGATGGACCATCGATAGTGATATGTACTATTCTTATAGATTTTACATTAGCTGGTGTCTTATTTTATATTGGTGCCTCCCATTCCTTTATTTTTAATCAAATTTTGAATGGTTTGATCCTAAAGGTGGAGTTTGTGAGAAGGGTGTTGATAATAAATACGTCGTTGGAAGTATGGTTGAGAGATATCTACTTGTGTAAAGGGTGTTCTCTCAAGGTTGGAGAGTATCATTTTCTATGGGATCTTTATATTCTTGATATGTTAGGATTTGATCTAATCTTTGTAATGGACTGGTTATTATAATACTAATCCCAAGTATATCGTTACTAGAGGAGAGTGACTTTTATATCTATTGATAGTGAAAACTACATTCATCATGGAGAGTGGCATAGCAAGGTGGGTTGTGTAGGTCCATTTCACTAGCAACTTGGGGAACATACTATCCATGTTTCAAATCTATTGCTAGATGATAGAGGTGTGGAGAATGAGGTACTTTCACTTGTAGTGAACAGGTTTCAGGATGTGTTTCCTGAAGATTTATCAAGGTTGTCACCTAAGAGAGATGTGTAATTTATAATTGAGCTCATGCTAAGGGTTGAACTAGTTTCTATTCCACTATATAGAATGGAACTGGTATAGCTTTAATATCTTAAGACTCAACTTGAAGAGTTGTAAGATATGGGTTTTATTTGTCTAAGTACGTCATCTTGGGGCTCTCTAGTTTTGTTTTCTACGAAGGATAATGGGATTCTGCACTTATGTGTTGATTATCGTAATTTGAACTAGATGATTGTAAAGAATCGGTATCCTCTTCCATGTATCGATGATCTTTTTGACCAGATAAGGGGAACTTGTGTATTATTAAGGATCGACATGATATCAGGGTATCATCAGTTGAGATTTTGACCATATGATATATCGAGGACTACTTTTAAAAGAAGATATAAACTTTATGAGTTCTTCATAATGTTGTTTGGGTTAACAAATGTATGAGAAGTGTTTGTGTCCTTGATGAACTGAATATTCCATCTATACATGGATTAGTTTCTGGTGGTGTTTTTAATGACATCTTGGTGTACTCCAAGACTCATGAAAATCATTCCCAATACCTTGATATCATCCTGAGTACACTAAGAAAGTATCATCTATATGTCAAGATATCTAAGTGTTAGTTCTAGATTGATCAAGTACACTTCTTGGGTCACATCATCTCAGAGGAAGGTGTTTCAATGGGCCTAGAGAAGGTTTAGGTAGTTGTATCTTGGGAGCAACCAAAGAATGTTTTTGATATCCATAGATTTCTAGGGTTATCAATATATTATCAAAGGTTTATACATGACTTTTCCCGATTGGAAGAACCACTATCATTCTTTACCAAGAAGGGGATAAAGTTTTAATGGATGAAAGAATGTGAGAATTCCTTCCAAGAGATGAAGAAGTATTTTAAATTGACACTAATCTTGATCCTACCTGAGTTGGGTGAGGATTATATGGTGTTTTGTAATTCTTATGGGATTAGACCTAGAGAAGTGTTGATGTAGAGAGATAGAGTTGTGGAATATGGATCTCAGAAGTTGAGGCCAAATTAACTAAAATACCTTACACACAACCTCAATTTAGCTGTAGTGGGTTATTATTTGAAGTGTTGGTGGCATTATATGTTGGGTGAAATGTTTACTATGTATACTGATCATAAGATCTTAAGGTATATCTTTTTTTAGTGAGATTTGAATCTCCATCAGTGGTGGTGGGTTTAGTATATGAATTTATTTGATTTTGAGCTAGATTATATGCCTGGAAATGTAAAAAAAATGCTGACGATCTAAGTAGGAAAACTGATACTTAGATAATATATGAATCTAGTGTTGAGTGGAAGATAATGACCTTTCTGGCTGAGATTCGTGTAGTGGTTCAAAATAGTCAGGAGAAGATGACTCGCGTATCAGTTTCAGTTTATTTTACACTCTTGAGGTGAATAATAGTCAAATGTTATGAGGATCTAGAATGTTTAGCCTTTAGGAAAATCCTTATGGGTGGGGAGTCACCTTCAGATTATATTGTAGATTAGGATGTGATCATCTATGCCAAGGATCGGGTTGTTGTGCCTATGAGTTGATGTATGAATTCCATGCATCGAAGTGGGTGGTGCATCTAGGTGTGACCAAAATGTACCATGACCTATGATGACATTTTTGGTGGTCGGGCATGAAAAGGGAGATAGCGGGATTCATGACATGATGCTACAAATGTCAGTAGGTGAAGTCCAAGAATCATTGACTTGGTGGTTTTTTACAGCTATTTCCCATTCCAGAATAGAAGTGGTACAATGTTAATATGTATTTTGTGGTTTTTCTCCTGATTAATCCTCAAAATAATGATGATATTTGGGTGATTTTGTTTATATTGATGAAGTTAGTGCATTTCATACTAGTATGGGAGACTTTCTCAGTGGAGAAGTTGGGAGAGTTGTACATTCGTGAGATAGTCCATCAGCATGGGGTGCCACAAAATATTGTTTCATATCAGGAATTTCATTTTACTTCAATATTCTAATAGGTCTCATATAAGGCACTTGGTACACAGGTTTTACTGAGTACAGCTTTCCACCCATAGATAGATGGGTAGGTAGAGTGAACTATAGAGGTGCTTGAGGATATGTTGTGAGGGTGTGTTCTAAACTTTTGTGGGTATTTGTAGAAACACATAAAACTTATGGAGTTTTCCTATAATAATATTTATCATGAAAATATATAGATAGAAATATATTAGACTCTTTATGGTAGGCCATGAAGATCACCTCTATGTTGGATAGAGGTAGGTGAGTCTAGTTTGTTTGGACTAAGTCTTCGGTAGGAGACATCGGAGCAGGTTCAGCTGATTTAGAAGCATATGGTTATGGATCAAAGTATATTTAAGTTATATTCCAATAGATTTTTATGACCCCTAGAGTTTACAAAGGGTGATCGTGTATTCATATGGGTGTCACCTAGATTGGGTCACTATAGGATACAGATGCAAGTCAAGCTTCCACCCGGGTTCATTGGACCATTTGAGATTGTGAAGAGAATCGGTCTAGTGGTAGACTGATTGACTCTTCCATAAAGATACGGTGTTATACATGACATTTTCCATGTGTCATAAATTTATTGGTATCGCCTTGAACCTTCTTATGTGATTGATATGGATGAGTTTTAGCTTGAGATATATACATATTTTGAGGAGAATATGATATGTGTTTTGTATCACAATGAGAAAGTGTTTTGGGGAAAGACTGTGTTGATAGTTTGTGTATTGTGGCAACATAGGCGTGTGCAGGAAGAAACATGAGAGAGATAAGTGGATATGTAATCTTAGTGGAACAATATTTTTTAACTTTAAGTCTTAGAGATTCTTGGGAGTACAGCTCAAGGATGACCTTTTATAAGGTGGGGAGATTATAAGATCTCGTTATCTTTATAGGTGTGTCCCTTTTGAGTTTTATCCTTTTTTCTAGGGTTGGAAAGTGTTTGATTTTGGTTTGGAAGGATTTGGAGATTGCCTAATCTTTTATGAAAAATATTTTTGGGATGAAAATTGTATATAGAAAATTTACACATTGTGTAATGATATTACACGTCGTGTAATACTTTAATTGGGATAAAATCACTCGAGATGACGGTTTTTTCGGCATAAACCATTAAAAATAATTACACGATGTGTAATGGAACTACACACCATGTAATTCTCTGAGAAGAATATTAAAAAGTTTCATACGGTTCATTTTGGTTTATTTTTCTTTTGTGAAGCCTTCCTCCTCCATCCTTAGGGAAACTCTTAGTGGATTTGGAGTGATTTCTTCATCTTTGATCATTGAGGGTTGGTGTTGGATACTTGGTAATCCCTTTTTTCTTTGATTCCCTTCTATTCCTCCTCCTTCTGATGAAGAGGTGGAACCATTGATAGTTGTGGGTTTGGGGTAGATATTGATCCTAGGTTTTAGTTTATATCTCTTATTCTATTTTGGATACAACCATCTTACATCAATTGGGTCTTTCTATTGGTGAGCATTCTTCATAAATTTTGAGGTAGGTGGTCTATAATTAAAATCTCAAAGTATTGAATTCAATTATGTGTATGTAATTATATAATTTATATTAGATGATTATAAATTGAGTTTCTTATATAGAATTAATTAATTTAGGTAATTTAGAAATTGGGAATATTAGGATTGTGAATTGAAATAATTAATTATTTAATTAATTATGAAGTTATTGAGATTATTGAACTTGATTAATTAATTGTATAATTAATTATTGGGAATGTTGGGATTATGAAATTGATTGACTAAAATAATTAATTTTTGAATTACTTATAGAGATATTGAGATTATTGAACTGAATAATTAATTATTGAATCAATTATTGTTATATTTTAAATGTTGAATTGGAATAATTAATTTTTTAATTAATTATTAGAGATTATTGTGATTATGAAATTGATTGAGATGATTAATTAATTATTTAATTATTTCATAGGATTGAAGTGATTAATTAATTATTGAATTAATTAATGGAATGGATGTGGTTAATTAATTTCTGAATTAATTAATGAGATAGATGTGATTAATTAATTGTTGTATTAATTAATGGGATGATGTGAATTTGAAATTGTTGAATTTGATTAATTAATTGGTGAATTAATTAATGTGTTATTGTGATATATGTTAATTTAAATAATGAATGGTGATAGTGGAATTCAGTCATGTATTATAAAATATGAGTGGTAACAATGGAATTCAATAATGAAATGATGAATGGTAATATTGGAATTAATTCATGTATTATAAAATATGAATGCTAACAATGGAATTTAATTATGAAATGATGAATGGTAATACTATAATTCATTCATTCATTATAAAATATATATGGTAACAATTTCATTCAATTATGAAATGATGAGTGGTAATAGAGGCGTTCAATCATGTATTATAAAATATGAATGGTAATAATGGAATTCAATTATGAAATGATGAATGGTAACAGTGGAACTCAATCATGTATTATAAAAATGAATGGTAAAAATTTAATTCAATCATTAAACGATGAATGGTAATAGTGTCTTTCAGCCATTTATTATAAAATATGAATGGTAACAATGACATTTAATTATGAAAAGATGAATGGTAACAGTGACATTTAGTCGTAAATATTAATGGTAATAATGACATTAAATTATGAAATGATGAATGGTTACAATGGAATTCAGTCATATGTTATGAAATATGAATGGTAATAATGGAATTTAGATGTATGATATGGTTTGGGTGTCCTCGGAAACCCAGGGGTGTTATGTGGTTAAATAAATAGTAATTAAATAAGTGTAAATTATTTACTTTATTTATTTTATTTATTATTTATACAATTGCACACATTTTTTGACTGAATATTATTTTAGACATCGTTGGTGGTGGCCTACTAAGTTTTACTCACACCCTACTCAGGTTTCTTGATCGGTACCCGAATAGACTTCATGTTTGTATGATAGGATAAGGTCAAAGGCCCTTTTTTAGATTTCTAAGTTGGGATGGAGCATGGACGAGGGAACTGGATATGGTTCGAGACCCTCTTGGTATTTTTTAGTCTCTTTACTTTTTAGGTTTTCATGTTGAAACTTGACACATACTTTTTAATGGATTATTTACTATTTATTTTTTCTATTGTATTCACTCCTTTGGTCATTATGTGATATTGGTACTATTCTGGTTATGAATATATGTTATTATGTTATTGTTTCTTATTTTCCATTGGTTTATTACTCTGATAAAAGAGTTCATAGTATCTCTATGATTTATATTATACCATCACTACTAGTTAGCAGATTCTGAAATATGGGAAGGTGCGTCTGAGGTCATGTGACTGACTGGATCACAACACCGGTGTGTGGAACTCGGTCCAGGACGTTACATCGCTTACTTGTATCCCATGAACTATAACTTAAAAAACATCCATCCCAAGAGATCTTATATGAGATATAATATTTTTTCATATATGATAATTATATCCATAAATTATATAACACCCTTTCTATTAACAATGTATTCCATGAAATTATTTTCTTCTCAATTGATTTAAGAAGCAACCAATGGATCTTATACCATTTATTGTACCATAGTCCCACTATACACACTAAGAGGGGGTAAATTAGGGTGAAAAAACTTCTTTATTTATTTAAATAAAATTGTATCTTGTCTTCATATTAGAAAATGTAACTTGAATCTAGTTCTTAATATAAACCAAGTATTCAAATGTATGGATAATGAATACACTAATTTTACTTGGTTCACCCACAAAAGGCTACTCCAAGGATCACATATCAAAAATGTGTTGATATTATAATTAACCACTACTTTACTAGTATGTGATTACAACTTTAGGAATAAATCATTACTCATACAAGGTCTATAATATCTTTGTCTTTTCTATGCACTACATTTAAGAGAGATAAAGATATAGTCGAAACATTGGTCAATATTATAATATTTTATGAAAATATAAATAACACTAAACAATAAGGTTATTATTCCATTATGCTTAAGTATTATTTTAAATATTTATGAGAAATAAGAACAGTCATGTCTTCTTTCAAACCTAAAATTCAAATCACTTTAAACAACACACTTCTTCTCCTTTCATCTAGATAATTCATGATACTTCATTCTCTAATATTTATTTCTATCTCTTGTTTATTTTTTTTTTTGTGTTTTTAATATCTTGAACAATAGTTTATTCTTTTATCTATAATGGTTTGAATTTATAATTTGAAATGCTAAATTATAATAACCTTACAACTTATTTTACTTTAAAAAAATCCTATGAATCTTTCCCAATTAAATATCCTATATACCATTTTCATTTGGTATTTTAATAAGTTTAAGTAACTACCAAATATTTGATAAATTCCCATATGAACAATGTTTTTTGAATTCTCCAAAATCCATAAATTTTAGCACAACGTACCATTTTGAGATATGATGGATCAGTTTTGACCTAACTATTTTTCAATTGAAATAAAGGATATGGTGTAGATATATCTTTTATAGTGTAGGTTATTATAACCTTGGTGATAATCCCAACTAGCTCACTAACAAAAATAGACTCCTAATGGAATTATTTCCTCCTACAACATAGAAGACATCTTTTCAATTCTGACTATGGTGTTGTATACCTATCCATAGTGTAGATTCCTTTATAATCCAAATAAACTCTTTGATATTACCTTTATATAGCCTCAATATTTTAGAGATACCTTTACATATCCTTCATATGTTTTCTTACCTTTATGTAGGTCATTCATGTTGCGATGTAGCCTTAGACTATAGTGTGGACATCAAAAAATCTCTAATGCAACAGAAATCCTCCATGAAGCTCTTTTATGTATCCTATTCCATCATAACATGGAGTTTTTTAGATATAAATATGTCAAATCCTTCATGCTACTAGAAATATACCCTCCAATGCAGTTACCCATTGCACCATAAGGGACATGAAAATGACCCTTACAGAACCCCACTTTCAAACTTACTAACCTTTCTATGGAATTTATAAATATAGAAAAACCTTTACATTAATCAAATTTTACCCTTATGCAACACAAATTATAGTGTGGTTCATTTCCACATATCATCAATATATCATACTTTCTCCAAAATTCTAGATTCTTCAAACCATTTCTAGATTCTTAAAAACTCTTCAAAATATTGACAACAAATCCAATCAACAAATACCTTTTGTTCCAATCCATACCATCTTTATTCAGAACCAAAAATTATGGTATAGGACATAGGCTCATGCTTGGACTTATAAATCCTTAATCAATCAATTCAACCACTTGTTTCAGTAATTCCTTTTATTCCTCAGGATTACATCAATAAGTAGGTTTATTAGGAAATTTTTCACCCAATATAAGGTTAATATGGGGTTAAATTACTCTAAAGGGTGGTAATATATGTTGGATATCATTAGAAAAAACTTCATTATATTATTCAATTAAATATTGATCTGAAAAATGCAGATTAATTTTATTTTAATTGCATGAAATTTTCATAAGAAAATATATGATTTTGTTTATGAATCTATTTCTACATTTGATATTTATTAATAAATAGGATATATATGGGATCTTATGGAATTTTTTTGAAGGTTTTGTGATGCCTTAAAAGGAGAAATCATTATATTCTTTTACCCAGATAAGGAAGAATATGTGTTCTTTCTCCCATCATATTTTGCTTCCCTGTCAAAGTAACATGGTCTTCCTGAAGGAGTTGGATGTGACCTAAATCCGTAACCCTTTTGCATATGATGTGTCTAGGATATTTATAAGATATGATAGGGTGATATCATAAATCATAAGTTTTCAAGATACCCCACTGTTATTTCATGGATCCATGAATTCCCATGGAATGATTGTCTATTGAATGATAAATGGTTATCATTTAAAGCTTATGAAAAATTGATTATTTAAGGAATTGTTTCATAAGATGGAATGTGAGGGAGGAGTTTCACTTAATCATGTGATGTATGAACTAGAAAATGTATTAACTTATGTGTTATAATTTATGATTTGATGCAATAACTCCCAAGGATTATCCTTTGGAGTTATACAAAGACATAGCTATGTGATGACTATTGTGTGTGTGCTTTCCTGAAGTCATGGAAAAATTACTCATCACTTGTTGTTCTCTTTTCCTACATAATTTAACACCCAAGGCACTAAGATTTCATAGAGTATGTAAGGGTCCCTCTCATATGATGAGAGATTTAGGAGAAACCTGTGGATACCTATGGAGGTAGGACGTCATTTGGATAGCACTAAGTAATATTTATCAAGAACATTTGAAGGTGTTCAAAGGTAATAAACATGACACAGATTATATTTGGTGAAAGGTATGTGTTTGGAAAAGTATAATTCACGGTTTCTATTATATATCATGGAAATCAGAAATTTTTGGTTTATTTATGCTTTTTCTATAATGACTAAGTTTTAATAGACCTCTAAGAAATGTAACAGTGATATTAGAGTGATTCCACGTTTTAATATTTGTGAAACCATGTTGAGAAATGAAGAAAAAAATAGTTCCATTTCTTATTGGTCACCATGAAAAATCCCATGTGGCACTATACTATAGAGGTTCTATCACCAATTCAAAACATCCATCTAGTATGGACTATGGCATGGAGGAATCCATTTTACATCAAAGTGTTAAGAATTATGGAATGTAACACGGGAAACTCATCATCACAATTTCTTGGAGAGATTCCCATTTATAACAGGCTTGATTCTCACAGTTTAACCATGCACCACAATCTTCTCTACACCATATCACCTCTTGTGGTCTTCTTAAAATTTCTATAGATTTAACACCATGGTGTAGTGGTAAAGGTAATCATTATTTACCTTCACACAAAAAGAATCTATGGAAAGGTGATCATAACATACCTTTACGTAGTGGGGGTGTACATAAAGGTAATCATTTATACATTTACTTAATGAACCTATATAAAGGTAGTTTATGTATTACCTTTACAAAGGAGAAAACTCCCATTCCAACCTTACATGAAGGATGCTACATAGAGGTAATATTTATGTTTCCTTTTCATAGGATAAAACTCTTATATTAAATTTATTCATACATACACTGCTAGAAAAATAAGTTATACCAATGTTTTAGAACCATTTTTATAGGCTCCATAACAATTGGTATATCCCATACCAATGGTTCTGGGAACTTTGGGGATTATTGGAATCAGTATAGGGCTATGATAATGGTTTCCTTTGAAACCATTGGTATAGCCCATGGCCAAATTTGAATACCCATGATTTGATGTAAATCATGGGAATACATCTATGCCAATGGTTCCTAAAACCATGGGTAAATATTAAAACCCAAAATTAATGTATTCCAATGGTTTTTTGAACCATTGGTATAGATTCCTATCCCTAATGGACAATAGCATCACCATCCAACACCTCTCACAGAACCTGCAAATAAATTAAAAACCATGGTACACATTTAATCACTAATAGAAAAAAGGATTTTAGTGATCGAAAAAAATACATCACTAAAGGATTATGGTGTTCACCTAGCATTCTCCAAATAGAGGATGATTTAGGCCCATCATTGTTTCCTAGAGCTTCCACTATTTTTTATATGCTATAGATGAGACTGAGATCACATATAGTGACCGCCAAATGATAGTTGCTATAGCCCATCCAGGAAAGACCTATATCAACCATCATATGGAGGCTTCTATAGGTTTTTCTATTTGAAATAAATCACAAAAACGTTAAAAAAATCCACTATATTTGAAAGATACAAAAAAATATTTCCAAAATATCTAAAACCATGGGCACATAAATCTGTTTGTCATGTCATCTTCCAAGCTCCATATCCATCATCGAATAAAATTGCATGCCAAAATTTAATAAAATAATTAGTACAAAAAAAAATATCCCAACTAATAATTGAAATAAAATAAAATATTTCAATTACAGTTTAGTACAATAGATTGAATTTATATGATTTTTAAAATATATTAATAATTCCTAATCATTTTTTAAAAATTTAAAATAGCTTATTTTATCATTCTGAGTAGACCGCACATTTTATTGATGTTTCTTCTACTCAAATACATCAAAAATAATAATTTAGTTTCCTTGTGATTTCATGTCATTTCAGAGTTGTTTTCTATGCATCTGACTGTTAAACGCATGTTTTGTGTTTTATGATACTAAAAGTATATTTTCCATCATCCTGGTCAAACGGAACCTCTGATGGACATACAGTCTACTCAAAAATTTCAAAATTCACACCATAATTTTTTTTGTGTGATTTCATGGAATTTAGAGGTCATTTAGTAGGTTTTGACCCCTGAACACACCTTTTTAAAGGGCATTAAATCTTTAAAAACAACATATTCATTCATTTTGTGCAAACCGAATGTTCTATTGATGTGTCATATGATCTTAAATGTCATGAATAATGATGATATGGTTATATTGTGATTTAAATTTATTCCCAAGTTATTTTCTATGGACTTAACCATTAAATGCCTGTTTTGGTGTTTTATGACACTAAAAGTGCATTTTTTATCCTCCTGGGAAAACTACAACTCGGATTTCCATTCATTATACTTGACTATTTCACAATTAACTCTATAGTTATTATCATTTGATTTCACATCATTTGGAGGTCATTCAACTAGTTTTGACCCCCAAACACACCTCTTTAATGGGCATCAAATCTTTAAAAACCACATATTCAGTTATTCCACGCAGACTACATGTCCAATTGATGTTCCTCCTACTCTTACACATCATGAATAATAATAATATGGTTTTACTATTATTTCAAGTCATTCTAATTTCTTTTTCTATAGATATGGTCATTAAACACGCGTTTTGGGGTTTTATGACACTAAAAGTGCATTTTCGGTACTCTCGAGAAACATCCAACTAAGATTGAAATTTTTTATACTCGACAATTTCAAAATTCATGCTATGGTTTTTGTATTCTAATTTCATGACATTCAGATGTTGTTCGGTTGGTTTTCACCCCTGAACGCACCTTTTTAAAAGGTGTCAAATATTTAAAAATCACACATTCAGTCGTTTTGAGCAGATCGCATGCCCGATTGATGTGTTATCTCCTCTTACACATTATCAATAATAATAAGATAGTTTTACTATGATTTCATGTTTTTATGAAGTTCTTTTCTATTGATATGACTACTAAACACATGTTTTAGTGTTTTATGACACTAATTTTTTTTCATTATCGCGGTCAAACAGGACCTCCAATTAGTGTATCGTTTACTTGACTATTTTATAATTCACTTATTAGTTGTTTTTATTTGATTTCATGGAATTATAAGGTTGTTCAACTAGTTTTTACCACCAGACATACCTTTTTAAAGGGCATCAAATCTTTAAAAACCACATATTCAGTCGTACCGCACAGACCGCACATCTGATTTATGTGTCGTCTACTCTTACACCTAAAGAATAATAATAAGATGGTTTTAATTTGATTTAAATTCATTTCAAGGTCTTTTTATATTGATCTGACCACTAAATGCTCATTTTAGTTTTTTATGACACTAAGTGTGTTTTCCGTCATCGCCAACAAATGAAACCCCCAATTGACATAACGTCTGCTTGACCATTTCACAATTCACTCCATGGTTGTTGTTCTCTAATTTCATAGCATTATTAGATTTTTTTGGTTGGTTTTGACCATAGGATGCACCTTTTAACAGGGACTCAAATATTTAAAACACATATATTTAGTCATGTCATGTAGTCTCCATGTTCAATTGACGTTCCATCTCCTTGTACACAGCACAAATAATAATAAGATGGTTTCCAATTATTTCAAGTAATTATGAGGTTGTTTTCTATGGATTTAACTATTAAACACATGTTTTGGTGTTTTATGACACTAAAATTGTGTTTTCCATCATCACGGTCAAACGACATCTCTGATTGACATACCGTTTACTCAAACATTTTAAAATTCAATTCAGGGTTTTTTTGTCTTATTTCATGGAATTTCAAGGTTGTTCGGATGGTTTTGACCACCAAACACACCTTTTTAAGGGTATCAAATATTTAAAAACCAAATATTAAGTCATTTCATGCATATTTCACATCCAATTCATGTTTTTCATCCTCATTCATGTCATAGATAATAATAATAATTTTTTTATATGATTTCGTGTCATTCCGAGATTGTTTTCTATGAATCTGACAGTTAAATGCTCATTTGGTGTTTTATGGCACTAAAAGTGCATTTTCCATCATCGTAATCAAACATAACCTCTGATTGAAGTACCATATACTCGACCATTTCAAAATTAAATCGACATTTGTTTCATCTGATTTCATGTCATTCTAAGGTTGTTCAGCTAGTTTTAACCACTGGACATACCTTTTTAAAGGGCATCAAATCTTTAAAAACCATAAATTCAGTCGTACTACACAGACTACACATCTAATTGACGTTTCATCTCCTCATAAAATTAAATAATAATAATAATATGTTTTCCTATTATTTCATGTCATTATGAGGTCATTTTCTATGCATTTGATTGTTAAATTATTGTTTTGGTGATTTATGACAGTAAAAGTGATTTTTCCATCATCCCAATCAAACGATACCTCCGATTGATGTAACATCTACTCAACCATTTCAAAATTCACTCCACAATTGTTTTCATATGATTTCATGGAATTATGAGGTCATTTGGATGGTTTTGACCACCGAATGCACATTTTTAAATGTCATCAAATCTTTAAAAACCCCATATTCAAATGTGTTGTGAAGAACGCATGTCTGGTTGATGTTTCATATCCTTATACATATCAAAAATAATAATAATATGGTTTTACAATGATTTCATGTCATTACATGGTTGTTTTCTATGGATCTGGCTGTTAAATTCCCTTTTGGTGTTTTATGACACCAGAAGTGCATTTTCCATCATCGTAGTCAAAAAACACCTCTGATTGACGTACTGTCTACTCTATTATATCACAATTCAATAAATAGTTATTTTTATCTGATTTCATTGTATTCTAAGGTAGTTTGGTTGGTTTTGACCACCATACACCTTTTTAATGGGCATCAAATCTATAAAAACCACAGATTCAGTCATACCGCACATACCGCATGTCCTCTTAACATTATGTCTGCTCGTACATTTCATGAATAATAATAATATGGTTTTTATGTGATTACATGTCATTAAAAGGTTGTTTGTTATGGATATGATTGTTAAACGCACGTTTTGGTGTTATATGACACTAAAAGTGTGTTTTCAATCATCGTGGTCAAAACAAAACCTCTGATTGATGTGATATCTACTTGACCATTTCACAATTCACTTGACGGTTGTTGTTGTTTGATTTCATGGAATTCCAAGGTCAATCGATAGGTTTTTACCACTATACAAACCTTTTTAAAGGGTATCAGATCTTTAAAAACTATATATTTAGTCATACCGTATAGACTGTATGTTCAATTGATGTTTCATCTACTCGTACATATCACGAATAATTATAAGACATTTTTTATATGATTTCAGTTCATTCTAAGTTCATGTTCTATAGATATGACCATTAAACACGTGTTTTGGTGTTTTATGACACTAAAGGTTCATTTTTTATCCTATCAAGAAAACACCAGCTCGGATTGAAATTTTTTCTACCCATCCATTTCAAAATTTATGCTACAATTGTTGTTGTATGATTTCATGGAATTCTAAGATCATCCAGCTAGTTTTGACCCTTGAACATGCCTTTTTAAAGAACGATAAATATGTAATAACCACATATTCAATAGTTTCAAGAAGACCACATGTTCAGTTTATGTTATGTCTACTTTTACACATCCCATATAATAATAAGATATTTTTCCTATTATTTCAAGTAATTCTGAGACTATTTTCTATAGATCTAATGGTTAAATGCTCATTTTGGTGTTTTATGACACTAAAAGTCTGTTTTCCTTCGTTACGGTCAAAAGAAACCTTATATTGATGTAAATTCTAATCTACTATTTCAAAATTCACTCCAAGTTTTTTTTTGTCCGATTTCATGGAATTTAGAGGTCATTTGGCTAGTTTTGACCACTAAATGCACCTTTTTAAATGGCATCAAATATTTAAAATCACATATTCAGTAGTGTCGTGTAGACTGCATGTTCGGTTGACATTATGTCTCCATGTACATGTCATGAATAATAATAAGATATTTTTCCTATGATTTTATATCATTATAAGGCTGTTTTCTATGTATTTTACTGTTAAACGCCCATTTTAGTGTTTTATGACACTAAAAGTGTGTTTTCCATCATCTCAGTCAAACAACACCTCCAATTGACATACCTTCAACTCGAACATTTTACAATTCATGATATGGTTGTTTTCATTTTATTTTATAGCATTTTGATGTTGTTATCTTGGTTTTGACCCCCGTACACACCTTTTTAAAGGGCATCAAATCTTTAAAACCTACATAAACAAATGAACAACTAACACCACTATTCTGTGTGGCTCGATTCATATCAACATTGCTAATACGGAATTTTTATCCACTATCATCCTAAGACTTGTAGTGATGAGCTGTAATAAACGGTTCATCAGCTAATTGGTTGAGTTCTTCACTCAAAGTATGAGTACTTAAATCATGCATATTGTGAATCTATAAATTTCACATAATTCAATGGATAAAGGATTTTGAAAATTCAACTCACTTAAACTATAAAAATATTAAATAAATTATTTATATGTACGTGAGTCTTGAACCACTCATGAAATGTTTTTAAATGATGTTTTTTGGATTTTATGGTCAGTTTCATGGGGTCTTTAATGTTTTAACTCAGTGATATGCATCCTAAATCACAACACAATAAAATTTAAGTAATAAAATAAATTTAGGAACATAAGGTATAATATATCAACTATGAAACTTATTGTATCAATGGCATAACCAATGGAGTATTGAACAACACATATCGATGAGCTTGAACCCACTCGTCATTGTGCATATCAAATGTTATTCCTTATCCAATTGGACACTCATCGTTACAGGAGGGTTTATCTGACTTTGTTTTAACCTCATAAATATATGAAGCACAAAAATTAGTGCACTCATCCATAAAATATCCCATGGAAATTGAAGATTCTGATTGAGCTTTGTTGCGCATATACCATTTCAATGTATTCAAGTATCTCTCTATTAGATACATCCACATAAATTAGATGGGACCACTAGCAATGACTTTTTCAGTTAAATGAACATTCAAGTGTACCATGTCATCAAAAAAAAGATGGAAGAAATAGTTTATATAGGTGACACAATGTAGGAACAATCTTATCCTTCTGCTTTTTCAAATCACTCATGTGATGATTCATTAATCAGAGCTATCTGGAAAAAAATAGAAACTTCAATCATCATCTCAACAACCTAGGTAAGTAATAAATCATGAATTTTAATTGGGATTAACTGTTAAAGAATAATATGATTATTGTAACTTTTCAAACCCTATAATTTCATGTTCATCATATTTACACATTTGGAAATATTAGAGAAAGAAACATTAAGCACCTTGACAGTCTTCAAAATTGATAGAAATGTTTGTTTCTCTTTTTTATTCATTTTATACTATGAAGCAGGAATTTAAGCCTGATTACCATCACCCAGATGTAAATGTAAATGTTTTCTCAATCCCATTTATTAAAAATGACATCAATTTTTGGTATTGTCCTTTGATTTCCCCTTGAAATTTAAAATAGTGCACAGTATATTATCATATGAATTTTTTCAATGTGTATCACATCCTAATTATGTCTTAAAATTTTATCTTTATAATAAAGAAATTTGAAAAAAATACTCCACATCTTCCAATTATGACTGTGCTATCTATTTTCAACAGGAATAGAAGAAAATGTTGGATCCAATAAATCCTAAAAATCATACATTGTATGGTTGTTTTCTTCATCAAGTTGTGCATGAATTAGAACCCGATACATTATTTTTGGTGATGGTTCATGCTCTTTATTCCCATAAAACGACACACTGTCTTTTCTAAACCTATGAAATGGAGGAATAAAGCGTTTATGGCCAAGATATGACCACTTTCTATAGTTCTTAATCCACATATATTTCTTAATTTTATTACAAAAAGAGAAAAATAATTATTATTTTGTACTCCAACCTGAAAAGTTGGCATACACTAAGAAGTCATTAATTATCTATAACAAAGTGGCCCAGTATCTAAACACTTCTTTAGCTGCAAAGTCAAAATACATTACACTATATGCCCAAAATGCATGTATCTTATCAATAAAAGGTTTCATATAAACATAGATTTTATCATCAGGTCCTCTCGTCCCATCAATTAGGGTTTCTTCATACATACCCATGGGGGGAGGTTGTATGGAACCAAAACCACTGTCCATGTACTATGTTTCTCACCAACCATTGACCTAAATGGGTTAGAATCATCTATTACTAAACCCAGTCAAACATTATTATCATCCTGAGAAAAGTATGGGTGTATTTGGTCAAACTCTTTCCATGAAAAATAATTTTCCAAGTGAGTTGATTTATCAACCTCTTTATTTCTCTCTGAATTCCAAGTCATTAATTCAGAAATTTTATCTAACATAAATAATATCTTCAGTCTTAGTTTCAGTGGGAAATAACACATCTTCTTAAAGGTAACTTGTTTCCCTTGATTTAAGAACCTATTAGGAAGAATCTAACTACCTTGGTTAATATCATTGGCCTTCTACCTGGATGAATAGAAAATAGTATAAGTATTGAATTGTTAATTCTATTTTATAAAAAACATATAGTTATTTTTTCTCACTTCAGTAGTCTCATATGTAAAACCAAATTCATCGGTCAACTCTCAATATTTATATAATGATTATGGAATCTTCACTCCAGTAGAGAGTACCATCTTTAACAATACCAAAAATATGTCGAATGAGGTGTTTGTCTACTGATTCAAGGCATTCATGTGTAATAATTAAATGATGAATGACAATTTACTAAATTTAGTGCATCCATAATATAATTCATTACATGCACTGTCAAGAATTTCAAATAATTTCAATGATTCTTCATCTATATAAGAATGTGGATTATTCCTTATAATGTCATCATTTATGAAATTATTGCCTTTAGGTTGAAACTAACACATCATATCATTGAGCATTATGTTCATCAGATTAATTTTTCTCAAATAAACATTTATATGAATACTTTCTGATTGGTGACATGAAACAGAATCTTGTCCATGACATGTCCATGTCTTATAGTTTTTCAAAAACCCATTCAGAAATAGATGTTCTCTAATACTATCTCATTTGAAGAAATATATGTTTTCACATTTTCTATATGGACAAATAATCAAATATCTTTGAATTCTACTAGTTAAATCCATAAATTTCTTAATCCACTCAAAATATTTAGCAAAAAATCTAGCATATTAATCCATCTCTTATTTACATCTGTATTTAGTAGAAATAAAATAATTGAAATATCTTATTTAAATTCTAAAAAACTCATATCATTAAAACTTACAGACTAATGAAGTTATATTCTGAGAAAAAATTTGAAGGATATGAAAAAAATACTTAGTGATGCTAAACTAGTTGGGGAAGTTATCAAATCTAACAAAATAATATATGAAAACACAATTAAAAACAATAATGAACATTAGATTCAACACTGTGAAGACCACTTCGAATATCATAATGTAGAGAATGTAAATTATATTGATCAAATAATTTACACATATATATTATAATGCAATATATTACATGGATTAACTATGAATATATTTTCATTCACCTACACACACATAAATTCTATAAAAAATGATTCAAATGAGAACGGGGGTAAAACTTCAAAAACTAAATACATTCGATGGTTTTATAAGATTAAAACCAAAAAATACATTCAAAAATACCAGAAACAAATCAGATTCAATACCAATAACATTCATTTAATATTTTTTTAGGTGTGATTTATTTTAAATAAAAATCAATTCTATAAAATTTAAATCACTAGCAAAAGGTTTCTTCACCTAATAAACAAATAAAGTTATCCTAAAATTGTCTAGGTAGTCAAACCTAAACTAATGATTTGATCATCATTACATGCTTACTTTCAAATAATATAGTAGGGTATCAGATCCATTACACCTTATAATACATGTGTTGTGAAATGAATAAGTGATTCGGTTTCTTCATGGAGACATCTAAGTGTTGCCACTGCACTTATAGAAAGAGATTGATTCGTATATAAAGACATTTTAGTGAGGAGTTTTCATAATTCTATAAATTTAAATTGGTTGAGTGATTAAATACATTTCTCACTCAAATTAATTTGTTTTCTAGAGAGTGATATTAAATAACAAGAACAATTATAAACATATTTTTAGTAAATTTCCTTTACTTTAGTTCATTATAACTAACTTACATTTCATTAACTTTATTCCCTCATATTATGAATTTATCTTTATTGATTTAATCATCATTCAACCTTGATTTTTCATTACTTTCAAAACACTTATTAATTTTGAAAAGTAATAATAATTTTAATAGAATGGTGATATAACACCACCTCATTGTGATAACAATCCATGTATCCAATCAGTGTGTTATATTATTATGTATTTGTAAAATCTACAGTCATGTTAACCCCTAATAATTCTCTTACACACTACTATCATACTCTTATAAATTCTTTTCATTTCAATCTATAACCATTCATAGTGGAATTATATTGCTTATATTTATCTATTCCCATATGAAACCAAAAGTATATATATTGGTGATAGTAAATGGACTACTATAATGAGAATGAAATTTTCCTCAGTGTAACTTGAGTCTTAAAGTAAAAAAATCAAACTTTCTCTACAACATTAAAAATCTTATGTAAAATTTACCAATCATGAAAAACATTGTTCTTTTCTTTATATAATAAAGTAATCTAATATGCATTCATCTTTATCTATCCATGTTTCAGAAAATTAATATTTCTATATACCTTATATCAAAAAATTGATAATGATATAATTAAAACCCAATAAGAACTATACTAAAGTTCAACTATAAAATTATGGGATTTTAGATATATATAACTACAAGGTGACATTCTTATAGTTGTCTAAAATATTATTCTGTAGGACCCTAAATAAACATCTAATTTCAAACTCTAATCATTTCTACTTGGTTGAACCACATTTTCTGAATCTTTTTTAATCTCCTAGTTAGAAACTTCAACATAACCATTAGTTTTTATATGGTATGAAATAAAAACCATATACATGAATATCTATTTCCAAAACATACCCATGTAATGGTGAATTAAAACCATAATCCCTATATTGCATATAAATTACAATACATGAAAAAATTATCAATGCATAGAACCAGAAAATATGGCTGAAAAGAAAAAACACTTGTTTTTTGAGGATTTAAAAAAAATATTAATTATATAAAATAAAGGCTAAATCAAATTTCAATATTAAACTATAAGAATAATAAATTTTCACAGATTACTAAAATAGCCTAGTAAACATTATTGGTATATGGGAAAAGGCATTACCTATGGAATAGTGGGGTGTACCATAATGACACTAACTAAATATCATAGATAATTTAATCAAATTAAAAAAAACAAGATTTTAGTGCTTAATTATTTGAACCAAGTTTCATATAACTATAGTACAGAAATAAAAAACAAGATGTTCATTTCAAAGTAATGAAAATTGATTACTCATAAAATATAATAATTCAGTAGCATTGAATAAATAAAAAATGAACATGAAAATACTGTAATATTAGAACCAAAATGAAAATTTGGGAATCAAGGGAGGCGATATAAAAAAATAGAAAAAAAAATTAGTATATAATTAATTTTATAACATAGTGAAATAAAACCATGGGAAAAAATTCAAATAAATTCACAATTATTTTGGATTCTTAGGAAAAAGTGAATAACATCTGAACACATTAATTAAATGAAAATTATATAAAAATAAAATCATATGGTCCCATTAAATCTATCACATAAAAATTTATAGCTACACTACAACATAAAAATTTCTTTGAAATCAAATTATTATTATTTTTATTAATGATATTATGATTAAGAAACCAAAAGAGGTGTAAAATCAAAAATAAAAAACCCAATTAATTTCTCATATCCGTACAACATTAAATAGTGAATACAGACTAAATCCCAATTCACACTCCTTCCACAAACATCAAATGCTATACTGGCAGTAAAAAAAGGAAGATATTAGATGATTATGAGAGTATAAGTAGCTAATGGATTTATGGAAAGATGAAGTAGCCATGTGATAATCACCAAATTTTCAAATTGGATACATAATATTAAATTTGAATTTTAAAAACTCATCTAAGGGGGCTTGACCACAGGTAAAGGGGTGGTGACGGGATTGGGGATCCATGATGGGATGCAATAGGGGTATCAATGATGGGGTATCGATGGGGGCTAGGTGGGGGGTCTTGATAGAGGATGGGGGATTAACGGAGGTGGGAGGGCTTGACGGAGGTGGGAGGTCTTGACAATAGGGCACAATGAGGCTAGGATGGTTTGACTGTGGCAGAATAGTTTGACGGCGCAACACGAAGGTGGGGGTGGGGTTCGTAGGGTCATAGGAGGTTTATGAGGTCATGGGAGGATGAATGAGAGTGAATGGGGGGATAATTTAGGTAGGGGAGATAAAAATTACAGTGACTTCCAAATGTTGGTCTCTAATAATATATAGACCCTACTTTTTCTTACATTACTATTAAATCATTTTAAATATAAACAATATAATAGTGTTACAAAACTAGGATACAAAGGTTTAGTGTCTTGGGAGAATTAGAACCACATATAACATTTAAATAATGAAACAAAAAAATTAATTTAATTCATTATTCTCTATATTCTTATTCGCCCTTATGTTCTTTTATAAGTATAAGTAGTCACTTGAGGATATGCATCAAAGAAAAGGGTGAGCTAAAAGCCTAGTGAGAGGATAGATAAGAACATGAATCAATATAAAATGTGGTGATCATAATAATAATCATAAAAACATAAGCATATAATCACCATCATAATAATGATAGGTAGAATTAGATAAAGGCATGAAATGTGGAAATGCATAAAAATGAAACATCGTGTCTTAGTGTTCAACTACCACACAAAGTTTTAAACAAGGCTATCATCATGTTCACACATAACATATGTTCATAAAAATAAAATAATCATTGTGAACAAATTTAGCATCATGATCAAGTATATTTCACATTATCTCATGAGATACATCACATTACCCCATGCATTGGGGTGCTATATAATTTTGGGAACGCCCGTCACATCATAACATTTACATAATCATTCTTGCCACATAGAACATATATCAATCATTAACATAAAATAACTCATGGAAATAAATGAGTTTCATGATCATTTCATAAATAATACATTCTTGAATAAAATTTTGGATTCCGAAAATAAAAATGGAATAACATAATTTTTATAAGAATCATCAATCATGAGTGAAGAAGAAACAATCTCAATAGAAGTAAAAGATGTGTTTTTTAGAAAGAATATTTATTTTGAAAAAATATTTACATTTGTATTAAAATTAGATTATAAACATGTATATCCTAGAAAAAAAAATTATAAAAAATAAATTATATTTTAGGAATATTAAAGAATATATGCACTGAAATTTGTCATGAAAGAGGAATAACCCAAAGAAAGGAAATTGGATTTGAGAATCCCCTTACCTTATGTATGAATGCTTTTTTCAGTTTAATATCTTGTATAATGAAAATAGATTCATTAATTACAAAATAAAAAACCTAAATTACATTTATTTGACTTATTATAATTTTATTAAGTTCATTAATGGCCATTATGATGTGTTTTAGTGTTCAATTTTATCATTTGGGAGTGTTTTCTTGGTTTTCATGATCGGTTCACTTGTATACATGTATGAAAGATCATGTAAAATGGGAATAATTATCCATAATTGATATTATATGTTATTAATGAACATCCAAAAGTTTAATTGGTATTATATATTATTTTTTTCCTAGATATGATGATGATTCATTAGATAAAATGTTAATGATAATCGTTTAGATTAATTTGGCAGTTTTTCGATCACAACAAACTCGTTTTGTTTTATTATTTAATATTATGTATATAAGTTAGTTACAGAACATAAAAAAGGTTATAAAATAATGTTTACAATATTTTTAAACTATTATAATGGTTTTAAGACCATCCTTTAAGGCAGTAAATGAAAATGAAAACTTGTCATCCTTGAAGGTGACAAAACAACACCTCACAAACGACATTTCCATTTTTAGAATAAAATATAGAGGAGAAGGGGTTTGATGATAGATTATTCCATTAACATACTAAAATTTCAGTATATATAATATACTATAGTTATAATTCCACTTGTATAATGGGATATTATGAGATAATAAGAAAATAAAATAAAAAAAGAAAAGAAATTAAAAGAAAAGAAAGAGGATTTTACCTCTTGAATTCTTCTCCTTGAGAACCACCTTAGAGAGATTGGTTTTTGGTATTTTGTTGATACAAAAGTCTTTTGTATGTGGGGGTATTGGGGATAGGATTGGGTAGAAATTGGAAAATATTCAAGGATTTGGAGGTTTGAGGAGAAGGGGTAGTTAGGGGTGGTATTTATAGTGGAGGATAGGGTGTTTTTTTATTATTTTATTCATTAGTTTATTATTTTGACTCAATACTATGAATAGTTTTAACCTTATCACTACATATTATAAAATAATTAAGTATATTTCTAGATTATAGGATTAAAATAGTCATACATCATCTATGACTCAATAATTCATGTATTTATTAAATACCGCAAATTACCGTATTTCACTATTCACTAGAAATTCAACTATTTTAGAAAAATCCCAAAAAAATAACCCTAACCATTTTTAAATGTGTAAAATTCAAAAATGGACTCCATTTTATGAAAATAGTTTTCTAAATATGATAAATTTAGTTTATAATAAAATCGTCATTTATTCGAAAAATAATGATTTTAAAATTATAATTGATTTTATGAAACTTTGAAAAATTACTTAAGGTCTCGTAAAATTATCTTATAATCATAAGATAGAAAAATACTAATTTATGAATAAATTTTATGAAAATAAATTTTATTTTAAATTGTTATATTATTTATAAAATTGTAATTAAATATTTATAACTTACAAAAATACCAACACTTAATTTATCTTTTCTAAAATGTTTATTTACTTATACCAGGAAATAAATATATCATATTTTAATTAATAAGATACATAAATTTTATTTATACTTTCATAGGTGAGGTTATTATTCTATTTTCCAGATTATTATTATTAATGGTCATATTACTATTCCAAATTTCAAGTTACTATTCCAAATTTCAAGTTACTATTCCATTGGTATAGGTTTCTTAACTTCTAGAACTACCTTTTTTTTATTAATTATTCGTTTATAAAGTTTTTATCTTGTATTATATGTGATTTTATTTTATTTACACTATATGTAATAATTATAGGAAGGGAGTTTCTATTGATAAAATTCTTGATTGTCACATTCTTCCCTCCTTATGAAATTTCGCCCTCAAAATTTCATTTTCATACTATGGTGAAAACAAGTGAGGGTACTTCTCTGTCATCACTTCCTCCAGTTCCCATGTTTCCACTTTGTACGTATTGTTCCTCTATAGTACTTTGACCAAGTGAGTTGTCTTGTTGCATAGAACTTTATCTCTACAGTCCAATATCTTCATCAGTTTCTCCTCATAAGAGGGATCATTTTCCAACTGCACCACCTCTGGATTCGGTACATGTGAGGGATTTGGTATGTACTTCCTAAAGAGGGATACATGGAATACATCATGTACTTGAGTCATAGTGGTTGGAAGTGTTGGTCAATATTCCATAACTCCGACATGATCAAGAATCTTGAAGGGGTCGATGTACCTGGGACTCAACTTTCCTTTATTCCTAAATCTCATGATCCTCTTCCATGGAGATATGTAGAGGAATACCATGTCTCCAACCTCAAACTCTATGTCCCGTCGATAATTTTATGTATAGCTCTTCTATCAATTTTGGGTTGTCTTGATGTGTTGCTGAATAGTTTTCACCTTTTCCACCATTTCTTCAACCATTTCAAGCCCTAGCAGCTTACATTCACCAACCTCATCCTAGCATGCTGGTGTTCTATATATTTTCCCATAAAGGGATTCATATAGATCCATTTGTATGCTTAAGTGGAAACTATAGTTTTAAGAGAACTCGACAGAGGAAGATGTTGGTCTCATCCTTCTTTGAAGTCCATAGAACATGATCTCAACATGTCTTCCAATATTTGAATTTTCTTCTCATATTGGACATTAGTTTGGGGATGATAATACATACTTAAGTTCATCTAAATTTTTAGAGCATGTTGGATACTTTTCCAAAACTTTTAGGTGAATCTTGTATCTTGATCAAATATAATCAATAGTGGTACTCCATGCAGCCTTACCACTTCTCTGATATATATTCATGCAAGCTGATCTAATTAGAAGACATATCGAATTGTGATAAAGTGAGTTGTCTTTGTGATATGATCCACAACAACCCATACAAAATTTTCTCCTCTGAATGTCTTCAGAATTTTGGTGACAAAGTACATGGTGATATTTTCCTATTTCCATGTTAGTATGGGTAATGGTTGCATCATCCCCTTGGAATTTTTCCTTTCAGCCTTCACTTTTTGAAATACCAGGTACTTTTATGTATATCCAATGATCTACTTCTTTATATTGTTTCACCAATAGTTCTCTCAGAGATCTCGATACATATTTGTGCTCCCTGGTTGAATAGAGAAGGTTGAGATTTGTGCGTCACTGACAAGCTCATTCTTTATCTCTAGATTGGATGGTACTCATAGTCATGACCCAAATCTTAAAAATCCATCCACATCAATTTTGAACTCTGAGGATTTCTATTTTTTGAGAGCCTCCACCTTCTTCTGAATTTCCACAACACACTAGTGCAGAAAATATTTTTTACGTCGGTTATTTTTCATTATTTACGTCGGTTTTTAGGCGACGTTAATACGGACGACGTTATAAATAACATTTTTTACGTCGGTTATTTAAAACCCGACGTAACATCCCTAACATCACGGTGTTTATCACGTCGGTTCATTAATAACCGACGTGAAAAATGATGGGGGATGGGGATTTATAACGGCGGTTATTATATAACCGCCGTGATAAACCGCGGGTGGGGGGGTTTAGCACGTCGGTTATATAATAACCGACGTGATAAATATGCGCGGGGGGGGGGGTTTATCACGTCGGTTATTTCTAAACCGACGTGATAAAACGCCTGGGATATCGTTTATCACGTCGGTTATGACATAACCGACGTGATTAACCCTTCCCAGGGCCTATTATCACGTCGGTTTCTTAAATAACCGACGTGATAAAAAGGTCTGGGAAACGTTTTAGCACGTCGGTTATCCAATAACCGACGTGGTAAATCGATTCCCAGGCCTTTTAGCATGTCGGTTATATTAAGAACCGATGTGATAAAAGGCCCGGGAACGGTTTATCACGTCGGTTCTCGAAAAAACCGACGTGATAAACCCCTACCGATTTATTTACCACGTCGGTTATAAAATAACCGACGTGAAAGCGATATTTTTTTTTTAAATAATTGCACTGCTCTCACCAAAAAGCAACCAGAAACCAAACAACAAAAATAACCATGCCATCCCTCCCCCAAGCCCCAACTGAACCCCACCCTCATCTATACCCACCTAACAACCTGGCCAGCCCTCCCCCACCACATTGGATCCCCACCACAACCCTTGGACACCCCCCACCCCTTGGACAGCCCCCCCACCCTCATTTACACCCCCACGACCCCTAGTACGGCCTCAAACACCCATTGGACACCCCTCCCATATCCCTTGGACACCCCCCACCCCTTGGACACCCCCCCCACCCCTTGGACAGCCCCCCCCCCCCCCCCACCCTCATTTACACCCCCAAGACCCCTAGTACAGCCTCAAACACCCATTGGACACCCCCACACACCTTGACAGCCCTCCCAGACCCCTTGGACACCCTCCCCCCCCCCCCCCCGACCCCTGGACACCCCCCCCCGAGCCCTTGGACAGCCCCAAACACCCCTTGGACACCCCTCCCATATCCCTTGGACAGCCCCCCACCCCTTGGACACCCCCCCACCCCTTGGACAGCCCCCCCACCCTCATTTACACCCAACCGGCCCCTTGGACAGAACTCCCAGACACCTTGGACACCACTCCCATATCCCTTGGACACCCCCCACCCCTTGGACACCCCCACCCCTTCGACAGCCCCCCCCCCCACCCTTATTTACACCCCCCAAACACTAGGACAGCCCCAAACACCCCTTGGACACCCCTCCCATATCCCTTGGACACCCCCCCCCCCACCCCTTGGACACCCCCCCACCCCTTGGACAGCCCCCCACCCCCTGGACACCCCCCCCGACCCCTTGGAACCCCCCCCCCCCCCCCGACCCCTTGGAAACCCCCCCCCCATCCCCTTGGACAGCCCCAAACACCCCTTGGACACCCCTCCTATATCCCTTGGACACCCCCCACCACTTGGAAACCCCCCCCCCCACCCCTTGGACAGCCCCCCCCACCCTCATTTACACCCAACCGACCCCTTGGACAGCCCCAAACACACCTTGGACACCCCTCCCATATCCCTTGGACACCCCCCACCCCTTGGACACCCCCCCCCACCCTCATTTACACCCCCCCCCCCCCCCCCCGACCCCTAGGACAGCCCCAAACACACCTTGGACACCCCTCCCATATCCCTTGGACACCCCCCAAACACCCACCCACCCCCTTGGAACCTCTCCCCCCATACCAAAATCCAGACCAGAAAAACCATCAACAGTAGACCAAAACAAGAAGTAGAGAAAAATTAAACATTCACTTATATAACATTCAAAACTTACACTGTCAACTTCAAAAAAAACTAAATCCAACCTAAACGACTACGAAATACACAATTACATTGACAATATTCAAAATTACATTTTACATTACAAACAACTAAAAGTCAATCAAACCTGTAAAATAATTTGACCACTCCACTTGAAAGTGTTTGATATCTTCAGCAGTAAAGGGTTGAGGGTCATCAAAAAGCTACAAAGGAAAAGGATAGTAGTCAACGTGTATAATGAATAAATCAAATTGAAATATTATGAGAAAGAGGAAATCTTACCAAGTCAAAACTCAGAATTGTCCCAGTTGTTATTATTTCATACATAAATCTTAACATGTAATATCCGCATTCGATGATGCCTTGTTGCTCATGACATTTTTGTTTGAATGAGTGTAAATTCAATATATTATTTTTATGTAATAAATCAAAATGTACAAATTATAAATGTATATTTACCTTCGCATGTACATATTTGATCTTGAAATTCCTTTTCTTTGCGCTTTTTCGAAAGTGGACCCATGCCCTGTTAGAAAATAATACGAATGGGGTAAATTTAAAATTCATTATAATATATAAAACTATTGTGAAATTGAAACTTACGTTTCCAATATATTCTTAAAACTTTCTCGCACATCATCATGGAGAGAGCATATCCAATAAAGTGCTTTCTCCCTAGGGCAAAAAACCCCTAACATCCAATGATCCCTGATAAAAGGAAATTTAACGTTAGTGGTTTTTTATGTTAAAAGATAATTAACTCTTTGAGAGGGATGTGTTTCATACCTCTCACAAAAAGGCATCATCCAACACTGTGTGATTACATTCTTTTCAAATATATCAGCAATATAAATCATTCTTTGTTCCTCATCCAATGCACATGCTTCAGGAGAAATCAATTGTGGGTCCACGAATCCATATACATCTGTCAGCTCATTCCTCTCACAAATTTTATACAGATACCTAATACAAAGCAGACATAAGTATACATTTTTAATAAATATAACGCAAGGAAAAGGTGTTAAGACTTACATGATAAAAATTTGCACCACGTTGATGCCCAACTTATCTCCAGTGAAAAACTCCATGATATCAGTTTTCATAATCCCCACACTTAGTTCACGTCCACAGACATGAGCTTCCATTTCTCATGTCTAGATGGAGGGGATGGAGGGGCCACCTCTCCAGAGCTTGAAGACTCGGCTCTTAGTTGTTGAAATTTTTCTGCCATCATTTGTTCTTCCAATAATGCATACCCTCCCCGAGATAAACTATGAGGGTATACATTTTTAGATTGGATCTCTTGATAAGCTTTCCTTGTTTGCTGTAAATTAAGAATAAGTAATCATTAACAAAACAATAATAAGATCATTTATATAAGAAAGCTTATAAAAGTTTACATTTCCCTTACCAAAAATGATTCTTTTCTTCTACTTTCAAAAAATTGTCTCTATGTGTCTTCATCTATAAAAGGATATATACGACATGGATTCTCACAACTCCTATGACCATAAATGAAATCAGATGAGATGGTTGATTTGAAATCCCTCCATCTCCTAGCATCCAACGATAAGCATTTCTTCCTGACTCCTCCAGTGTCAGGAATATCAAATGTCATCTGATAAAAAAGAGGTTAAAAATATTATATATACTAGAAACATTTAAAGAACAGTCAAAAAATAGCAAAAGATATTACCAAAATGGTCTCCCACAGCTGAGAAATTATCGCCTTATCCACACTTCTCCAATCATCATAGAGAATGCTTACTTTGCTCTTAGCCTGAGTTGCTACAAAACCCTTAAAATCTTTAGCATTTGGACCTCTAGGAAGATCATCATCATCAAACTCCACGACTATCCTCTCCTCCTTCGTACGGGCAAGTGATAATTTTGGTAAACGTGTGCACCCACGCTTACCAACCTTTGAACTCTTTTTCGTAATAGGAGCATGTGAATGTTCCTCCCCAGATGTATGACCAATATGCTCATCTCCAGAATCATGTGGCTGATCAACTGATTGATCTGTCATTTTCCTTCAAATCAAAAAAACAAACATTAGTTCACAAATATACAAATTCAAATATTGTAATACTACTTAATCAGAAAATAGAAAAGTGTACTAAATTACATAATAGTAAACATTGGTAATATGGTAAGCATGTTAAACAATGATAAACATGGTAAACACAGTCTGTTGTACCCCTCTCTCTTGGATTTTAATGATCACAATCACTCTTATTATGTTCTAACTTGTTTTCAAGTGTTTTTGTTGATAGGCAAAAGGTTGCCAAGGAGTTGGCCCAAGAAAGCTAAAAAGTGGACTCACTGAGTCCACTGGTCAGCCGGTGTGAGCTCACCGGCCAGCCGGAGGACCCAGTCAGTAGACTTGCCCACTGCCTGGTGTCACCGGCCGGCCGCTGGCTCATCACCGGCCGGCCAGTGGACCAGACAGAGCTTTGCTGTCTGGACCACCGGCCAACCGGTGATCCACCACCGGCCAGCCGGTGCGCCCAGGACTTCTCCTCTTTACGGTTTTATCATTTTGGTTTGATACATGTTTTAATAAGTAAAAAATTTACAATATCTAACATTATATGAAAAAACTAAATGTAAACAAGAAATAAATATGTGTTACCTGTAATTTTAGGAATGTGCAGTTGGATTGTTTTCCCAAATTCCTTCGTCGTGATCGTTCCTTATGGCACAAACCATGTCTTCAACATACTCATCATTATGTTCTGTTAATCTTTCCATGGAAGTAGGGATCTCACATAAATCAGCATCTTCATCAAATTCATCCTCACCAACATATTGTTTTTTCCCTTGTAAAACAACATCCCACTGCATATCTGATTGATCTACTACATAGAAAATTTATTTGGCATGTGTTGCCATTATAAAAGAATCAGCTGTGTCTTCCAATCTATTTAGATTAACAAGTGTCATTCCAAATTCATCGTGTCTGACACTGTTGTTACTGATAAACCATTTACAGTTAAAAACAGGAACTTTAATTTTAAATTAATCAGCCTCCCATATGTCTTCAATCACTCCATAATATGCACTTGATGCCGAAATTGGGTTTCTGTCCTTAGCACTTGAAAAATGCATTGCTTCTGCAAACACCAATACACCACTATTCTGAACTGCACTTCTGTTGTCCTGAGCTTTTGTATGAAATGTATAGCCATTAATTTCATAAGCGGACCATGTTATCACATTTAAAGATGGACCACCCACTATCCATTTTAATGTC
Source organism: Viscum album (assembly GCA_963277665.1). Taxonomy (NCBI): domain Eukaryota; kingdom Viridiplantae; phylum Streptophyta; class Magnoliopsida; order Santalales; family Viscaceae; genus Viscum; species Viscum album. Next base: position 1,114,479,572 of record OY728157.1, read on the forward strand.
TCTGATACATCTGATCTACCAAGCAAGGTCTTTTTAAACCATGGCAAAAAAGTTTTGTTGTGCTCATTCAAAATCCACATTTCTTTCTTCTTTGGATGACATTGTTTTAACTCATTAATATGCAATGTGATATACGATTGAACATCATCTATGTTATTCAAGATGTATGATTCTAACTTCTTCATCTGTTCAGCTGACAGTGATTTGACTTTCAAGCCACGAATCCCCTTTCCCTCATTATTAACCCGTTCATGGCGAGATGGAGGCAAACCTATGTGTTGCGCCGTAGCCAAGTAGCTCGTACAAAACTATGCTACCTCCTCAGAAATATACTTTTCAATAATGGAGGCTTCAGGTCGATATGGATTTTTAACATATCCCTTTAATATTTTCATATACCTTTCAAAAGGATACATCCAACGAAGATATACAGGTCCACAAAGCTTTATTTCTCGAACCAGATGAATCATTAAATGCACCATCATATCAAAAAAAGTTGGAGGAAAATAAATTTCCAAATGACAAAGTATAAAAATTGCATCCTTTTCCAAAATGTTCAAAGCATTCACATCAATCGCCTTGTTACAAATTGAATTGAAAAAATAACACAACCTCATTATAGTCTTTCTGACACGGATGGGCAATATTCCACGCAGTGCAACTGGTAGAATTTGTTGCATCATGACGTGACAATCATGTGATTTCATACCTATCAACTTCAAGTCTTTCAATGAGACAAAATTTTTTACATTTGAAGAATAACCTTGAGGCACTTTGATATCATGAAAACACTGACAGAAGCTACTTTTCTCCCTCTTCGATAATGTATGACAAGCCGGGGGAAGAAATGTTCGTCTTCCTTTAGGAGTGGGAGCTAACTCCAAACGTATTCCCATTGATAGTAGGTCTAACCTTGCATTCAACCCATCTTTTGTCTTTCCTTTAATATCTAGCAATGTTCCGATCAAAGAATCACAGATATTCTTCTCCACGTGCATGACATCAATATTATGTTTGACTTCATGATACCTCCAATATGGTAGCTCAAAAAATATTGACCTTTTCTTCCAAATATGTCTATCATTACCAGATTTCTGTGTCTTTCCCAATGTCACATCAAGGTTTTTCACCCTCTCAAAATAAAAATCTGGGGATAAAGGTTTTGGAGCAGTATCAAATTCTTGTGAGCCATTGAATGCCTTTTTTAGTCTTCTATAAGGGTGATCCATAGGCAAAAACTTTCGATGACCCATGTACACTGTTTTCCTCCCATGATGCAATTGACAATATGACGTCTGTTGTTCGCAAATTGGACATGCTTTATGCCCTTTAACACTGTATCCATACAAATTTCCATATGCTGGGAAGTCATTTATAGTGAATAGAAGCACTGCATGCAGTTGAAAATATTCCATTTTATAAGAATCATACACCCTAATACCATCAGCCCATAACAGTTTCAAATCATCAATCAGCGGTGACAAGTATACATCAATATCATTGCCGGGTTGCTTTGGACCAGAGATCATGATACTCAACATGACATATTTGCGCTTCATACAAACTTCATGAGAGAGGTTGTAAATTACCAATAAAACAGGCCATGAACTATGTGTGCTACTGAGGGTTCGGTATGGATTCATTCCATCTGTGCACAAGCCTAGTCTCATATTTCTAATTTCATTTCCAAATGTAGGGTACTGGGCATCAATTTTCTTCCATTGTGAACAATCAGCTGGATGAAGTATTTTTCCATCACATACCCGCTCATCAGCATGTCATCTTAACCTTTTTGCATCATGTGAATTAGCAAATAAACGTTTGAAACGAGGAATTATAGAAAGATACCAAAATACCTTTGAAGGGAGCTTTGTAATCTCTACATCAGCTTGTGATTTTTCTTTCACCTTATACCGTGATGTCCCACATTTAGGACACTCTTTCAGAAATTCATATTCCTTCCTATATATAATGCAGTCATTCGGAAAGGCATGTATTTTCCTGTATCCCAATCCCATCGGGCATAATATTTTTTTGGCCTTATAATGTGAATCTGGAAGATCGTTATCTTTTGGAAGAATGTCTTTCATCAATTGTAGCAGCTCTGTAAAACTTCTGTCACTCCATCCATGTTTCGCCTTCAGGTTAATCAATCTTAACACCGCCGACAAAACCGTAAAATCTGTACAACCAGGATATAATGGTTTTTCGGCATCACCATATAGACGTGAAACTGTCGGTTCTATCTCAATTTGTTCTGCTACAATATCGCGAATCATTTCTTCAATTCCATCGGAGTTACCATCTTGCGATTCATTATCATCAGTGACATTCTGTCCAGTTTCGCCATGCCAAATCCAAGGGTTGTAACTCAGATTGAAACCATGACAAATCAGATGATCTTTTATCTCTCTACTTTTCAACTTCTTCATATTCAGACATTTCAGGCATGGACAGAAAAAAATGTCACTACTTGGAACATTTCGTTTAGCAAATTCCAAAAAGGCATCAACACCTTCCTCATATTCATTGCTCATTCGATGTGCCGTAATCCAACTTCGACTCATTATTACCTATAACAAATAGCAAAAATATATATATTTTTTAGATAAGACAAATATATGTTTATATGAAAAAAATCATAATTTGAATGTAAACAATTTTGAAATATAAAACAAATCGATGTGTATTTAAAAAAATATGCTTGAATATTATTTTTTTAAAAAAATATAGTAAGATATAACACCCCCCCTGGACACCCCCCGACCCCTCTGGACAGCCCCCCGCCCCTCCTGGACACCACCCCCCCACCCCCTACCCCCTTGGACACCCCCCTAGACATCCCCCAACCCTTTGGACAGCCCCCCCACCCACCCGGACAACCCCAAATACCCTCTGGAGAGGCCGCCACCCACTTGGACAGCCCCCCACACCCATCCACCCCCTTGGACACCCCCCTGGACACCCCACCGACCCCTCTGGACAGGCCGCCACCCCCTTGGACAGCCCCCCACACCCACCCATCCCCTTGGACACCACCCTGGACACCCCCCGACCCCTCTGGACAGCCCTCGACCCCTCTAGAAAGAACCCCCACCCCTCCTGGACACAACCCCCCACCCCCGACCTGCTTGGACACCCCCCTGGACACCCCCCAACCCTCTGGACAGCCCCCCCCCCCCCACCCCTCCTAAACACCACCCCCCACCCCCTACCCCCTCGGACACCCCCCTGGACACCCCCAAACACCCACCCACACCCTTGGACAGCCCCCCACACCCACCCACCCCCTTGTAAACCCCCCTGGACACCCCCCGACCCCTCTGGACAGCCCCCCACCCCTCCTGGACACCATCCCCCACCCCCTACCCCCTTGGACACCCCCCTGGACATCCCCCAACCCTCTGGGCCGCCCCCCCACCCACCCGGATAACCCCAAATACCCTCTGGAGAGGCCACCACCCACTTGGACAGCCCCCCACACCCATCCACCCCCTTGGACACCCCCCTGGACACCCCACCGACCCCTCTGGACAGGCCGACACCCCCTTGGACAGCCCCCCACACCCACCCATCCCCTTGGACACCACCCTGGACACCCCCTGACCCCTTTGGACAGCCCCCGACCCCTCTATAAAGCACCCCCACCCCTCCTGGACACAACCCCCCCCCCCCCACCCCCGACCTGCTTGGACACCCCCCTGGACACCCCCCAACCCTCTGGACAGCCCCCCCACCCCTCCTAAACACCACCCCCCACCCCCTACCCCCTTGGACACCCCCCTGGACACCCCCCAACACCCACCCACACCCTTGGACATCCCCCCACACCCACCCACCCCCTTGTAAACCCCCCTGGACACCCCCCGACCCCTCTGGACAGCCCCCCGCCCCTACTGGACACCACCCCCCACCCCCTACCCCCTTGGATACCCCCCTGGACATCCCCCAACCCTCTGGACAGCCCCCCCACCCACCCGGACAACCCCAAATACCCTCTGGAGAGGCCGCCACCCACTTGGACAGCCCCCCACACCCATCCAACCCCTTGGACACCCCCCTGGACACCCCACCGACCCCTCTGGACAGGCCGCCACCCCCTTGGACAGCCCCCCACACCCACCCATCCCCTTGGACACCACCCTGGACACCCCCCGACCCCTCTGGACATCCCCTGACCCCTCTAGAAAGTACCCCCACCCCTCCTGGACACAACCCCCCACCCCTGACCTGCTTGGACACCCCCCTGGACACCCCCCAACCCTCTGGACAGCCCCCCCACCCCTCCTAAACACTACCCCCACCCCCTACCCCCTTGGACACCCCCCTGGACACCCCCCAACACCCACCCACACCCTTGGACAGCCCCCCACACCCACCCACCCCCTTGTAAACCCCCCTGGACACCCCCCGACCCCTCTGGACAGCCCCCCACCCCTCCTGGACACCACCCCCCACACCCTACCCCCTTGGACACCCCCCTGGACACCCCCCAACCCTCTTGATAGCCCTCCCACCCCCCTGGAATCACTGAAAATTTACCATAACAAGAAGTTGGTCCATTCAAAGAATGTTTTTAGGTGTGGAGGAAGAACTGAGTTTCAATAGATAGAGAAGGAACTCGACATTAGGTTGTCTATTCCAGGTGTGGATTTGAAGGAGTTAATGTTTGTTCAGTGACCCAAGAGATTGAATCAGAAATTCAGATGTTGTGTCATTTTCTCATGATGAGGATGAATAATTGGTGGGGTTTGACTTTTAAATGGAGAGCTTAGCAGACCATCATATTTTCTATAGATCAGTAAAGGATGTTAGCATCTAACATAAGGATTAAGGGATGCTTTCATATCCAAATATGTATGTTGATGGATGCAATGGATCTAGTAGAGGTTCTAGAAAGAATGGTGGTTTTATTTGTTTAGGATAAGTAGTGAATAAAAAACTAGTTAATTTTTTACTTTCTGAAAAGAGGGTATCTAAAATTTTTAACATGCCGAGGGGAAATCTGGCGAGTCCTCCTCGTGAAACTTTGTTTGCAGGGGTGAAAATGGTGATGTGATCCCAAATCCATGCACCTATGCCATGGTTGTGTGTGAATAAAGTAGTAACAACTGTAAAAGGGCAACCCATCCAAATGGACACGCCCCAACCCTCTCGGGGATTTATAGAAAACGATGAAAAATTAGTGAAATCATAAAATTAGTCAATATTGCAAGTCGAACTAATAGATCTAGGGATGATAAATAAGATTATGGTGCCAAAACAAGTTAAAAGGGTTCGCAATCGAAGAATCTTAGCTAGTTTCAACAAAAAAATCACAACACATATATATATACTATCCGCGAAAAAAAACGAACGAGTGGGAGGATTACCTGAGTGCTGCGAGTTTAGATGATTGATCCGAGGAGATTAACTATGAGAAACGATGATCGCAAAACGAATCTAAACCAACGAAATGGACGAGCCGATTCGGGTTTACGCGCGAGAGAGACGAGTCGCGACTGTCGAAGGTAAACTCGCGAATGACAATCCACAGGTCTGGGTAAATTTTTAAATGAGTTATCACGTCGGTTATTCAATAACCGACGTTATAATTTTTTTAAAAACATTTATAACGTCGGTTATTCAATAACCGACGTAAAAACCTTCCTCCGATTCTTTTTTTACGTCGGTTATTTTATAACCGACGTTATAAAGGGCTCAAAATCCGCGTTTTTTTACGTCGGTTATTCCATAACCGACGTCAAAAACATCTGCGGATTCTTTTTTTACGTCGGTTATAAAATAACCGACGTAAAAAGGCCTTCAAAAACCGCGTTTTTTACGTCGGTTATTGAATAACCGACGTAATAACTCGTACATATGTCAATTTGTTACGTCGGTTATTGAATAACCGATGTAACAAACACCCCCCGCTTCTGTTTTTTACGGCGGTTAATGTATAACCGACGTAAAAAACGAAGCCGCGCGATTAATAATGTCGATTATAAAAATAACCGACGTTAAAGGTGTACTAAACACAGGTTTTTACGTCGGTTATTAAATAACCGACGTAAAAAACCTCGTTTTACATATTATGACGTCGGTTTTATATAACCGACGTAAAAAATGGTGACGTAAAAAACGTTTTCTGCACTAGTGACATTTCGTTGAGAATCCATTATTTTCTCCATGAGGGATGGTTGAGCAATCATTTGAGAAATTATTTATGATGTTCCTTTCTTAATGATTCCCATTTCCATACTTTACAATTATAATAAGATTGTATCCTTCTTAATTATCATCATTTATAATGTTGTAGGATCCTTTCTACTTAGAGCATCTTCCACTTTATTCACTTTTCTAGGATGGTAGTGGATTGAGAAATCATAATACTTTATGAGATTTAACCATATCTGTTGGTGCATATTAATATCATTCTATGTGAATAAATATTTTAGTCTCTTATGATTAGTATATATTTCAAACTTCTCCCTATAGAGATAATGCTACTTAGTTTTCAATGTGAAGATAATAGATTCCAACTCCAAATCATGTGTGGGATAGTTTTCCTCATCAATTTTCAAATTCATTCAGGCATAGGCTATAACTTAATAATTTTTCATCATAAAATATACTAATATCTTCTTTTAATAATTTTTTAATACCACAAATATTTTCCCACTTATCAAAAGTGTGAGTACTAGCATAGTGATAAGCCATTTTCTAACTTTTTGAAGCAGTCTTCACATTCACTAGTCCCAAAAAACTGTTCTCCCTTCCGAATAATCTTGTTTAGTGGATTTGAAAATAATGATAAGTTCTTCAATAATCATTGGTAATACCTAGATAGATCAAGGAAACTATGGATCTTCATTACAGATGTTATCCTGGGTCACTCTTCGATTGCCTTTATCTTGGAAGGGTCTACATATATTCCTTTGTTGGTGATAAAATGCCCCCAGAATGATACTTCCTCCATATAGAACTCACATTTACTGTACTTTATATAAATTTTCTCCCTTATCAAATTCATTATCACAATATTAAAATTCTCCTTATGTTTCTCCTTTCTCTTGGATTATATCATAATATCATCTATAAAGACTACCATAAAATTTTCAAGGTAATCTATAAAGACTCTATTCATTAATTCCATGAATATTAATGGATAATTAGTGAGTCTAAAAGGAATTATTATGAACTCATAGTGTCTATACCTCATTCGAAAGGCAGTATTAGGAATATCTTCCTTATTCACCTTTAATTGGTGATATTCCGATCGAAGGTCCGCCTTAGAGAAATACTTGGCTCCAATTAGTTGATCGAACAAGTTATATATCCATGTAAGGGGATAATTTTTATTTATCATGATTTTTTTGGGATCATGATAATTAAGGCAGAGGATCATCAATCCATCCTTCTTCTTGATGAAGAGGACTAGTGCACCCCATGGTGAAGCACTCAGGTGTATAAAATCCTTGTCCAGATTCTCTTGTAACTTCTTCTTTAGTTCTTATAACTCAATGGTGGAGATTTTTTAAGTTTTCTTCGATATAGGAAGAGATATAGGAATAATCTCAATTGAGAAATCAACATATCGGTCAGGAGGAATACCATGAAATTATTTAGGGAACACATCAATGTAGTCCCTCGTAATAGGCATGTCTTCAATCATGATTCTCTCCTTTGTCTCAATAATTTGAGATAGATATTCTTTATCATAAGGTAATAATATCCATACTTGAGACTATGATTTAGAAGGAGATCCATACCCATCATTACACTTATACAGAATTGGAGGATGCCTCAGGATGTGAAGAGTGATCTCCCTTTCCCAACAGTTGATGTCAGAATTGTTTAAAAATATCCAATCCATTCCCAATATAGCATCAAAACCCAATAAAGGAACCAAGACAAGATTTTATGGGAGGTTAAGTCTGCATACATTAACTGATGAATATTTATATAATTTTTATATAATAATTTACCCATTTTTTGTTCTCATGGATAACTCAACCTCCATATTTTTAGGTGGTGTTTGAATTGTTATACTAAAATTGAAAGATATGAAGGAATGAGTAGAACCAAAATCAAATTTTATGTTTTTTTTTTCTTGAATAAATAACAACTATACATGTCACCACATCATAAGAAACCCCTATTTTCCCACTTTTATCAAAATCTTGTGAAAACATAGTTTAGTGATATTAGTATTATGTATAAGTGAAAAAAATGAAATATATACAAAATTCCATGATGAAATCATAAGAAATCATAGATTTAATCATAAAGAGAGAGGTATTGGACACCTACCTCAAATTCCATCACTTATATTGACTATTGAGGTAATCCACTATGACACAGCCCAAGAAAAATTATGAATAAACATGAATATACATGGATTCTTTGGTTCCACTAAGTTTATTCCTATATTCCACAAGGATTCAAAATTTATCAATGACTCTCATTGCGTGATCTCCCTTCATTACCACCATAATATCCATTTTTAATCTTTCCCTATGTTTCAAGGAACCATAGAATCTTATGAAGCATTCTTGACACCAAAGAATTCAAACCGTAGCAATTCTGGAATATTAATCCTTAAGAACCCATCAGAACCAACATAGTCTACTTTAGGTGCTTATACTTTATTGATGTGGTGGAATAACATTAATTCTAGATGCCTTATGATGTTTTGTATTGTTTAAAGTTCTTGGTTTTGGTTCACACATGTAGATGAATTCTAAAAAACTAACACACATTACATTTTTTTTGTGCATCCTTAATGTGTGGAACTAATGCATTGGTAGAATTGAAGTAACCTTAAGTGATTGATTTTCTAAATTCCATGAAGTAGGCTGTCATAATTTCTATTACATTCTCCATAGAACATAGTTATATATTTGAGATTGAGATTTCATTGAGTATAGAAGGTGATCATAGGTATCACTATATCTCACATTGGTTCCAGTGTAATCTCAATTGTTTCCCCATGCTATATTGTGGTTGACATTATCTAGGAATGTTTACATGTTCTCTGTTACAGCTCTAATAAACTCTCAATATTGTGATTCCAGCATACGGTTAATACTTTATGTAGGTCTTGTTGGCACTAACGTATTCTTATGAATGAGTATCATACTATATTTATGAAAGGATTCTTTTTAAATATTCTATGATAGTCTATATTGTCTATGGAATGTATCCTAAATATCCTAACATATATTATATTTTCCATTGATGTTTCCTTAACCCTTTAATGTGAATTTAACATATCTTTTGAAAACATCTTATTATTCCTTCATAATTCCCTTGTATAAAATCACATCAAACAATTAATGAATTGTTTAAAAATGAATCAAGTTATAAATTATATCTTTAATTAATTTAAATCAATACATTAATTCTCTAATTTATGTTCATATTTTGAAATCCCTCAAAAATCAACAAACTATTGAAAAAATGCAAAAAAAATATCTGAAAAGAAATAAAATAAATTATTAAAAAACTAGTTAAAAACAATGATAAATTTTTGTAAATGACTTCCCCCACACATGAATTATTACAAGTCATCAACTAGTCTATCTTAAAATGTTTCATAGAGAATCCATTTCATCTCATTTTAAATCCCAAGTTAATTGATGTTAGTTGATTAGAAATTAGTTTTCAATATTCTAGAGTGGAACACCTTCAAATATCCCTCTCTAATCAAGGATGTTCTGGAGTTAATTCCTCCTTTGATGCTCACATAAGTTGTATTATTTGATGGATCGGTGTTCCCCCCCCCCCCCCAATAGAATACTCCCCCAAATTTCAGAAAAAATATCATTCAAACATGATTTAGTCGATTGGGGACTAGTAAAATTTATTTGGTCATAAAAGTGCATGTTTCCACTCATGATCTAGAATTATAGTGTGCCCCAAAGTGTGCATATACATCATATAATTCTTGTTCTTTTTGTTTTTTTTCCAATGCATCCTAAAAATAAAAAATCAATACAATTAATAAGAATTAAATTTTCAATATAAAGCATTAATGATTAAGAATACCTTGAACTCATTACTCTTCCAATATACGATCATATCTTGGTATTTTGTTTTTGGAAAGTCAATGAATATTGGTACACCCTCTAAATAAAAGCTAAATCTACTCTTTTAACCAGCATATAACTCATGCTTATATGATAACCACAACTCTCCAAGTTCCATCAACCATGCGACCTTAGCAGCTTCACCATCGGGAAAGTTAAATTGACGCTGCAATGAACATGTTAACTCATATAAATACAACAATAATATATATATCAATTTAACAAATTTTCTTACCCATATCTTTGCCCATTCTTATTTATTTAATTACTGATATGCCTCCATGAGGCTCGTTTCATCGAAATGATATCATTATACTAGGCTAAAGTCACTATAAAACTACTATATTATCTTAAATTTTTACCAATCAGTTGATTGTATTCATTGTAATATACCATTATTTGTGTTTGAAAATTCCATAATTCACACATACGGGTGCACCCATGTCGCCTATTAGAATATCCCACTGAATAAGATAAAATAAAAAAAAGTAGAAATAAATCACATGAAAATAGGAAAAAATGATGTGATATAATTTAATACACTTATAAAAAAAACTTGGTCTAGGATTAACATTAGGTTGTGATGGATCCATGGGATTTCTTGGATCGGTAGCCTCTGAAGTATGTTCCTACTCCAATGCATGCATCGATTCATTTGCATTCAGTGGAGTGGAAGCTGAACAAGCATAATCATCATATCCTGGATGGATAGTAGGAAATAGAGGTTTTGTAAACATGGTAGGATAAGGGTAAAAGGGTTGGGGATACATTATAGGATATAGATATGGTATATGTGGGAACATCCATGGAGGTGGCGTAGACATGGTATGAGAAGTAGATCCTAAATAAGATGATGATGAAGGCATGGGTGGGAACATCCCTGGAGGTGGCATAGACATGGTATGATAAGTATATCCTAAATAATATGATAATAGAGGAATGGGTAGGAATATCCCTGGATGATAAAGTGGAGGACTAAAAGGTGTGGTAGATGGGATGTCCACAAGCGGGTCAGGGTGTGAATGGGTATGGCGGGTGCTCCGTGTAGCTCTAGGAGCACCCCCACTTGCACCAATACTAGTAGGCTGAGGAGAAGTCAAGTCTGGTTCAGATGAATGTCCCTAAAAAATTTATAAAGAATAATAACATTATAGTAAATATAATGAAAAGGAAAAATATTACAATTATTATACTCACTAAGGGAACCAGAGGAGGCATCCCTAGTTCATGTGTTCATCGATCATTATCAAATAATCTATTCCTTCAAATTTATTCAATATATTTCATAATCTTCATAGGAATGAAATTTAAATTTTTTAGAAATATATTTTAAAAATTCTAAATACAACTTAGAAGTTAAAGAAGACATAAACAATATCATAACATGTTTTAGAAGCTATAATTTAAAACAAAGTTAAGTTTTTTTAAAACCAGTTTTAAACTCATTTTTCTAAATTGAAATAAATCTAATTAAATGCAACAAAAAAACAATACTAAAACAAACATACCATTCCAAACTAAAACTAAATTAAACTAATTACAGTAGTACCATCCTAAGAAAATCACGTCAAGGTAAACTGAATGAACTACGAACATATATGGTTTCTTCTATATATTTCTCACCACTAATTTAGGTTTAACATCAATTCTTACAATTGAAAATTTTGATTCATCAAATAAAATATTTTCTCCAACACTAATGGGGGCGTCAATGGTGTTAATTTCATCCCCATCATCATGAAAAATATGTCTTGGGATTACTTCAATAATGACACTGTAATCAAGTCTCGGATGATCTTTTACATAAAACACTTATTTTTTCATTGATGCCAAAATATATGGTTCATTTGTATCCAAGAAGCGAGTCATGTCAATAACTCTGAATCCACAATCATCAATAAATGTATCATGTTGTGTCATTGAATCAAACCATTTATATTTTATCATAGTGACTCAACCATTGGAGTAGTAATCCAATAATAATATTTTCTCAACAATTCTATAAAAAGACACATTTTCATATTGAGGCCTGCTATTGGATGCACTGTCATAATAGTTCGTTGTTGTAGTTAATATAATTCCATCATGTTGTATTCTTATATTCACCACTCGATGAATTGTAACAAATTTATACCCATTGATTATTAAAGATTTTCATTCACGAACCAAAGATTTGGGACCAAAAGATAGCGCTCTTAATTCTTAAGAGAAAAATTCAATAGGTAAACTCAATACCTAAAATATATATGAATAATACAATTAAATTAATATATATTTTTTAAGTTAATTAAATTAATGGTCAATACCTTTGATTTCAACCAAGCATAAAACTCTTTGCTATGAAAAGTATCTCTCCTTCTTAAAGGAAAAGATAAATGAACTCTACTTATAATTTTTTTATGTTCCCTACATAAAATGATAATGAAAGTTTAAGGTTTATGAGAAATTGCATAGTATGAGATAACATATAAATATTAAAATTACTTACTTGATATATTAATCAAACAAACTACAATTAAACAAGGCTATGTGATGTGTCATATGCTACTCTTCAAGGATCAATGTAGCCAATGTATATGACCCAGAAATTCCTCCTATTTGGGAAAGATATGGAAATGAGGGTTCAATTTTTCCATACTGAATCATATTCATTTCTCATTTTCTGGTTACGTCTCGTGCTCACATCAGATAAATACATTGAACAAAAATCCATACATTCTTAATCTAGATAATCTCTCATGATTGAACCTTAAGGGTGATTATTTTTTTGGAAATAGTATTTCATTGTGTACATATTTTATTTAGTAGGATACATCCATCGAAAAGAAATGGGTCCCCTAAGAAGTGTTTCAGTTGGAATATTAACTATGAAATGCATGATGCGAGTGAAAATGATAGAGGATAAATTTTCTCTAAATTACACAATATTAATGGCATTGCTTGTTGTATTTTTAACAAGAAAGATATGGATACCCTTTTAGCACAAATGTATCTATAAAAATGGGATAAGAAAATCACCACCACCCTTACATTATTGGATAGTAAATTCCATATTTCTCTTAGAATCAATTCATGAAGAAGGATGTGATAATCATGAATTTTGAGGGATTTTAGTTTCGACTCCCTTTTGTTTACTCATTTAGATATGTTTCTAGAATAACCATCAGGAACCTTGGTATTCTTCAATACTTCCAGAAATTGATTTTTCTCAAAAGGTTTCATCACATAAGAAGAATAGGGAACTTTCCATTTGTTTTCACCAATACACACGGGATGCAGTTCTGGTCAAATACCTCAATCCAACAAGTCCCACTGAGATCGTAAGTCATCTTTGGTATTCCCCTTGATATTTAAAATAATTGAAATAATTTTTTCATAAATTTTTTTCTCAATGTGCATTACATATAAACAATGACATAACAAGTTGGTTGACCAATATGGAAACTCAAAAAAATAGTTTTCTTTTTCCAATTATAAGTGAATTTAGTTTCAATATTCTTCCTCTTTTTAGATTTCATTTTACCTTTCCCTAGTGAAAAAATGACTTATTGAAATTCATTAAGCACATCAATTCCTGACACATGTTGAGGTGGTTTTTCAGTGTCAATGGTATTATCAAACCTCTAGCAATTCTTCCTGTATTGATGATCCATTAGAAAGAATGATGCCCCATGAAACTGAAACTACGGTGATATTTAAATCTTCTAGATCATATATTCTTCATACAAATGGGATATGATATTTTTTCCTTCCTTCTCCAACCAAAAAACATTGAATTAGAAATCAAATCATTTATAGTCCATTCAAGGGCAGCACGCATCTGAAATATATTTTTTGAAGAAGCACCAAATGTGAACACACCAATATCCCAAAGTTATTTCAACTCTTTTATTAAAGGTTTCAAGTAGACGTCTATATCATTTCTAGGATCAGAATGTCCAAATATTAGTGTACTCAAGAAAGTGAAATATTTTTTCATACAAATCCATGGAGAAAGATTATAAATGTGAATAAATATTGGTCACATGCTATGAGAAGTAAGCATCTGACCAAACGAATTAAAACCATAACAAGATAGACCCAACCTGACATGACACATCTCGGCTGCAAAATCAGGATGTTGTAAATAAAATGCATGTCATGTTAATCCCTATGCAGGATGAATCAACTCATCATTATCTTTAATTCTCTCAACATCATTCAATCGCATATTGGTTGAGATTTCAGCAGACATGAATAGATTTTGAAGTCTGGGAATCAATTGAAAGTGTCATATGACTTTTTGTGGAACACAAGATGGTGTTCCATCTATATTTTCCTTCCATCGAGATGTACCACGTTCTTTACAATTATTAAGATCTTCTGTTTCATCCCAAAATAAACTTCAATATTTTAGATAAGTGTGAATTTTATTAGTAGAAAATCTAAGCTAGTTAATTAACTTCCATGACATATAATGATTTGAGGGGATATCTACACCATCAGGAAGAAATTCCTTCAAAAAGGTAAGAATATAATCAATAACGGTATTAGAAATTACATACATGTTTTTCCCATGATATAACCTTATTAAAAATCATACTTCTTCATTTTAGTACATTCCTAATATACATGAGTTCTGGCATCATCCATTAATTTTTTTCACTCTCTAAACATCATCATCCTCATTATTTTCCCCGTGTGTATTGATATCATTGTCTTCTTGCACTCGAATGTTATCTTTATCATTATGATACACAAATGGAAATCAATCAAATATAAAATTCTCCATACAACTTCTTTCTTTCCATTCATATACAATATAAGATTGTCTCGTCTCTCCATTGTGATACCAAACATAATAATTTTTTTGAAATGCAACTTTTTTATATGGTAACTAACTTCTTCACAAATTAACAAAGGTATTCCAAAAAAATTATAACATGGAAATTGTATACAACCTCCATATGAAGCTTTATTAAATGAAAAATAAAAAAAAATCCAAGTTCTTTTGAAACTCGGTTGAAATCTGATATGTATGATACATCCAACTTCTATCCATTCTATTAAAGAGAAAAAAGTTATATTCAAATCAAAAATATAAACCATAATTACAAAATTCATCACAGCGAATTTTAATATGAAAGTCATTAAATCGTACTAGTAGCTATCCAAACAAAGAATAAGATAAATAACATATTCTATAAGTGATGCCTACAAATAATGAACCAAGCAAAGTATAATTCATGAAATGGAAAAAAAATATTACACAATCTAATTAAATACATAAGTCTTTATGAAACAATTATTTTTAAAACTTTCATGTTTTGAATATGAGATTAATCCAATTAAATACACTTGTCTTTATGATAGAAAACATTTACTCAAGAATAACAACAATGTGTCACCCAACATCAAAACCACAAAACATAGTATAATAATATCATGGAAATTATACCATAATTGATATAAATATAAATAATTATCCAATCCAAATATCCTAGAGATTAATATTTATACGATAACAAAAATATATCCAAAATGTAATAATAGAGATGGAAGCCCAAAGTTGTATGATAAATGAAATGGAATACAAAATTTGTTAGAAAAAATTACTCATCTCGAACTAAAAAGAAAAAAAATGTATCATTTTTCTCCTTCCATAAGCCCGAATAATATCCAATGATCACCCACTAAATCAAAATAGTGACTTTTAACTACCAATATCAAAGTAAATTGGGTCTACATACACATAGAGTGCATAAATTGTGAAAAATATTACTTCTACTAGGATTACACCAAATTCCTCATTCTTAACCATTATTATATAATCCATGTCATGCTAGTTTGAAATAAAACTATTAAACTAATATTTTAGTTTTCAATAAAAAAATAAAAGCATTAAAGAAGTCATTTTCCTGCATCTCTTTAAAGACATGCAAGTTGCCCGCTTTTAAAACATATATAACAGTGTGTTTTCTGATATTTAATAAAATATGGGCATAAAAATGAATTAGCTTTAATTTATGAGGAGGTAAAGTGTCTTGTAAAGAAAATGTTAATGCAAATTAAGAAATATCGAGAGACAAGGATCAAATTTTCATTCATATAGAAACAAATTTGGGATAAATATAAAAAATAATTTCAAATAAAATATCACCTTATAGCCAATGAACATGATTATAAAAAATGAAAATACCTTTTAAATTTCATTTCATATAAATACATAGTTAATATAAAAACTATAGAAATTAATAATCAACAATACCATTATGATGAACATAAGTAACCAAAAATAATAATGAACAATCAGATTATGTGATAAGCATTAGATGTAATAAGGACATATTAAGAGAATATCTTATAATAAAGGTTCACAATAAGGATCATGGGTAAGTACCAAAAAAGCTTGGGTTGGGAAACATTAGATATCTTGTTCATTTTATATGGGATATCCATATCATTGGGGTGTATTTTCATGGGATCAAAATGTCTATACGGTTCAATTTCAATGGGAGAACCACTTCCCCAAATTATTTACTCCATGAAAGTGACATATCCTCATAATACTCTATAATAATTTAAATCACATCAAACCCAATTTCACATAGACGACTAAGTATATATCCGAAGTTCCCACCAAAGTATTCAAGTTCTCTCCCATAAATTATTCTATATAATCACAGGACATATAATAACCCCCTAATACATGAACAAAAAATTACTACATTAATTAATTACATAATCAGTTAATATATATTACAAAAATATATATAGGATGTAAAAGTAGTAGATATATATATATATTAAAATAAAATTTATTATGTAATAGTATGACAAAAATAATTGAAAAGAGCCTTTTTTCAAATAATCAGGAAGAATCCTTGCCTAACAGTATCTTGGTTAGGTTTTGATACATAGATAAAAATGAAAACAATACTCAGCGGAAGAGAAGAAGGATTCAGAACTCACTAATCTAATGTTGAAGAATATCGAAATCAAATAATCCCTCAATAAGGGGAAAACGTTGGAGGAGAGAGGTCGCCGCTCGCTTGGGTGAAGGGGAGGCTAGGGCTCATGGATGAGGAGGGGAAGGGGGGGTCGATGCTTATTTTAAGGCTCTATACCCACGGTTTTTAAAAAAAACATTAGTATAACTCAACCTATACCAACTATTTTTTAAAAATTGTGGGTATAGCATTTTCCAGAAATTCTATACCAACGGTTCCTCTAAACCATTGGTATAGATGCATGGGGGATAACCCCATTTTCTAGTAATGGTAAAGGTAAAGGAAAACATCAAAAAATATATATTTTTTGTTAAGTTTTCTTATAATCTATAAATGGTTTATAGATTATAATAATAGGTATTTTGGGAATATTTTTTAATTAATAAAGAGTTTATTAATTAATTTACTATATAGGGTTTGTAATTAATTAATTAATGTTTGTGAAACACTTATTATTAAATATTCCTTAAATATTAAGAGTTAATATTTAAAATACCTTTTCACAAATTATATGTCATGTCTTATGATCTAGAAATAAAAATTGTTTCTTTATAAATCATAAGGGGGTTTATAAATTGTTTTTAAATTACCAAATAAGACCGAAATATAAAATTGTTTATATTTGAATTGTGAATTGTTCATAATTAATTATTTTAAATTATTCAAATTATAGGGGGCTTTTTTGGAATACTATTTAAACCTCATCAAAAGTGTTTTGATCTTGGTTTAAATAATGTTTAATTATATGATATTTAGATTATGTAAAATGTTTATATAATAGAAATTAGATTATAAATTGTTTATAATTCATAAAATATCATATATTTTAAATGAAATTCCATATAATGATGAATGTGAAAATGTTCATGTTGAAATGAATATGAAGAGTTTATATTAAAACTTAGGGAATGTCCATAATGTAAAGCTAAAATTATAAAATGTTTATAGTATCTTATGTTTAAATATTTGAATTGTTCATTTATTTAAAGGTTATTCCCTCCTTTATTCATAGTTGTCTGAATGGCTTGAAGGCCTTTTATTTTTATTTTTTTATTTTTGATATTCCACATTTCAAAGGGTGAGGTGGAACCCTTACAACGCCCAAAGTCTTAGAGACAATTACATGACACATAAGTCTTAGAGGGAACCATCCAGACAAGACAACGTGGAACTGCTCCTCCCTAACACATGTCATAATATCAATGAAGTTTTTGGGCACAGCGGAAGCTTGTGGGTGGATGTGCTCACTTGGCTTTTTGTCATTAGCAATGATCAATCCGAGATCAATATGACGATAAACATCAATCTCCACTAATCGATTCACATAAATAGACAAAGAATAAGAAAGGTCCTCGAACCAAAAAAGTGGATTGTCACATATTGATTATAATTAATTTAATTAATTGACAAGAAGTACCTTTTGGGTGTTCTTTCTACGTTGATATTCTTGATCACGTCCCGATGTGATTCGTCGTTGCGTCGCAGAATCCAAGTGTAGACTTCCTCTAGCGGTGATCCATACGTGCACCTCGTATCTCTGGATGTCACCAAATGAGTCTCTGGGTGCTAGCGTGGAGAAACATTTGCTTGTGTTGTCCGCCTTAGATCATCTTGATCCGATGGAAGAGGATCTCTCTCGGTCTTGAGAGCATTCTTGGAGGAAGAGGTTCTTTCGGCCTTGAAAGAATTCTCCAGAATTGTTGTGCACAACGATTCTCTTGTTGAAAAAGAGTTGGGGTTGTGATGATATTTATAATCGGGTTTGAGGTTGTAGAGTTATGACAATAAATAAACGTGTTACGCGTTTTATTTATTTCATTGACTCTTATTGAAAACCCTCATGTCGAATAATTAATTCCTCAACATGCGCCCACACTGATTATAATAAATATCATTTAATAAAACAATATTATATCCTCAAAATCCCGACAGAAAAACTACACGTCATGTAATCATTAATACACGGTGTGTACTTGTTTTCCATAAAACTACATGGTGTTTAATCATTAATACACGGCGTGTACTTTTTTTCCATAAAACTGCACGATGTGTAATCATTAATACATAGCATGTACTTGTTTTTTCCATGAAAAACTACACGGCGTGTAATCATTAATACACGGCGTGTATATCTTGTTTTTCATTTCCTTCTTCCTCCATCATTAAAACGATTTAGGCTTCCTTGAATAATTATTAAACCACGTACGGGAATAATCTTTCTTCTACTTGAGATACTTGGATACACTTAGTATGTGACCCTCTAGACCTCTTTCTCGTTGGTATTAGGCGGACTTGCCTAAAGTCCAAGATTACTGTCTAGCAACGGGTCAAGGCACCCAAGAGAAAGAAGTTGATGTCGCATTGACGTGTCACCTCATATGAACGATTACTGTGTAATTTAATCTATTTTTCTCAATATCTCATCAAGCAGGTTTCATGGCAGTGTCATAAGCCTATATGCTTGATCTATCATTCTTTGACTTCTAGAAATAAACTCGTCGGGACACCATGACCATGGAATTTGTGCGACAATTCTATTTCAATCAAAGGGCCCGAGATATCCACTTCCATAAATATGGAAGGGACAAATCCTTCCTCGACTTATCCATTAACAACATGTCATTCGTGACACACCCAACGTACCCTACTTCCCACCAACTCTCTTCATGACGGTTTTCATCAGCAAATCTAAGTATGTGAGTCATGACATGAGTTAATGATAATCTTCCAGTCTAAGGACCATTACACACGCTCGTAGATAGCAATGTCTGATGACACCAAGACATGCAGAATTGCTACTGGCGGGTCTGTTCTCATAATCTCCCATCTTGGAGATTACCAAGTGCGAACTCCATGAGAGAGAGTATCATCTTCTTACGAGTACTCGCACATGACGGTCTGTATACTATGTATCCTATCATAGTATGTCATCCAACCGTAGAACTTTATTTAAGAATATTGTTATAGCATTTCAAGGTTCTCATCATAGGGCGGATCTTCCATAACCTTATTAATGCGACAAATATTACAGGATATTATTATTTTATAGTCATGCAGAACAATGAACAATATATAATAAGAGTACATTCATGTATTCAAAGTACAAAACAGTTGGTTCTCAGGACACCAACCCTTACAAACTCCCACTTGGACTAGAGTCAACTGCCTACGACTTTTAGTCCGCTAGACCTCACATGATGATCATGTTTCTGCTGAGCTGCCACGTTGTCTTCTGTGGAAATACTGTTCACTGCAACTTCACCTCTCCGAGAAAAAACTTTCAAGAGATGATACTTCTGAAGTATGTGTTTTGTCCTCTAATGTGATCTTGGCTCTTTTGCAAGTGTCACTGCTGCAGTATTATCACAATAGAGTGTGATATGATCTTTACTGCTAGGTACTACATCCAGCTCTTGGACGAAGCTTCACATCCATACTGCTTCTTTAGCTGCCTCAGAAGCTGCGATATACTCAGACTCTGCTGTAGAATCTGCAACCACACCTTGCTTTGAGCTCTTCCAGCTCACTGCACCTCCATTCAAACTGAAGATGTATCCAGTCTACAACTTCATGTCATCTTGATCAGTCTGGAAACTAGCATCTACATGTCCTCTGATGACTAGTTCTTCATCTCCTCCATAAACTAGGAACATATCCTTAGTACGCCTCAGATACTTAAGGATAGTCTTGACTGCCATCCAATGGCGGTCTTCTGGATCATCTTGATATCTGCCTACCGCACTTAATGCATAAGAAACATCTAGCCTTGTACATAGCATAACATACATGACCGACCCAATTGCGGATGCATAAGGGATCCTTGCCATTTTATCTCTTTCCTCGTGTGTCTGAGGACACATTTTCTTGGAACGATGAATGTCATGTGACACTGGCAACAATCACCTCTTGGACTATTGCATACTGAATCTCTTCAGTATCTTGTCAATATATGTACTTTGACTTAGACCCAGCATTCTCTTGGATCTATCACGATGGATCTTGATCCCAAGAATATATGTTTCCTCACCCAAGTCTTTCATAGAGAATCATTTATTCAACCATGTCTTAACTGACTGTAAGACAAGTACTTCGTTTCCAATTAGTAATATGTCATCAACATATACTATTAGGAAAACAACTGCACTTCCACTAAACCCTTTGTAGACACAAGGCTCACATTCATTCTTAACAAAGCCAAATTCCATTACGGCTTCATCAAAACGAATGTTCCATGACCTTGATGCTTGCTTTAATCCATAAATGAATTTCTGCAACTTGCATATCTTGTTGGCATCCTTTGGAGTCACAAACCCTTCAGGTTGTGTCATGTAGACATCTTCCTGGAGGTTCCCGTTAAGGAATGATGTTTTGACATCCATTTTCCAAATTTCATAGTCATGTTAAGCGGCAATGGCCAATAGGATTCTGATGGATTTCAGCATCGCAACTGGTGAAAAGGTTTCATCATAGTCAATTCCTTGATGCTGTCTAAAACCTTTTGTAACCAGTCGTGCCTTATAGGTGTTGACTTTCCCCTCCATGTCCAGTTTCTTCTTGAATATCCATTTATTACCAATAGGCTTTACATAAACTGGAGGATCTACCAAAATCCAGACTTGGTTTTGGTACATGGAATCCATTTCAGAATCCATGGCTTCTTGCCACTTGGTAGTGTCTGTGCCTTCAACTGCTTCCTTATAGGTAAGAGGATCATCATTGTCAACCAATAATGAGTCACCATCCTCGGTGACAAGAAAACCATATCGTTCTGGTTCTCTCACATCTCTCTTGCTCCTACGCAGTTCTTGTGTCTCTGTAACAGATTGTTCTTCCACAGGGCTTTGTGGAATCTGTTCTTGTACTAACTCTTGTGTATCTTGAGCCTCGACTTCATCGAAGTGTATCTCGCTCCCACTATCTCTTTTGGAGATGTTCTCCCTCTCAAGGAATATGGTGTGTCTTGCCACTGTTACCTTTTTATCTGAGGGGTTATATAGGTAATATACCCTTGTTTCCTTGGGATATCTTATAAAGATACACTTTGTGTCTCGGGGTGCAAGTTTGTTACCTAAACAGGCCTTAACAAATGTTTCGCTACCCCACACATGTAAATTCGATAACATTGCTTTGCGTCCACTCCATAACTCGTATGGAATACCATTTATCGATTTAGTTGGTACTTGGTTTAGTATGTGTGCTACTGTTTGTAATGCATATCCCCAAAAGGATAATGGAAGACTCGCATGACTCATCATTGATCTCACCATGTCCAACAGGGTGTGGTTCCTCCTTTCACTTACATCATTCCACTGAGGTGTGTAATAAGGAGTGAGTTGAGATAGAATCTCAAACTCCTGTAAGAAATCAATGAAGTCCTGATTAAGATATTCTTCTCCTCTGTCTGAGCGGAGTTACTTAATCTTCTTACCAAGCTGGTTCTCAACTTCATTCTTGTATTCTTTGAACCAATCAAAAGAATCTGACTTATACCTCATTAAGTAAATTTCTACTAAAATCATCAGTAAAAGTTATGAAGTACGAGAACACACCCCTTGATTCAACTGGAAATGGTTCACACACATCTGTATGGACTAATTCCAGAAGCTCTTTAGCCCTTTCACCTTTCCCACTAAACGGGGATTTGGTCATTTTTCCTTGTAGACACGCATGACATACACCAAGTGGTTTTAGTTCGAAAGAATCTAAATACAGATCTTGATGTAATTTTTGTCAAACGTTTCTCATTGACATGACTTAACCGGTGATGCCAAAGTTGGGTGTGGTATGAGTCATATGAATTAATTTTTTCATCGATTGTCATTACTTGGTTTGTGTAGTCTAACACATAAAGGTCGTTATATAAATGTGCTCTACCAAAACGAATGTTGTCTTTATAAAAGTAGCAACATCCACTTCCAAACTTGAAGATGAATCCATCAGTATCTAATCTGGATACTGAAATAATGTTTTTGGTTACAGAAGGTACATAATAACATCCTTTCAAAACCAAGACCATCCTAGTAGGCAATGTGAGGTGGTAGTCTCTGACAGCTACAACAGCGAGTCTGGCTCCTTTGGCTGCACGTAGATCCACCTCACCTCGGTCAATTTTTCTGAATCTACTTGGTTCCTGTATTTGGATATAGATGTGAGCACCACAAACAATATCTAATACCCAATTAGTAGAAACGGATAGATTGCATTCGATAACAAACGCAC
This sequence comes from Viscum album, assembly GCA_963277665.1. NCBI lineage: Eukaryota > Viridiplantae > Streptophyta > Magnoliopsida > Santalales > Viscaceae > Viscum > Viscum album. Next base: position 1,114,502,853 of record OY728157.1, read on the forward strand.
CTAAAGCTTCCCCTTGCTTCCTTGGCTGGGTGCAGTTTTTCTTCCAGTGGCTCTTCTTACCACATGCGAAACAAACAGTCTCATGTTCTCTTGCCTCCCCTTTGATCTTCCTTTTCTTGGAAGGCCTTGAAGAATCTTTGGGCTAAAGCTCTTCGTCTTCCCTTTCATTTTATTCACCATGAGGACAGAAGGTTTTTCACGCTTTATGTCATTGTACACTTGGCGAATGAGGATAAGAAGATCAAACAAATACTTCTCAATGTTATCCATGTTGAAGTTCACAACAAAGTTTGAAAAGCCGTGGGGGAGTGATGCAAGAATGAGATCAGTACCTAGTTCTTCGAGGATTTTAAACCCTAGAACCTCCAAGCGCTCAATGTAGCTAATGAGCTTGACTACATGAGACCTGGTTGGGGCACCCTCTCCAAGCTTGCTCTGAAATAAAGCTTTGGAGATCTCAAACCTTTCCTGTCTTTCTCTCTCCTGGTATAGACCACAGAGGTGCTCGAGCATGCTATAGGCATCCAAGTCTTCATGAGACTTCATGAGCTCACTAGACATTGATGATAACATCAAACATTGAACGTCGTGTGCATCGTTCAAATGTTGATCATAGAACAAGAAATCTTCATCACTCACCCCTTGGGCAGGCGAATTAGGAAGGGAGGACTCCAGCACGTAAAGCTTTCGTTCATGGCGTAGGATAACCGAAGGCGCCTAAACCATTCCTGAAAGTTACTTCCGGTGAGGATATTGTCTTTGTCCAAAATTGATCATAGAGAAAATGTGGTTAACAAGTTTGTCATATTGATTCTACAAATTAAAAGAGCATATTTATCAGTACCTTTTGATTACATTTTATGAAAAATAATAAATGAATTTATTAATTCTCCCACTATTTTATCAAGTCTCAATGGCTCTCACCATTGAACCCGAAATGTCTAGTTGCTTTGACATTCTAGTGGCAAGGATCCATATTCCCCTTCGCATAACCCCAATAAGGGTTGGTCAAGCTATTTGAAGGTATTTAGGTAGGCAGGTCTTTGCCAATTGTGAGCTTACAGTTCCTTGCACTACTAGAAATTTGTGTTTTGGAGCCTCCTGATGCGGGCGACCGCCATTGGCGGTCGCTAGAGAGGGTATTAGCGACCGCCATAGGCGGCCGCTAATATGAATCTAAAATTGTAGCGGGAATTTTCCCGCCTGCCATCTTCTTCTTCCCGCAGGCTATAACCACTGCAAATCCGAACCGCCGCATGCCGCCGCACGCCGCCGCATTCCTCCACACGCCGCCGCCTCTCTTCATGTCATTCCATGCTTCCTAACAGCACACCCGTGACTGCCGTCTACGTGCGGATCAATCTCGAACCCCTCCTCGGACTTCCGGTGGCCTCATCCTCATCACCTGAATAACCCAACATCCACCGTCGTCGTGTGTCCGCCATGGCCGGTGAGGGGAAGCTTTGTGTCCCCTTCGAACATATGCTGAGAGGAGAGGACCCGCATGGCTGCTGTGTTGATGTGAAGCATTAGCGACCGCCATTGGCGGTCGCTAATGGGTTTTACCGACGAAGCTAAAGCGACCACCAAAAGCGGTCGCTAGGCGGTCGCTAAAGCCTTTTAGCAACCGCTTTTGGCGGTCGCTAAAACCCCTAATTCTAGTAGTGTTGATTTGTTGAGTGGACTCCCCAATCCTAAAATCCTGACTTGGATTTCCTCAACTCTTGTCTCCAATATTACGTCAAGTCTAGCAAGGGCTACTCCTCTTGATGTAATATGGTTAAGTCAACCTGAAACCTTTCATAAGGGCTTCCTTTATAAAAGTAAGTGTCCCAACAAGAGTTGGTCAAACACATAGTTTTATTGAGTCTTACCCTTAATCAAGTAACAGAAGACTTGGTCTGACTTAATATGGTATTGAAAGATTTTAATCCTTTATGCGTAGTTTCGCATTATCACATGTTTGTTAATATTAAGTGATGCTTTTTTAAGTGATTAACCATGTTCCAATAATGTTTACGCGTAGTCTGGTTTTTATTTTATTCCATTTTTGCATGCTTGTTCATTTTATTAACTATGTGATCGTGACAACACATACATAATAAATAAATCATGCAATCAAACAGAAATAAAATAAGATGGCATGATCATGAGCTTTTATTGGTTAGCTTATCTAGCGGTTTGATAAGCTAACCCTGACCTAGGGAAAAACACCTTGAACCGATGGTTCGTGTTTTGCAGCTCCCACCTGTCCACCTTTGTATCTTCTTGGGTTGGTTTCGCATTAGTTTCGGGTTTTGAATCGTCTCCTCTGGCTTGGGAGATCCACCATTACATGGGGTTTGAATTAAAGAAATCATGGGCACGCAGGCCCTACATTTTATTGGAAGAAGGCTCGCAGACCAACGAATTTAAATTAAACAAATTCAAATAAAACCAAACACACATACAAAGGGTCTTTGGTCTAGCTCATGATCATCCATAGCATGCAACGACATTTACGCATATTTAGAATTCAAATTCTTTTAATCGTTCTATTATTTAAGATAAGTCACGCTTGAAATTAATTAATTATGATCTTATAATTAATCAATTATTTATCTTAAATTCCTTTCTGAATTTTCTTGAGATTCTTCTCATCTGTATCCCTTGTACAGGTCTTTGTACTTTTGGAGGAAACCTGGTGAAATTCCATTTCTGAAAAGTACATGGCGTGCAGTTTATATTTACACGGCATGTATTTCTTTTCACCCTTTTATCCAAACTACACGTTGGGGGCTTTGGCGTGTTGTCTCTACTATGGAAATTTTGGAGTACATGACGTGTAGATTAATCTAACACGGCGTGTACTTCCTTGTTACGCGATTACCGGCCTGGCAATCCCGTGTACGCGGAACACGGATTCTCCTTGTACACAGTTTCACTTGGGTCAGATCGGACTACACGGCGTGTTGATTCAACATACACGCTATGTATTCTGGTTCCACACGTCGTTCATTTCTGTTCAACATGGTGTAATAAAACTCAAGTATACTCAATTCACACGGCGTTGTTTGACGGACCAGTACCGGTTCGTTGAACCTAAGTACACGGCATATAGTTTTCATTACACGTCATGTATTCCTGTGTTGTACAGACAAAAAGAGAGGCTATTTCAGATGAGTTCCTCGTTTTTTATTTTAATCAAGATTAAAATTAAAAGATCATTTTAGTGATGTGAATCGAGAAACAAATGAGGAAGAACAAATCTCATTCATTCAGTTTAATAGAACGATTTATCACGAATTGAATCAAATATAAATGCGTAAATTATCAACGAAAATTAAATAACTATAATCAACGTTATAACCCCCCCTTTGATACCAATTGAAGGTTCCGGGCACAGCGGAAGCTTGTGGGTGGATGTGCTCACTTGGCCTTTTGTCATTAGTAATGATCAATCCGAGATCAATACGACGATAAACACCAGTCTCCACAGATCGATTCACAGAAATAGAAAAAGAAGAAGAAATGTCTCGGAACAACAAAAGTGGATCATCACAGGTTTATTATAATTAATTTAATTAATTGACAAGTACATTTTAGGTGTTCTTTCTTCGTTGATATTCTTGATCACGTCCCGATGTGATTCGTCATTGCGTCGCAGAAGCCAAGTGTAGACTTCCTCTAGCGGTGATCCACACGTGTACCTCGTATCTCTAGATGTCGCCAAAGGAGTCTCTGGGAGCTAGCGTGGAGAAACCTTTGCTTGCGTTGTCCGCCTTAGATCATCTTGATCCGATGGAAGAAGATCTCTCTCGATCTTGAGAGCGTTCTTGGAGGAAGATGTTCTTTCGGCTTTGAAAGAATTCTCCAGAATTGTTGTGCACAACGATTCTCTTATTGGAAAAGAGTTGAGGTTTTGAGGATATTTATAATCAGGTTTGAGGTTGTAGAGTTATGACAATAAATAAACACGTTACGCGTTTTATTTATTTCATTGACTCTTATTGAAAACCCTCATATCAAATAATTAATTCTTTGACATGCGCTCAAACTGATTATAATAAATATCATTTAATAAAACAATATTATATCCTCAAAATCCCGACTGGAAAACTACACGACATTTAATCATTAATACACGGCGTGTACTTGTTTTCCATAAAACTACACAGCGTGTAATCATTAATACACGGCGTGTACTTGTTTTTTCCATAAAACTACACTGCGTGTAATCATTAATACACGACGTGCACTTGTTTTTTCCATGAAAAACTACACAGCGTGTAATCATTAATACACGTCGTGTATATCTTGTTTTTCATTTCCTTCTTCCCCCATCATTAAAACGATTTAGGCTTCCTTGAATAATTATTAAACCACTGTTTCCGACGCTTTCGTCGGGGCGCGCACATCCGTCCGTCCGCGGAGGAGGACGCGCTGCGTTGTTGCCCCGCATTCCCGCTTTCCAAAGGCGGGCGGCATTCGCTCCTTATTCAGGGACGTCTGCTCCTTGATCGGAACGAGATGATGGGATGTCGGTTCTTCCTTCTGTGGATTCCTCCTCAGAACTCGTCACCTAGTCCGGGTCTCCCTCAAAGATTTAATACGTTGTTCATGAAACTCTTCCCAGTGTCATGTTTCCATGGACACCGGTTAATTACACTGCTTCTGTCGGGACATTCCAAAGGGTCCGGTCAGGGCAACAACCTTCAGTCGGGGGAGTAGTCACGCTGAGACATCAGTAGCGTGTCTGGATGCTAGGGAATCGGCATGTCTGTCTATTATCTCTGGTCATAGGGCTTCTCGAGGGCGTGGAATCCCGAGGCATCCCACATCGAGCGCGGGGAATTATATGTCATAGACACATATCTGATGTTTTCCTCAGCTTCCCGTGTTTAACACAGGGTACGCCGCGAGTTTAACGTCCAGCGGAGATGGATCAGCCCGATCAGAGCATTAGCTAGAATGGATCGGATTGAGGGATTTCCCTTGAAGGGGTGCTGATACCGGGACCAGCCCATGGGCGGCTGTGAAGAGGAGCGTACCGACATGGTCTCACCGGTATATGACGGTCCGGGCGAGAATCAGGGTGGATGATGGATAGACGAATGAAGTGGAGGGGGGAATGGCAAGGGACCATCGCAAGGGCAACGGTGAAGTTGGGCTTGAGCCTTGAAGGGGCTTCCTACGTATCCTCGTGGCAGAGAATCAAAGTCCGCGTAGTTCGGGATGGTGCCGGTGAACCGGCATGAGGGTGGACCTTGGTCCAATGGGCATCATCAGCGAACTGACGTGAAAGTGAACCTTGGTCCAATGAGAGATGGGCTTGAACCTCGGGGAGGCTTCCTACGTACCATGCCTTGACATGGATCAAAGACCTCGTAGTTCAAAGGGTTTCATCGGTGAACCGACGTGAAAGTAGACCCGGGGGTCCACTAGTGGTGGGCTTGAACCTTAGGAAGGTTTCCTACATACCATGCCTTGACATGGATCAAAGTCCTCGTAGTTCAAAGGATTGATGAAATACAGTTTAACGTCATGCGGGACGAGAGTGAACCCTGGCGTGAATAAACGACGGGCGGTGGGCTTGAACCTCGTGGAGGCTTCCTACGTATCATGCCTTGACATGAATCAAAGTCCCCGTAGTTCGGAATGGCGGTGGGTGTCGGCGAACCGACGTAAATGAGGGACCTTGGTCCGATGGGAGATGGGCTTGAACCTCTGGGAGGCTTCCTACGTACCATGCCTTGACATGGATCAAAGTCCTCGTAGTTCGGGTTGTGACAACGGCTTTCCGTCGGACTGGAATGCAGTTTAACGTCATGCTGGACGAGAGTGACCCTGACGTGAATAAACGACGGGCGGTGGGTGTCGGAGAACCGACGTAAATGAGGGACCTTGGTCCGATGGGAGATGGTCTTGAACCTCTGGGAGGCTTCCTACGTACCATGCCTTGATATGGATCAAAGTCCTCGTAGTTCAGAGGGTGGTCACAACGGCTTGTCGTCGGACTGGAATGCAGTTTAACGTCATGTTGGATGAGAGTGAACTCGACGTGAATTGGATGACAGGTGGGCTTGAACCTCGTGGAGGCTTCCTACGTATCATGCCTTGACATGGATCAAAGACCTCGTAGTTCAAATGGGTGTGCAATTTAATGTCATGTGGGACAAGGGCATACAGTTTAACGTCATGTTGGACGAGGGCATGCAGTTTAACGTCATGCTGGACGATGACATATAGTTTAACGTCATGCTGGACGAGGGTATGCAGTTTAACGTCATGCTGGACGATGGCATGCAGTTTAACGTCATGATGGACGAGGGTATGCAGTTTAACGTCATGCTGGACGAGGTATTGTCATGGCCAATGTCAACTCTAAGCCCACGTGAGTCATGCTCGGTGTGAGAAACAAGAGACAGCAAGGACCTGACGATCACGCCGCGAAGGGTGCGTCCGTGTGAAGCGAAGAGGGGCTTACGCATTAGGCGGCTCATGGTGCTAGGACTTACTCCAGGATGGAGGCCCGGAGTGCGACAAAGCGCAGCGAAAGAGGGATTTGGGACCAATGATGGGAGGTGCCTCATTCCCTATCACGCCCTCCACTGACCTTGGTAGTGGAGAAGTACGGAGATGCAGGGGTGCAGCCATCCGTTGGGGAACTAGGGTCGCCCTTCTCCTGAGAACATACGCCACTCCAATAAGGAGGATATCATCCCTTTGGATGGGTGATTCCACTCCTGTGGAGACGAGTCGCATAAAAAATGTTCGATCTGGGGGGACCCTTTGTGAGAGGCACGAGGTCGGGTCACAGTTTAACGTCATGTGTTGAGGACGTGGTGTTTGGCAGTTTAACGTCCTGCAGCTCGGACGAGGTGGGTTCACTCCACACCCCTAGGACTTACATAACTGGTACCCTTTGCTCCTTGGGGGAGGGAAGGTACCAGTAAGGCCATGGTCAAGGGGGTTGTAGAGTGAACCATTGAGGGGTCCACGTTAGCGTGGCTATGTGAAGAAGCAATAGCTGTTAGCGTGCCTATGCGAAGAAGCATTAGGCGAAGCAACGCTACGAGTGGTATTGTCCGTGGGACTTTGAAATCACATCATGCATACCTGGAGGGTCGCACGGGAAGCGGAATTGCCAAGCAAAGGAGTGTGCTTCGCGAAGCGGAGTGCCTTGGCCTTAGCATGGGGCATAGGTGTGAGTGGAGGGTGTCTCGCGAAGTGGAACAGTATTCGTGGAGCACTGCCTCGCGAAGAAGAGGTGCCTCGCGAAGCATGGTGCTGCGAAGCAATGTGCTTCGCGATGTGTAGTGATCCTGCCTTAGCATAGGGATCACTAGTACAGGTTGGGTGTTTCGCGAAGCATAAACGCTCTGCGGCTGCCCGGATTCCCTTGGTAATCCCCCTCCTTCGCGAATGCCCTTGAGCTTCGCGAAGGGCATCCCTCTTGGAAGAGGGGCTTAAAACGAGTCAAAGCGAAGGCGTCACGTGAAGTAGAAGTACCTCGCGGAGCTCATGATTCCCGGGGGCAAAGGGTGCTTCGCGATTCGGGAGAGGAGAAGCCGAAAGGTCGGATTGTCCGTCCTTGGGACTCAGGGGGAGTCCAGTATTTATAGGGAAGGGGTGCCGCGAAGCAGAACTCGCGCGCCGCCTCAGGTGCTTCGCGGCGCGCTCGCGAACGTCAACGTCGTTCGTGAAGAGGTACCGCCTCCGGAGCTTCGAGACGGGCTCGCGGACGTCAGACTCGTTTGCGGAGAGTTACCGCCTCCAAAGCTTCGCGGCGGGCTCGCGAACGTCACATTCGTTCGCGGAGAGTTACCGCCTCCGGAGCTTCGCGGCGGGCTCGCGAACGTCACACTCGTTCGCGGAGAGTTACTGCCTCCGGAGCTTCGCGGGGGGCTCGTGAACGTCACATGCGTTCGCGGAGAGTTACCGCCTCTGGAACTTCGTGAGACCGCGATGCTCGGGGAGCTTCGCGTCGGTGCTTCACGAGGCAGCGGGCCGGCCTTCTTTTTCGTCCCTTCCTTTCATGCAATATTTTGGCACCAACAAATGCCCCCCCTCAGACTTGGAGCCGCGGAGGGTGAAGGGTCGAAGTCTGAGGGAAAATCGCCAAAATTGTCGGCGGTTCGCGATGCGGCTTCGCGAAGAGGGCCCGCGGTGCTGACCGGGGCCACTGATCCGGACGCGCCGCGATGCTCTGTGCGGGTGAGGCGCGCCGCGATGCTCCGGGGTTGCCGCCTATAAATAGGGGGGTCGACCTCTTTTGTCTTTACGCGATTTCTTTGTCTTTTTGTGCGCTCGATTTCGCGAAGCTCCGCATACTCCGCGCCTGCTCTCCACAAATCGAGCTTCGTGGCGAACCGCGGGTCTCTAACTCCGCGACCGCGCCAAGAGAACTCTCGTTTGCCGGCCTAGGCCAGACTTCGCGGCTTGGTCTCGCGACCGACCTTCGCGATCCGGCTTCGCGATCCGTTCTGAAAAAATTCTTTTCTGACTGCCGGAATTGAAATGGCCCATCAAGAAGTTGTATTGGGGGTGCTTGCAGATGCCGCCCGTCGAGATGAGATGGCCAACTGTCCAGGCCTTGGGGAGATGGTCTGAAGCCATTCGGACCACGCTTCTTTGACAGGTTTGCTATCGGAGGGTTAGAAGAATTATCCGCAGTGTAAGAAGCTTCCATTGTACGGCTTCGGGTTGAGGTATGACGTCTTCATCCCTGAGGCGAGTAGGGACGAACCAGCTTGCTGGTTCAGGAGCAGACCATGTCAGCACCAATGGTTCAGGGCGGCTGATGGTCATGCGCAGGAGGACTTCACACCTTTCACCGCTGACTGCCTCTACAACCATGTGAACGATATTGACGGGAAGCCACTGCAACCGGAGACGTCCCCTCCTCTCTATCGTACCATGCTGAAGGCGGCTTTGCAGGATTCGAAGAAAGGATGGTCCGATGAGTGGGACCTGCGCCAAGGCGGCAACTTCACTGATGACTGGGCCTGGGCCTACTGGGTAGGCGCCTCATGCGAGGAGTTTGGGGCCGAGCTAAGGAGAGTGGGGTTATATGAGGCGGCATGGGCTTCCCAATTCCACATTTACCAACCGAAACAACTGATGCCGGAATTGCTGAGCAGATGGTCGTCTAGGACCAATACCTTTCACCTGCATCACGGGGAGGTGGGCATCAGCCTGTGGGATGTCCACCAGATTTCTAGGGTTCCGATCTTGGGGGCCATGTATGATGAGTTCCTCCCCGTCATGAGCGCGTGGGAGGATATAGAGCAAATGTCGCGACTGGCGTCAGTGCTGATGGCACTCGTCCCTGGAGAGGACAAGGAGGCAGTGAGGGATGTCCACTTTAAGAGATGGTTCAAGTGCTTCCTGAATTTCCTAGAGAATTGAGAGTTCCCTCCGAGGCCTCGAACTTGTCCGAGGGCGGCCCAACGGGGTAAGGGGCACTTGTATTGGCGGGTCTTGGAGGACAGCCAATGGAAGACTTAGGGTTTCAGTGTCAGCACTGAACAACAGCCGATAGTCAGGCTGGCGGCGTTCATCGCGGCTCTCATCTGCGGTTGGATTCTACCGGTGAGGGATACAAGCATGGGGGTGCGGCCCGGCTCGTTTATTATGGCGTCCATGTTGGCCATGGGGCAACGGATCAATCTGGGGATTCCAATGCTCGCCAAACTGTACAGAATGTTGCGGCACATTAGCGAGGGAAAGAAGCCGCCAAGGATATGTGGGCCCTTCCACCTCTTGTATGGGTGGATCGCAGCGCACATCAGGGGGATTTATGAGTATCCAAACCCATTTCTCCGCCGGGATCAAATTTTCGCCCCTCTATCCTGAATTCGGTCGGGAGCTTCCCGTTCAAACTAGCTGTGCCGATGGTGCTGAATCGAGTGTGGAGGGAAGATGAGTTTAATTTCCACCCCTTACCATTGCCGACGGGGATACTTACTGACGACGGGCGGGGAACGGAAGAACATCGGGCTTACATCCTGGCCTTTCGAGGTGGAGTTTTGGTGGCACGAGTAGAACGTGAGCCACTCTGTGAACCGTACACCCCACATCGGTTTGCGAGGCAGTTCTGGTGCCTCCAGCGGCTGACCCCGCAGGTCTACTGGGAGGTGCGTCACGAGGAGCACCAGTGTGTGATGAGGCAGCTGTGGCTCATGTTCACACGGGAAGATGGGAAGATGCGAATTGCATTGCCTCCATCCACCGCCGCTTTCGGATTGGTGAGGGAGTATGCCATTAGTTGAGAAGCTGCTTACCCAGGGGAGATGCTGAAGCAACCAACTATTCGGGTCGGTGACGGTGGGCCTCCTCTATCTCGAGGTCGGGGTCGGAGGGCAGCTAGGGCCTCTCGCGGTGGCGGGGCTGCCATGGCGGCGAGACCCGCACCGGCCGAGGGTGTGGCAGCAGCGGCAGATCCGGTGATTTCGGAAGAGCAGGGTCATCCGGAAGGGCAGTCACCGAGGGGATTTCGTAGGATATCCACTCAGGCTCCGGGGAAGCGCCTGCGTCATATCGACATGGCAGAGGATGTCGTCTTCCCGGAAGCCTAGGACATTTGGGATGTCAACCGGCAATTCCTCATCCCACCTGAGATATGGGCCCACTTGAATCGCCTCGGGATGGAATTACCGGGCATAGGCCCAGTCCGGGTTGGATTCATGGCGTCTCTGGCGGAGGCAGAGCAATACTTGGATGAGCTGGAGGATTACGTCCACTCCAGTGGTGTCCCTCGCCCAATGACAGACCGGGAGAGGGTACTGCTGAATCGAACGGTCCCCCCACAGTTATCAGCCGCCGATCTGAGGGAGTGCTTCCCCCTGCCGGAAGAATCAGAGGACTCCTCTCGGGAGGATGAGGCTGGAGGAGGGAGCCCGTTGGAGGAGGGCGAGGTCGGAGATCAAGGCTCAGATTCCGACGATTTCGCAGAGGCTCTCGAGGTAACATTCTGAACTTCTTTCCTTATGGTCCGTTCTCGGGCCACTATGGACTTCTCACCGATGTTTGAGCCATGCAGGAGGAACTTGTTCGCAGGCCTCGTTCTCGCCCCTCGGCGGGTGATGATGATGGACCTTCAGAACCCGCGCCTATGGCTGCGTCCAGTTCCGCGTCTGGTGGGACCAGAGCACCCGAGGTGGCTCCTTCGGAATCTCCAAACCTTCCAACAGTATACGGAGGGCCTCGCCTCGGGGTCCCGTCAGTACCGGCTCAAGAGCAGCGCCAGGAGGTCGATCTCCGTAAGTTTCCTCTACCGGTTTCCTTGTCGTCATATGTAGACTATGTCAACTAACGTTTATGTCCCTCTCTGTTGTACAGTTCTCCGACTGGTGTGGGCTGCTGCGGCAAGACTAGTCGGGATGTCTGGTGGTGTCCCTCCTAGGGGCATGCCGGTGATGGTGGCGATAGTCCCCCCATCTCCCCAAGCTGCAACACACATCATCACTGGTGGGACCACCAGCAGGGTCGTGCCCGAAGTCATTGAGGTAGACTCCGATGAAGAGGATCAACCGATCGGTCCCAGTCCTGTCACGCCTGCTTCGGCGCCAGATGTCGTACTGGATTCAACACCAGATGTAGATCCTGCCGAGGATTTCTTGCAGGCGTATCCCGCGTACGAGCCTGCCAATCGCGTAGACTGGGACGAAACGGCCTCCGACGAGGAAGACAGCAGCATAGTCTGTCGCCGGTCGTGGAAGCTAATCACGTGTTTCATCAAGGACACCCCCCAAGCGCAATGGTTGGCCGAAATGGACAGACTCCGCTCGCGGCTGCGCGAACTGTGCGCTGGGGGAGTGGATGCCCAACGTCCTCACGCACTCATCCGAGATCTTATGGCTGAGAAGATCTGAGAGCATGATCGTGGGCTCAGCGTGGGCTGGCAGTGGATGAAGGCGACCAACATCAAGAAGCTCCAGGAGGCTGAAAGCGAGGTCCAACAGATGCAGACCCGGGCAGATGAGCTTTCAGCCTCTCTTAATGCACAATCTGAGCTGATCTCACGGTTGAAGGCCCAGCTGGCGGAGGCAAAAGAGCATATGAGGTAGGCCTCTGGAAAGATGGATGTCGTTCAAGCTGGCGTAGAGAGGGCCAAAGCCAAGGCTGACGAACTGCGCCCCGCCGCTGCTGAGGAGGAGCGGAAGCTGAGTCAGCGGCAGCAAGCCTTAGACGCCACATGCCAACGGGTGGCGGAGCTGCAACGCTCTTTTGACGGGGTCAACCCGTCCATGGGGGGAGTCGACCCCCAGGTATTGTAACAAACCAAAAACCTTTTATTGGTACTTTCGTGCTTCAATTTCTTCTTTCTTTGTTTTGAATGCCGTAGCGCGCACGATTTCCACTGTTTGAATCGCCTCGTTACATCCCTACAATGTTTATGGGACGTTCGTCGATAATTCCCCAAGCCCACGTGGGTCGAGCCCGATGTGAGAAACAGGAGACAGTTACCTTCTCGTCCCACCTAACATAGGAGTGGAGACCATGCTCCGGGCATCCGGGATTTGGATTACCAGTCCGGATTTCCGAAAGATGGGTGGGGCCTGACCGGAGAAGGAACTTTTCAGGACAGCCGAATTACCGTTTCTTCAGCGTGCCCTCATGCACGAATGGTGCAACACCAAGGACACTGGAATCAGTCCGAACAGACGGGAACGGGAAGCGTGAATTACGATGCCCAAGATTCGGAGCACTGTGGGGATGACGTGACAATAAAGGACAACCGTTAACCATGGTGGAGAAGCGGTATCCTTACTGCGTTAGCCTGTAATGGGGACAAAAATGAGGGTCAACCGTTGACCATGTTCGAAACACGGGACCATGTCACAAATATTGTTGGTCAATCTTTCGGGACATTGACCCAGGACAGTTGGCGGACCATAGGCCAAACATCCATACTGTTAGGGGGTCCTTCCAAACATGACCAGTCTTCCGGAACGTTGGCCCAGGACGGTAAGTGAGCCGATGCGGCATGAGACCAGGCCGTTAGGGGGTCCCGTGAGACATGAAAAGGGACGAGGGTCCGAATAAGGAGCACGCAAAGCATGGAATATGGAGTGATGGTTTGTCCGAACAGAATCCAACACTTAGGTAGTTACACCACCGTGGTGGGAGTACACCATATGGGCGCATTGGTTTGATCATGGATCATTCCTTCTTTCAGACAGGGCCTCTCTGGCGAGGGGATTTACCGCTTCCCAATGTAATCTTGGGGCATTCTGAACTTGTTCAGGGCAGAGTCATAATTACACGGTCCCCTATGAGGGGTCCGACCAGGGGGAGGAATAGGATTTTACAATTCCTGGGGCTGGACCCTAGGTGAAATGCCTAGGTGTCCCTACGTATCCCATAACGAAAGCGGAAGTGTGTCGCTCATAGGGTTCGACAAAAGCACCCCACTTCTTCAGGGGTAAGGGACTCTGGTGCGTGAAAGTTCAGCGCCGCCGTCGGCCCGAACTTCTCTGGGAAGTAATCCGCTGCGAGAATACTCCAGAAGCTCCTGGGTTCGGACTCGGGGTCTGGCCCTGTATTGCCCCACTCGTCAATCGGGGGCGGCTGAGGGACCGGTAGCGGTACCGAGGCGGACCTCTGGGATAGTAAACTCGGTGGTGGAGAATACGACGAACGAGCTGACTGGCCGCCGAATCTCGGGCCATCCTCAGAAGAGTGAGGTGACCTGGCCACGATGTCACGATACGATGGGCTGATAGCCACAGCTCCCGGCATAGGAGTCACGGCTGCCGGCGATAGGTCATGTCGTCGCTCTACCGTCGTTGGCCCCCAAAATAGCTCTTCATGATCTCTGGTAGAGGTAGAGGGCGCTTCTGGTGACAATGGTGGTGATTGCACGGTCGAGACCTGCGGAATTTCCACGATTTCTTCCTCCTGGATGTACATGCAGAGGGAGATGAGAATCTGGTGGACCTCGCATTCCGGGAGAATGAGGCTAACGCGCCTGGTTCCTGCCCCAGTCCTTGATACGGAGGAGCGAGGAGATGGTTCCATCACTGAGTCGCATTCCGCTTCAGAATCCGAGAAACGGGCCGGTTTGATCTCCACCCGGGCCTTCCCAGGACTCTTCTTGTGGCGGCGACGACCCACTCTCCTGCCCCGGGGTGGCTCTTCGGGACAGGGTTGATCCCTAATAGGTAGCCTCGGGGCGGCGCTGGCACCGTGGTGGAGAGGGCCCCCGCTCGAGATAGCCGAGGTGCGAGGGGCACCAGGGAAAATGTCGAAGGGTACATGGGGAGGACCTCCATGGACAGCACCCATGTGGGCGGAGCCTCTGTTGGAATCGGCAGGAGCATGGGGAGGACCTACATGGTCTATGCGGGCGGAGCGAGGCTGACCTTCACTCCTCGAGTTGCTGGGGCGAGGAGGACCTTCGCTGGTTGCAGAGAGGGCGTAGGGAGGGCCCCCACGTTGGAGAAGGATCGGATGGACAGTGCCTTCAGATCGGCAGTCGGGGGCAGGAGGATGGACTCCACACCCAATATAATGGGCGCGGGAAAGGTTTTCGCGCCGAGCGTCACTACCGCTGGGCAGGTCTTCCTTCGGGATGGGGGTAGCACGAGGCATTCCTCCATGAAGAGCTTCGGAGTGGGGAAGGCCCACGCTCTGTGGAGTAATGGTACAGGGAGGGCCTTCGTACGGGGGGACATCACAGCGGGTTAGTTCGCGGTGATCACCACTCGGGCCTGCAACCCGGAGAGTCAACCCAGCCTGCCCGTGGGGCGGTTGGGGTCTCGATCCTGGTTGGGTGAAGGAGTGCCCCTGCTCAGTGTATGCAGGGACTCCATGATGCACGTCGGCGGTGGCTCGGGCCACTGTAGCTGTTGACGTCGACGCATCTGGGCGAGCATCCTCAACCCGGGCCCGGCGCTGACATCGGGTCAGACGAGCTGGCACAGGTGGTGCAGGGGCATGGCATGCCTGCTCTTCCTGCGGAGTCGGACGGCGGCGCTGACGCGGCCGAACGGGAGCCCTTGCCTGGAGCCCTTGGGTCGGGACCCTGAGCGGGCCGAGCCGGACGGCGCCCGCCTCATCAACGTAAGGCGAGGAGTCGTCAAGGCGTTCCGGGGACAGGCTCCCGAAACGGTTGAACGTTGGGGTGGGGAGCAGGGGCTCCCTGCGCGGCCTGTTAGGGCGGCGTTGACGGCGGGGCCTGGATGCCTCCAGGTCCAGGCGGGCCATATCCCGAGTTGGGATGACCCCTTCCTCCTCGTACCTGCGTACGAGGTTGTTGATCACCCTTCGCTGGATGACCTCTGATGGGGAAAGGGGACATGGGTGCCCCGTATTCCGCGATGTGGCGGCCGTCGTGGCGGTAGCGGCACCATACGGGGTGGTTGTGGCGGTGTTGCCCCTGCCCCTGCGTAGGCGAGCGGGCGGTGATCGTGTCTCTGTAACAGCAACCTGGTTCCTGAGAAATGAAGGGATCAACTTATCAGCACTGCGATGAAAAGGATTGACAACCAGTGCCCCAGCGTCCTTCCATTCTCCATGTCTGTAAGAAGGATCCACGCCAACACGCTGCAGAATGGAGTGCCCCACGTTCTACTGCCCCGAATTCCGGTGAGTTTCACGACAGGCCCGCTATTTGCTTGGCGGGACCAGGCGTCGGATATCTGGATCCGGTGACACGTCAATCTACTGGTGTCTCGAACGCTACTAATCTCCACATTGAGGAGAAGAGATTCACGTCGGGTTCACCATTTCTATTTCCGACGCTTTCACCGGGGCACGCGCATCCGTCCGTCCGCGGAGGAGGACGCGCTGCACTGTTGCCCCGCATTCCCGCTTTCCAAAGGCGGGCGGCATTCACTCCTTATTCAGGGACGTCTGCTCCTTGATCGAAATGGGATGATGAGATGTTGGTTCTTCCTTCTATGGATTCCTCCTCAGAACTCGTCACCTAGTCCGAGTCTCCCTCATAGATTTAATACGTTGTTCGTGAAACTCTTCTCAGTGCCATGTTTCCATGAACACCGGTTAATTACACTGCTTCTGTCGGGACATTCCAAAGGGTCTGGTCAGGGCAGCAACCTTCAGTCAGGGGAGTAGTCACGTTGAGACATCAGTAGCATGTCTGGATGCTGGGGAACTGGCATGTCTGTCTATTATCCCTGGTCATAGGGCTTCTCGAGGACGTGGAAGCCCGAGGCATCCCACATCGAGCGCGGGGAATTATATGTCATAGAAACATATCTGAGGTTTTCCTCAGCTTCCCGTGTTTAACACAGGGTACGCCATGAGTTTAACATCCAGCAGAGACGGATCATCCCGATCAGAGCATTAGCTAGAATGGATCGGATTGAGGGATTTCCCTTGAAGGGGTGCCGATACCGGGACCAGCCCATTGGCGGCTGTGAAGAGGAGCGTACCGACATGGTCTCACCGGGATATGACGGTCCGGGCGAGAATCAGGGTGGATGATGGATAGACGAATGAAGTGGAGGGGGGAATGGAAAGGGACCATCGCAAGGGCAACGGTGAAGTTGGGCTTGAGCCTTGAAGGGGCTTCCTACGTATCCCCGTGGCAGGGAATCAAAGTCCGCGTAGTTCGGGATGGTGCCGGTGAACCGGCATGAGGGTGGACCTTGGTCCGATCGGCATCATCAGCGAACTGACGTGAAAGTGAACCTTGGTCCAATGAGAGATGAGCTTGAACCTCAGGGAGGCTTCCTACGTACCATGCCTTGACATGGATCAAAGACATCGTAGTTCAAAGGGTTTCATCGATGAACCGACGTGAAAGTAGACCTGGGGGTCCACTAGTGGTGGGCTTGAACCTTGAGAAGGTTTCCTACGTACCATGCATTGACATGGATCAAAGTCCTCGTAGTTCAAAGGATTGATGGAATACAGTTTAACGTCATGCGGGACAAGAGTGAACCCTGATGTGAATAAACGACGGGCGGTGGGCTTGAACCTCGTGGAGGCTTCCTACGTACCATGCCTTGACATGGATCAAAGTTCACGTAGTTCGGAATGGCGGTGGGTGTCGGCGAACCGACGTAAATGAGGGACCTTGGTCCGATGGGAGATGGGCTTGAACCTCTGGGAGGCTTCCTACGTACCATGCCTTGACATGGATCAAAGTCCTCGTAGTTCGGGTTGTGACAACGGCTTGCCGTCGAACTGGAATGCAGTTTAACGTCATGCTAGACGAGAGTGAACCCTGACGTGAATAAACGACGGGCGATGGGTGTCGGAGAACCGACGTAAATGAGGGACCTTGGTCCGATGGGAGATGGGCTTGAACCTATAGGAGACTTCCTACGTACCATGCCTTGACATGGATCAAAGTCTTCGTAGTTCGGAGGGTGGTCACAACGTCTTGTCGTCAGACTGGAATGCAGTTTAACGTCATGCTGGACGAGATTGAACTCGACGTGAATTGGATGACGGGTGGGCTTGAACCTCGTGGAGGCTTCCTACGTACCATGCCTTGACATGGATCAAAGACCTCCTAGTTCAAATGGGTGTGCATTTTAATGTCATGCGGGACAAGGGCATACAGTTTAACGTCATGCTGGACGAGGGCATGCAGTTTAACGTCATGTTGGACGATGGCATGCAGTTTAACGTCATGCTGGACGAGGGTATGCAGTTTAACGTCATGCTGGACGATGGCATGCAGTTTAACATCATGTTGGACAAGGGTATGCAGTTTAACATCATGTTGGACGATGTATTGTCATGGCCAATGTCAACTCTAAGCCCACGTGAGTCATGCTCGGTGTGAGAAACTAGAGACAGCAAGGACCTGACGATCACGCCGCGAAGGGTGCATCCGTGTGAAGCGAAGAGGGGCTTACGCATTAGACAGCCCATGGTGCTGGGACTTACTCCAGGATGGAGGCCCGGAGTGCGACAAAGCGCAGCGAAAGAGAGATTTGGGACCAATGATGGGAGGTGCCTCATTCCCTATCACGCCCTCCACTGACCTTGGTAGTGGGGAAGTACGGAGATGCAGGGGTGCAGCCATCCATTGGGGAACTAGGGTCGCCCTTCTCCTGAGAACATACGTCACTCCAATAAGGAGGATATCATCTCTTGTGGATGGGTGATTCCACTCCTGTGGAGACGAGTGGCGTAAAAAATGTTCGAGCTGGGGGGACCCATCGTGAGAGGCACGAGATCGGGTCACAGTTTAACGTCATGTGTTGAGGACGTGGTGCTTGGCAGTTTAACGTCATGCAGCTCGGACGAGGTGGGTTCACTCCACACCCCTAGGACTTACATAACTGGTACCCTTTTCTCCTTGGGGGAGGGAAGGTACCAATAAGGTCATGGTCAAGGGGGGTTGTAGAGTGAACCATCGAGGGGTCCACGTTAGCGTGGCTATGCGAAGAAGCAATAACCGTTAACGTGCCTATGCGAAGAAGCATTAGGCGAAGCAACGCTACGAGTGATATTGTCCGTGGGACTTTGAAATTACATCGTGAATACCTGGAGGGTCGCACGGGAAGCGGAATTGCCAAGCAAATGAGTGTGCTTCGCGAAGCGGAGTGCCTTGGCCTTAGCATGGGGCATAGTTGTGAGTGGAGGGTGCTTCGCGAAATGGAACAGTATTCGCGGAGCACTGCCTCGCGAAGAAGAGGTGCCTCGCGAAGCAGGGTGCTGCGAAGCAGTGTGCTTCGCGATGTGTAGCGATTCTGCCTTAGCATAGGGATCACTAGTACAGGTTGGGTGTTTCGCGAAGCATAAACGCTTCGTGGCTGCCCGGGTTCCCTTGGGAATCCCCCTCCTTCGCGAATGCCCTTGAGCTTCGTGAAGGGCATCCCTAGTCAAAGCGAAGGCGTCACGCGAAGTAGAAGTACCTCGCGGAGCTCATGATTCCCGGGGGCAAAGGGTGCTTCGCGATTCGGGAGAGGAGAAGCCGAAAGGTCGGATTTTCCGTCCTTGGGACTCAAGGGGAGTCCAGTATTTATAGGGAAGGGGCGCCGCGAAGCAGAACTCGCGCGCCGCCTCAGGTGCTTCGTGGCGCGCTCGCGAACGTCAACGTCGTTCGCGAAGAGGTACCGCTTCCGGAGCTTCGCAGCGGGCCCGCGGACGTCAGACTCGTTCGCGGAGAGTTACCGCCTCCAGAGCTTCGCGGCGGGCACGCGAACGTCACATTCGTTCGCGGAGAGTTACCGCCTCCGGAGCTTCGCGGCGGGCTCGCGAACGTCACACTCGTTCGCGGAGAGTTACCGCCTCCGGAGCTTCGCGGCGGGCTCGCGAACGTCACATGCGTTCGCGGAGAGTTACCGCCTCTGGAGCTTCGCGAGACCGCGATGCTCGAGGTGCTTCACGTCGGTGCTTCGCGAGGCAGCGGGCCGGCCTTCTTTTTCGTCCCTTCCTTTCGTGCAATATTTTGGCGCCAACAACCACGTACGGGAATAATCTGCGTTCTACTTGAGATACTTGAATACACTTAGTGTGTGACCATCTAGGCCCCTTTCTCGTTGGCATTAGACGGGTTTGCCTAAAGTTCAAGATTACTGTCTAGCAACGGGTCAAGGCACTCAAGAGAAAGAAGTTGACGCCGCATTGACGTGTCACGTCATACGAACGCTTACTGTGTAATTTAATCTCTTTATCTCAATATCTCATCAAGCAGGTTTCATGACAGTATCATAAACCTATATGTTTGATCTGTCATTCTTTGACTTCTAGATATAAACTCGTCGTGACACCATGACCATGGAATTTGTGCGACAGTTCTATTTCAATCAAAGGGCCCGAGATATCTACATCCATAAATATGGAAGGGATAAATCATTCATCGACTTATCTATTAACAACATGTCATTCGTGATGCACCCAACGTACCCTACTTCCCGCCAACTCTCTTCGTGACGATTTTCGTCAGCAAATCTAAGTGCGTGATTCATAACATGAGTTAATGATAATCTTCAAATCCAAGGACTATTACACACGCTCGTAGATAGCAATGTCCGATGACACCAAGACATGCAGAATTGCTACTGGCGGGTCTGTTCTCATAATCTTCCATCTTGAAGATTACCAAGTGCGAACTCCATGAAAGAGAGTCTCGTCTTCTTACGAGTACTCGCACATGACTGTCTGTATATTATGTGTCCTATCATACTATATCACCCAACCGTAGAACTTTATTTAAGAATATTATTATAGCATTTCAAGGTCCTCATCATAGCGCGGATCTTCCATAACCTTATTAATGCAACAAATATTCCAGGACATTATTATATTATAGTAATACAGAACAATGAACAATATATAATGAGTACATTCATGTAATGAAAGTACAAAACAGTTGGTTCTCAGGACACCAACTCTTACAACACTCTACCTTCGCAGGGCTGGTCAACTAGTTGTCTTATGCAAAGCTGCATAGACCCGGTACCGATGACAATGTCATACCCTCTCGTTCTTCCAATTCTGGTTAGTTCTGCTCTAGTGAATGTGTATGCCATGAAACATCGTCTGGAGTCTTGTCCCTTGTAGTCGAACTGATACAATTGCATACTCATGTGGCCCAAAGGCCTTGAAGTGGCCCTAAGGCCTTAAGGTGACCCAAAGACCTTGAGAGACAACTATCCTGAAGCCCTTGGCTGGCCCGAAAGCCTTGCAGGACCCAAGGACCAAACTGATGGCCCAAATGTCCAAATAGATGAATAGTTCTAAATGCTATAGTACCGAACAGTGTCTGTTGCAGTACTGCTACAGTAACCCAGAAATATGTCTTCATCCGAATTTGATCTCGGATCACTTGGATGCACTTGTCGAGTTAACACCAACCGGGCTGAGGCTCTGTACCCTTTATTCATAATTACCTTTTATATTATGAATTGTGTATTCTTTAATTTAATTTTTATGCTACCATTAGGAGATAGAGCCATGCATGTCATGTAAACTATATAATGAATTTAGTTTTCATATACCGTAACTGCATTTTGTGATTATAGTTATGTGATTAAAGATAGTTTTTAATATAGTTTGTGTATATTAGGTGTTGTAGATATTATGGATTAAATTATCTCTTTAAATATGATTGAGAATAAAGGAGGGAAATAACCTTATGTGTATTTTTATCACATCTCTTTTAAGATGAGAGAATTTGTTTGATAGAGTTGAACAACAAAATTGAGATGATTGTTAAAATATGAGATCCTACCACCTATTAGTGATATATTATCATTTTTTCAAGAAAATACTTCCAAACACATTATATATGATATGGAAACAATAATTTATTTATTAAACATTTCTAAAAGAATATAAATGTTATTTTCTAACATTGTTATCATAACAAACCAAATATCACCTTATCCTAGGATATAGGATGTTCCGTAAAGAAAATGTAAATAGTTACATGGTTCAAAGAAAAAAAGTTTGATTGAAATAGTTTCAAAGATGATATGAATGAACTTAGAAAGAGTAAACCACATAAACTAACATCACAACTGTCCCCTCACATGTAAGGCTAATGTTCAGAGCCATAATTAGCTCATAGCGACTGCATGTTAGATGCATCACCTAAAATGGGCTGCATATTAGATAAGCATTAGGGGGTGATTGACAAAATACCTGCACCTTAATACCCTACATATTCGATTGGATTCAGAATGGGATGAGCATGAGATGGACAAAGAGACAACTTAGACATTGCAGACGCACAATCCACTTCAAATGGACGAAGAAACACACAGAAACATACCAGATAGTCATATACCAAGACGACAGAACCCACGAGCTTATCCGGATATTTCGATGGCCTTCACATCCCGCTTCTTCACCTCCGCCTTCGGAACCGTAACCGTCAGCACCCCGTTCTCCATCGCCGCCTTCACCTCCCCCGCCTTCGCGTTCTCCGGCAGCCTGAACCGCCGAAGGAACCTCCCCGCGCTCCGCTCCACCCTGTGCCACTTGTCGTTCTTCTCCTCCTCCTCGCGGCTCCTCTCCCCGCTGATCTGCAGGATCCTCCCCTCTTCCACCTCAACCTTCACCTCCTCCTTCTTCAACCCCGGCAGATCCGCCTTAAAGACGTGCGCCTCAGGCGTCTCCTTCCAATCGATTCTCGTGTTGGCCGCCGCCGACGCCTCGCTCACGGCCGACGGGGGGAAATTCCTCTCCAGGATCCCCTCGAATGGATCCCAGACGTCCAGCGAAAACGGATCCACTGTTTTGCGGCTACCGTTGCCGAAGATCCTCGAAACGATCGACATAATAACTTACAGAGTGACGATGATGGCTTCAAAAAGAAGGGCGCAGTGATCTCTTTCGCGTTTTTCACAGTCTGATGAAAGATAGGAATGGAAGAGAAGCGCGCAGTGATTATATAGGCGTGGGGAGAATTTCTGGCACCCCATCCTGCACTCGCACAGAAGAGTGGAGGATGTTCTGGTAGTTTCCGGGCTGTCCAGTTGATTCGGGACTCTTCTCCGTTCCGCCGGATTTCTCTAGAAGTCTCCGGCTCGGGGAACGGCCGGTCCATCCTTTCAATATCTGGTTTTTACTTTACCGGCCCATCAAGCTAATTGGACTTCCGGCATCAATGCAGCAGAATTCATGGGCCGAAAACGGACGTGGGCCTTGACCATTAATGAAGTGTTTTTATGATCCATTCATTAATGTTGGATTTGATCGCGGCTAGTAACGAAGTCTCTTATTGGAAATAAAATTTGGATTTGTCTTAATTAATTAATTTGATAGCATTAATTTAATCTATCAATTAAATGCATCAATTTAACAAATACATGAATCAATGTATTCATGAATTAATTTATTGATGTTTCATTTGTATGTCGCACATTCAAACATATTTAATATTGACTTTGGAATTACGTGATTCGTGATGGATTGGATAACTTATTATAGTCAATGAAATGTCTGTGTTCTCATATAGTATTGCCTATTTAAATCGTTGCTCCATCCGACAGTTGATGTGGTGTGGGTTTGACACTTCATGGATGACTTACTAGAATGAGATTAATATGTCTTCATTTATACTTCTTTTATTTATTTATCTATTAGTTTTAATTAAAACCAACTTCATGGATTCGACACCAATGACCAATACACAAAGTCTTCAACAAGCTATTGAAGAGTAGGTCGTATGGATTCCACACACAAATGACGGGTACACACCGTTATTATCTGTACTATTTTTATTTTCTAACCTATCACAATCTTATATTTTGAATCCATGATTAATTTGGGTTAATCCATAATTTTAATTTTCTAACAGTCTCAACATGTGACATTAAGAAGGAAAGTAATTCCTAGGTTAATTCATTGGATGCATTATGACGACACTCTAGTTTTCTTCTATGATCGTGAGTAAAAGAGCCTCATAATCATCTTCAACGAACGTATGGTTTTTATTATAAGTTTTCAGTGCTACTGCCAAAATTGGCATAACTGTGATGTGGAGGCTTGGGTTGTGTCATGGGGGAGAGCAGTTGTGGCGTGGAGAGTGCGTCTGCGATGTAGTGGCTTGGGGTGGACTTTTCAGCGGTCTTGCCATTTTTTGCATAGTTGTGTCATGGAGTGCGGATGTGGCATAGCCTTCTATATTTTGTGGTGTGAAGGTGTTGGGTGCGGCGTGGAGCCTGAGAGGAGTGAGTTCAGGGGTTCTATTGTTTTCGAGGTAGCTGCGTCATGAAGCTAGGCTGCGGGGTAGCCCCCTTCCTGTTATTGGGTTCTGCGGCATAACAGTCATGGTTGTGTTGTGGTCCTTTACCATGTTTTATCTGATCTACGATGTAGTGATAGTTATGTTTTTTTAGAGGGAGCTTTGACTGACCAGACTGTGGCGTGGTCCCTCCCCTTTACTCGATAGTCTTCCTTTTTTAGCTGTATTGTGTTATGTTGTTGTAGGCTGCGTCGTGGGCTTGTATTTTTCAGATTGGGTATAAAACCCAAAAGCCCCCTCGAAGCCTCTCGTTCCCTCAACTTTCTTCTTAGTTCTTGGGGGACCCAAGTGCGTCCCAAAGAGGAGTTTAGGCCCCCTTTCAATGGATTTCAACCATTGCCTTGAGAGATCGATCTTTAGTGGTTTTAGGTGAGTACCCACCTTTTCTTTTCCTTGTTTCCTCCTATTGTTCATATGGAGTGGTTGTTATCAAGGGGGGCCTATTATTTTAATGATGTTTTGGTAAGAAAATGGTGTGGGGTGTTGTCTTTAGGGAGATCAAGGTGTTCTCCTTCTTCAAGGTGCTTGGTTGCGGTCTTTCTCTCGTTTTAACCTTTCGCAACGGTTCAAAAAGCTTTGTTTGTGGAAGGGGATCCTTCGTTTTTCATCTAGGTGTATCATGTGGGAGGGGTTATGCTCTTGTTTTATTTTGAGAAGATAGTATGCACCGACCTAATAAAAATAATGGAATGGTTTAATTAAAAATGAAGGGGAAGGGGAATGAAACATATGTTTTACTGCTTTTGATGTTATTTGATGTTGTGAGTTTTACATGCTTGATGTCTTGTTGAAAATCTTGGCCATTGGGGGCTTTGTTTGTGCTATGGTTGTTGTGACTATGGAACCCTTGTGACTGTGGTTGTTTTCTATCACCCAAAATGGAGTTTTCTAACCACTTATATTCAGTTAATGAAATGGTTTCCCTTGGAAATTATGACTTTTATGAGAATGCCCCAGAAATAAATAAGTGAAAGTGATGAAAAACCCCTTATTAAATCTAGAAAATGATATCAGAATGACGTGGAAAGTGTTGTGATGTGTGGTTGTGTTGTGTGGCGGTGATGTATGGTTGTGTTGTGTGGGGCGGTTTTAATGAGAAGTGGTTGTGATATGGAGGTTGTGATGAGAAGTGAGAGTAATGTGAAATGGTGACAATGTGGGCCTTGTTGGCATGAGGGGGGTGGTTGGTTGTGATGTGTCGTATTGTGCTGGATGCCCGAGTAGTAATGGAATTAAATTGAAAATTATGAATTGAAATGGCATATAATGGTTTGAAAATGGGTTGAAAGGATTAATGAACACTTGTTTTGAAATGAGAAGTGCGGTTTAAATGGGTGTTAATGAATATGAAATGAATGGGTTGGAATAATGGTTTGGTTGGTAATGGGGAATCTGAAAAATGGTTTAACTTGAATGGAAATGGTGGAATGTGTCTTGTTGTGTGTTGTTGTACATTTACTACTACCAGTGAAAGTGGCGGAGGTTGTGAGGCTTGGTGGTGATGTTGTGAGTTGGGATAGTATTCTTGTTGCGAATCCATTGGTTGGGCTTGTGTGTGGATGTATATATATGTAGGTTTTGGGCGCTTTAGAAGTGTATGATGGGTGTTTCCCAACATTGCTTTTTATCATGTTCAATGATCAATCTGAGATCTACACGACGATAAAACACCATGTTCAACGAAATTGAATTAAATAATACAGACAACATGAATCATGCCAAAACTAGAGAGAAAGGATCATCACATATTATTTATAATTAATTTAATTAAATAAGAATTACCATAATATAATTATTTCTTCGTCGATAGATTTGGTAGTAGATCCACAATACGTCTTCATTGCATTGTAGGAATCAAGTGCAGATTCCCTCTAACGGTGATCCACACGTGTTCCATGAATCTTTATATGTCACCGAAAGAATCTCTGAGTGCTAGCGTAGAAGATCCTTGTGCTTGCATCATCCACCTTTGATCGCTATAAGAATTGTTTCCAAAGCATTCCCCATGATCTGGTGGTGGAAGACTAATCTCCGTTCTTGGGAGCGATCTTGAAGAAGAGAGATCTCAAGGGCTTGAGGTAATTCCCCAATCTTGTTGTGCATAACCCAAACAAATGAATTGTTCTCTTAAGAAAATAACATAATCGTGTTTATATATTTCTAGGGATAAAATAAAATAATTTCACAAGTTCCCTTAATTATTTATTTAATCATAGTGAAAACCCCATGTCAAATAATAATAATAATAATATTATTTCTTAACACGTGTTTAACTTGAGAATTAAAATTAAATATTATTTATCAAATAATATTCATTATTTATTATTTTCTAATCGGACCTAAAATCCCGGTTCATCATTCCTCCATAATATTTATAGGACATTGAATAATGTCTTTTTATTTACTAAATAAAAACCACTACATTATTCACCAATAAATAAATAAATATTATATTTACTAAATAGAAAATAAATATTTATATGCGATCAAGAATACATGAATAATTATTAAACCAAATACGAGAATAATATTTATTCAACTTCGTTAAATAAATAATAATAATAATATATTATTTAATTGAGATTCTGGATACACTTAGTGTGTGAGCCACTAGGCCTCTTTCTCAGTGGCATTAGGCAAATTGATCTAAAGTCCAATGTTAGCATCTAGAAATACACCAAGGAACCCATATATAAAGAAGTTAATGTCTCAATGACATGTTACATCATACATACACTTATTATGTAATATAATCTCTTTATCATGATATCTCTAATCAAGAACGTTGCTTGTTAGTGCCATCAACCAAAGTGCTCGATGTCTCTTTCTTTGATTTCCCGAAAAATGAACTTTCCTATCGAACAACATGGACATGGATTAATTCAGGCTATATCATTTCCATCCAAGGGACTGATATATCA
Organism: Viscum album; assembly: GCA_963277665.1. Lineage (NCBI taxonomy): Eukaryota > Viridiplantae > Streptophyta > Magnoliopsida > Santalales > Viscaceae > Viscum > Viscum album. Next base: position 1,114,529,439 of record OY728157.1, read on the forward strand.
AATTTCATTAAAACAGAAGGGACAAATGCTTTCTCACATTATTAATTAATGCAATATTACTCGTGATGCACCCAACATATCCTACCTCACCATGAACATATGTCATCATGGTTTTGGTTAATACATTAAAGTACATGACTCTTAATATTCATTAATAATAATCTTAAAGTCTAAGGATCAATACACATGTCCGTAGGTAGGAATATCCATTGACACATAGAAATGTTGATTTCCTACTAGTGGATCTCGTTCTCATAATATCCTACTAGATATTACTAAGGGCGTACACCATGAAAAGGTGCCTCAAAGTCCTATAAGTCTCCGCCCCTGATAGCCTGTATCATTTGTGTCCCTAAAAATATATCATCCGAATATAGAACATATATTCAAGAACAGTGTCATAGAACTTCCGAATTCTCATCATAGCGGGGAACTATTATGACCTTTTAGTGCGACGACCACTCTTAAGACATTATCACATACTATTTCATGAATAATAACAATCATGATGTGATAAACAGTTTATTAATATCCAAAAAATGAATACATGTTATCATAAAGTACATAGAAGTTGGTTCTAGGGTAATAACTCTAACAAACTCACGCTTTCACTGGATCCAACTACTAACAACCTTCAGTATGCTAGCTTTCACATGATAATCATGCTTCTAATAAGACATACATTTAGTCAAAGGGTTCTCCACATTCTCTTTCATAAGTACTCTTCTTACTGCAACTTCACCCCTTTGATAAAAATCCCTCAAGAGGTGATACTTTCAATGTATGTTCTTTGTCTGTTGGTGTGACCTTGGCTCTTTTATTAGAGCCACCATTGCAGTATTATCACAATACAATGTGATAGGATCTTTACTACTAGGTGCCAAATTAATCACTTGGATAAAGTTTCGAATCCAAACAAAATCCTTGGATACATTAGAAGCCACTATATACTTGGACTCTGCTATAGACTCAGCGACAACTGGCTGCTTTGAACTCTTCCAGATCACAGCTCCTCCTTTGAGACAAAAAACATATCCTGACTGCCAATTCAGATCAATATGATTTGTCTTAAAACTAGAATCAGTATAACCCCTAATGATCTCGTCTCCTCCATACATGAGGAACATATCCTCAATTATTCTCAAATACTTAAGGAAATACTTAACAACAGACCAATGATGTTCTCCTGCATCTGCTTGATATTTTCATATCATGCTCAATGCATAGGCAACATCAAGTTTAGTACATAACATGACATACATGATTGATCCTATCATTGAAGCATATGAGATCTTACTCATTCTATCTTTCTCATGTTGTGTCTGAGGACACATTTTCTTAAAAAGATATAAACCATGTGATACAGGAACCAATACCCTCTTGGATTTTTCCATACTAAACCTCTTTAGTATCTGGTCAATATATGTACTTTGACTTATTCCAAACATCCTCTTGGATCTATCACAAATGATCTTGATCCTTAGAATATAGACTGCTTCACCTAAGTCCTTCATGGAGAAACACTTGTTTAACTCATCCTTAACAGACTTTAAGATTGGTATGTCATTTATTATAAGTAATATATCATCAACATACGCTACTAGGATAATGACTGAATTCCCACTAAACCTCTTGTAAATACATGGCTCACATTCATTCTTAATGAAACTAAATTCTTTTATGGATTCATCATGTCAAATGTTCCATGACCTGGATGCTTGCTTCAATCCATAAATGGATCTCTACAACCTGAAAATAATTTTGTCATCACTTGGAGTCATAAACCCTTATGTTTGTGTCATATATACATCTTCCTAAAGGTTCCCATTAAGGATTTCAATTTTGACATCCATCTACCAAATCTCATAGTCATAGTAAGCTACTATAGCAAGTAGAATTATCATGGATTTAAACATGGAAACTAGTAAAAAGTTTTTATTGTAGTCGATTCCTTAATGTTGTTTAAACCCTTTAGACACTAGCCTTTCTTTATAGGTATTTAATTTACCTTCTATGTTCAGTTTCCTCTTGAATGTCCATTTTCATCCAATGGGATTTACATCAACCAGCACATCAATCAGAACCCAAACTTGGTTCTGATACATGAAATCCATTTCAAAATTCATGGATTCTTTCCATCTTTTAGCTTGTGAGATCTTTACTACCTCTTTATAGGAGAGTGGTTCATAATTGTCAACCAATAATAAGTCACCATCCTCAGTGACTAGAAAACCATATCCCTCGGGTTCTCTTACCTCTCTTTCAATCCTACATAGTACTTGTGTTTCAAGAACTAATTCTTCCATGGGGACCGGTGGAATCTATTCCTATACCAACTCTTGTGTATCTTGAGCATCAACATCATCAAAGTCAATCTTATGCCCACTATCCCTTTTAAGTATGTGCACCTTGTCAATAAAGATGGCTTGTTTGGCGATAATCACTTTCTTGTTTGAGGGGTTGTACATGTAGTATCCCTTTTTTCCTTGGGATACCCTATAAAGATACACTTTGTTCCCTAGGGTGCTGATATTTTGCATTAGAAGGCCTTAAAAAATGCCTCACAACACCATAAACGTGTATGCGAAAAACATGTTTCTTTCCACTACATTACTCAAAGGAAATTCCATTTTCTTCTTTAGTTGGTACTCAGTTTAATGTATATGCTGAATTTTTTAATGCATATTCCTAAAAAGATAATGGAAGATCTACACGACTCATTATCAACCTTACCATGTCTAACAAGGTAGGATTCCTCCTTTCACTAACACTATTCCACTTTGGTGTATAAGTTGGAGTGAGTTGAGATAGAATCCCAAAACTCTATAAGAAGTTGACAAAGTATTGGTTAAGATATTCACCACCTTGATTTGATCAAAGCTTATTTATCTTCTTACCAAGTTAATTATCTAATTCATTCTTTAATACCTTGAATTTCTTAAAGGACTCAGACTTATACCTCGTCAAGTAGACATATCCAAATCTACTCAAGTCATTATCAACCTTACCATGTCTAACAAGGTATGATTACTCCTTTCACTAACACCATTCCACTTTGGTGTATAATTTGGAGTGAGTTGAGATAGAATTCCAAAATCCTATAATAATTCGATAAAGTATTTGTTAATATATTCACCACCTCGATCTGATCAAAGCCTATTTATCTTCTTACCAAGTTGATTCTCTACTTCATTCTTGAATACCTTTAATTTCTCAAAGTACTCGGACTTATACCTCGTCAAGTAGACATATCCAAATCTACTCAAGTCATCAGTAAAAATTATGAAGTAAGAATATCCACCTCCATCTTCTACAAAAAATGGTCCACACATATCAGTGTGTACCAATCCTAGAAGCTTTGTGGCCCTTTCACCCTATCCACTGAATGACAGTTTGGTCATTTTTCCTTGTAAACAAGTATGACATTTATCAAGTAGTTTTATCTCATATGAATCAACATTACCATTTTGACAAATCTTTGTCAAACACTTCTCGTTTACATGACCAAGACGGCGATGCCAAAGTTGGGTGTTATATGAGTCGTGTGAACATGATTTGTTATCAATTGTCAACACTTGGTTTTTTTAATTTAATACATAAAGACCATTTTTTAAATGTGACATACCATAAAATATGTTGTCCTTATAAAATAAAAAACTTTTATTTCAAAAATTGAAAATAAATCCATCTTCATCTAGGCATGATACAAAAATTATGTTCTTGGTAACTATAGGTACATAATAACGATCTTTCAAAACCAAAATAACTCCCATTGGAAATGAAAGGTGGCAGTCACCAATATCCATAGCAGCCAACCTTTCTCCATTAGATGCTCTTAGATCCACCTCTCCTCTAGTAATCTTTTATAATATACTTGGTTCCTATATTTGGATACAAATTTGAGCCCCTCAAGTTGTATCTAATACCCAATGTGTAGATATTTAAAGATTACACTTGATAATGAACACACATTTTTCTTCCCCTTTCTTTTGGGTGCAATTCATCTTATAGCGTCCTGTATTATCACATGCAAAACACATGGCCAACTTTTCCTTGCCCTTCTTATAGATTTTATTTTTCTTGGAAGGATGGTGCTCAAGAGATTTAGACTATTTATGAGTCTTGGACCTCTTTTCCTTATTCTTCATTTTCTTATTCACTATAAGGACTATCGGTTTATCATACCCCATGTCCTTATCCACTTGGTGAATCAAAGTAAGAAGTTCCAAAATACTCTTCTCTTTATTGATCATATTGTAATTTACAATAAAGTTGGAGAATATCTTGGGAAATGATGAAAGTATAAGATATGTACGCAACTCATCTGGGAATTTAATCCCTAAGATTTCTAGGTAATCAATGTAGCCAATAAAATTGACTAGATGAGGCCCAACTATTATATACTCTCCAAGATTATTTATAAATAAATAATTGGAGATAACGTACCTATCTCGTCTCACCTTCTCTTGATAGAGATCCTAAAGGTGAGAAATCATGCTATAGACATCCATATCCTCATGTTGCTTCAAAATATCATTAGGCATGGATGATAGCATGAAACATTGAACATTTATGGAATCATTCCATTTTTTTCTCATAAAGTTTTAACTCTTCATCACTTAACTCATTTCCAGGCACATCAAAAATAGGTTCTTCTAGCACATACAATTTACTTTCATGGTGAAGGATAAAATGTAAGCACCTTTGCCACTCTTGGAAATTTGGGCTGATGAGAAGGTCATCCTTCTCAAGTATGGATCTCAAAAATATGTTTGAAGTAATTTTAATGATGTTTCTACAAATAATATGAGATTAATTTTAGTACTTTATTTGATAAAATTTAGAAAAATAAATAAATATTAAATTATTATTCTCCCACTATCTTATCGAAACCCAATAGCCCTCACCATTGGCTTCAGAATATCCTATTTCTTGGATATTTTAGTGGTGATGATCCATATTCCCCTTCTCATTAACCCAAATTTGGTTGGTCAAGTAACTCGAATGGTTTTAGGTAGTCATTCTAAATTCCAACTGAATTAACTCACAGTTCTTTGATCTACTAAGTGGACTCCCCAATCCCGAAATCCTTAAATTGGATTTCCTAAACCTTTTCCTCCTAGTTACACTAAGAATTGATTTTTCAGTCAACCCTTGATGTAAAATAAGTTAATTCAACACAAAAATTCAAGTTAGAATTCCCCGATAATTGAAAGCACCCCAACTTTTCCTGGTCAAACACTTTGAACTATGGTTCGATTTTAACCAAAGTAGTGGAAGTCTATAATAACTTATTATTTTATTGAGTTATTTTATCCTTTTATGCATAAATTTACAATTATTGTCTTTATCACATGCTTTCTAATATTGGGTGGGTTTACTTAAGTGATTAACCATGTATTAGATAATATTTATGCATAGGTCAGTTTATTTTAGTTCTATCTTATGTACTCGTTAATTAATTAATTATGTGATCACGAAAAAAACATACATAATGAAATAACCATGAAACTTGATAGAAATAAAATAATAAAGTGGAATGATCATGATAATTACAAATGGTTAGTTTATCTAGAAGTTGATAAAATATCCGTTGACCTAGGGAAAAAACACCTTGATCTGATTAAGGTTCGTGTTATAGCTTTCCACCCGTGCACCTATGTATCTCCTTGGATTGGTTTCACCTTGGCTCCGAACTTGAACTTCCTCCACTAGCTCAAGAGCTCCATCAATAATATATGATTTTTTACTCACACATAGGTGAAGGGAAAAGGGGTTTACATAAAAGAAACCATGGGCACATAGACCCTTACATAATAAAGGGAGAGAAGGAATGCAGACCAAAAATTTAATTTAATAATAAATTAAATGAATTGAAACCAATCATATACAAAGGCCTAGTCTATGCTCATGATCATCCACATGCATGCAATGAATTACACATTTAATAAAACTAGCATTCAATTCTTAATTATTCTTATTTAAGATAAATCGATCTCAAATAAATAAATTATCATCTTTAATTAATCAATTATTTTATCTCAATTATCATATGAATTTCCTTGAGATTCTCATCCATTATAATTTTAAACAAAATAAATTTATTTAAAATTAACTATGTACATAAATGTACCTTGGAGGCAATATGGTGAATACCTTTCTGAATCTACCCAACATGTATTATACTTGTATACTTGTTTATTCTTTGTGACATATAGCATACACGCCTTATCATGTACTTTCATGATGTGTAGCATCAAATTAATGATTACACGAAATACATGATTTTTCTATAATGTGTCATGCTTTAATGCACGTATAGTAACAACTGTAATACGAATCATACATGATATGTAGATCCAGTCATTATGCGGATGTTAATTAAAATTATATATATATATATATATATATTAAAACCCATCACATGGTGTGTCCTATTAACTTAATTACCACACACGAGAACATGTCGATAAGGTTTTCATAGTATAATAAATAAATTTTAAATCTACATAATTTGGTATAAGTACACGACATGTACAAGAAAGCACACAACATGTACGAATCTCACCGTCTATCCGAGACACATTCCTAGGGACTTGACATGTAAATTGTGCCTTGGAAAATAGATTACATAGCGCGTCCAATGGGATATATGCCATGGTATCTCTGAATTATATAGTTACCAGTCAGGTAGGTCATGTATTGAAATACACAACAAGTCTTTGACTCAAAGGGACTATACGCCGTGTACATGGGCTACACAACATGTACTCTGACTGAATGTGTGCCAATTTTTTCCCAGTCAACATGCGGTGTGAGGTAATAACTACACTGCGTTTCATCAATGCATATGACTGAATTAATTCTAAATTAATTCTTGATGCATTGAACACAACTACATGACGTGTAACTTCGGTTACACAACATGTACTATTGTGTTATCCAGCCAGAATCCTTGGCACCTCTAGATGAGGCCTTTTATTTTATTTTATTCATAAAATTAATTATATTGATTAGATCTACGAGAAAAGAAGGAGTAAGAAGCAGATCTCATGATTCAAATTAAAACAATGATTAAACTTGAATCAAAAAACTAAATTAAAAGGCATAAATCACCAGAAATATTTAAATAATTATAAATAATTATGTGACCACTCTGATACCACTTGTAGGTTCTGGGTGTAGTGAAATAATGCAATGGGTGTTTTCCAACATTGTTTTTTTTCACGCTCAATGATAAATATGAGATCTACACAAATATAAATTTCATGTTCAATCGAATTGAATCAAATAAGACATACAACATGAATCGTGCCAAAATCAGGGAGATGAGATCACCACATATTATTTATAATTAATTTAATTAAATAAGAATTTCCTTGATGGAATTATTTCTTCATTGATGGATTTGGTAATAGATCTGTGATGCACCATCGTTGTGTTATAGGAATCAAGTGTAGATTTCTTCTAGCGACGATCCACACGTGTTTCACACATCTTTATACATCGCTAAAATAATCTCCGAGTGAAAGCACAATAGATCCTTCTACTTGCGTCGTCTACCTTTGATCACTATGAGATTTGATTCCAAAGAATTCTCCTTGATTTGGTGGAATAATATTTCTCTTTGTTCTTGGGAGTGATATGGGAGAATAGAGATCTCAAGTTCTTGAGAGAATTCTCCAATTCCTTTGTTCACAACCCAAACAAATTAATTATTTTCTTGAGAAAATAACATAATTGGTTTTATATATCGCTAAGGTTAAAATAAAATAATTTCACAAGTGACCTTACTTATTTATTTAATCCTAGTGAAAACACCATGTCAAATAATAATAATAATAATAATAATATTTCTCGACATGCACTTAACTCGCGAATTAAAATTAAATATTATTTAATCAAATAATATTCAATATTTATTATTTTCTCACCAAACCTAAAATCCCGGTTTTTCATTCCTCCATTATATTTATCAGACCTTGAATAATTTATAATTATTTATTAAATAAATATCACTACATTATTTGATAATAAAAAATAAATATTATATTTACTAAATAGAAAATAAATATTTATATGCAATCAAGCATACATGAATAATTATTAAACCACATGTGGAAATAATATTTATTCAACTTTGTTAAATAATAAATAATAATATATTATTTAACCAAGATTCTGGATATACTTAGTATGTGACCCTCTAGGCCTCTTTCTCAGTGGCATTAGGTGAAGTACCTTAAAGTACAATGTTAGCGTCTAGCAAGACACCAAAGCACCCATAGAGAAAGAAGTTAATGCCAAAATGACATGTTACCTCATACAAACACTTACTGTGTAATATAATCCCTTTATCATGATATCTCTAATCAAGAAGGTTGCATGTCAGTGCTATCAACCAAAGTGCTCGATGTCTCTTTCTTTGATTTCCTGCAAAATGAGCTTGCCTATTGAACACCATGTCCATGGATTTATTTATTATATATCATTTCCATCAAAGGATCTGAGATATCAAATTCCCATAAAACATAATGGAAAAATCCTTTCTCGCATTATTCATTAATACAATATTACTCATGACACACCCAACATATCCTACCTCGCCACGAACATATGCCTTCATGGTTTTCATTAATACATCAAATTAAATGACTCATAATATTAATTAATAATAATATTAAATTTTAATGATCAATACACATTTCCACAGATAGGAATATCAAATGATACATAGAAATGTGGATTTCCTACTGGTGGGTCTTGTTCTCATAATATCATACTAGATATTTCCAAGGGCGTACACCATGAGAAGGTTCCTAAAAGTCCTACAAGTCTCCACCCATGATGGACTGTGTCATTTATGTCCCTCAAAATATATCATTTAGATATAGAATATATATTCAAGAATAGTGTCGTAGCACTTTTGAGTTGTCATCATAATAATAAACTACAATGATCTTTTAGTGTGACAGCTACTCTTAGGACATTATCACATACTATGTCACACAGAATAACAATAATTATGCGATAAGTAGTTTATTAATATTCAAAATAATGAATACATATTATAATATAGTATATAAAAGTTGGTTCTAGGTAACCAATTCCAACAATATATACCTTGTACATTCTTTGTGATTTCTATACACACCCTACCCGCATCGAGCACCTTTTTCCAATGAACAAATATTTTGGGGGTGTTTTTATCAAAATCCCAGTGATGTGGATGGATAGATGGATGAATTCCCTCTCTTCATCATTCTCACTTATAGGAAACATTGACATGGAAGGGATGTGATGAATAGAAGTCAAAAGTGCACTGTGGTGATGTTTGATGAGATGACTTATAGTGGGGGTTGTGCATGGTAAGAGGGGGGAATGTGGTTGATGTAATTAATGTTCATGATACCTTACTATTTTGAGTATGGTTGTGATGTGATGTGATGAATCAAGTGTTTTCAGGTGAGATGTGGTTATGATGACCCAAGTGTCTGTGAGTTAGATGCAATGTGATGGCCCAAGTGTCTTTAGACAGGTTTCTATATAAAAGATACGGGGGATCTAGGATGTATGATGTTGGGGTGTGAGAGAGGAAAATTAGCGGGGAAGCGATGAGGGGCACCCCTTTATCTATATGCTTCATATTATGTTATTATACTTGGGTATGTTATTTGGTAAGTGTGTCATGGTAAAGATGAATTTGGTTAGTTGATCTATTTAAGTGACTTTGGTTATACTTTTTTGCTTACTAATGCATTAATATTCTCTTTTAACAAGTACATGAGAGACTTTGAGTAAGATACTACTGAGTATAATTTTATGCTCACCATACATATATACAAACTTTTTTTCAGGTTTCCAAGAGGACTACATGGATCGTGCTGAACATTACTATCTTAGATCTTTGGACTTTCATTTTTTTCCATTGCCTTAGCTTTTATTTTGGGTATTTATTTGGAGAATATTGTATTTTTTACTTTATACATGCATTATGGGATGGTTTTTGGTTTATTTTTTTAATATTATGTCATGAAGTTGATCGATCGTCAATATCCTATATTCTGATTCTATATTTTTATAGAGGGAAATTTCTTCTATAGGTGATATTTTTATACCCTGGGTGCTAGTTACCAACCTAAGGCCTAATAGAGGTGGGAATTGGGGGTCATTATCCTTATTCATTTATTGTTGGACCAGCAGGGGTACCTTTGGATGGAGGGGTTTTTGAAAGAGTGATATCAAAAGTGTTGGTCGAGGGATAAGATGAAGGTCAGAATTAGGCATGGTGATGTTTGCATGGGTTGGTAGGGAAACAATGTCAGTTGACCTTGGTTCATGACATAGGTTAGGGAAGACTGGCTAGGACACAAGATTTTAGGCCCCTCTCTAATCTGATGTAAGGAATCTGAGCCTATCGAACAACCAAATGAGGTGACTCTACTTGCAGGATATAGATCCAAGAGAGTTACATGAATCATGATTGATTTGTGTTATTATTTGAATTGGTTGATTTTATAATGGTTAAAATGAATTAAATAAATATTAATAAAATTTTATACCACCTGGCTTAGGAAATCCTTGTTTACCTTTTTAGCTATAACTATTGGTCATCATCCGCATGTGGTTTAGGTAGTATAGGTTTAACATGATGATCCAGTTGAATGCCATAGGGTTGATCTAGTTGAGGAGGATGATCGGTAGAAAAAAACATTACGCTCCTTTCAAAAACAGTATTTGAGAAAGTATGAGGGAATCATCTCTGATTTGGAGATAGAGAGATAGTTAGAGGATCTTGAGATCACCTTTAGTTTGATATAGTCTTGGGTAGAGTATCGGGTTCTGTTGGTGGTTAGTTAGAAATAAGGGGATGCACGTTAGTGGTGGAACCTGTATCTTGGTGAGTGGGAGGTGGTATATGTTTCATTGGTTGACTTCCAAAAGGAGTTCCGAGCATATTTCCTTTCATTGACCATGAAGGCGGTGACGATTCTAGATTTTCTCTCTCTTCGGTAAGGGAGTATGTCTATGCGATAGAGAGAATCAGGTTTAAGAACCTTTTAAGTTTCACCCAAGATATTTTCCAGATGATTAGTCCTGAGCATGGTGTCTTTATGAGACACTCCTCCCTTCTATATAGTATGAAATTACTCCTTTTACACTGCCAATGTATTTGGAGGTTCAGAAGAAGGTGGGGGTGATCAAGTGTATGCACTTGTAAGGAGGTTTAATATGAGAGGGTAAGTAGAAAGGTTTGTCAAGAAATATAATGGTCAGTGGTATATCTTAGGCATCAAGGAATGTGAGATTTTGACCAATAGGGATTCGACCTAAAAAACATATTTTTCATCTTTCTGGAGATAATTGTCATTGTTAGAATCAATTCCATGTGGTTCTTAGATCTCGGTATGGTGGAGGTGGTCTGGTTCAACATCATCTTCAACAGAAGTTTCCAATGATGCCATTTTAGTAATAGGGGTAGTAGGATTATACTTCTACAATAGGAGATGGGGTAGGTAGAGGCTGACCTTAGGATATTTCCCATATTTAGGGACCCTGACTGGAGCATGGTCATGGAAGTGGCTTGTCAGCAGAGAGATAAATGATACGAGTATGTTCATTTGCATGCAGTAGAGGCGGTAGTGCCAGAGGATCCAAAGATCATTAGAGGTATGATTATATTGTAATCTACCATTATTTTTTGCTTTATTAGATTCAGGATCTTCATACTCATTTATTACACTAACTCTAGTATGTTCTCTAGTACTGGGTGAAGAGAGGCTTCTTGTTCCCTTGGTGTTGACTATGCCAGTTGGAGGCCATACCAACTTATTTGATGTGTGTCGGGATGTAGACTAATGATGGGACCACATCAGTCATGTGGATATATTTTCTTAATTATAATATATGAAGTTTTATGATGCCATTATCAACATTGACTGGTTATATTCCATGTGTTCCATTATCGTCTTCTTCTATAAGAGATTCATGTTCTCAGATATGTATATCCAGCATGCAATTTTAACTGGTGAGTGGGTTTTTCAGTTGGGCAGTAGACATGTGGAGCCCCTTCTTTCTTTGATGTTTGAGTTGTATATGGAATCAGTGGATACTAGGATGGAGGAGTCTCCCAAGGCCATAAGGGAGTTTTTGGATGTTTTTACCAAGGAGGTTGGGACACTACCCCCTTAAAGTGATGTTGAGTTTTGGATAGAATCATATATAGATGATTCTCCAATTTCAATGGATCCTTATCAGACAATACCTTATGAGTTGTAGGGGTTATGGATTCAGATAAATGATCTGATGAAAAATGGTTTCATTTGGACCAGTGTGTCACCATGGAGTGCATTAGTTTCTAGAGAAGGGGTGATATTTTAGGTGTTTTGAGATTCTTCCTGTCTGGGCTTGGTATGTGTCTTAATGTAGAAGAAGGTAGAGGTTACTTATGGGTCAAGGAAGATACATCCCTATGAGAATAACTATTCCACCCATGATCTACAACTAAATATACCCGTGTTTTCCTAGATCTATGACAACATTACCTCATTGGAGATCACCTTGTGTTCTTCACTGATCACAAGAGCATGATGTATATATTTTATCAGCGTAACCAGAATCTGAAGCAATAGTGGTGGGCAGAGTTTCTTTAGGACTATGAATTTGAGACCTCCTATACCTAAGAAAAGGATAATTTCATATATTAAATTCTGAGTAAGAAATCATAGAGAAATGTTTTTTAGGAGTTTGAAGATTCTTGAAAAGAGATTGAGGATTTGATAGCCCTATTCCTAAATGCATGGGTGGTTTATGGAGGAGGTTGTTTGTTTCGGATGACAGTGAAGTATTATATGATACAATAGGTGGATGAGTCTTGGTGGGGAGACTGGGAGGAAGAGGTGATTTATGATCATGTTTTCCATGGCGGTGCTCCGGAGGGATGGTTGGAGGATGGTTGAAACTAGATATTGTTTCTGGGGAGGCTGTTTATTCCAGTGGAAATGCATGAAGGAGTCCTTAATGAGTTTCATATCTCACCTTTGGCGGTACAATTGGGAGTATCCAAGATATACCATGGATTGAGGGTGAATTTATAGTGGCCCAAGATGAAATGGGTGGTGGTAGATTTTGTGGCTCAGTGCTTGCCAACAGGTAAATCCAAAATGCTATGTTCTTAATGGTTTATTACAACTCTTAAATGTTCCTGAGTGGAAATGGGATGAAATCTCAATATATTTCATCACAAGGTTAATCTAATCTTAATGAATTAATTATATTATATAGGTAATCATGGATCAGTTTAATAAATTGGTTCACTTCCCAACGATCAAAGAGTTGAGCGCTGTAAATGTTTGGGTGAGGAGGTATGTGGATGAGGTGGTGTGGCCATATGGATTCCCAAGGTCTATTGTCTCAGATCAGGATGATCATTTTACCTCATTAGTCTAGAGATGATTACAATGTGATTTTGACACTCAGTTACGCCTCAAAACTAATTTCCACTCTCATATGGATGGGTAGATAGAGTGGACTATCCAGACACTGGAGGATATGTTACAAGAATGCATATTATACTTTGAAAAATATTGGGAAAAGAACTTGACATTGGTTGAGTTTTATTATAACCACAACTATCACCCATCCATTGTAATATCCCCATTTGAGTCTTTGTATAAGAGTCCATTTTGTTCTTTGTTCTGATGGACTGAGGTTGGGGAGTCATCAGTTCTCAGTTTGGATGTGGTGCAGAGCATGGTAGATAAGGGTCAAGTTGTTCATGAGAGGATGAAAATAGTTCATGACTAGAATAATTATTATTCTAATCATAGGAATAGGCTCTTGGAGTTTAGGTTTGGAGACCATGTGTTCTTGAGAGTCTCCCCTCGATATGGGCAGTGGAGGTTTGAAAAGTGGAGTAATCTCCCACCTCAGTTTATTAGACCTTACAAGGTGTTGGGGCATGTTGGTAAGGTGGCTTATTGGTTGGAATTCCCACCATGACTGGATAAGATTCAAGAAGTCTTCCATGACTCTCAAATTAATCATTATTATTTCTCTTTAAGTCTCTAGCTTGGGGAATGGCCAATCCATCCTTTTAATATCTAACCTTTACTATACCATTAAGCTAATTATACTTTCCATCAATGCAACAAAATTCATGGTCAAAAAACTGTTGTGGGCCTTGGTGTTCCAAAGAGTTTATAATGTGTTAATTGGATCCAATTAGGGGATTTTTTTCAAAAAAAAATTGATAATTCATGTTCTGATCCCATACACAACATAAATGAATTAAGATTGGTCCAAGTCAACATTGCATCCTTATATTTTCAAATATACATTTTATATATTTTATATTAGTGTGATTGGAGTTGATTTAATTTTGAATGATTTTTCCCTATAATCATCACTTTAAATATTACCATATTGAAACCAAATGAATCATTCATTAAAAATTAGTTTTGTTATGTCATTGCTATGATGCAAGTTCACAATTAATAATATACAAAAAAACTGTATTTTTTTAAATAAAGATTCATATTTTGATAATACTATTAGAATATAATTTTAAAATATTTTACATCCTAAAATACATGTAGTGAATCCTAACTAAATAAAATTGTAATATTTGTAATGATTTTGTTGGATCGAAGTTATTTGGAGTTATTAAATTTCTTGATGATTAATGAAATGTTTTTATGATATATTCATTAATGTTGGATTTGGTCACTACTAGTGATGAAGTTGTTGTTGGACGTACAATTTGTATTTTCATTAATAAATTAATTTGATAACATTAATTTAATGTATCAATTAAATGCATCAATTTAACAAGTACATGAATTGATGTTTCAGTTTCTGCATATTCATGAATTGATGTATTTATGTTTTGTATCCCACACATTAAAGGATATTTAGTATTGAGTTTTGAATTAATTTATTCATGATAGATTGGATAATTTATTATAGTCAATGAAAGGTCTCTATTCTCATATAGTATTTCCTATTTAAATCATTGCTCCATCCAGTGGTTGGTGTGGTGTGTGTTTGACACTTTATGGAAGGATTACTATAATAAGATTAGTACATCTTCATTTGTACTTATTTTATTTATTTATCTATTGGTTTTAATGAAAATAAAATTCATGGATTCAATACCGGTGATCGATACACAAAGTCTTCAAAAAACTATTGAAGAGTAGGACATATTGATTCGACACACAAATGACTGGTACACACCATTATTATTTATATTATTTTTATTTTCTAACCTATTATAATAATATATTTTTGAATCCTTGATTAATTTTGGTTAATCCCTAATTTTAATTTTCTAACAATATCAACATATGAAATTTATAATTAAAGTAATTCCTAGGTTAATTCATTGAATGCATTATGATGACACTATAGTTTTCCTCTATGATCGTGAGTAAAAGAGCCTCAAAATCTTCTTCAACAAACATATGGTTTCTATTATAAGTTTTTTTTTCTAGCTATGTTATGTCCCAATGAATGCTATTATGGTTATCCAATAAAACCATAAAACCAAAAACTAACCCAACTCAATCAAAAGTATAATAGATAGTATATGTGCCCCACCGTTGGTGGTGGGGTGGTAAGGGCTTGGGGGGGCGAGGGGCAGGTCGTAGGGTCAAGTCCCCGGGATTGCGATTTACATGTAATTTTCTTCCTTACGTGTGTTCCAATTTCACGATTGTACCCAAATTTTTATATGTAGTAGGGATTTTAGAAAACCAACATTTAAAGACCTTCAAGGAAATATTTTAATTTTGGTTTTCATAAACGTGACATTAAAAATGTAATAAACCGAACCTTCCAACACATTTCTTTATGGGAATTATGGTGATGGAGGTGTCTGGAGGATGTTATGATGTAGTTAGAGGGGAAAAGGAGGTTGGATATGGATGGATTCTATAATGTGGAGCCCTGGTTGTGATGTGGAAAAGTGGTGGTTGCGGCATGGAGAGGCCGAATGTAATGCCAAGTCTCACAAGGATTTTTTTGGTGCTACTTACAAAATCATCATAGGTATGGAATGGAGGCTAGGGATGCATCATGGAGGAGACCAACTGCATTATGGAGAGACTGGATGCGATGTAGTGGCTTGGGGTGGAGTTTTTGATGGTTCTTCCATTTTTGGAATAGTTATACTAGGGAGTAGGGATGTGGTGTAGCCTTTTGTGTTATTTGGTATGAAGGTATTGGCTATATCATGGTGTTCAAGAGGAGTGAGTTTAGGGGTTCTGTTTTTTTTGGGGTAGGTGCACCATGGAGATGGGTTGCGGCATAACCCCTTCCTATTATTGGGTTCTATGACATATCAATATTTTTTTCATTGTGGTCCCTTCTCCTATTTTATCGGATCTATGATGAAAATATAGCTGTTTTTTTGGAGGGATATTTGACCAGCCATACTATGGCGTGGTCCCTCCCCTTTTTATAGTAGTCCTCTTTTTTTTCAATATTGCGACATGGTGCTGAAGGCTGTGTTGTGGGATTGTATTATTTAGATTAGGTATAAAACACAAAAAACCCCCAAACACCTTCATTACCCAAATTTTTTATTAGTTATTGGGGGAACCAATTTCATATGAAAGAGGTATTTCATCACCCATTTAGTGGATTTCAACCCTGGACTTAGGAGATCAATCTTTGGCGGTTTTAGGCGAGTCCCCCTTTTCCTTTTCCCTATTTCCCCCTGTTGTTACTCTAGAGAGGTTTCTGTAAAGCGGAACCTATTTTTTAATTATTTTTTGGTAATAATATGTTTTGGGATGTTTGTTAGGGTTATCAAGGTTTTATCCTTCTTCTATGTTCTTGGTGGTGGTCTCCCTCTCATTCCATCCTTCTGCAGCAATTAAAAAATCTTTGTTTGAGGTAGGAGATCCTTCATTTTTCATATAGTTGTTTCATGTGGGAGGGGTTATGCTCTTGTTATCTTTTTTAAAGATTTTATGCAAAGACCTAATAAAAATAATGGAATGGTTTAATTGAAATTTAAGGTTAGCGGGAATGAAACACATGTTTTACTACTTTTGATAATATTTGATGTTGTGATTTGTACAAGCTTGATGTATTACTATAAATCATGGCCATTGAGGGATTTGTTTACATTTAGGTTTTTGTGACCATAGAACCCCTATTGTTTAGTTGTTTTTATAAACTAAAATGGAGTTTTATAACTATATATATCTAGTTAATGAAATGGTTTCCCTTGTAAATTAGGGATTTTGTGAGAATTCCATTAAAATAAATAAGTGAAAGTAATGAAAACCCCCTTGATAAATCTATAAAAACAATATTTTAATGACGTGTAAAGTGTTGTGATACATGGTTGTGGTGTTTGGAAGTGATGCATGGTTTTGTTTTGTGACGGTGATGTGTGATTGTGATGTGTGGGGTGATTTTGATGGGAAGTAGTTGTGAGGAGAAGTGGAGGTAATGTGAAATGGTGGAAATGTCAGTCTTGTTGGAATAAGGTGTACGATTGGTTGTGATGTGTCGTATTATGCTAGATTCTTGAGTAGTAATATAATTAAATTAAAAATCATTAATTTAAATGTCATGGGATGGGTTGGATAAATGTTTTAAAGGATTAATGAATACTTGTTTTGAAATGAGAAGTGTGGTTTAAATGGATGTTGGGGAATATGAAATGAATAGGCTAGAATAATGGTTTGGTTGGTAATGGGAAATATAAAAAATGGATTAACTTAAAAGAAAATGGTTGAATGTGGATTCTGGCTTGTTTTGTGTTGTTGGTCATTTAGTACTGGCAGCGAAAGTGGTAGAGGTTGTGAGGCTTGGTGGTGATGTTCTGATTTGGGATAATATTCTTGTTGTGAACCCATAGGTTAAGCTTGTGTGTGGATGTATATATATATATATACCACGTATGTTCTTTGTGTTTTTTATATAAACCCCACCCATTTCAAGTACTTTATTCCAACAACCAAATGTTTAGGTGTGTTTTTTTCGAACATCCTGATGGTGAGGATAGAAGGATGAATTCCCTATCTTCCTAGTTATCTCTTCCAAGAAACATTGACACGAACAGGCTATGATGACTAGAAGTCAAAAGTGAACTGTGGTTATGTTCTATAAGATGGATTATGGTGGGGTTAATACATGGTAGGAGGAGAGAACATGATTTATTCCATTCATGTTTAGGATACCTTAATATTATAGTTATGGTTGTGATGTGATGTAATGGCTCAAGTGTCTACAGGTGAGATGTGCCTATGATGTGATTTGATGGACCGGGTGTCTATGGGTGAGATGTGTTGTGATGTGATGTGATGGACGATGTGTCTTTATGTATTTTTCTATATAAAATAGATGAGGGTGCTAGGACATACGACGTTGGAGTGAGAGAGATGAAAATTAGTGGGAAAGTGGTGTGGGGTACCCCTTTATTGATATGATTCTTATTATGTTTTATACTTCAGTATGTTATTTGGTGAGAATGTAATGGTAAGGATGAGTTTGGTTAGTTTACCAATTTAAGTGTTGTTGGTTCTGTTGTTTTCACACTGGTGCATTAGTATTATATTTCCACATGTGCACAAGAGACTTTGGGTATGATCCTACTGAGTATACTTGTATGCTCAGCCTAAATATATACAAACTATTTTCAAGTTTTCAAGAGGACTATGGGGACCATGTTGTACATTAATAGATCGTATCATTGTACTGTTGTGGTTTCGCTGCCTTAGATTTTATTTTGGGTATTTATTTGGAGACTCTTGTATTTTTTTACTTTATACATGCATTATGGGATTTTTTTTGGTTTATTTTTTTTGATATTATATCATGAAGTTGATTTATCATTGATATCCTCTCTCCTTATTCTATATTGTTATAGAGGGTAATTCCTTCGATAGGTGATATTTTTATACCCACATTGCTAGTCACCAACTCAGGTCATAATAGAGGCAGGACTAAGGGGTCATTATCCTTCTTTCTTTATTACTAGCCTAGGATGGGTACCTTTGGAGGGAGGTGGTTGTAAAATAGTGATTTCAAAGGTCTTAGTTGAGGTATAAGATGGAGTTTCAAGTTAGGAATAGTAATTATTGCATGGGTTGGTAGGGAAAAAGTGTTAGTTGACCTTGGTGTGTGACATAGGCCAGGGAAGACTAGCCAAGACATGAGATTTTAGGCCCCCTCTTATCCAATGTAAGGAATTTGATCCCATCGAACAAGCAAGTGAGGTGAAACCTCTTTTAGGGTAGATACCCAAAATAGGTACATTCATCATGTTTAACATGTGTTTTTATTTGAATTGGGTGATTTTGGGAAGTTTGAAATGAATTAGATAAATATTAATAAAATTTCATACTATTGGGCTTAGAAAATCCTTGTTTCCTTCAGCTATGGATCCGGGACATCATCTACATGTGGTTTAGGAAATAGAGGCTTAGCAACCTAATCCAATTGAATACTGAAGGGTTGATCCAGTTAAGGAGGATGATCCATGGCTAAAAATGTTGTGCACCTTTTAATGATAGGATTTAAGAAAGTATATTGGAAGTATATATGATATAGATAAAGAGAGTTGGTTAGAGGAGCTTGATATCATATTTAGTTTGATACGACCTTGGGTAGAGTACCGGTTAATGTTGGTGTTTATTCATATGCGAGGGGATGCACATCAGTGGAAGACCCTATATCTTGGTGAGTGGGAGAAGGTATATGTTTAATTGGTCTACTTCCAAAATTATTTTTGAGTATATTTTCTTTCATCGACCATGGAGGTAGTAAAAATTCTAGATATTCTCTCTCTTTAGCAAGGGAGTATGTATGTGTGGGGGTTGATAATTTTGTTTAAGGAACTTTTACATATCTCCCCAAATATTTTTCCTGATGATTTGTCCCAAGCATGGAATCTTGTTGTTGCACTCCTACCTTCAATCTAGTTTTCAATTACTCCTTTTATGTTTCCAATGTGTTTGTATGTTTAAAAGAAGATGGGGGTGATCAAGTGTATGCACTCATGGGGAAGTTTACCACAAGTAGGGAACTAGAAAGGTTCCTTGAGGAGTAAAGTGGCCAGTGGTATATCTTTGGCAACATGGTCTTTGAGGTTTTGACCAACAGAGAGTTGACCTCAACATCTTCTTTTACAGCCTTATGGGCCCAGTGGTTTCCATGATTTTCTAGAAATCTTGGTCTAGTGTGCTTCACTTTTGGAGGCCATGGTAATTTTTAGAATCAGTTCCTCATGGTTCTTAGAGCTCAGTATGGTGGAGGTTGTCTAATTTAGTATCATCCTTAGTGGAAACTACTAATGAGCCCGTTTCAATAGTAGGGGAAGTAGGCTTATTATCTACTAAAAGGATATGGGGGAGGTAGAGGTCGACCTTAGGATATTCCCCATATTTAGGGACCCCAAATAGATAATGGTCATAGAGGTGGCCATCAGTAGAGAGGCATAGGAGATGTGCATGGTTAGTTGTATTTCATGGAGGAGATATTGCTATAGGGGCCAGAGATTATTAGAGGTATGATCATCTTGTATTATACCATTTTTGTGCCTTGTAAGATTTAGGAGCTTCACACTCTTTTATTGCACCAAATCTAGTATATTCTTTGGTACTAGGTACAAAGAGGCTTCTCATTTCCCCGGTGTTGACTAAATCAGTCAGAGGCCAGACCATCTTGTTTCATGTGTGTTGGGGGTGTATATTGTTGGTGTCAACACACTATCCATATGAATATATTTTATTACTATATATTCTATCATATGATTCCATTCTCATCATCGATTGGTTATATTCCATGTGTACCGTTATGTAATTCTAATATAAGAGAGTTGTGTTCTCAAATGTGGATAACTAGTATGTATTTTTTGTTGGTGAGTGAGGTTGTCAGGTGGGAAGTAAATTTTTGGAGCCCCTTATTTCTTTGATGGATGAGTTGTCTATATAATCAGTGGATTCTAGGATATAGAAGGTTCCCAAGGTCATCATGGAGTTTTTGGATGTTTTTCCTGAGGAGGTTGTGACGCTACCCCCTTAACACGATGTTGAGTTTAAGATAGACTTGAAACCTAGTTATTATGAAATTTCAATAGAACCTTCCATGTTGTAGGAGTTAAGGATTCAAATAGATGATCATATTCAAAAGGGTTACATCTGGCCCCATGTGTCATCGTGGAGTACTTCAGTTTCTATAGGAAGGGGTGATATTTGAGGTGTTTCATGATGACTACCATATGGTATTGAGATGTGTCTTGATATAGCATAAGTAAGAGGTTACTTATGGGTCTAGGATATTATTTCCCCACAAGTGTAACTATTCCACCCATGATCTAGATCTAGCTGTGGGTGTGTTT
Source organism: Viscum album (assembly GCA_963277665.1). Taxonomy (NCBI): domain Eukaryota; kingdom Viridiplantae; phylum Streptophyta; class Magnoliopsida; order Santalales; family Viscaceae; genus Viscum; species Viscum album. The sequence goes on from OY728157.1 coordinate 1,114,550,797, forward strand.
GCGGTGAAGTTGTGGAAACATTACCTCATTGGGGATTACTTTGTGGTCTTCACAAATCAAAAGAGCATGATGTATATTTTTTTTCAGTGTAACCTGAATCTGTAACAACAAATGCAGATAGAGTTTCTTTAGGACTATAAATTTTGGATATCCTACACATCAAAAAAGAAGAATTTGATAGATGATGCACTGATCAAGAAATCATGGAAGAATGTTGTTTAGGAGTTTGAAGATTCTTGAAAAGTTATTGAGGAGTTAGAATCCCTAAACTTAGATGCAAGGGTGGTTGATAGAGGAGGTTGTTTATTTCAGATTAAAGTTCAGTATTATTTGATACAATAGTTGGAGGAGTTTTAGTGGGGAGAATCATAATTAGAGGTGATGCGCAATCTTGTTATCCATGGTAGTGCTCCAGAGGGATGGTCAGAGGATGGTCATAATTGAATGTTGTTTCTGGGGAGAATTTTTGTTCCAGAGGAAATTCATGAGGGAGACCTTCATGATTTTCACATCTCACTTTTGGCGGTACACCCATGAGTATCCAAGATGTATTGGGGCTTGAGGGTGTAGTTTTGGTGGCCCAAGATGAAATGGTTGGTGGGAGATTTTGTGGCTCGATTCTTGGTTTTATAATAGGTAAAGGTAGAAAATAATTTTCCTAATAGTTTATTATATCCTATGTATGTTCTTGAGTGTAAATAGTATGACATATCAATATATTTCATCATAGGTTTACCCCAATCTTAGGGAAGTCATTATACGATATAGGAAATCATGGATCAGTTGATGAAATTGGTTCAATTCCTACTGATCAAAGAGTCAAGCACTATAGATATTTTGGTGAGGAGTTATGTGGATGAGGTGGTACAGTTGCATGGATTACCAAGGTCCGTTGTCCTAGATCCAGATGATCATTTTACCTCACGAGTCCATATAGGATTGAAGCATTATTTTGGAACTCATTTACACCTCAGAACTATTTTACACCATCATATAGATAGGAAGATAGAGAATACTATCCACACACTAGAGGATATATTTCGGGCATGCATCTTAGGCTTTATAAGATCTTAGGAAAAGTAATTTACTTTGGCTGGGTTTTCTTATAACCACAACTATCACTAATATATTGGCATGGTCCCATTTTATGATTTTTATAAAAGGCCATGCTATTATTTATTACGTTGGACCAATATTTGGGAGTCATCAGTTCTTAGTCTCAATGTGGTGCAGTGCATGATAGAGAAGGTTTAGGCTGTTCTTGAAAGGATGAAAATAGAACAAGATCAGAAGAAGTCTTATGATGATCATAGAAATAGGCCCTTGGAGTTTTAGGTTGGATACCATGTGCTCTTGAGATTCTTCAATCGATATGGGTAGTAGAGATTTTTCATGTGGAATAAGATCTTTCCTAGGTTTTTTGGACCTTTTGAGGTGTTGGGGCATGTTGGTGAGGTGGCCTATTGGTTAACATTCCCACCATGACTGGAAAGGATTCAAAAAGTATTTCATGACTCTCAACTCTATGGGTATATTCATAATGAATCCCATTTCATTTATTGGGGAGAGTTGGATATCAAGGATAATGTGATGTTCATGGAATGATCAATAAGGATCTAGTATTATTAGAAGAAAGTGATATGTGGAGGAACTATACCTTTGGTTCATGTGTTGTAGAGGCATAGTATCCTAGAGAAGAGTAATTGGGAGCGTGAGACGTAGATGCATTCCCTTTACACTGAGTTGTTTTTAGTTTTCTATTATTCTTCTTTACTTGATGATGTGATGTTTGGATCTTATTGGTGATGAAATGTTCTTTTCCCCTTTATATGTGATGGGTGTTAAATCATCTATCATATGAATAGGAAATAACATAATTTATAATCAAGATGTGTTATACTATGAAATGTTTTAAATCTATATGGGAGAGTCAGTGCCACCCAAAAGAGATAATATCATGATATGGAAGATGATATTCCTTAATTTGTGTGCTTTGGGCCTTATTGTTTGATGGTTTTGGTAGTTATTGGCTTGGACCATGTGGAGGTTGAGATAATGGTGTAGATGGTTATATAGAGGGATGATATCTTGTGGATGATGTTAATGATGTGGTTGTGGGAGATGTTTTTTGATCATTTTTTTCTTGGTCTAGTGTGTTTGGTTGATGAAACTTTTCAATTGTAACAAATCCTTGAGAGGTATCTCTTGGGATGGTTGTTTGTAACTTTCCCCTCTTTCATTCTAGGTTGGTTTTAATTCTTGAGGACGAAAATATCTTGAGAGTTATCTTATGTAATGTCCCATACCTTCCAACCTATTACTTTTCAGGAATTCTATTAATAAAGGTTTCTATAGGAACCTCTAAGGAAGTTTGAGGAAAAAAAGAGGTTAGATATGGATGGATTCTGTGGATTGGAGCCTTTTCTACGCCATGGAAGAGAGGTGGATGTAGCTTAGAGAAGCTGACTATGTTGAAAAGTTTCGATATGATGTTTTTAATGTTGCTTCCAATATTAATATAGTAATGTCATGGAGGCTTAGTCTACAATATGGAGGAGAGTAGTTACGACATGGAGAGGCCGATTACAGTATAGTGGCTTTGAGAATAAATGCACCATGAAGTGGGGCTATGGTTTATCCTTATGTGTTCTATGATTTAGAGTCTATTAGGAGTTATTTAAAGGGTTCTATTATTTTTTGGGTATTTGTGGCATGGATTCGGGCTGCAGTGTAGCCCCACTTCCTATTGTTAGGTTCTATGGTTTAGCGGTATTGGCTGCAATGTGGCACCTTCTCCTATTTTATTGGATCTACAACACAAATATAGCTATGTTATTTAAAGTTATATTTGAATAGTTAGGATGTTTCATGTTCCCTCCACTTTGTTTCACATTTTTTATTTTTTTAACAATATTGTGTCACGATGCTATAGGTTGTTCCAGGGTCTTGTGTTTTTCAAATAGGGTATAAAACCCAAAATCCCCTCAAATCCTCTCATTCCCCAGTCCTTATTCTAAATTATTGGGCAAAATAAGTGTTCCCTAAGGAGGTATTTCATCACCATTTTATTATCTTTAAACCCCAGCCCTAGGAGATCAATATTTGGTGGCTTTAGGTGAGTCCCCCCTCTTTTCTTTTCCATGTTTCACCCTATTGTTCATCAGGAGAGGTTTTTATCAAGGGGAACATGTTTTTTTTAATTTTGTTTTGGTAAGAATATGTTTTAGGTTGTTTTTTTAGGTTTATCAAGGTTTTATACTTCATTGAGGTGGTTGGTGGTGATTTCCATCTCACTTTAACCTTCTACAGTGGTTCAACAATCTTCGTTTGAGGTAGGGGATCCTTCATTTCTCATATAGTCGTATCATGTAGGAGTGGTTTTTCTCTTGTTATATTTTGGAAAGATATTATGTGCCTGCCTAATAAAAATATTTAAATGGTTTAAGTTTAATTTAAGGGAAGTGGGATGAAACACATCTTTTACCTATTTTAATATTATTTTATGTTTTTATTTGCAAGGACTTGATGCCTTACTAAAAATCATGGTTGTTGGGGGGATTTTTTTGTTCCGTGGTTATTGTGACTATGAAACCCATATTGCGTTTTTTATTTTTATCACCTAAAATGGAATTTTATAACCACTTATATCTGGTTAATGAAATTTTTTCCCTTGTAAATTATGGATTTTTTGATAATTCCCTTGAAATAAAGAAGTGGAGGTGATGAAAATCCCCTTTATAAATTTGGAAAATGATATATGAATGATGTGGAAAGTGTTGTGATGTGTGGTTGTGTTGTGTGGAGGTTATGTGTGGTTCTAATATGTGGGGAAATTTTAATGGTAAGTGGTTGTGATTTAGAGGTTGTGATGAAAAGTGGCGGTGATGTGAAATGGTGGTAATGTGTGCCTTATTTTCATGAGGATGGTTGGTTGTGATATGACATGTTGTGCTAGATGCCCAAGTAGTTGTGGAATTAAATTGAAAATGATGAATTAAAATAGCATGGGATGGTTTTTCTAATGGGTTGAACTGATTAATGAACACTTATTTTAAAATGGGAAGTGTGGTTTAAATGGATGATGATGAATATGAAATTAATTGGTTGGAATAATGGATTGATTGGAAATGGGAAATATATAAAATGGATTAACTTTAAAGGAAAGGGTAGAACATGGATTATGGCTTATTATTCATTGTTATGAATTTAATAGTGTAAGGGAAAGTGGAAGAGGTTTTGAGACTTGGTGGTGATGTTTTGAGTTGGGATAATATTCTTATTATGAATTCATAGGTTGGTCTTTTGTGTTCTTGTATATACATATACCTTGTATGTTATTTGTTATTTATATATACATCCCACCTATGTCAATCACCTTTTACCAACAACAATATGTTTTGGGGGTGTTTTTATGAACATCCTGGTGGTGAGGATGGATGGATGTCTACCTAGTCTTCCCCACTCCCTCTTCCAGGTGACGTTAACATGCACTAGTTATAATATATAGAAGTCAAAAGTACGCTGTGGTGATGTTTTATGAGATGTATTATGGTGGGTTCATGCATGGTAGGAAGATGGGAAGAGGTTTATTTTCTTTATGTTCATGATACCCTACTATTATAGTTATGGTTGTTATGTGATGTGATGGACATAGGTTTCTATGGGGAAGATGTGGTTATGATGTGATGTGATGGACCGAGTGTCTACATGTGAGATGTGATATGATGTACTAGGTGTCTACGAGCATGATGTGATGTGATGGCTCAGAAATATTCATATAGGTTTCAATAAAAAAGATATTGGAGTGCTAGGATGTATTAAGTTAGGGTGTGAGAGAGGTAAATTAGTTGGAAAGTGGCATGGGGTACCCTTTTATCGATATACTTCTTATTATGTTACTATACTTGGGTATGTTATTTTGTGACCATGGCATGGTGAGGATGGAATTGGTTAGTTGACCTATATAGGTTTTGTTGGTTTTTCTGTTTGATCATTGGTGCATTAGTATTCTCTTTTCACATGTGTATGAGAAACATTGGGTATGATCCTACTGAGTATACATGTATGCTAACCCTATATATATATAAACTATTTTTAGGTTTCTAAGAGGACTATGTGGACCAAGTTTGAAATTACTAGCTCCGACCTTTGGAAAATTTCTCTATCACTGCCTTAGCTTTTCTTTTGGGTATATATTTGGATACTTTTGTATTTTTTACTTTATAAATTCATTATAGGGTGGTTTTTTGACTTTTTAATATCATTTCATGGAGTTTATTGATCATGGATATCCTATCTCCCAATCCTATATTGTTATATAGGTTAATGCCTTTCGTAGGTGATATTTTTATAGCATCAGTGGTAGTTGTCAACCCAAGGCCTACACGAGGTGGGACTTGGGGGTCATTATCCTTCTTCCTTCATTGTTGGCCTAGGAAGGGTACCTTTTGAGAGAGGGTTCATAAAAAAATCCCATTTTAAAAAATTAAAACGCACATGGGATTGTCCTCCCTCTTTATTATGCTACACAAAAAACTTAACATTGTAACCATAACAAGTTGTCATCATGATATTCCTTAAAAAACTCCTCTTTCCACCCACCTAATACTTAGATCCTCACCCATCAGCCCCCTTTCTTCACCCTCAACCCCTTAAACACCTTTATCCCCCTTCAACCAGCCTCTTTCACCAACTCTATCATATTTCATTTTAGTTATCCTCATTTTTTGTGAGTGATAACTTCTTTCCTTTATTTTCATCATTTTTTTTATTTTGGAGTATGATTTAGTTTATAAATCTTAATAGGATAAAAAAACCTTTTCATTGTTTATTGTGAAATCTATTTTTGAAATTTTTAAAGTGCAATGCTGAATTTTAGGTATTTAGGGGACATTTTGTTGAGTATTAAATATATTTGAAGATAAAATTAATAGTTATATTGGTTGAATTTTTAATTTTAATGATTTTATTGAATTCATTATTAAACTAGTTTTATTTATATATTAAATTTATTAAAATATTAATTTTTATATTTTGATTTATGTGTAATGGTTTTGATTTTCAATTAAAATTCTATTATTTCTATATGTGTTTACATGTTTATGTTTTTTATATGTATGATATCATGTTTATTTGTTTTAAATATATATGTTTATATGCGTTAAATTTATATGTAAAAATGTTTTACATAATGGAAATTTACATGTTTATACAATTTTTAAATCCATATGTTTTTTATTTAGATTTATATGTATATATATTTATATTTTTTAAATTTATAAGTTTTAAATTTATATGTTTATATGTTTTTAATTTAAAGGTACATATGTCTATATGTTTTAATTTATTTATCTATATATATATATATATTTTAAATGTATATGTTTCAAATTTATAATTATATGTTTTTATATTTACATGTTTATATATTTATATTCTTTTAATTTATATATTTTCAATTTATATTTTTATATGCTTATATGTTTTTATGTATTATTTTAATTTTATATGTTTATATGTGTTTTAAATTTATATGTTTTAAATTTATATTTTGAGTTTATATATTTATATCATTTTCATTTATATATGGGCACATTTGTTTTTTTATAGGTATATATGTTTATATATAAGTTATATATATATATATATTTATATGTTTGAATATTTTAATGTATTTTTAATTTGAATTATTATTTTAATTAATTAATTTATTGTAATTGGATAAATTCATGAAGAATAAGTGATGAATATGAGAAATAGATTGGTAATTTATTGGAATTTTCTAATGGGAATCTTAAAAAAAATGATTTTTTTCCATCCACACATGAAGTGTTTGGATATGAGAAAATTAAATTCTAGAGAAATCAAAGACCATTTTTTTCTATAGTTTTAATCATACTTGTACATTTTAGATTCAACATTATGAAAAAAATAAAGATCAGACATTGATTAATATTTTTAGTATGAGATAAAGTATCATCTTGATGAGTTAATTCATGGTGTAAGTGATGAAATATAAAAAAAACAAAAAATGTTGAATATTTGTATGAAAATGTGGAAAATCTAACGTTTTTAGGTTTTACTAGGTTTAAAATGTTATAAAAAATTCTGATATTGGGTCACTTAAAAAAGAAAGTGATGGTTAGAGTGATAAAAGTTTCACTGAATTTCTTAAACTTTTAAAAGAGACACTTCCATAACACAATGAGCTTATAATGGCTCAAAATGTAGAGAAAGTACATGTTTGGCCTATGTCAAACCCAATTTTTTTTTCAGATTCAATGAATCATTTGTAATGTACATGATGTAAATTCCATGACCAATGAAAATTGTTCTAAACAATATTGATAAATAATTTTACCAGAACCAAGAGAGAGGATCTTTTCAGGTTAATTTATAATTAATTTAAAAACATAAGAAGAAATATTAACTCAATATTGAGATCTTTATACATCAATTATATTGATATTCTAAACTCAATCAATATTTTTTCATTGCATTGCGAGGACCCAAAGTAGTTCCCCTCTAGAAGTGATCCACACATGCTCCTTTAATCTTCAGACAACACCGATGAACCACTAGGTGCTAAAATGATTGACCATTCATCTTGTGTTATTCACTTTGATAATTTCACATTTCTTCAGGATTGAAGTATTTTCCTCTTGTTTTTCCCAGTCTTTAGATGAAGAGAGGAGAAGGGAGATCTTGAGAGGAAATTATTGTGAACTACAATTAACCTTTCTCTAGTTGACATAATAGTCTATTTATAGAATTAGCGTTAGGGTTTAACATTTAATTTATTTCACAAAGAACCTTAATAATATATTAAACCCAAAAAAACCCCATGCCATGTAATAAAATAATAATATTGTTTTATTTTATGATGTGTGCTAACCTACGCAATGATAAATATTTATTTTATAATATGATATATAAATATTCATCATTGAAAAAATATGGTTTGCTTGTCCTCAACATTTATTGAATTCTCAAATAAATATTTAAATAAATACTATTCATTTAATAAAAAATAGTATTCTATTCGCAGTTTGATGAATAAATATTTATTTAATATTTCTATAACTAAATAAATTATTTATTTAATCAATAAATATTTATTTATTATGATGCAAATAACAATAAAAAAATAAATATTATATATTCACCTAATTAAATAGTTACCATGAAAATAAATATTTATTTAATATTTTTGATCATTTAATAAATCTTGAATCAATATTACTTCTTGTTCTGAAGAATAATATTTATTTAAATTATTAAATATAAATAATATTTAACTAAGATTAAATTATACACTTTGTGTGTGACCCTTTAGGACTCTTTCTTAGTATCATCAGACATGATTTCCTAAAGTCCAAGATTACAATCTAGAAATGAGTAAAGATACACACAAATGAAAAAGATATATTATAATGACAAAACAACATACATATACTCACTGTATAATATAATCCCTTTGTCTTGGTATCTCATCAAATAGGGTGCACACCCATGTCATCAACCAATATTCTTGATATGTCTTTATTTGACTATCTAAAATGAACTCCTCAATACACCATGACCATATAATCTAATACGATGTTCCATTTTAATCAAATGGATGAGACATCAACTTCCATAAATATGAAAGGTACAAATCCTTCATCAACTTATTCTTTAATAATATATCATTCACGATTCACCCAACATACCCAACTTCACCGCTATCATATGTCATCATGGTTTACGATAATACATCAAAGTGATTGAGTGATGAAATGAATTAATAATAATCTTAAGATCTATGTATCATTTTACATGCTCACTGATAGAAATACATAACAACAAATAAACACGTGGATTTTCTACTAGTAGGTTTCTTCTCATAATCACCTATCTTGGACATTACCAAGTGTGAAATTCATGATATGAAGTCTCATATTCTTACGAGTACTCTCACTTGATAGTTAACATACTATGTTTCCCATCATATAATGTCATTTAACCATAGAACATGTTTTAATAATACCATAATAACATTTTAAGGTTTTCATCACAGTAGGGAACTGCTATGCCCTTTTCAATGTGATAGATACTCTAGGAAACTATTATATTAAAGTCATATAGAACAATGGACAATGTATAATAAGTTATTTAATTAATATTTACATCTTTGAATATACATGAAATCTAAAGTACAAATAGTTGGTTCTATGACACCAAATCTAATATAAGCCCACTTAGACTAGAGCCAAATACTAATAACTTTTAGTTCGCTAGATCTCATATGATGATCATTTTTCTATTGAGTTAAGGCTTTAGTTAAAGGTTTTCTGCATTGTCTTCCACAAAATATTTTCTCACTATGATGTCACCTCTCTAAGAAAAATACCTCAAGAGATGATATTTTCGAAGTATATGATTCTTTTTCTAATGTCACCTTGGATCCTTTACATGAGCAACTACTGTAGTATTATCATAATAGAGTGCGACGAGGTATTTACTGTTAGGAATAATTTCTAGCTCTTGGATTAAGTTGTGAATCCAAACCAATTCTTTAGATTCCTTAAAAAATACAATATACTTGGGTATTTCTATAGAATCAACAACCATGGATTGATTTGATCACTTTCAGCTCACAACACCTCCATTGGGAGTGAATATGTATCCCGACTATTATTTTAGGTCACCTTGATCTAGTTGGAAACTAGAATCTATATATCCCCCGATGACTAGTTCCCCATATTCTCTATAGACCAATAACATATAATTAGTACACCTCAGATACTTAAATATAGTCTTGACTACCATCCAATGGTGATCACTTGGGCCATCTTTATATCTTCCTACCACACTTATGGCATAGATGACATCTAGCCTTATACATAGCATATCATACATGAGTGATCCAATCGCTAACACGTATGGAATCCTCTCCATCTTTAGTCTTTCCTAATATATTTTAGGGAAAATTTTCTTGGAAATATTAATTCCATTTGACACTAGAAACAATCCTATATTGGATTCTTCCATGCTAAATCACATCAGTATCTTGTCAATGTATGTACTTTGACTTAGTCCAAGAAATTTCTTGGTTCTTTCAAAATGGATATTGACCCAAAGAATATAAGCTACTTCTCCCAAGACCTTCATGGAGAACCATGTTTCTCTATAGTCCTTAATGGTCTATAAGATTGGTATTTTATTTCTAATAAATAGCATGACAACGACATAAACTATTAAGAAAATTAATTCACTCCCACTAAAATTCTTATATAAACAAGGACCAAATTCATTATTTATGAAACCAAATTCCATTATGAATTCATCAAACGGAATTTTCTATGACCTAGATGATTTCTTTAATCCATAAATGGACCCATTCAACTTGAATACCTTGTTTTTATCCTTTAATTTTATCATATAAACAAGAAAAAAGGTTTCATCATAGTCTATGACTTGATGTTGTTTGAACCCTTTTTCAACCAGTTGTGCCTTATAGGTACCAAATTGTCTATCCATGTTCAGTTTATTCTTGAATACCCATTTAAAACTAATGAAATTTACATCCATTGGAGGATATAATGAATCAAAGACTTGATTTTAGTACATGGAATCCATTTAAGAATTCATAGATTCTTGCCATATGGAAACTTTTGGTGTCACTTACCACTTCCTTATAGGATATAATATCATTATTATCAACTAATAACAAGTCACCATTCTTGGGTGACTATAAAAACATATCATTTTGGTTCTATAACCTCTATCATACACTTACACAGTACTTGTGTCTCTGGAACTTCATTTTCCATGGGGATTTGTGGAATCTATTCATGTATTGACTCTTTGTGTATCTCAAGCTTGAACTTTATCAAAGCATATCTCACTCCCACTATCTCCATTAGAGATGTGACCCCTTTTAAGAAAGGTGGGATGTATGTTAATTATGAATTTATTATCTAAAGGAATGTATAATTAATATCCTTTAGTTTCCTTAGGACACCCTATAAAGATACACTTAGTGCCCCATGGTGTAAGTTTATTGCCATAAATAGCCGCAACAAACACTTTAAAACCCTACACTCATACATGTGACAATGAGTTTTATTTTTATACCAAATATGATATGTAATACCAAATTTTACTTTAGTTGGAACTTAGTTTATTATATATGATACTATCTATAATACATATCACCAAAAGGATAATGGAATACTCACATGACTCATCATTAATCTTACCGTGTATAACAATGTGCGGTTCCTCCTTTCAATTACACCATTCCATTTTGGTGTGTAAGAAAGAGTGAGATGAGATAAAATCCAAAAATATCATAAAAAATAAATTAAGTATTGATTAAGATATTCTCCACCATAGTCCTAGTGGATTTTCTTAATCCACTTAGCAAGCTAGTTATCAACTTCACACTTATATTCCTTGAATCTTTCAAAAGAATACGACTTTCACCTCATTAATTATAAATACTCATATATACTAAAGTCATCATTAAAAAATATTAAGTATGAGTACCCACACCAATATTCAATTGAAAATGGTCCACAAACATCAGTATGAACCAAATTAAGAAGTTTATTATCCATTTCACCTTTTCCACTAAATAGGGATTTGGTCATTTTTCTTGGAAAACATATGTGACATACAACAAGTAGTTTTACTTCAAATGAATGAAAATGTCCATCTTGGTGTAATCTTGTAAAATTATTTTCATTTACATGAACTAGAGGATGATTCCATAGTTGGGAGTGGTATGAGTCATGTGAACTATCTTTGTTACCGATTTACATTACTTGGTTCATGTAATCCAACATGTAAATACTGTTATTTAAATATTACTTACTATAACAAATGATTTATTTTTAAAATAATAAACACTTAATTCCAAATTTAAAAATAAATCCATATGTATTATGTTTGGATACATAAATAATGTTTCTGATAACTAATGAAAATAAAAATCTTTCAAAAACAATATCATTCCAGTTAGAAATGTGTGGTAGTAATATCTAATAGCCACAGAAACAAGTATGAATATGTTGGCTAATCAAAAATTCACCTCACCATGAAAAATATTTTGAAATTTACATAGTTACTGCATTTGAATACATATATGATCACCACATGCTATATCTAATACCCAATTTATAGAAACAGATAGATTTTATTTGATAACAAATGCACCTAAAGCTTCCCATTGCTTATTTTTATGGGTAAATGTTATCTTCTAGTGTCCCCTCTTTCAACTTAAAAAATAAATAGTGTTTTATCCTCTTTATTTACCTTTTATCTACCTATTCTTGGAATGGAACTGTGAAGAAAATTTTGAATTATAGTTACTCTTAGACATATTCACCCAATTATTAATTTTATTCACCATAAGAACATAATGATTTTCATGCTTTATATCCCTATCAAATTGGGGAAGTAGAGTGAGAAGATATAGGAGGGACTTCTCTATGTTGTTCATAATGAAATTTATAAAAAAACTAGAGAATCTAAAAGGCATTGATGAAAAAATGAGATCGATGCAAAGTTCTTCAAGAATATTAAACCGTAAAACCTATAGATGGTCAATATATCCAAGGATTTTGATTACATGAGGCCCAACTATCCCACCTTCTCCAAGATTTTTCTTGAAGAGAACCTTGGATATCTCAAACTTCCTATCCTTATCTCTCATGATAAAGATCATGGTTAAATATTGGATTATGTTATAGACATCCATGTTTTCATGTGAATTCACGAGTTTACTAAAAAATAGATGAAATCATCAAACACTGAATATCTAGGAAATCATTAAAATGATTTTTGTAGTTATAAAAATCCTCATCATCCACCTCATTAGAAAAGAGATCAGGGATTGAGAATTATAGTATATAAAACTTTCATTCATAGTGTAACACTACCCGTAGGAATATGAACAATTCCTACAAGTTATTGTTGGTTAAGAGATGGTATTTATCCATATTTTATCGTATTGATAATGTAAAAAGATAAAAATTACTTTATGTTATTAATATAAGTAATTCTTATTTTATAATGAATATTTTATTATTAGAACATAAAATTATTACTACATTTCATAAGAACTTTACTCATAATATGCTGATATTTAATACCAAAACTAAGAATAGGAAAGGGATATACACATATACGAATAGTAAATTCACTAAAAGAAACTATGTAGTCTTTAATTCCCCATAAATATATCTCCTTCTATAATTATTGTAAAAATATAGAGAAGAGTTAGGAAAACAATAGACATTTTGAAGGGATATGTAATCACCTTTGTAAGCAGTGAATGATAATGATGGTGTATTTATAGGGAATTATGGCTATTTGGAATTATAAAAATCGGATAATATAACCAATGGATATTGTTACCTTTAATAAATAATATAGTTTTTCTTTATTTTTATTGGTTATGAAGTTGCAATAAAGAAACTGCTGGGATTACAAAGGAAGAAAAAAAATTATACTAAACATATTTAAATTAAAAGTTTATTTTAGGATAAATTTTTATGTTTTAAATAAATTTTATTTTCATAAAACTATCTTATAAAACTCTTTTGGATGATAATATAAATTAACGACATCTTAAGTAATTTTTATAACGACCAGAAAGTTCATTATGTCATAAAAATGTTAATTTTCAATAAATAAGGATTTTTATTTAAAAGATAAAATTATCATATTTAAATAATTATTTTGATAAAATAAATATCATTTCTTATATCCATCACATAAAAATTATCTTAGGATGAATTTATGGTGATTTTCTAAAAAATCTGTTTTTTGGGGTAAAAAATGAAAATACAATTTTTACGAAATACCATAACTCCTATGATATAATCACAATATGACCATGAATTAAAATATCATAATACTTATTTTTTATAAAAATTTATTTAAGTAATAAACATAATACATAATGTGTTATATTTAGAAACATGTGCTTAACATTTTGAAAACCATAATTTTATCTTAAAAAATTGTTTTTATGAGTTACACTCATATCATATTTGAATTATTTTTTATCAATTTTATAAATTTAATCAAGTAAAATGTATTGAATATTTTTATTTATAATTCAAAAATTATGTAATAATAGAAATTTTATTTTTAGGCACAAAATTTTTATCATGGTAAAAAAAGACTTATCATAGTATAGTTAAAATAATGTAAAGGGTTAAAATTAAAAGGTAAAGTCACAATATAAATAAAAAATACAAATTTAAATGGTTTTTTGAGATATTTTAAATCTTTATTAAAAATTTTCAACATTAATTATCAAAAAAAATCATTTAAATTAGTTCCATCCAAATGTGGTTATCATTTATAACAAAAAAAATCATTATTTTATCCCTTAAAGACACCCTCCTCAAGTATAAATACCCCCAATTCCCTCCTCATTATTTTTAAACAAAATAAATTTATCAATAAACCTCTCCAAATTAACCACTCAATATTATCTCCAAGGTGGTTCTATGGTTTTAAGGATTTTCTCTCTATATTTAAGAAGATTCCTCCCATAGTAAGGGTCCTCAATCCTCCTCTTTCTTTTTCAAGGTCATTACATTTGTCAAATTATATTCTTAAATTTATTTATATTATACCACCATACTTTTAGTTCTATGTTATTATCATCCATTTTATATGTTTTAAATGATATTTTATTTATTCCCTCTCATTATAGCTTTTATTTAAGCTGTTACTATGCCGAAGTAAGGGTCTTTAATCCCCCGCTTTCCTCTTTAAGTTAATAACCTTTGTTATATTATATTCTTAAATTTATTTTTCTTATATTGAAATTATTTTCATTACATGGAATAATATTCCATTTTATATTTTATAAATTATTATTATTTATTACCTCTCATTTTATCCTTTTCCTAAGACGTTACAATGTTGAAGTAAGGGCTTTCCCCAATCCACATATTTAAATTTCAATTACAATTCCTTTATTATATTTACTTTTAAGATTAATTATAATATAAAAAATGATTTTAATTCCATGTTATTATCATAAATTTGAATTATTTTCAATTATAGGTTACTTAATATCTCCCATTATTTCCTTTTTTAATTATTTTCAATGATTAAACTACCCCGTAATTATAAAACCATCCTAAAATTTAGGTAAAGTAATGTGTGTGTCGTTTTCCAAGAAAATAAATATTGGTATGGATACTATAGGTGGATGTGGTTTCGTATTTGAAGAAGATAAGGGTTATTACCCCCCAAAATAGTTGTTTAAGTATATAAAAATCATCATCCTAATTCATGATGAATGGGCCCTTACTTAACACCTAGTTTGAAACTCCTAGGAGATTTTCTTTAAATAATTCACATGAATTTTATGAGCCATAATAAAGGATTAGAATATATGTATTAATATTTAAATTCAATTGATATCCCTATTAAATTAATTTAACCTTCACCAATTCTTATTATCATTAATTCAATTGGGGTCTTACCCTTTTCATTGGGAATATCCTATAGTTTTTAAACCTGATTGTTAGATATTAACCAAGATAATTTCATTAATCAATTAGAAGGGTTTCTTTCCCACCCAATTTGTAAATTATGTTCATATTCTATTTAAATATTTATAATTCCCATGAATTTTAACTTTATTATTTATATAAATGTTCCTATGTACATGTGGTATGGTGGAAATATGATATATATGGAGAATAATTCATCATTGCATTTGTCTTGCCTTATCATCAGCTATTTATAAATTTTCTTCTAATGTATTTCCCATATGGATATATTTTCATGATTCTTATGATTGAAGGGTGTTAACCTAGATATCATCAATTTATTTATTTGTAAAATTAATGATTAAACCATATACTATTTATTCTATATGGTATAAATACCCTATAATTAGTTATCATGGTCGAAGGGTATTTACAAAGATACTTACTTTTATTGGATACCCATTTATTTTACATGGGTTCATGATATGATTATTGATGGATTTACGTATGTTTTTATTTTATGGTACACATAATAATTTACATGATATGATGAGTTCACCTAGATAGAATTCCAATTCATTGGGTAATGTTTTTGTCTCATGATATGATATGTATGGGATTAGGGAGTGAACCTAATCCATGATGGGACTTTGTCTACCATGTGTTGTTGTCTTGGAAGTTAGCCTTAACTTATGCTTATTTCATGTTATATGTTTTTTTCACATCCCTATGTTTCTATGATTCTATGATTACATTATGCCTCCATATATTTATGCACACGACTTTTCTTTATGATATCATGTTATTCCTTATGTACTTAAGATCATGTTATGCCTTATGTACCTAATATTATGTTAAGGATCCTATTATTATGATCATTCTTTGACTCTCATCATCATATTAATCTTCTTATATCTTGCCTCATGTTTACCCATGATGTTCATTTATGCTCTATTTTCATTGTTTGTCCCTTATAGGGATTCATAACTTACCCTTTAATTATGTTTCTCCATTTCCCTGGGAATTACAATGAAAGGGAAAAGTATATGGGAATTACATGTGTGTAAAATATATCTGGAAGAATTGTGCATTGTACCATGTATTTATTTTTAAATTTACCTTGTTCCCAAATACACTAGACTTTTGATCTTGGTATTTTGTTGTATTTCATGCGATGTATTAAAAAGTGTGTATTTTTAGCACCAGATATGGAAGTGTAGGTCTGGGATGTATAAGTTGGTATCAGAGTAGTGTTTGGTTTTTTTGGAATTAGGATTTGTAATATTTGGGGTATAAAGTCTTATATAGATACCAATTTTCTCCAATGGACTAGGTTAAGTATAACTATTATGAACTCATAGGATTAATATATCCTAGGTATTCATAATGTTTCCTTTATATATATAGCATTTTAATGAAAATTTGGGTTAGGTAGGTTTCATTCAATGAGTAAAATTTTGAGGATGAAATTTCATTAAGGGGTTAGATTTTAATAACCTGAAAATTCATTTCTATTATTAATAGAAGTACTTCTTATTTTATAATGACTGTTTTATTATGAGCACATAGAAAGACTATTACATTTCATAATAACTTTACTCATCATGCATTTACATGGAATACTACAACTAGGATTATTAAATATATATACACATAGAAGAATAATACACTCACTAAAAGAAACCCCATAGGCTTGAATTACCCCATTAAGATCTCTCCTTCCATAATGTCAGTAAAAAGAAATAGAAGTGTTAGGAAAACAATTGAAATTATGAAAGGATGTGTAAGAAACTTTCTAAGAAGTGAATGATAATTATGGTGTATTTATAGGTAAATCTTTCCATTCATAATTATAAAAATTTTCCAATATGGATAATGTACATTCGTACCTTTAATCAATAATACAGTTGGTTATTATTATTATTGGCTATGGATTTTAAATAAAGCAATTGTTGGGATTACAGAGGAAGAAACCAAAATTGTACTAAACATATTTAAATTAAAATCACATTTTATGATAAATTTATATGTTTTAAATAAATTTTATTTTCATGAAACTATTTTATAAAATATTTTTAGATGATAATACAAATTAATGAAGTCATGAGTAATTTTTATAAAGGTTAGAAAGTTCATTATATCATAAAAACTGTTATTTTTCAATAAATAATGTTTTTTTATTTAAAATATAAAATTATAATATTTAGGGTATTATTTTTATAAAAAATATATACATTTTATATTCAACACATTGAAATTATATTAGGTTGAATTGATGGTAATTTTATCTAAATGTTGATTTTTAGGGTAAAATATGAAAATACCATTTTTATGAAATACCATAACTCATATTATATAATCCCAATATGATAATGAATTAAAATTTCATAATACTTATTTTTTTTTATCAAAATGGATTTAAGTAATAAACATAATACATAATTCATTACATTTAGAAACACGCGTTTAACATTTGGAAAGCCATGATTTTATCTTTTCAAAAAGACCGTTTTTATGAGTTATATGCATATCATATTCGAATTAATTTTTATCACCTTTATAAATTGAATAAAGTAAAATTTATTAAATATTTTTAATTAGAAGGTATAAATTATTCAATAAAGTCAATTTCATTTTTAGGCACAAAAACGTTACCATAGTAAAAAAAGATTTACCACAGTATAGGTAAAATAATGTAAAAGGTTAAAATTTAAATTTAAAGACACAAGAAAACTAAAAATGACAAATTTAAATGGGTGTTTGAGATATTATATTTCCTTAAAAAACTTTTAAAAATTAATTATCAACCAAATCCCTTGAAATTAATGTTACCCAAAATTGGATAGCATTTATAACAAAATAGTCGTTATTTTATCCCTTAAAACCACCTCTCATCAAGTATAAATACCCCCATTACCTTCTCAATATTAACAAAAAAGACATTAAGAAAAATTACTCTTAATTAACCTCTAAAGAGTCTCTCCAAGGAGGTTCTATGGTTCTAATAAGTCTCTCTTTATCTTTAAGATTATTCCTCCCAAGGGCAGGGTCCTCAATCCTCCTCTTTCCATTTCAAGTTTATTAAATTTGTTATATTTTATTCTTAAATTTATTTTTATTATACTAACATGATTTTTGTTACATGGTATTTTAACATTTTATATGATGTAATAGTTATTTTATTTATTCTCTCATTATAGTGTTTTCCCAAGCTGTTACTATGTTGAAGTAAGGGTCCTCAATCCTTGTCTTTCATTTTCAAGTTCAATACCTTTATTATATTTTCATATTAAATATATTTTTCTTATAATTCCATGATTGTTATTCCATGATATTATATTTCATTTTGTATTTTGTAAATGAGAGTTTATTTATTCTCTCTCATTATAGCCTTTTCTTAAGCCATTACTATGCTGAAGTAAGGGTCTTGAATCCTCCTCTTTCCTTTTCAAGTTCATTAATTTAGTTTTATTGAATTTTTAAATTCCATTTTAAGATATTTCCATTATTTTTATTACATGGTATTATATTATATTTTATATTTTTTAAATTAGAGTTTATTTATTCTCTCTCATTATATCCTTTCCCTAATCCGTTACTAGGTCAAAGTAAGGGTCCTAAATCCTCCCATTTCCTTTTCAAGTTCAATTACTTTGTTAAACTATCTTCTTAAATTTATTTTTTATTATGCTATATTTTTTATTATTACATGGTATTATATTCAATTTCATATGATATAAATGAGAGTTTATTTATTCCCTCTCATTATATCATTTTCTTAATTTGTTACTACACCAACAAGGGTCTTCAATCCTCCTCTTTCCTTTTCAAGTCCATCAATGAAACAAAACAACCTAGGTTGACTTAACCCATCACCCAAGTTGGCCCACCACATAGGCCGAAGCATATTCTTGATCATTGTAGGTCACAAAAAAGACCTTTACATAACCAAATAGCACTCAGTAATGGTTTCTCTATTGGTAAACAAGCATGGTCCATCCATAAAACAAGATGGCAACACCGACATTATCAGAATCAACAATAGAGGTTAAACATGCACCATAAACTAAGATATACATCATAGTAAAAACATGACATAATAGTAAATATACATGTTATCTGAAAATAAACAACCCAAACTCAAAGGAAAGGGTTACAATTCCATATAAGGCCCAAGTATAACCCAATGAGTGAAAAATACCAAAAACGACTCCACATGGGTCCATCTCTGTGAGATCATGGCTCCTCCAAAAAAAACTGGATGATGGTAATCAAGAAGAGCCACCCTAGAACATGGTTCCCTTTTCATTACTTTTTTCCTATAAGACAAAATCTGAAAATTCCCAAAACTGGACCAAGTAGGGTGTGAGGCACGAAACCTAGTAGGATACCACCATGAATCTATTTAAGGCTTTTACATAGGAAAACAAATAAACTAGTTTAATTTTTTTGAACTAAAATAGTTAATAACATACAAATTTCAAATATTCATTTTAAATCTATTTGGTTTTATATCTAAAACAAAACATGGTTTTCCAAAACAATTTCCAAACATGGATCAAATAAATAAACAAGGCCACAAGACACAACATGCTCAATATATTCCAAAGGCACAATAAGGGTGAGAATAGTCATCAACAACATATAACCATATAAATGGGGAAATTAACAATGGGAATAATACATATCATCACATCAAAATAGAAATAATAAAATGCATAGAGCATATAAATCAATAGAACAAGAGTAATGTGGACCTAGGGATCTAACCACCAGTCCTATCATGATTGAGTAAACAAGTATGATAAATATATAAGTAATGTAATATCACACAATATTACTTGAGACCAACTCCAAGATCTCACATAGTCTCTCAGTAACCAACATGGAAGCTCACATGGCATTCCTACCCAAAGACTCACTCATTACCTTGGAAAAAATAGAGGCTCACATGGTCCTCCATCCAAAGGCTCACATGGCCCCTTTAACAAACCCATCACTCAAACCCTAATTAACCCATGCGCTAATTTATACCAACACATCACAAGCAATTTCCCATATAAATAAATCCACAACCTAATAAATTTAATAAAAAAACATTCCCAATTTAACAAAACACCATTTTCAAGGTAAAATAATTTCTCAAACTACTTTAAAATTCAATTTTAAACTACAAAACCTCTTTGAGCCATTTTATCCAACACTTGGGGTGAACACATGCCAACCCCATTTTGAAAACCCTCCTTAAATACCCATACTTCTAAAACTATACATGAAACACATCAAACATGGAATATGTACCAAGTATAAATCATTTTAATTTTAATTTTGGCATGCTATGGAAAACACCCTTAAATAGAGACACCTGCCTCAGATTTGGTCCAAATCTCATCACCCTTTATAAAGACCACCCAAAAAAGGTATACCTAATACTCACACACCCAATCCATAAGAAATAAAACCAAAAACCCATTAAACCCCTAAATTCGGCCAAAACCACCCCTAAGGTTTCAAACTTCTACAAAAATGGAAGAATAAGGATTGAGTAAGGGAAAAGAAGAACAAATAAATGGGGAAATCAACTTACCACAAGTAAAACACAAATAAAACAAGGAGAAATAAACTAAGGAAACAGATAGAGAGATCTATGACCAAGTAGGAGGGTATTCATGCATGGGGAAAGAAAAAATAATCCATAAACCTTAAGAAATCATCAGGAAAAAAGGGTAAATTCACACTTTTTAATGAGTTGGATAGGGTTGAACGGTTTGACCGCATGATAAGGAAAACCATGCGCTAACCATGAGGGTGCCACCTTTCACCCAAAATAATCCAAAAATACTTTTTTAGGGTACTAAAAAGTTTGAAAACCATTCTCAAACTATGTAAAACCTCACTGTAAAAAACTATAGCACCCCTTTCATGGTTGCTGCACGGTTTAGACAAACCGTGACTTAACCATTTTCCCTGGTATGTATCCCAAAAAACTCTCTGTATTGACCCCTAACACTCGAAAACTATATGAACACACTCAAGGATAAATAAAAATAAAAATTAAATGTACCCATTACCTAGATGGTGTCACAAAATCCCCACCATTCCAATTTCTAACTTTCGAATGTCATTAGTCTTTGTTAGAAGAAAACTAATGAGGTAAATACTCCCTCACACAACCTTACCACTCCCATGTATCATGGCTATTTACACCACACTACCAAAGCACATAGACCAATAGTATCAAACTCCCATAGAGCACCTTGTTTTGAACATCCATGATATTTACTGGCTATACCACCATAGTGGTATCAGGATCTAACTCCAAATTTTCCCACTCTAGCACATGATATGGGTTTGGATGGTATATTTTCAGCTGGGATAAATGGAAAAATAATGAATTGAGGTCATCCATGGTGTCAGATCCAACTGATAGGCTACCATCCCAAGATTCTATACAAAATGAAATGACCCAACATAACATAGTGCCAACTTCCCCAACTTTCCCAAGTTATGGCATCCCAACTGAACTGATACCCAATGGAACAACCGATCACCAACCTAAAACTCTAATAGATGATGAAGATGGTTGAAATACAAATTCTAACAGCTTTAAACTATGACTAGTCATTTCTGAATCAGCAGAAATGTCTTAGTCGTCTCCTGGATGAGGCTTGGTCCAACCAAAGAATGCTCACCCACCTTGTCCTAGAATAATGGGTATTAGAATGAAATCCCATACAATACCTCAAATGAGTCCATCCCAATTGAGGTATGACAAATATTTTTATATGAAAACTTGTCCAATGATAGGTGACTTTCCCACAAACTACTGAAACTGAGCACACATACCCACAACATATCCTCGAGAGTCTGTATGGTATGCTCAAACTGACTATCTGTCTGTGGATGATATGAGGTTATTAACCTCAATTGGGTTCTCAAAGCTTCCTGGAGTACCTTAAAAAATAAATATGTAAAATAGGAATCTCAGTGTGATATTATTTCTAAGGCCACTAGATGAATCTGAACAATCTCTTGAATATATAAGCATATGAGGTCCTCTAACTTCATTAACTCCCTAATGGGTAGAAAATGGGATAATTTTTTTAGACGATTAAAAATTACCCATATATAATATCCCACACTTTAAGTATGAGGTATACCTATCATAAAATACATAGTTATATCACTTCACTTACAAACTGTCATAGAAAGTGGCTACAACAACCTGAATGGTATCTGATGATTAGCTTTGATCCTATGATAGGTCAAGCACCTAGAAACAAAGTTTTTTATGACATGAATCATCCCGGGACACCAATAACAAACTCTCAAGGAATAAAACATACTATTCACCCTAGGGTGAATGAAACAACTAAAATGATGTGCCTCATGTAACACCTTCCTACCACAGACTCAAAGGAACAACCAGTCACTTCCGAAAAATAAGGGAACCATCAGAAGACTGGGACCAATCACCCAAGGTCTCCCCACTAGTTAAAGCTCACTAATATGCTGGTATTTGGGGTATTATACCTTCTCATTCCTCATACACTAGATTATAGAGGGTGTAATATGCACACTTTCCAAGAATAAATTCCCTCCATCTGTTTGTATGTACAATCTAAGATAAAAAAAGACCATCGAACCCACTCATTTGTGGATTCTCGAACAGCCTATACTGGAAGATTCCTACTCAAAGTGTTAGTGGACACATTTCCCTTCCTAGGCATATACGTAATATTGAAATCAAAATCCTGAAGGTACTCAACCCAACACCTATTCTTGAAGTTCATGCTCCTCTAAGTGAAAATTTACTTTAGACTCTTATGATTTAGATACACTGTAAAACACTCCCTAAAGAGGTAATACATCCATATATTCAGTGCATGCATAACAGCTACCAGTTACAGGTCATGGGTGGGATAATTCCTCTCATGTGGTTATAAATTCCATGATCTATAGGCAACCACATGGTCATTATACATCAAAAAACACCCCAAACCCATGCTAAAAGCATCAAAGAACACTATAAATTCTCTCCCAATCTTAGTAAGAATAAAAAAAAAAGAGTGGATGTCAAATGGATCTGCAACTTCCCAAATCACTATGGAACTTCTTAACCCACTAAAACTTCACCCATTTTCTGGTCAAATCCATTAAGGAAGAAGCTATCCTAGAGAAGTCCCGAACAAAACATCAATAATAATTGACCAAACCTAGAGAGTTATAGATCCCAAACACATTCTTGGGATGATCTCAAGACATTATTTATCAATCCTTCTCTAGATCCCTTGAAACTTCTTCCTAGAAAATTATGTGACCCAAAAACCTCACTTATTGAATCCAAAACTGGCACTTGGGAAATTTTCATACAAACAATGCTATCTCAAACCACACAAAACAACCTAAATATGGTCCATATGCTCCTCCTCCATCTTCGAATACACCAAAATTTAATCTAAAAACATGATTATGATGGATTATAGAAATAATGAAATATTCTTCTTATTACTTTCCTGAAAACATCCAGAGCATTTTTAATCCCAAATGGAATAACCAAATACTTAAAATGTCAATACTAACTTCATAAAGCTCTCTTTGGAACATCCTCTTCTCAGAACCTTAACTAGTGGTACCCCGATCTCATGTCAATTTTAGAAAACCAAAGGGCCCCTCTGATCTAGTAAAAAAAATAATCAATTTTGAAAAATGTTTATTTATTCTTTAATATCACCTATTTAACATTATGATATCCATAAAAATTTAGAGTTTACCATCCACCTTGTTTGAAAATAGTACTCTTGAGGCCCATATTGACACACTAGGGAGAATAAAACCCTTTCCCTAAAGATCCTCCAGATGACCTTTCAACTCCTTCAACTCATTTAGATCCATTCGATAAGATGGAAAAAAATAAGTCTCATCCCAGGAAGCAGATTTATATTAAACTTGACCTCTTTATAGGGAAACAATACTGATAAGTCCTTTGTAAACACATCCTAGAACCTATCTATGAACACTATAATTTCACCTAAATAATTATACTCAACATATTTAAGGAACAACATAAACAACTGGCATATGACTAAACCCAAATATAAAGCAACTAGTCATGTACTCCCTAACCACAGATCCCACTCGCCCTGAAAGAGGTGGGTTCTCCCATCAGGAGTAAGTAACTAGAACCTATGATGACAATAATCGACTAGATACTTAAATATAATCAAAAAATCCATGTCGATTATGATTCCAAACATATCTAGGTCAAATATAAGAAAGTCCCAAATGAACTCCATGCTAGCTATCACAACATGTAACTCATGAAACTTGAAACCTTGATCCTTTTCCCTATCCAATAGGGTAAAAAATCCATGAAATAGGGAAGAAACTTAGTACACATACCCAAAGAATAAATTAACTTAAGTGAAATAAAATAATGGGATTCACCTATATAAAATAAAACTAATTCCATAGAAGAATAAATAAACAACGCACATAGAATAGTGGTTAGGAAAGAATTTGAGTCCTCTAGAATGACCTCCTCTACATGAAGTCTCCCTATCTTAGACCTACTATGAGTGTTCTTCCACTATTGAGAATTCCCCTTACCATGAGGATGATATCCTCTACCCTTGGAATCCTCTAACTACACTAGAGTTCCCTTTGAGAACACAAATCCTACACCATCTCCACATAAAGCCAACTGAAAAAATCACTGGATATTCCTTGACTTCCCACACTATTGGAACATCCTTAGAGTCTTTAGGAAATTTTTCTTGGTGTGTCCTACCTTCCCATATTAATAACAGACAGCTGGTCTATTCCCTATAGGATCCACAGAAGCTGATCTCGATGATTGCTGGACACTTTTTTCACTACCCCTCTAAGACTCATCTTGCATATACTTCAGTCTTGAAGAAATATAGCTACCTACCATTGAAGAAAAACCACTAAGAACTATCTTTCTGGTCAAATATTTCTCTACTATCAATGCATTGTCAACCACCTCTTAATAGGCTGGTATACACAAAATAATGAGTAGAGATCTAATCTCTACCCTCAAGCACGTCTCAAAATGCTGAGCCTTGAGATAATCATTCATGATAAGATCTAGAGATACATGGACCAAATCAGTGAATCTAGTGTAATAATACATCACCAAATTATCACCCTTATCCAACTTCATAATCTTGTGGGTATTCATCACTCTCAAGGTCTTTGAGTAGAACTGCTAATTAAATGCCACTTTGAAGGTGGTCTATAGGAGATCCTCATGCTTACCCAAAATCATCACTGTTTCTCACTAATTTCCACCCAGTACTACTATCACGTATGCAACAAATACCACTTTATAGGTCTTAGTGATATTTAAAAACTTTAATATCTACTCAATATGATCTAACCACTCATCTAGATCATTGGGTACCTTTTCACCATATAACACTAGTGTATTCTGCCTAAAAAACTCTTGATCATGGTCTATGGTCCATGTCTAATACTGACCACCCACTTGACCCAATGTTTAGATCATATGAATCACTAACTCTGCTAAAGAAATATCAATGGGAGGGTTCACCCCTGGGGTACTCTCTGTGGCACCCTCTCTACACCTGGATGAGGTCCTTCTGGGAGGAATTTTCTATAAGACACAAATCACAAGCTTTATTAAGAGAAATCCAACATCAAATCACAAAAATAGTACTAAAAGAAAACCCCAAACATGGTAATCACTAGAAAATTCAACAAGAAAGAAAAAAAATCATAAAATCAACCCATACCTGGTTCAAAATACCACCACAATCCTAAACCATCCATGAAAAATTGAGTTTCAACATGAAGAAGAGTTGTTCAGACACTCCCCTATTCCTACCTCTTGAGTCCCAATGGTCCTAGCTCTAATATAACACCAACTCCAAAATAAAAACCTCTTCTAATACCATTTTCAATGAAACAAACCGGGTTGAATTAACCTATCACTCGAGTTGGCCCACCATATGGCCCAAAGCACATTTCCAATTACCATGGATAGGAAACAAGCACTGGGCATAACCAACTAGAACTTAGGAATGGTTTCACTACAATTAAACAAGTATTAACCATCCATAAAACAATATGGACACACCAATATCATCAGAGTCAACAATAGAGGATAAACATGTATTATAAAACAAGATATACATCAACAATACAAATATTCCATAATAGTAAATACAAATGTTATCTCAAAATAAATAACCCAAACTTAAAGGAAATGGGTACAATTCCAAACAAGGACCAAGTATAATCCAACAAGTAGAAAATACCAAAAATGAT
Organism: Viscum album; assembly: GCA_963277665.1. Classification (NCBI taxonomy): domain Eukaryota; kingdom Viridiplantae; phylum Streptophyta; class Magnoliopsida; order Santalales; family Viscaceae; genus Viscum; species Viscum album. Next base: position 1,114,577,616 of record OY728157.1, read on the forward strand.
TCCACATGGGTCTATCCATATGAGACCACATCTCCTCAACAAAACACCAAATGATGGTAATCAAGAATATCCACCCTAGAACATGGCATCCTTTCCATTACCTATTTTGTATAAGACAAAATCATAAAATGTCAAAAAAATGTCCTAAGAATTGTGTGAGGTATGAATCCCAGTAGGATACCACCATGAATCTATTTAAGAATTTTACTAAGGAAAACCAATAAAATATTTTAATTTTTTTAAAAACAAAACTACTTGAAAACATACCATTTCAAATATTCCTTTGAAATCCCTTTGGTTTTACATATAAAATGAAATATGGTTTTCCAAAACAATTTCCAAACATGGATCAAATAAATAAATAAGGCCACAAGGAACAACATGCTCAACATATACAAAAGGCACAATAAGGGAGAGAATAATCATCAACATCATATAACCATATAAATGGGAAAAGGAACAATGGGAATAATACATCTCATCACATCAAAATGGAACTAATAAAATTTATAGAGCATATAAACCAATCCTTCATGACTAATGTGCACATAGGGATCTAACCATTAATCCTACTGTGAGTGAGTAAACAAGTATGATAGATAGATAAGAAATTGAATGTCACACAGTCTTCCATGGGCCCAACTCTAATACATCACATGGTCTCTCAGTAACCAACATGGAATCTCAAAGATCTTCTTACCCAAAGGCTCACTCCATCTCTTGGAAAAAATGGAGGCTCGCACAGTCCACCCTACGAAGGCTCACATGGTCCCTTGAACAAACCTCTCTATCACACCCTGGTTAACCCATGTTCTACTCTATTCCAATACATCATAATAAAGTTCCCATAACAATGAAACCATAACAAAATTTATTTAATAAACAAACATCCATAATTTAATAAAACGCTCTTTACAAGGTAAAATCATTTCTCAAAATACTTTATAAATCCATTTTAAACCACAAAACCTCTTTGATCTAATTTATCAAACACTCGGGATGCACACATGCCACCCCCATTTGGAAAACCCTACTTAAATACCCAAATTTCCAAAAAAATCCATGAAACACATCAAACATGTAATACACACCAAATATAAATCATTTTAAAAACAATTTAATCAATACAAACCAAAGGTAATTATAAATTTAAAGGTAAGCCATAAAAAACTCCCTTAAATAGAGACACCTACCTCAAATTTTGTCAAAATACTATCTCCCTTGATGAATAACACCAAGAATAGGTAGAACCAAGCCTCAAACAACTAATCCATAAGAAATCAAACCAAAAACCCAATTAAAAACCCTAAATTCTTCCAATACTATCCCTAGAGTTCCATACTTCCAAAAAAATGGAAGAATAAGGCTTAAGGAAGGGAGTATGAAAATAAATAAAGGTTGAAATTGAATTACCACAAGAAAAAACCCAATAAACAAGTATACATACACTAAATAAAGTGGGGGATATATCCATAGATAAGAAGGAAGGATTTCACGTGTGGGGGAAGAAAAAATAACCCCCAAACCTTAAGAAATCTACATAGAAAAAAGTGAAAATTCACATTTTTTAATGAGGTGGAAATAGTCACATGGTTCTTACACACAGTTAAGAAAATGTGAACCAACTATGAAGGTCCCACTATCCACCCAAAATAATCCATATGGTTTTCTATGGGGTGTAACATGGTTTGAAAAGTCATGATCAAACCATGTGAAACTGCATTATCAAAAACTACAACACCCCTTGCATGGTTTCTGCACAATTTTGAAAAACCATGTGCTAACCATGTGACTTGTTCTATCTACCCAAAAAACCTATTTTCAACCCTTGACACTCTAGAACTCCATGAATGCACTCAAGGATAATGAAAACTCAAAATTAGATGTACTAGTGACTCGATGGGTATCACAATTACCTTTGTTATATGGTCTTCTTAATTTTTTTTATAATACCATGTTTTTTATTCCAAGGTATTATATTAAATTTTATATTTCATAAATAATACTTTATTTATTCCCTCTTATTATAGGTTTTTCCTAATCCATTACTATTTTTAAGTAAGGGTTTTCCCCAATCCTCATCATTAAATTTCAATTGGAATACCTTTGTTATATTAAATTTTAGGAATCCTTTTCATATAAAAAAATTATTTTAATTCCATGTTATTATCATCCATTTAAAGTATTTCTAATGATATATTACTTAATCCATATCATTATATCCTTTGTCTAAGATTTTATAATGTTTTAACTATACCATAACTATAAAAGTATCCTAAGATTTTAGTGAAGTAATATGTGTGTGGTTTTCTACGAAAAGAAATATCTGTATGGATACTACAAGTGAATATGGTTTTGGATTAGATGAATATAGGGTTTATAATCTTGAAAATATTTGGTCAATTATATCCAAGTCATCATCGTAGTGCATGATGAATGTGACCTTATTGCGAACCTGGTTTGACACTCCTGGGGGATTTTATTTGGATAATTCACATGCATGTTATTATCCATAATAAAGGATAAAAATATATGTTTTGAGATTTACATTCAATCAATATCACTATTTCATGAATGTATTATTCACCAATTCTTATTATCATTACTTTTAATTAGGGTCTTAACCTTTTCATTGTGAACATCTTATAGTTTCTAAATCTAATTGTTGGATATTCACCATGATAGCCACATTAATCCATTGAAAGGGTTTATTTTCTACCTAATTTGTAAAAAATGTTCATGTTCTATTTCACTCTCCATCATTACCATGGATTTTACCTTTATTCTCTATTTTTATGTTCCTATGTACACATGTTATGGTGAAAATATGATCTCCATAGAGAATGATTCATCACTGCCTTTTTCTTACCTTATCATCAGCTAATAATATCATTTCTTTCAATGCCTACCCCTTGGGGACACTATTATATGCTTCTTCTAATTTAAGGGTATTCACCTAGATACTCATCCATCAATTTACTAGGAAAATTATCAATTAAACCATATACCTTTTTTATATGGTGTAACTATCCTATAATTCATTATCTTGATCAAAGGGTATTTATAGAGATACTTACTTTAATTGGAAACCCATTTATTTTCCATGGGTTCATGATATGATTATTGAAATATTTAGCTATGTTTTATTTTTTTTGAATACATAATCATGTACATGTTATGATGGGTGTTCCCAGATAGCGCTCCAATTCATTGGGTAACATTTTTGTCTCATAAGATGATATGTGAGAGATTAGGGAGTGAACCTAATCAATGATGGGACTCTTTCCACCATGTGATGTTGTCTTGGTAGTTGGTCTTGACTTATTCTTATGTCATGTTATATGTCACTACCACATCCCTACGTTTCCATGATCTTATGATTCCATGATTATGTTATGCCTCCATATGTTTATCCATGAGCCTTATCTTTATGATATCATGTTATGCCTCATGTACTTATGATCATGTTATACCTTTTATACCTAAGATCATTTTATGGATCATGTTCTTATGATCATGATATGAATATTTTCCTCAGATTAATCTTTTAATATCTTGCCTCTCATTTTACCCACGATGTTCATTTATGCCCTATTTTAATTATTTATCACTTATTGGTATTTATAGCTCACCCTTTTCTTATGATTACCCATTTCCCTAGGAATTGAAATGAAAGGGATACATATAAGGGAATTAAATGTGTGTAGAATATTTTTGGAATAATTTTTATTGTACCATGTATTTAGTTGTAAATGTACCTAGTTCCTAAAGACATAAATTTTTTGACCTTAGTAGTTTGTTGTAATTAATGTGATATATTAAAAAGTATGTATGTTTTACACGAAATACAGAAGTGTGGGTCTGGTTTATCTCAGATAATGTGTTTGAAGAACATGTTATTATTTTATAATTATAAGAGAGAATATTATTAGTACTTTACTTGATTACAAATTATGTGATACATAATAATTTTATTTTTATTAAGTATCCCAATATTTTATCAAATGGACCTCACCATTTAAATTAGAATGTTCTATCACTTTATACATTCTAGTAGAAAAAATCCATATTTACCTCATAATCCATACTATGTCAATGAAAACCATAAAAAGGTATTTAGGTAGGTAGTCATGAAAACTGTAGGAATGTAGTTCCTTATTCTATTGAGTGGACTCCCCAATCCTAAAATACTAACTCAGATGTCATCAACACTTGCCTAAAAATTTGTATTTAATAGATTATGGACATTAAATTAAATAAAAGATTCATTAATTTGACCCATAATCTTAGTTAAGACTCTCTGATAATTAAAAGTTCCTTTGAATATGGGATGAACCAACACTTTATCTATGGTTTTTCTTAATTCTGATAATGGAAGGAAAAATGAATTAATATTAACTTGAGGGGTTTTGTTTATTATGTGTAAATTTTCTTATTTTATCTTTTACATGTCTTATTAATATTGAGTGATTTTACTTTAGTGACTAACCATGTCCTGATAAAACATTTATATGTAATTATTTTATTTTAATTCTACCTTTTCATATTAATCTATTTATTTATGCGATCATGGTATTGAATCCATAAAATTAATAATAAAATAGAAAGAAATAAAATAAATAAAACGTGGCATGATCATGAGATTTTACTAGTGGTTTGTTTATTGAGAATACAATAAACAAATCATTGAACCAAGTGGAAAAAACTCTTTGAGCTGGTATGGGATTGAGTTTGAAACAGTCTTGTTTTTTCCCATGCATCTCCTTGGAATTTTTTTCTCCATGGATCCATCTTGAACAACTTCATGCACATGGGCGGTCTATACTTTCAATACCTTTACTTAACTCACAGGTGAAGGGAATAAAAAAGGGGTTTACATAAAAGAAACCATGGACACACAAACCCATAAAAAATAAGAAGAGAGGTACAACACACAAATCATCAATTTAATTTAATAAAATAAATGTAAAAACTCATGCAATAATTAAATTAAAAGAAACCATACACATACACAGGTAGGTATAATATCATGATTATCCCCTAGTGTAATGGATATTCATTAAAATAACTTTATATAATTTATTTAAATTCATTTTTTATTAAGATAAATGTGCACATATTAATTACATGATTAATAAATTAATTTAATTTATCTTAATTTCCATCCCATTTTTTCAGGTGATGTCCATCTGCTATGATTTTAAATAAATTAAATAAATTAATTTTATTTAAAATATAATAAAATAAGAGCACAACTTGTACTTGGAAGCATCTCGACAAGTACATTTCTGAACTACTCAGTATGTATTGAGATTGTATACAGTATACTCATGTGACATACAACATAAACATTTTGTTATGTAATTATATGGAATGTATGATTCAATAAATGACATACACAAAACATGTTAATTTATGTAACATATAAATATTTTAATGCACATGAAGTAGTCTACGTATTTTGACTATACATGGTGTATAGTTCAAAATTTTATACAAAAATTAATTAAGAATTTAATATATATATATATATATATAACCTCTCACACATTTGTAAGAATTAATAAATGACACACAAAACACATGTTTTTGAGATTTAAATTAGTAATAAATTAAATTTTAATTATATATATAGATAGATTGGGTACACGGTGTATACATCCAGCTACACGTCATGTATATTTCTCTCTCTATAAATCTATAATGCAGACTTAGGTATTCGACATGTACTATTTCATAGAGATGTTTGGGGTAAATGATGTGTAAAGCTGGTACACACCGTGTAAACTCATTTTTACATGAATTTCAGTCCCTATGTTTTGTGTAATTATTACTTGATTCGTTTTTGACTACATGTTTTATGATATGAAAACCCATGGACTAAAAAACATGTAACTTAGTTACATAGCATATAGTCTCATATTTTGTGTGCCATCATATCTTGGTTAATACACAAAGCATTTAATTCACCTCATTTTATTCATTTCATGACATGTAGAATTAATTCGCACAATATCTTGGTGCAATGAACTAGGATACATGATGTGTGCACTGACCATATGCTATGTAATACCATGTTGTTTGATCAGAATTATCAATACCCCTAGATGGATTATTTGGATGTTTTTCATTAAAATTTAATTAGATCTAGATTTATTGAGTGATAAATGAAGGGAGGAATAAGATATCTTGATGATATGATCAAATAAAAAGTTGAATGAAATGAAAACTAAATTCAAATGAATATAACAATAAAAAATATATAAATAATTATAAATTTAACATGCCCCCTTTAATACCAATTGATAGTTCCAGTTGCAATGGAAGTGTATGTTGGTCCTATGTTAAAATTATATTTTTTTCAAATTCAATGGATCATTCACAATGTTCATGACGTGAATGGCTTGACCAATGAATTTTTTTTGAAGAATATTGAATTTTATTTTTATAGAACCAATAGGGAGGTTCTTTGTACATTAATTTATAATTAATTTAAAAACATGAGAATTAATATTACCTCAGTCTTGAGACATTTATTTGTTCATGGTGTTGATCTTACAAACCCAATCAATGTTTTTTCATTACATGGAAAAGACCTAAAGTAGATCATCTCTAGTGGCGATCCACATGTGCTCCTTCGATATCTGAAAAATATCGATGAACCGGTGGGTGATGGTGCGAAAAATTGATTATCCTGTGTTTTTAGATTTATTCATATTCCTTTGGGTTTGGAGAAATTTTCTATTATTCTCATCATTCTTTAGAGGAATAGAGGAGGGAGACCATGATAGTAAATTATTGTGCACAATGACTAACCATTCTCTAATTAATATTGTAGTCTATTTATAGACTTAGGGTTTAAAATTTAATTAATTACATAAATTATACTAATAATATATTAAACTCAAAAGGAACCTCATGAAATGTAATAAAATAATAATAATATTTTATTTTATGGAGTGTGCTAACCTGCAAAATGATGAGTATTTATTTTATAATACGGTAAATAAATATTCATCACCGTACAAAATCTATTCCTCTCATCCTCTTATTTTTTTTGAATTATAAGATAAATATTTAAATAAATATTATTCATTAAATAAATAAATAAATTTTACATTCACAATTTTGGGAATAAATATTTATTTAATATTCATTTAACTAAATAAATAATTATTTATTATAATGTGAATAACAAGAGATAAATTAATAATATCTATTCATGTAATTAAACAATTACCTTGTAAATAAATATTTATTTAATATTTGGAATCATTTAGTAAATATTGAATAAATATCACATATCAGTCTAAAGAATAATATTTATTCCAATTATTAAATATAAATAATATTTATCTAAGATCAAATGAAACACTTTGTGTGTGACTCTCTAGGTCTCTTCCCTAGTGTCATTAGGTGGGCTTTACTGAAGTCAAAGATTATTATCTTTAAATAGGCCAATTCTCACATAGAGGAAGGGGATATGTTGTAACATCAAAACCATATACTAATTATGGTGACCCTACTTTTCTTACATGACTATTACATCAATTTAAAGATAAATAATATAAAATCATTACAAAACCTTGATCCAAAAGTTTAGTGTTTTGGGAAAATTAGTACCATACATAACATTTACATAATAAAAAATAAACATGATTTAATTCCTTCTTCTTTATCTACTTAGTGGTCCTAATATAATCCTTAGTATAAGTAGTCACATGAGGATATACATTAAAAAAAGGGGTGAGCTAAAAGCTCAGTAAGATGATAGATAAGAATATGAATCAATATAACATAGGAGAGAATAATAATAATCATCATCATAACATAAGTATGGATCATCATCATAATCATGATAAGAATCATTAGATAAAGTCATAGAATGTGTAAATGCATAAAAATGAAACAACGTGTCTTAGTGGTCAACAACCACACATAGTTGTGAACAAAGCTAGCACTATGTTCATGTATAACATATGTGCATAATCATAACATAATCATCATTTTTAAAATACATAATATCATTTTCATTCATATTTCACATTATCTCATGAGATACATCACATTACCCAATTAATTAGATAGATATATAATTCCAAGTGCACTCATCACATCATAACATTTACATAATCATGCATGCCACTTAGAACATTAATCAATCTTGGTTATAAAATAACCCATGAGAAGGAATGGGTTTCATGAGAATAAATTCATGAATAAACTTTGGGGTTACCAAATAAAAGGTAAATAACATACTTGGTATAAGAATCATTAATATTGAGTGAAAAAGAAACAATCTCAAGAGAAGTAAAAGACGTATTTTTAGAAAGAAGAGTTCTTTTGAAAAAATATTTACATTTATCATAAAATCAATTTGGAAGCATGTATATCCCAGAATAGAAAGGGTAAGGAAAAATAAATTATATTTGAGGAATATTAAAATAAAATACAAACTAAAATTCTGGATGAAAGAAGAAAAACCCAAAGAAAAGGAGTTGGGTTTGAGAATCCCCTTAACTTATGTCTGAATTATATCTTCAATTTAATATCTTGTATAATCAAATTATATTCCTTAATTAATAAATACAAAACCTATTATAAATTTATTTGATTAATTATAATTTTATTAAGTTTTTTTATTTAAATTTTTATGAGTTATAGAGTTCAATTCCATCATTTTGAGAGTGTTTATTTCTTGGTTTTCATGATCAGTTTGCTTGTATATAAGTATAGAAATTCATGTAAGATGAGAATAATTCTCCAGAATTAAAATTATTTTTTATTAGTAAAATTAAATAATTTTAAATGTTCTTATATATTTTTTATTCTAGATATAAGGACGATTCATTAGATAAATTGTTAATGATAATCGTTTCGGTTAATTTTGGCGGTTTTCAATCACAACGAACTCATTTGTTTTATCATTTAGTATTATGTATATATGTTAGTTACAGAACATAAAAAAGGGTCATAAAATAAATTTTAAAATATTTTTCAACCATTACAATGGTTTTATGACCATCATTGAAGGAGGTAAATGAAAATGAAAACTTTTCGTCCTCAAAGGTGATAAATTAATACCTCATAGTCGATGTTTTCATTTTACAGTAAATGGGAGAGGAGAAGAGTTTTAGTGATATATTATTCCATTAATATAATAAAATTATAGTATATGTAAGATAATGGAGTTAACATGACACTTGGATAATGTGAGGTTAGGAGAGAATAAGAAAATAAAATAAATTGAAAAGAAATTAAAATAAAAAGAAAGAGAATTTTACCTCTTGAATTCTTCTCATCGAGAACCTCCTTAAGGAAATTGGATTTGGTCTTTTTTTGAGACCAAATGTTTCTATATGCGGGGTAAATTATTGGGAATATTATGGGTTAGAATTTGGATAAGTTTCAAGGATTTGGTGGTGTGGGTAGAAGAGGTGATGAGGGGTGGTATTTATAGGGGAGGAGAGGGGTGTTTTTTGATAATTTTATCCATTTTATTATTATTTTTGGCCTAGACTATGAATAGTTTTAACCCTATAAGTAAATATATTAAATAAATAAATATTATTCTAGATTATGTTTCTAATATCATCCATGACTCAATAAATAGTTAATTTAACCTATACTGTTATATATTGTAAATTATCATTTTTCACTATTCACCAAAAATTCAACTATTTTAGAAAAATTTAAAAAATTAACCCTAACCATTTTTTTAAAATGTATAATTAAAAAATAACTCCATTTTATGAAAATAATTTTCTAAATAGGTGAGATTTATTTTTTAATTAAAATCATTATTTACTTGGAAAATATCAATTTTAAAACTATAACTGATTTTATAACACTTTGAAAAATTAATCAAGGTCTCATAAAATTATATTATAATAATAAGAAAACAAAATATTAATTTATGAATCTATTTTATGAAAATAAATTTTCTTTTAAATCATTATATTAATTATAAAATTGTAAATAAACATTTATGTTTTATAAAAATACCATCACTTAATTAATAATTTTTAAAGAATTTATTTACTTATACTAGGATATAATTATACCATATTATCATTTATAAGATGCCTAAATTTTATTTATACTTTCATAGATTAGGTTACCATTCTATTGGCTAGATTACTATTACTTATGGTCAAGTTACGATTCTAAGGGTCACGTTACTATTCCATTGGTAAAAGTTCCTTAATTTATTTTATTTCATTCATTCTTCATTTATAAAGTTTGTATTGTGTTTTTAATGTAATTTATGTGATTTATACTATATTACATAATTATGAGAATGAAATTTCCATTGATAGAATTCTGGGTTGTTACATTTTTCCCCCTTAGGAAATTTCACCCTTGAAATATCATTTTACAAACTATAATGAAAACAAGTGAGGGTACTTATCCTTAATTTATTCCTATGGTTCCCATGTTTCCTATTCTTATGGTTTTTCTATATTACTTTGACTATGTGTGAAGTCTTGTTGCGTAAAACTTTATCTCTATGATCCAAGATCTTCACTGGCTGCTCCTTGTAAGAGAGATCATTTTCCAACTGTACCACCTCTAAATTCAGTACTTGTACAGTATATGGTATGTATTTCCTCAAGATGGATACATAAAATATATCATGTACTTGAGACATGGTTGGTGGAAGTGCAAGTATATAGGCCACAACTCCAACATGATCAAAAATCTTGAAGGGGACAATGTACCTGGGACTTAGCTTTCCCTTATTCCCAAATCTCATGATCCTCTCCCATGTAGATATGTATAGGAATACCATATATCTATCATTAATCTCCAAGTATCTTTTATGACTATATTCATAGACATTATATTAACTTTGGGATTCCTTGATATGTTTCTGAATGGTTTTCACCTTTTACACCATTTCTTTGACCATTTCAGGTCCTAGAAACTTACGTTCATTAAATTTATCCCAGTATGTCAATGTTCTACATATTTTCTCATAAAGGGATTTATATGGAGCCATGTGGATGCTCGAGTGGAAACTATTATTGTATTATAACTCAACCATAGGTAGATGTTGGTCCCATCATCCTTTTAAGTCCATATAACATGCTATCAACATGTATTCTAGTTTCTGAATAGTCTATTCAGATTGGAGATCATTTTTAGGATGATAATCCATAATGAAGTTCAGCTCAATGTTTAGAGAATATTGGATAGTTTTCCAAAACCTGGAGGTGAATCTCAGATCTCGATCATATACAATTGATAGTGTTACTACATGAAGCCTTACCACTTATCTCTATGAAATTTGATCCAGTGAGAAGTCCTATTGAATTGGGATAAAGTGAGTTATCTTTATAAGATGATCTAAAATAACCCATATAGCATTGTTTCCTTTGGATGTCTTCGGAAGTCTAGTGACAAAGACTATAATGATGTTTTCCCATTTCCATGTTGGTATGGGTAATGATTGCATCATCCCCTTAGAATTTTTTCTTTCAACCTTCACTTTCTGAAATTCCAGGCACTTTGATGTATATTCAGTGATCTCCTTCTTCATATTTACCCACCAATAGTGCTCTCAGAGATCTTGATACATATTTGTGCTCCTTGGGTGAATATAGAAGTTTAAGTGATGTGCATCATTTAGAATCTCTTTCTTTATCTCTCAATTGAATGGTACACATATACATAACCCAAATCTTATAAATTCTTCCTCATCAATTTTGAACTCTAAGGATTTTTCTTTTCTGAGAGATTCCACCTTCTTTTGAATTTCCACATAATTTCTTTGATCATCCTTAATTTTCTCCATGATGGATGGTTAAGAAATCATTTGAGAAAGGATTGATTATGTTCCTTCCTTAATGATTCCCATGTCTATCCTTTTCAAATCTAATAAGATTGGATCTTTCTCAATTCTCATTATTGATAATGTTGCATGATCCTTTCTACTAAGAGTATGTACCACTTTATTTGACTTACCAGGATGGTATTGGATTTATCAGTCATAATCCTTGATGATCTATAACTATATTCACTGGATCATACTAAGATCCTTCTGCGTGAATATATATTTTAGTCTCTTATGATCAATATACATTTCAAACTTCTTCCCATATATATAATGACACCAAATTTTCACCATGAAGATCACAACTGCCAAATCCAAATCATGTGTGAGATAGTTTTTCTCATGAATTTTCAAATTTCTTGAGGTATAGGTGATCAATTTATCATTTTTCATCATCACATAGCATCAAAACTATCATCATTTTATACCACAAAGAGTTCCCCACTTGTCAGTAGTGTGAGTACTGGTGTAGTGATAAGCCTCTTTTTCAACTCTTTGAAGTAATATTCACATTCACTGGTCCAGGAAATTTTCTCTCTCTTCCAATTCATCTTGATTAGTGGGTTTTAAAATCGTGATAAGTTCTTCAAAAATTGCTGGTAATACCCATATCAACCATGGAAACTACGAATATCCATTATATATGTTGTTATATGCCACTCTTTGATTGAATTATTCTTGGAAGGGTCCAAGAATATTCTTTTGAAAGTGATAACATGCCCCAATAATGATACTTCCTCCATCTATAACTCACAATTACTATATTTAGAATATATATTATCCCTTTTCAAGGTCTTTAGCACAATATTCAAATTCTCCTCATGTTCCTCATTTCTCTTGGAGTATAAAATAATATCATCAATAAATACTACCAAAAAATTTCAAGTTAATCTCTAAAGACTCTATTGATTAAGTCCATGAATATTACTGGAGCATTAGTGAGTCTGAAAGATATTAATATGAACTCATAGCATCTGTAACTCATTTGAAAGGAATTTTTAGGAATATCTTCCTTCCTCACCTTTAATTGGTGATATCCCGACCAAAGGTCCACCGTGGAGAAATACTTGGACCCACTTAGTTTATCGAACAAGTAGTCTATCTATAGAAGGGGATACTTATTATTTATCATTATTTTTTTGAGATCACGATAATTAATGTAGATGCACATCAATCCATCCTTCTTGTTGATGAAGAGGATAGGCGCACCCCATGGTGAAGCACTCGAGCATATAAAACACTTATGCAGAGTCTCTCTTAATTTCTTCTTTAGTTCCTGTAACTCAATAGAGGTCATTATATGAGGCATCTTTGATATACACAGAGATCCAAGAATAATTTCAATTGAGAAATAAACCTATCAATTAGGATAAAGACCAGACAATTCATTGGGGAACACATTATTGTAGTTCCTTACAATAGGCATGTACTCAAGCGTGATTCTATTCTTTGTATAAATCATTTGAGTTATATATGCTTGCTCATATGGAAATAATATCCACACTTTAGATGATGATTCTAAAGAATATTCATCTTCCTTCTTACACTTGTACAAAATTGGAAGATTCCTTAGGATGTGAAGATTGATCTCCCTTTCCTAATAGTTGATGTTGGATTTGTACAAATATATCCAATCCACACCCAAAATATCATCAAAATACACCAAAGGAAGTAAGAAAAGATTTTATTAGAGGTTTAGTACAAAAACATTAACTAGGGATGGGTTATATACTTTGAATGAAATAATTTTCCCATTTTCTATTCTCAAAGATAACAAAACTCCATATTTTGAGATGGATTTTGAATAGTTCTACTAAACTTGCAAGATATGAAAGAATGTGTAGAACCAGAATCAAATAGTATGTTTTATATTCTTGAATGAATAAACAATGTAACTTTCACCACATCATTTTCGAGCTCCACCTCAGTAGTAGTGATGAAATAGTCTTTACCTTGATCCTTTGGATTTTGTGGTTACTGACACTGATTAACCTTGAGGACTTTGGGTTTAATGAACTAGCTTGCATAGTGCCCTTGCACCCTACAGTTGAGGTATTGAACCATGGGTGGTGCTCTCCTTTCCTCCACTACATTTTCATTATTCCTCGTGTCTCTTCGACATTCATGAACTTAGTATCCTTCTCTCCCAATTTTGAATCATTTCCCCATCCCTTTGAGGAAATTCCCATGATGTTTCTTCAAATATTTTTGATGTGTGAGTGGTTGAGTTTTATTTCCACCTTTTTTATTAGATTCTTCATCTTGAAAATCCAACTTTCAATTATTATCTCCATTTCCATGGGACCATTTCCAAAATCAATCTCCACTTTGATATCACATCTAACAACTTCTTCATAACTCCTAAGTCTTAAATTGCTAGATATTTTTGAAGGAGGCATTTTAAACCACTAAAGAATCTATCTATTTTTCTGTCATTGTTGATAAAAAAACCCTGAGGCATACACTAAAATCCTTGTGAAATTTTCTTCATAAGACATGATAGATTCACCTTACTTTTTATTTAACTCTATGAATTATATCTCTATATTTATCTGAAGAGTTTAAGGTAAATACTTATTAAGAAATATTTTATTAAAGTCTTACCACTCCATCTCTTTAATTTCATCATTCAGCTTGGTGTTCTTAATCAAAACCCACCATTGGATGGACTCTCCATCTAAATGAAAAATATTCAGATTCACCTTCTCCATATTAGAAAAAAAAAGAACAGAAAATATCTTCTCTATTGAGTTGACCCACTGTCCCACAACTAGTGGTTCAGAATATCCACTAAACATTAGTGTTCGTTGACATATAAAATACTCGATAGCCAGTTTCTCCCTATTAGGGGAAGGTGGAAATTCAAAATTAGTCAGGTTATTTTTAATATCATGAGATAGTTGAGTAAGCATTTCCATGAAATTTTAAACTCCACATCCCAAGGCATTGGGTATGTTGTTTGGGAAATCACTATACTATCCCTTACATGAGTTCTTGGACTAGTTTCTCCTGGTCCCCACCATTTTCTAAAATATTAATGGTTTGAACCAAACATAAGTCAGAAAGTCCTGAATAAATAATTTATTACATTGTGAAATTAACTCTAAAGGCATATATTGCGGGATACCTATGTTTAGAATTTTTCTAAAAAAAATATTCTTGGGTGATTTCATATACTTAGCCTCAGACTTAAGGGTTTTCACTAATGTTCTCTAATCCTAATTCTCAAATTAACTAAACTATTCTCTGATACAAACTATGGTGACCCTACTTTTCTTACATGACTATTATATCAATTTAAAGATAAACAACATAAAAGAATTAAAAAACCAGGATACAAAGGCTTAGTGTCTTGGGAATATTAATACTATACATAACATTTACATAATAAAACATAAACATTATTTAATTCCTTATTATCTAGCTTCTTAGTGGCCCTCATATACTCGTTATTATAAGTAGTCACTTGATAATATACATTAAAGAAAGGGGTGAGATAAAATCCTAGTAACAGGATAAATAAGAACATGAATCAATATAAAATGGGTGAGCATAATAATCATCATCATAAAATAAGCATGGTATCATCATCATAATCATGAGAGGAAGAATTAGATAAAGGCATAGAATATGGTAATTCATAAAAATGAAACATCATTTCTTAGTGGCCAAATACCACATATATTTGTGAAGAATCTAGAATAATGTTCACACATAAAATATGTACATAATCATAACATCATCATCACTGTGAACAAATATAGCATCATTTTTATGCATACTTAACATTATATCATGTGACACATCACATTACCCAACGCGTTGGAGCACTATTTTAAGATCCCATATTTTCTTAAGGCATGTTTTGTTTATGTTATGGTTTAGGTATCTCTTTTTGGCTAAATAAGTGTTTCCCTAAGTTCATGTGAAGGATCAAGGGTTCCCAAGGGGCTCGGGGTGTGAAGAGAAGGGCAATCAGGACAAGCAGTGCAAGGCGCACGGTCTACACATGGTTAGGGAAAACCGTGCGGGTAAACCATGCGGACCAGCCATCCTCAGATAGTAGCCTTTTCACAGTATGAGCATGGTTAGGGAAAACTGTGCGGGATCTCAGGAAACTATGCGAAATGGTTGTTTTTGGACAGTGTCTCATGCATGGTTTGAGCACGGTTTGGAAAACCATGCGGCCTAGGAAAGTTGGAAAAATTTACAAAATTGCCATCCCAGGATTTAAAACCCCAACTTGAGATTTTCCTCCATTACTCCCCTATCAACCCTAATGACGGTCTTGAATGAACCAATATTCCAAGAGGTGTTTCTCCTTCAATTATTGTCCATTTTGGATGTCGTTGGTTGCAGATCAAAACTCTGGGTAAGTCTAATCCTCTCCACCCCTCTCTTCTTTAGATTAGGGCTTGTGGTTTCTCCAATCTTCTTCTGAAGCTCTAAACCCCTTTGTTTTCTAGTGTAACCTAGGTTGGGGCTTCAAGATATTCTTGAATCCAGATCTAAGGCCATGGTTAGGGGTGCGTTCATCATTGGATTCGAGTTAGGTGGTCTACAAGTTATATCCCTTGAGTTTTATAGAGATTTTTTCATGAAGTGTTTGATTCTTACCCTCTTACGAAGAGTTCATCGTGCCATTATTGTGATGTGATGTATAGGGAGTCTAAACAACCTAATTGAACCCTCATGATCCCTGCAGGATACATAGAGGATGATGTGACCCATGTTAGGCCACCCATGGGGTGTGCCCTCATTCCCGAACTTTTAGCTAAGTAAATGTAGGGATGTTGTGAGAGAACATAGAGCCAAGGTGAACAAGATGTTAATCTTGGAGGATGTGAATGAGAGTCATAGTAAGACATTGGTTGGGTGGTGACCTATATGGGGGTTTGGTTGGCTTAAAATGGGGTTAAGTGAGATAAGGAGAAATGATAAGGGATTATCTTTCTACATGATTTTTCTTAGTGAGATAAGCATGGGAAATGGTAATTGGGGATGAATTGTGTGAATGGGTTATCAAGTGGAAATGACTAGAGACCATAATATAATGGAGTATGAGCCTTGTAAAAGAGCCTAGTGATTTAGGCCTAATGAACTATTCTTAGTGAGACATGCACAATGAATGAATGCTTAGTGAGATAAGCATGATAAAAAGGGAATTGAAATAAATGGATAAAAGATGTTAATTGTGGAAAATGTGTTAATGGGTTGGGGCATTGTATTAATTCCCATGTTGTTTTTTATGCATTGTGAATTTTGATTCCCAATGGCATTGGTTATGTTTTGTTGTGTTATGTATTGTGATATCCAATGGCATTGAATATACTTGGTTGTGTTATGGTATGGTTGTGGTGATTTGATAAATAAGCATATGAACATGGCTTGGTAGTGTGGGGTATTGACTAAAGTTCTATTCCCATGATTCAAGTTGTATTGATGCTCTAAACTACACCCCTAATGCATAATTTAGGGATGAGGACTGATTCTCTATTCCCCTAACAGTTGCATTCCACCTGAATTGAGGCTTCAAGTTGAGGTTATTGTATTGATATCATTCCACCCGGACTGAGGTTTCAAGGTGAGGTTATTGTATTGATATCATTCCACCTAGACTGAGGCTTCAAGGTGAGGTTATTGTATTGATATCATTCCACTCAGACTGAGGCTTCAAGGTGATAATATGATTTGACGTGATATGTGTATACCTAGTGAGATAGGGACTTTTTTTATTTCCCCTATGAATTATTTGATTGCATTATAACCTTTTGTAGAAGATAATTATTCCTATCCCATGGAACAAGTGTTTCATATGTCTTATGCAGTGAATAAGGTATAGAAAATGGTATTGGGATGAATTCTAGTCATGAATTAAATGAACCTTGTTAATTAATGGCACCTGAATGGTCCCTTATTCACTTACCATTTCCTTTGTACTTGCATGCACTATCTATTAGACTGGATATTTTTTAGACACCGTTGGTGGTATCCTACTGAGTTTTATACTTACACCCTACTCAGGCTACTTTTGGGTACCCTAGCAGATCTCTTGGTTACAGGTCGAGACAAGGGAAAAGGCCCTACTCCGAGATGTTGAGTTGGGATCAGGATGTACGTAGAGAAGGACCCAAACTTGGAGTTGGGTTCCGTGTGGAGTTTTGGCCTTTTTTTTATTTTTGTATTATTTCACCTTGCACTAGTAGTATGGCATGACATGGTTGTGTTTGATTTGTGGTTTTTACCCTGTTTGGGAAACGCTTGGTTATGCTCATTTAATTGGTAGTCCATATTGTTTCCGTTATTTATATTTTATTCTGCTGTGTCTTACTCTGGTAAAGAGGGTATAGTCTTCCCACATGACTCATTACACCATCTCTACTAGTTGGCAACCTTTTTCATATGGGGAGGCGTGCTTGAGGTCATGTGACGACCCGAATCGGAGCACCGGTTTAGTGGATTCTAGGTCGGGGATGTTACAAAGTGGTATTATAGGGGTTCTTTTCTCTTTCTTACTATTTGGGGATGGTAGAATAGAGATCAGAATAGTGTCAGGCCTTGGTAATGAGATTGTTCTTGGGAGTAGCTAACCCATGAATGAGGGAAAACCCAAGTCACCCTAGGTGGGAATTTTTGTTCTTGATGTGTGTTGTTACAGTTGAATGATATTTCACTGTTGGGTGATATACATGTTGTGTGATTCGATTGATTTATGATATTTCTCTCATTGATGGAATGGCATGGGGATGTGCATTCATGCATCATTTTAGGAACCTAAGGATATAGGTGGCATGCATACGTATAGGCACACGCATGGGATGGGTGTACGGGGCATAGAGAGTGGAATGAATTTTAATTTCTTGATAAATATGAATAAAATTATGCCTAATAATTGTAATGTAAGTGGTTGAATGAAAATAATGCAAATGAGAAATTTTGTGACTGGGTTAAAGTTTAGGGTTGTGATAAATTGTAAGGGTTGATTCGCGGTGCAAAAGAAAAAGGGTGGCATAATGACGGTAAAATTGTTAATGAATTTTTCCTAATGAAAGGTGTAAATATGTTAATATGATAATTTTAACAAGTTTTGAAATTGGAAATGTGCCTAAGAGGAAAGGATCGTGTTGTGAAAGAAGAATTGGTTTGAATATTTGTTGATAAAAGACTTGTGATTGAGTAAGTTGGTTACCCCATGTTGACTATGACCATAGTAGGTATGGTAGGGGGTGGTGATCTAAGTGTGATGATGACCATTGGGGTAAAGAATAAAGAATGGTTTGTTTAAGGTTTATCGCGTGGGATATTTTCATCTATGGTTAAATTATGTTGGTCATTATTCGAAGTTTTGAGTGAATGAAAAGTTTGGAATGAGAATTTTTGAGTGCAAAGGTGGGTATCCTTGGTGTTGTTGATTATACCCTTGTATGCGTGGGTCGAGGTAGTGAGAGTTCCCTAGTAGAGATTTTGGGCATGGATTGTGAGGCCTTTCCGGTTATGCTATGGCCTTGGTGGTGTGTTTAGGGAACCCTTGGTAGGGATGTGGCCTTTGGGTTGCAAGGTATTTTTTGGTAATGTGAATGAGGAAAATTTTGTGGTTTGTGACTGTTCGGAGTGAATGCTGGACCCTAAGGATGGTTCCTAGGTCTTGGTGACCTTGTGAGTAGAGACCTTGCGAGTAGTGACTCAAATTCTAGGGGGTATGTTTTTTTTGTAGTTCCAATGAATGTGTACACCTTTGGTGTATAACCTAGAGAATATGTTTGTTTGGTACGCAAGGCACAGTGCACATCGGAACAAGAGTGAGAGTTCCATTCACGTGCTTTGCCTTGTTCGTGTCATGATAAGTGTGGTCTAGAGATAGGGCTAATGGATTTTCCTAGTTGTGACTCTAGTATAGGGAGTTGGTATCATTCAACCTTCAAGGTGACCTATGAGAGAGGTCAGGCAAGGATTCTAGTGCTCTTGGGTGTGTTTCACACATGTGGATGTTTTGGACTTTGAAAGCGGGACATAAAGTGCTGCATGGTTCATTTTTGTGATGTAAGGATAAGTGGGAAGGTTGATGGTTGGTTGTGCCTCTCGAGTTGTGGTTATGCGATTTGGGTTTCTGAAAGATCAACGGTGACCTCGTGGGAGGTTAGGTTAGCAGTTCAAGTACCTTGGAATATTAATCATGGGAGATGCTTTAAAGGTGGTGTTAATGCATACTAAGTACCAAGTTTTAGTGAATGGTCTTGTTGTGACTGGTTATTTCATAAGAGCACCCCAGTTCTTGTGATAGGAGGTCTGGTAGTTGTTTTTGAGCAGAAAAGACGAAGGTGGAAGGAGTGTGGTTATATGATTTCACTTGATGGTGACACCCAAGGTAAGGGTGGTCATGTGGATGAACTTGTGTGTATGAAGGGTTTGGTTGTGAATCTATGATTAAACCTGGTTGGAAATCACACCTGAATGGTGATGGTCAAGTGTTGATGTGACATGTTCGACAGGGGAGCCCGAGATTCCTAGCAGGTCATGATTTCCCATAGATTGACATCCGAAATAGATAAGTTGGTGGTGATGTTCTTCAAAGACTTCTTATCATACCTCAGCTAGTGACGAGCATGCCCAAAATCTTGACATCATCCTAGGTATGTTGAGAATATCTGTATCTCTCCAAGAGACATGAAGTTGTTTGGTTGGATGAGGGAAATCATGGAGTTTACATGCAAGGAAACAATATATGTGGAGTTTGATGATGGGATGTACACCCTCAATGGCTTAGGGTAAGGAACTTAGGATGGGCTGAATGTCGATAAACGTCATGGGTTCCATTCATAGAAGCCGAGAACGGGTACTAGGTGACATTCATTTTCTTGTGTTGGGAAAAAGGATGGATTTCCATATCTAAGTTTGGGGTTCAGTTTGTGATCAATTTTAATATGCGGTGGTTTAAATCCCTCATGGTGCGAAATGGAAATGACACCCTAAGGTGGGGAGTGATACTCTAGTCCTAGATGTGGAGAAGAGAACATCGAGTCAATGTAGTGGCGCCAGAATGCCAATGAGGAACTTGTAAGGTGTATGTGAGGTCCCTCAGGGAGGTAAGGTGGGACTTGGATGTGGTGACTGTTGAGCCAAGTGTTGGCTTCAAGCTTAGTGTGGTTCCAAGTGAAGCTTGTGAGATCTGTGTTGAGTCGTAGGAGAGTGTGGTTAGATATGACAACAGGTTATGGTAAGAGAAGTTGGGGTCTTATAACTCCAACAGAGATTGGGGTTAGACCCGAGTCAATCATCCTTGTGTGGTTTTAGGACGTCGTGAAGTTGGGTGAACCTTGTCCATGTGATGTGGTGTCATGCCAAGGGTGAAGTCGATGACAGTTTGGAGGGAAGTAATTTTGTGATAATGAATTCTACTAGAATTTGGGAAATGACCTCAATGGGTGTGTGGAATGATAATGATAGACTTCAAGTCAGTGATCACCTTGGGAATGTGAGAAAGGGATATCATACCATTAGTGGAAGGAGGGTGTTTTAGGGAAGGCCAGTCGAAGGTGGTTCGACCTGAGTTGATAAACATGAATGGGTGGGGTGAGAGTGACCACCTCCGGTATTATGTTGTAGTGGAAAGTGACTTTATAAGTAAATTTGTACCTAAGTGGGGTTAGGATGATCTTATTCCATTAATGGATGGTGTAGGGATGTCTTCCCAATGGTTGTGATGGTACGGCTGGATGCCAAGGTAGGGTAATGATCCTACGGATGATTGCGTGCGGTGAGTTAGAACATGTTAGGTGATGGGGAGGTTAGGTTGAGTTCTGATAGTCCTTCATCGATGGAGGAGGTTCCAAGTAACCAGAAATGGTGGAGAGAACCATACCAGATAAATGGTTGTTTGATGATGTGATCATAGTTTCAGTTTGGAAGGACTCGAGTGGTCACCGTTCAGTTGAGTTGGCCCTGGTAGAGAGCTTTGGCATAGTTTAACTGGTCTAGTAGTCGAGGGTTTTTAGTTGCAATGGATCTATAGTTTAAGAGTGAGATCTTCAAGAAATGTGGTTGTAAGGGTTGTGTGTTTACCTCCAGGTGATACCGGGTTGGGTCACCATTAGAGTTGGGTGAACAGAAAATGATGCCAAGTGATTTGGGTAATGAGTTGTGTAGAGGATCAGGCCGATGAGGTGTTGATTGGTCCCCCAATGACTATGTGATGTTGTGTGTTAAGTTTCCATGTGTTGTGAGTTATGTGTTTTCACCTAAGTTTTCCCCATTAAGTTCTTGTGGTGAGAATGGTTGAAGTTGATAAATCCTTGAGGGGTTTTCAACTCATGTTACGGTTGCAGTGAGGAAATCTTGTAGGGAAAGTTTGTTCCCTTGATTCGTGTTTGGTAGGAATTTTTATGTACAACTAGAAACATGGAAAGTTGTAGTGGATAAGTAGACCTTGTGGCATGATCCCTCGTTATGGAAGTTAGCGATGCTTGAAAAAGGGGCTCAAGGACGAGCCATTATAAGGTGTGGAGGTTGTAAGATCCCAAATTTTCTTAAGGTATGTTTTGTTTATGTTATGGTTTGGGTCTCTATTTTTGGCTAAATAAGTGTTTATTGAAGTTCATGTGAAGGCTCGGGGGTTCCCTGGGTGCTCGGGGTGCGAAAAAAAGGGCAATCAGGCCAAGCAGTGCAAGGTGCACGGTCTGCGCAAGGTTAGGGGAAACCGTGTGGGAAAACCATGCGAACCAGCCATCATCGGACAATAGCCTTTGCACAGTCTGAGAAATGTTAAGGAAAAACATTTGGGATCCTAGGAAATCATGTGAAATGGGTGTTTTTGGATATTGTCACATGCACAGTTTGTGCACGGTTTGGAAAATCGTGCGGCCCAGGAAAGTTGAAAAAAATTACAAAATTTCCATCCCGGGATTTAAAACCCAAACTCTATATTTTCCTCCATTCCACCCCTCTAAACCCTAATGATGAACTTGAATGACCCAATCTTTCAAGAGGCATTTCTACTTCAGTTCTTGGACGTTTTAGATGTCGTTGGTTGTGGATCGAAGCTCCAGGTAAGTCTAATCCTCTCCCCCCTCTCTTCTTCAGGTTAGGGCTTGTTGTTTCTCCCATATTCTTACGAAGCTCTAAACCCCTTTGTTTTCTGATGGAACCTAGGTTATGGATTCAAGGAATGCTTGAATTCAAATATAAGGCCATTTTTAGGGGTGATTTCATCATCGGATTCGAGGTAGGTGGTCTACAAGTTATATCCCTTGAGTTTTATAGAGATTTCTTCTTGAAGTGTTTGATTCTTACCCTCTTGTGAAGATTTCATCATACAATTATTGTGGTGTGATGTATAGGGAGTCTAAACAACCCAATGGAACCCTCATTATACCCACGTGATGCATGTAAGATGATGCAACCCATGTTAGGGACACCCATGGGGTGTGCCCTCATTCCCAAACTTCGAGTTTAGCTAAGTAAATGTAGGGCTGTTGTGTGAGAACATTGAGCCAGGGTGAACATGATGTTAAGATTGGAGGATGTGAATGGGAGTCCTAGTAAAATATCGATTGGGAAGTGACCTATGTGGGGGTTTTGTTGGCTTAAAAAGGGGTTAAGTGAGATTAGGGGAAATTCTAAGGGATTATATTTCTACATGATTATTCTTAGTGAGATAAGCATGAGGAATAGTAATTGAGGATGAATTGTGTGAATGGATTATTAAGTGGAAATGACTAGAGACCATAATGGAATGTATTATGAGCCTGGTAATAGAGCCTAGTAAGTTATTCCTAATGAACTATTCTTAGTGAGATAGGTATAATGAATGAATTCTTAGTGAGATAAGCGTGATAAAATGGGAATTGGAAAAAATGGCTAAAAGATGTGAAATGTGGAAAATGTGTTAATGGGTTGGGGCATAGTATTAATTCCCATGTTGTTTTTTATGAATTGTGAATGTTGATTCTCAATGGAATTGGTTATGTTATTTTGTGTTATGTATTGTGATATCCAATGGCATTGAATATACTTGGTTGTGTTATGTTATGGTTGTGGTGATTTGATAAAAAAGCATGTGCACATGTCTTGGTAGTGTGGGGTATTGAATGAGGTTCTATGCCCATGGGTCGAGTTGGACTAATGCTCTAAACTCCACCCCTAATTTATGGGTTAGGGATGAGGACTGATGCTCTATTCCCCTAACAGTTTCATTCCACATGGACTGAGGCTTTGAGATGAGGTTATTATATTGATATCATTCCACCTGGATTGAGGCTTTGAGGTGAGGTTATTGTATTGATATCATTCCACCCAGACTGAGGCTTTGAAGTGAAGTTATTTTATTGATATCATTCCACTTAGACTAAGGCTTCAAGGTGAGAATATGAATTGATGTGATATGTGTATCACTAGTGATATAAGGACTTGTTTTATTTACCCTATGCATTGTTTGATTGCATTATACCCTTGTGTAGAATATAATTATTCCTAAACCATAGAACATGTGTTTAATATGGATTATGTAGTAAAGAAGGTGTAGTAAATGGAATTGGGATGAATTCTAGTCATGAATTAAATGAACCTTGTTAACTAATGGCACCTGAATGGTCCCTTATTCATTTACCATGTTCTTTGTACTTGCATGAACTATCTATTATACTAGATATTTTGTAGAAACCATTAGTGGTGGCCTACTAAGTTTTGTACTCACACCCTTCTCTGGTCACCACTGGGTACTCGAGCAGATCTCTTTTTTGCAGGTCAAGATAAGGGCAAAGCCCTACTTTGAGATGTTGAGTTGGGCTTGGGATGCACATGGAGAAGGACCCGAACATGGAGTCGGGACCCGTGTTGAGTTTTGGCCATTTTTTATTTTGGGATTCTTCCACCTTGATCTACTAGTATGGCATGGCATGGTTGTATTTGATTTTTGGTTTGTACCCTGTTTGGGAAACACTTGGTTATGATCATTTAATTTGTAGTTCATATTGTTTCCGTTATTTATATTGTATTCTGCTATGGCTTACTCTGGTAAAGAGGGTAATGTCTTCCCACGTGACTCATTTGACCCGCACCGCTGGTTAGAAAACTCTGGAGTATGGGGAGGCGTGCTTGAGGTCATGTGACGACCTAGCTCGGAGCACTGGTTTAGTGGCTTCCGGGTCAGGGACATTACAACTATATAATTCTGGGCGCATCCATCACATCATAACATTTACATAATAATTCATACCACTTAGAATGTTTATCAATATTATACATAAAATAAACCATGGAATGGAATGGGTTTTAGGATCATAAATTCATGAATAAAATTTGGGGTTCCTAAATAAAAAAAAATTACATACTTGGTACAATAATCATCAATCTTGAGAGAAAAAAATCTAAATAGAAGTAAAAGATGGGTTTTTAGAAAGAAGTGTTCTTTTGAAAAAATATTTGAATTTATCATAAAATCAATTTGGAAGCATTTATATACTATAATAGAAAAGGTAAGTACACATAAATTATATTTTAGGAATATTTAAAGAACATAAACACTAAAATTTTTCATGAAAGAGGAAAAAATGAAGGAAAAGGAGTTGTGTTTGAGAATCCCCTTACATTATGCTGAAATTATATCTTCACTTTAATATCATGGATAATAAAATTAGATTAATTAATTAATAAATAAATAACCTATTATAAATTAATTTTATTCATTATATTTTTATTAAGTTTTTTATGGACATTTTGATGAGTTATAGATTTCAATTTTGTCATTCTGAGAGTGTTTGTTTCTTGGTTTTCATGATTTTTTCGTTTGTATACAAGTATAGAAGTTCATGTAAGATGAGAATAATACTTCAAAATTGAAATTATTTGTTTTTAGTGAACATAAATAAGATTAAATGGTTTTTTATATTATTTTATTCTAGATATGAGGATGATTCATTAGATAAATCGTTAATGATAATCATTTCAGTTAATTTTGGTGGTTTTCAATCACAACGAACTCGTGTGTTCTTTCATTTTGTATTATGTATATATGTTAGTTCCAAAAAAAAAGTGTTAAAAAATAAATTTTACATTATTTTTAAACCATTATAATGGTTTTATGACCATCCTTGAAGGTGTTAAAGGAAAATGAAAACTTTTCATCCTTGAAGGTGATAAATTAACACCTCATTGACATTGTTTTCATTTTTAGAGTAAATTAGAGACGAGAAGAGGTTTGATGATAGATTATTCTATTAAAAAAAATAAAATTACACTATATTTAAGATAATGGAGTCATAATTCCACTTTTATAATGGCATGTGAGGAGAGAATAAGAAAATAAAATAAATTAAAAATAAATTAAAAGAAAAAGAAAGATGATTTTACCTCTTGAATTATTTTCAGTGAGAACCTCCTTAATGAAATTTCATTTGGACTTTTGTTGAGACCAAAGGTTCATATACATGGGGTAAATTATTAGAAATATGATTTGGTATAATTTAGAAAAGTTTCAAGGCTTTTTACGCATGGGGAGAATATGCGGTGAGGGGTGATATTTATAGGGGATGAGAGATGTGTTTTTTTTTATTATTTTATTCATTTGTTTATTATTTTTCTCAAGAATATGAATATTTTGAAACTTATAAACAAAAATATTAAATAAATAATTAGTATTAGAGATTATGGTTCTTACATCATCCATGACTCAAGAAATATCAAATTTAACTTATACTGTTATATATCATAAATTACTGTTTTCACTATTCACCAAAAATTCAACTATTTTAGAAAAATATAAAAAATTCACCCTAACATTTTTTCAACGTGTAGAATTATAAAATGGACTCCATTTTATGAAAATAATTTTCTAAATATGATAAATTTAATATTTAATTAAAATCATTATTTACTTGGAAAATACTGATTTTAAAATTATAACTGATTTTATAACACTTAGAAAAAATAATTAAGGTCTCATAAAATTATATTATAACCATAAGAAAAAAATATGAATTTATGAATATATTTTATAAAAATAGATTTTCATTCAAATAATTATATTAATTATAAAATTATAAATAAACATTTATGTTTTTATAAAAATACCAACACTTAATTAATAATTTTAAAACATTTATTTACTTATACTATGATATAATTATATAATATTATAATTTATAAGATACCTAAATTTTATTTATAATTTCATAAATGAGGTTACTATTTTATTGGATGGATTACTACTTCTCATGGTCAAGTTATTATTCCAAGGGTCAAGTTACTATTCCATTGGTAAAAGTTCCTTAATTTTTTGTATTTCATTCATTCTTCATTTATAAAGTTTGTATTGGGTTCTTAATGTGATGTTATGTGATTTATACTATATGAAATAATTATAATAAGGGAATTTATATTGATAGAATTCTGTGTTGTTATATGAACACTCATTTTGTAATATAATATCTTTATCATGATATCTCATCAATCAGGTTGCTCACCCATGTCATCAACCCATACACATGATACTTCTTTCTTTAACGATCTAAAAGGAAGTTGTCATTATTCCATGGCCATGATATTTAATGATATAGCTCTATTTCAATAAAAGGGACACAAAATCAACATCCATAAATATGGAATAGATAAATCCTTCATTGAATTATTTATTAATAACATATCATTCATGACACAATCAACATAGATAACTTTTCCACAATCATATGTCGTAATGGATTATAGAAATACATCAAAGTACATGAGTCATGATATTAATTAATAATAATATTAATGTATAAGGATCATTATACATTCTCACAGATATGAATATCCAATGACACATAAACATGTGGATTTCCTATAGGTGGGTCTATTATCATAATCTCCCATCTTGGAGATTAATAAGTGTGAACTTCATGAGATAAAGACTAATCTTCTTATAAGTACTCACATATGACAATAAACATAATATGTGTCCCTTCATTTTTTATCTAACTTAGAACAAGGTTTAATAATATTATCATGGAATTTTAAGGTTCTCATCATAGTGGGGAACTATTATTCCCTTTTCAATGCGATAAATACTCTAGCAAATTATTACATTAATGTTGCACAAAATAATGAACAATATATAATAAGGTATTTAATTAATATCCATTTCTTTGAATATACATACAATATAAAGTATAAAAGGTTGGTTCTAGGACACCAACTCTAGAAGCTTCTAGGTTCTAATTTTTATGCAAAAAAATATTATGTCCAATGACACTGGGGTATAATAAAATACATGCTTACCCCCAATGACTGTGTGTTGTTTTATAAGAAATATGAAGGTTTATGAAATGATCTAAATATAGAACATCACCATATCAAATGGTTGGGATATAAAACTACGATTCATTCTAAAGGACATACATCAAGCCTCCAACTAAGGTAATATGATTTATTTTAATAATTCCCCTTTCACGACCCCTCCCTCAAAAGATAACACAATGAGGGGATTGAGATAATGACCCCAAGTCCCACCTCCAGTAGGCCTCGGGTTGGTCACTAGCACCAAGGGTATAAAAATCTCATGTATGGGAGGCATTACCCTCTATAATATAAATTTTATTAAGAGATAAGATGAATCATCCATAATAATCTCCATGACATAATATAAAATAAATCCAAAACCATCCCACATGCATGTATAAGTAAAACTGATACAGATAAAATTCTCAAAATTAAATACCCAAAAGCAAATATAAAGTAGTGACACAACATCCATCCAAAGCTCTAAGTTAGTAATTTCCAGCATGGTCTAAGTAATCCTCATGGATGCCTAAAAATAGTTTATAAATGTAAGGTGAGCATACAAGTATACTCACTAGGAAAACTAAAGTCTCTCATGTACATGTGAAAGAAGCATACTAATTAACCCATGAGAAAAAATAGAACCAAATAGTAGCTATATAGGCATACTAACAAAACCCAACCTCACCAAGGCATGCTCACCAAATAACACAATCCAAGTAATATAATATAACACGAAGCATATTGATATAGGGTTCCCCACACTACTTTCCTGTTGGTATGTCTCTCTCAAACCCCAACATCATATTTCATGACACTAAAATATCTTCCATATAACACATTTCCCATAAGCATAGTCACATCACATCATTCCTATATACACATGGGTTTTCCACCCTACAACATGGATCACATCTCACCTGGAAACACCTGGGCCACTACCCCACAATCACGGTCACATATCACCTTGCCTAAAACAATTGGATTATCACAAACACCATATAATGAACTAAAAGAACTCTTAAAATCACAACCTATGGAATAACTACCTCTTATGGAAGTGTGAGTGGGAAGGAAAAGGTACTTTTCCATCCGTCCTCCTCACTATATGTTTGGAGAAACACCCCCCGTGTGACTATGTGGGTGCCAACACATAGTGCTCGATGTGGGTGGGGTGCATATAGAAATCACAAGGAATATACAAGTATATACATATATCCACATGCACAAGCCCAACCTATGGGTTCGGAACCAAACACTAATAAAATCACAACATCCTCACTTTTTCTTCCACCTCTAAATTCATAACACCAAAAAAACCCCAAGCCATATCACACCACAAACCAATTCCCATTATCCTACCAATTCATTATTAAAAATCAACCACATTAAACTAAACAACCCATCATTTATTTATTCATTATCCATTTCTATCACATTAACTAAACCAATCCCCATCCACTTGAAACAATATTAATCAATTATTTATTCCATCACTACCCAAAAATCTACCACAAAACAACCACACATCACAAGAAGCTCAACATTCCCATCATACCATTACCCCACTGCCCCACAAGCACGACCAAAAAATCACCACCTCACCACCACAAAAGAATGAAAAAAAGACAACCACCTTGCCATGATAAAATCACATCCAAACAATAAACACCTCACCAACCAAAAATCATGACTAAATAAAAACCACCTCATCACCCCAAAGCATGACCAAACAACCACCATCTCACCACCCCAAAAGCATGACCAAACAACCACATATCGCCACACACCCCATCGTAAACACACATCTCCACCCCAAAAGCATGACCATACATCACAATACATCAAGGATCATTCTACAAATTTAATAAAGGGATTTTATCACATTTCACTTTGTTTTAGGTGTGTTTTTACACAAGACATAATTCCGGGGGAAGCCGTTTTATTAACCAAATATAAGTGGTTAGACAATCCCCATTTTAGGGTGATATTATAAAAATCACAAAAAAAGTAGTCATAATACATATCATCCAACAAAAACAAATCCCCCAAAACCACAATTTTTAGCGGGGCATCAATCCCATACTATCACAATACCACAATAATAACAAATCTATAAAAACATGTGAATCAAATCCCTTTACCCATAAATTTTAATTTAAAAAACTATTTATCTTTTATTAAGCCAGCACAATCATCTCACATAGATAAAATTGAGAAAAACCCTCTTGCATGATACATAGTAAGGATAAATGAGGTATTCCCTACCTTAAATAAGCTTTTCCAACTCACTGTGCACTGTATGGCAAAGAAGAAGCACCTGTAAACCACAACCACACCTAGGAAACCTCATATCAACCTATATTTCACCAAAGGATCATCAAAACTCAACCCAAACACACAGACCAAACCAAACCAAATCACACCACCACAATGAAACTATGAATAATAATGGAAAGAAATAGATGATAATGATAAAATAACTCACCACAGATTGAATATGGGAAGCTGAGAATCAATCCCCATTCAAAGGAATCCCAAATTCTTGAAGAAGGCATCATTGGATTTCCTAGAATGAGAGAAGAGAGTGTAGTTCATAGGGTTAGAGGAATCCCCAGAGTGCTCCAAACTTTATAACTTCATTACACTGGGATTTACAAGATGTGTAATCCCATTTCACATCATGTAATTTCATGATTTTAAGTATCGTTGAAAGAATGCGTAGCCTTAAATGATTAATCACCCGAATAATTACACATCATAAAACAGACCTGTAAAATCTGTGAAAACCAATTTCATGTTGTGTAAACTTTATATGGTGTGTATTTCCTATATCATATCTACTAAACCTCCATCCTCCACCGAAAACTCCCGGAACCTCCCCCAAACACCTCCAACCACCAAAAATATCAAAGTAAAAGATTGGTAAGGCACAATATGTTACATAAGATACCCCCAAAATTATTATTGACCTTGAGAATCCAAAACCAAGTTGAGAAGGAAAGGGGTCTGAACAAACACCACATGAGATACCTCTCAAGGATCTCTTCATACCTCAAACCCTACCACTAGCAAAACAATCCAAAACAATGACCACAAACATCTTGCACAACCTCATCACCACACGACCACATCAACACAACCATCCAGAATCACAACCACTCCACAAATATCTCAACCTCCATACAACCCAAGCCAAAAACCACTACAACCAACAAACCTCATCATCCCAAATACACAAATTAAGAAAATTTCATCCTTTATATCAAGATACTATCCACTATTGGAGGCACTGAAATGATCATACATGATTAATCACATCATAGTTAATGAGTCTTGATTAGGAACAATGTCCTCCCATTTTCACATATCAGGACTTTATCACAAATTATACATAAAAAATAAAGGAAAATATCTCATCTCATAAAACAGAAGGACCCAAACATCACATCAGAAAGTAAAACAAAAAAAAATGAAAAACTAAAAAAAATCTAGGCACTAGTCACACATATGCATCTCTAGCTCCTAAGTACTCTCCTCCAAGTCACCATACCTCCACAACACATGAACCAAAGGAATAGTCCATCCACATAGTGCCTTCTATTGACAATCTTGGATCTCTACTGGACACTACACCAATGTCACGTCATCCTTAATATCAGACTCTCCCCATTTAATGAAATGGGATTCATTATGAAGATATTCATGAAGTTGAGATATGTGGAAGAAGTTTTGGATCCTCTCTAGGAGTGGTGGCAATGCCAACTGATACACCACATCTCCAACTCAACCCAAAACCTCAAAGATCCCAACAAACCTATGAGAAAGATTACTCCCCCTGCTAAACCTCCATTGTCCACATCAAGGGGAAGACTTCAAGAACAAGTGGTCCCAAACCTAAAACTCCAAGGGCCTCATCCTATGATCGACATAATAATTCTACCAGTCCTGTGCTACTTTCATTTTCTCACGAACAAGCTAAACCTTCTCTATCATGATCTAAACCATATCGAGTCCAAGAACTCTTGATTCCCCAACCTCCATCCAACATAATGGAGAAAGACATGGTCTCCTGTACAATGCCTCAAATAGATCCATGCCAAAAAAGAGTTATAACTATTGTTGTACACAAACTTAACCAAAGGAATGTGTCATAACCAAGATCCACCAAAGTCCAAGGTGCATGCCCGCAACATATCCTCAAGAATCTGGATAGTCCATTCTATCTGTCCATCCATCCGAGTGTAGAAATCAGTGATAAGGTGTAATTGAGTGTCAAAATCATGTTGCAATCCCATCCAGACTCATGAGGTAAAAATGCATTATAATCTAATAAATTTGACCTCATAACTACATGAAACTGAACCACCTCATCTACACACCTCTTATCCAATGCATACATTGCTCCAAAATCCTCGATCGCTAAGAAGTGGGATGATTTCCTCAACCGATCCATGATCACCCAGATAAAATCAAAACATCCCTAATATTTGGGTAAACTTGTAAAAAAATACATCTATATTTCAACCTATTTCCACTCAAGAACATCCAAATACTGCAAAAAATTTCTAGGAACATGATACTCGGCCTTTACCTACTAGAAAACCAATCCCTTTTCCACCAACTCCTCTAGTTCCTATTTCATCCCAGGCCACCAAAACCACATCCTAAATCCATGATATATATTGGAAACTAATGGGCATACCGCCAAAGTTGTGCTATGAAACTCATGAAGTACTCCCTCATGAATAACTACTAGAAAAAAAACCTCCTAGAAAACAACATACGGTTCCAATAATTCTATAACCATTCTTGTGGAGCATCACCATGGCCAACATGACCACACATCACCTCCACCTTTGAGTCTCACCATTGATAATCCTCTACCTTCTCCATTAGAGAAGGTTTCACCTTTATCTGAAACAAATAGCCTCTACCATCATCCACCCTTTAATCTAAGCGCAGAGCTACCAACTCATCAACTTCTCTACAAGCATCCCCAATACCTTAGACATTACATTTCCCTGACTTAATGCTCAAATATTTGGCCAAA
Organism: Viscum album; assembly: GCA_963277665.1. Classification (NCBI taxonomy): domain Eukaryota; kingdom Viridiplantae; phylum Streptophyta; class Magnoliopsida; order Santalales; family Viscaceae; genus Viscum; species Viscum album. Next base: position 1,114,610,753 of record OY728157.1, read on the forward strand.
AAATTCCTATTTCCTTAGGTATATAATTTCTCAAAATCATAATCCTAAATAAACTCTAACCACATCCACTACCGCGAGTTTAGATCGCATTGAGAAAAGATGTACCTCAAGCTCTTATGATCTGTAAAAACTAAAAATCACTCCCCAAAGAGGTAATGTCACCATAAATTCAGTGAAAAAACAACTGATTCCAAATAAAGATCATGGGTAGAATAGTTACACTCATGGGGATGTAAATACCTATACCCATAAGATATCACCAACCTTTATTTCATCAACGCACATCTTAAACCTAAATAGGAAGTTTCACAAAACACATAAAACATCACCAAATCTTAAAGAAGATGAAGCATTGGATCATTGATCAAATTCCCAATTAGGTAACTAAACACTTCTTGGAACTGATCAGTCTACACAAAATCATAGTCGTTCTGGGTCAAAGGTGTCAATGGGTCTAAAACTTGTGATAAATTGGTCAAAAAACTTTGATAATAGCCTATGAGATCAAGAAAACTGTGAACCTATGCCATGTTCTTAGGTTTCATCCATGAAAAAGTTGTCTCAAACTTTGATGGGTCTACTAACACACCTTGATGGGATAGAACATACCCAAATAAATTCACCTTTTGTGTCTAATACTTACACTTGTAAAACTTCCCATAGAGCCAGTGATGTTGAATAACCCACAAGAGAGATTTGAGAAGATCGACATGATTCACCTATAAATTCAAGTAGATCAATATATCATCAGTCAATATAATGATGAACCGGTCTAGTAAATCATATAACATGTATTTCATAAGCTCCATGAACAAGGATGGTGCATTCGTAACAAAAAATGGCATGATTATGAAATTGAAGTGCCCATACCTATATATGAAGGTAGTCTTTGGGATATCACTCTTATTCACCCTCAACCGTTGATATCCAAACCACAAATGAATCTTAAAAAACTAACTCACCCATCTAAAATGGTCAAAAAATAATCTATACTATGAATAATGTAATGGTTATTGAATGTTGCAAGATTAAACCTCTGGTAGTTCATAAACAACTTTATAATACCATTATCCTTCTTGGAAAACAACAATGGTGTACCCCAAAGTGTTACATTTGGTAAGATAAAAAACTTCTACGTCAGATCATCAATCAAAATCCTCAACTCCCATAACTCATAAGGTGAAATCCGATAAGGAGACATCAAAATTGGAGAAGCACTAGGCTGAAAGTATATCCCAAACTCAACATCACATAGAGGGGGTAGAATAACAACCTCCTATGGGAAAACATCTAGGAATTACTCCACAAACCAGGGAACCTACACCATCCTTGCCTCTTCCAATTCCACTAACAACTCAGTCATCAAATAAATAAGGGGATCCACATGCTGACTAACCACCTAAAAACCCTGTTCACCAATGAAAACCACACATTGACCATCCACATCCTAGAATACAGCTCTCCTCCGAAAGCAGTCGATAACATCACATATAGAATACAACTATTCAATGTTTAGGATAAAATCATATGAATACATATGTTGCAATAAAATATCCCCATGAGACTATTGTAGACCCATCATCTGTCCACACCCTTGACACACATCAAACAAGATAGTTTGGCCTTTGGTTGGTGTATTAAACACTAGGGAATAAGAAGCCTCTCTATATCTAGTACCAGATCATGGGATAGAGTAGGTTCAAAAAAGGAGTGTGAAGCTTCTGAATCAAACAAGGAATAAACAAGGGTACTAAACAAATTGATCATACCTTTGACGATCTATGACCCCACTGGAACTGCCACCTCCATTGTGTGAAACAAACCATGCCCATTTCCTATACCTCTTTGATAATGATCAACTACACAACCATGCTTGGGCTAAGGTCCCTAAACACAAGGAAAATCCTGTGGTTGGACTCTTCTTACTCCATATCCCATTAGCAAAGTGAAATCCCGGTGCCCCTACTGCTAAAATGGTTTCACTAGAAACTATTGTTGAGACTAGCACTAAACCTATCCACCTCCACAAAAATAAGCTTGTGGAACCCCTATACACTAGTTTTGGAAATTTCAATGAACCCTACAACCAAAGAACACTGGTATAAATCCCCCAAGAAAATAATAGAAACCGCTGGCCCCAAAAGTCTGAAAAGGAAGCTGGTGAGGTTAACTCCCCGCTGGTCGAAACCTAGAAGGTACTAGTGCATGATATATCCACTGACAACTCTAATCCTCAAGGGACTCTACTGGTTCCCATATCATGAAAAAAATTCTCATGAGTGAATCCACTCGATCACCTCTTCCTTCTTATGAACCTCAAGATATGTTGAAAACTTAAAAAGATAAACTACATACTAAATAGAAGGATGAAGTGCCTCTTCAAGACATCTTGCACGAGACTCCTCATCTGAAAAAACATATGGGGAAGAAGGAAGAAGGTACTTGGAATTGATTCCCAACTCCCTCACTGAAATACTACCCTGTTAAAGATAAATAAGATACTAATTCTTTTCTACCTTCATGGTTGATGAAAGGAACTCTATCCAAAATTCCTTCTGGAATCCGAACCATGAAAAATATGCCTCCTTTTTCTCTCCCAAGTACAACTTACCCCACTAGCATGCATCTCCTCACATACAAATGACTACTAAAGGGACCCAGTACTCCATTAGGTCCTTGATAAAATTGAATGTGATCTCAAGATTCTATATATATCTCTCTATCTCCACATCTAAATCACTACCCTTATACATCACTAAAGCCTACCGCTAGAAAGAACACAAAAACCTCTACCAAGACTCATCCTCCTCAATCAGATCAACCCTACGATGATAAATTGAATTATCCTAATGAACCTCAACTTCCCAAGCCACATGTAAATTAAAAATAGGATCCATATCTGATAAAGAAAACAAATATTTCCTAATATTAAGTGTTATAGAATTTTATTAAGATTAATTTTAAATAATTTTATTCATTTTATCTTTAAAAAAACACAATTCAAACAAGAAAACAAGTCATGATGATTCATGTACCTCTCCTAGGTCTCTACCATGAAAGAAGGTCCACCTCACTCAGTCATTCAATAAGCTTAGAGTCCATGAACTGGATCATGGGTGGATCTAAAATTCCATTTCCTAGCCGGTCTCCTAGGCCTATGTCATGCACCAAGTTCAACTGAAAATATTTCCATACCAACCCATGTAATCCTCAATGTTCCTAAATCCAAAATCCATCTTATCTCTCAACCACCACCTTTGATACCACTCTATCACAATCACCCCCTCCAGAGATACCACAACGAGGGGAGAGAGATAATGACCCTTGAGTCCCACCTCTAGTAGGCCCCGAGTTGTTGACTAGCACTGAGGGTATAAATATTTCATATATGAGAGGCATTAACCTCTATAATATAAATAGGATTGGGAGATAAGATGAATCATCCAAAATAAAATCTGTGACATAATATAAAATTAATCCAAAACCATCCCACGTGCATGTATAAATAAAGCCGATACAGATAAAATATCCAAAGTAAATACACAAAAGAAAAGATAAAGCAGCGACATAACAACTATCCAATAGTCCGAACTAGTAATGTTAAACACAGTCCACGTAATCCTCTTAGAAATCTAAAAATAATTTATACACATAGGGTGAGCATACAAGTATACTCAATAGGAAAACCAAAGTCTCTCATGCACATGTGAAAGACGCATACTAATGCACCCATAAGAAAAAAACAAAAAAAAACACATATTCAGGTATACTAACCAAACTCAACCTCACCAAGTCATACTCACCAAATAACATAGGCCAAGTAATATAATATAACATGAAGCATATCGATATAGGGTAACCTGCACTACTTTTCCATAGGTATTCTGCTCTCACAACTCAACATTGTATGTTCTAGTGCTCCCATCTCTTCCGTATACCACACCATCCCATAAGCACGATCACATCACATCATTACCATAGACACCTAGGCTCGCTATCCCACAAGAATGGCCACATCACATCTCTCCCAAAAATACCCGTGCCACCACCCCATGAGCACGATCACATCTCGTCTCGCATGAACACACATAGGATATTAAAACCACTATCTAATACACTAAAAAAATCTTATCATTAGATCATATGAAAAAACTACCTTGCCTAGAAGAGAGAGCAGGAAAGAGTGGGTACCTATCCATCTTTGGTCCTCACCTGATGTTAGGAAAAAGACCCCCCACATGACTATCAAGTGTTAGAACATAGTGCTCAATGTTGGTGGGGTGTGTATAGAAATCACAAGGAATATAAAATTATATACATATATTCACACACACAATCCCAACATATGGGTTCCCAACCAAACACTAATCAAATCATAACATCATCACTTTTTCCACCACTTCTAAATTCCTAACACCAAACAAACCAATAGCCACATCACAACTCCAACTAATTCCCATTATCCATCCAATTAATTATTAAACATCAAACACATTAAACAAAACAACCCATCATTTATTTATTCATTAGTAATTTCCATAGCATTAACCAAGATAATACCTGACCCTTTCAAACAATATTAATCAATTATTTATTCAATCACTACCCTGACATATAGCACAAAACAACCACACATCACAAGAATCTTAACATTCCCATTATACCATCACCCCACTATCCCACAATAACGGCCAAAAAACCACTAAATTTTCACCCCAAAAGCTCAACTAAACAAAAACCACCATGCCGCCACCCTAAAAGAACATCTAATCAAGAAGCACCTCACCACCCCAAAAGCATATCCAAACAACCACCACATCTCCACCCCAAAAGCACTGCTAAATAGCCACATATCACCCACACCTCATCACAACCACACATCACCACCCCATAAGTTATAACACACATAATAACACATAAATAATCATTTTACAAATTTAACAAAGGTATTTTATCACATTTCACTTTATTTTAGGGGTTTTGTCACAACGAAAATAATCCTGGGGAAATGGTTTTATTAACCACATATAAGTGGTTAGCCAATTTCCATTTTAGGGTGATATCACAACAATCACAACAAAATAAGCAGTCACATTACATATCATCCAATGCAAAAAAATCCCATAACATCCACAATTTTCATTGGGGCATCAAGAATATACAACCACAATATCAAAATAACAACAAAGCTATAAAAATATACAAATCAAACCCCTTTAACCCTAAATTTAAATTTAACCAAATCTTTATCTTTAATTAAGACAACACAACCATATCCCATAGATATACATGATCAAACCCTCATGTGTGATACAAAAAAGGAGAAATGAGGGATTCTATATCTCAAAGAATCCTTTCCAACTCACTGCGCACCGTAGAGATAAGAACAAGCACTCTCAAAACAAAACTTTACATGGGAAAATATAGGTTAACCTATACCACACCAAAGGATCATAAAAACGCAACCCAAACACACAACCCAAACTAAACCGTGCAACCATAATAAAACTTTGAAGAAGAACAAAAAGAAATATATGAGAACAAGAGGAGAACTCAATATAGATAAAATACGATAAAATGGGAATCAATACCAGTCAAAAATAAACCCAAACACTTAAAGAAGGCACCACTGGATCACCTGGAACGAGAGAGGGGAAAACCGACCATAGGTTTTTAGGAAACCCTTGAGTGCTCCAAAATTTATAATTGCACTACATTGGGGATTTACACGATGAGTACCCTTTCACGTCATATAATTTTTCAATTTTAAGTACCATCGAAAAACATGTTTACTCAAAGGAGTAATCACCCGAATTATTATGCATCGTGAACCACCACTACACAAGTTTTGAACCCTACTTTCACATCATGTATGATTTACATGATGTTTATTTCTTTCCACAACTCTTCTCCACCTCCAGCCTCCACAAAAAACTCCCAGAACCTCCCCCAAACACATACAACCACCAAAAATAGAAAATTAATGGAGTAAGAATGCATGGACCACTATATCCCCATTTAGTGAATTATTTTAAAATTAAAATAATTCAATGAGGTTGATATGACATACATATCAACTAATTATTGAGTTAGTTACTACATTTATTTCTTTATTTTGTAAATCACAATACACTTCATATAAACTTGATTTAACATAACATTTTTTAGTTGTGATTGTGAAAAATGAATTTCTAGAAACTAAAATACTAAAAAAATTAATAAGGTTTAAAAAAATCTAGTATTTTGAACTTTCCTGATAGATTACTTCAACCATATTCAAGATAACTGTAGTGGTTTTAGATAAACTCATCAGTACATAAAGCATAATTCTAAGATCATTAGTTGATGATGAAGTTTCTACCGATGTAGTTACAAGTAACTCTAATATTTTTGTGATTTGACCATTGAAGTTCATTACAATGATATATATAAATAGATCTACACTTCAAGAATTAGAATAATAAAAGTAACAAATCATTCTGAATATTTCTATTCATTTTGAAGTTGTGTAATTTCTTATTTCCAAGATTGGTTCAAATTAGTGAAATAATTTTTTATGAGTGTTTTTACTAATATCTATATCTTATGAGGTTTTATTGTAAATCTCTTATATTTGTTCACTTATTGATCTTGTATGATTGAGATCTTCTAAGGATAGTAATATAGAGGATTTACCGATCCTGCGTGATCAAGGGATTCCAGGGCTAGGAAGACAGAGTGTTTAGGGATAAAACACTATACCTACCGACATGCTAAGTATAGACATTTCAGGAATATTAATAGAGACCATCTGATAGGTTTAAAATTAGGGATACCTTCTTATAGGTTAAAAATATAGGATATATAATGTCATATCTACAGTCTTCCTTACTACTAAAGTTTAGTCATGTGATTTTATAATATCCATTTAAAGGATTATTTGTTTTTTAACCAATAATCTATACATGATTTTTAAAATTACACTATATTAAATATTTGAATTTTCATTTTGTTTTAAAATTTTAATTTCTTCTATTCGATTTATACTAGTATTTTTTTCATGAATCTTTGATAATTTTTTTTGTTCTAAATAAATCTCTTATTGTTTATATTTCCACCAAAATAATTATTTTACATTTATATTTTAATTTAATGATGTTTCTTAAATTTGATCAAATTTAAACCTATAGATGCAAAATTGTAAGTTTAATTTTTCAAACTGAAATTCACCCCCCTCTTTTAGATTACCTATATTAAAACCTTAGGAAAACATTTAGAATTAGAGAAAATATCTACTTGATTATAAATATATATTTTAATTTCTATTTATTCATCATATTTTTATCTTAGTATCCTTACACTAATTATATTGGTAGAGGAAATATTTTTTTTAATAGTGGGTTTTCTGGTAGGAACACTTGAAAATATAAATCTAACTAAACTACCTATTTTTTATGAATATGTTTATGAATACTTGTATGATCATATGAAATATTTTAACATTAATAATAAAGTGTAAATTTTTTTTATGATGACTTATAGTTATAAATTTCCATAGAAAAAGAGTGTTCATTTTTCTTGAGAAGAAAATATAGAGTATTAGGTAAATCATAAAGTGAACAATACTTTATTATGTTCTATTAATTAGAAAACTATAGTAAAATATCCTATTGCGAAATAGACAATGGAATTTAGAAGAGATTAGAGTTTACTAATTTTTAAACCACAAAAGTCTTGGAAACTCAATTTTTTTTATTATGAGTGGATTATCAAGTATTTGATTTTTTAGGTGAAATAGGAACATAGATACATCAAAATTTTATGATTATTATAAATAGTTTGAAATATTTGGTAAATAAATAATTATCATAAGATTATATCATTGAAATTATTCTTCATATTATGCTAAAATAATTGGAATCAAAGAGGAAAGCAATATTTGACACAAAAAATTTAACTAATATAAATCTAGATAAATTATTTATAATGTTAAATACATATAAAAGTTGATATAAGAGAGATGTTTCAAAAGATTAAATGTGAAATATAGTATCATTTACATCTAGTTCTGATAATCCTACTTTTGGTACCACTACTTCTTTTACTAATAATTCTAAGTCTCAAGTTTCAAGGAAGAAATGTAAGAATTTTGATTGAAGTAGTTTAAATAATAGTGATAATGAACTTTCTCAGCCTATTATATGGATAAATAAGATTTTTAGTAATAAGAAAATTTCATTTAATAATTATAAAGACAAAAAAAAGATATGATGAGAAGTATCATTCAGAAATTATATTCCATTAATGTAAGAATATAGGACATTTTAGACCATATTTTCGTAACTTGAAGTAGAAAGATAGAAATTTAAAGAGATATTATATGAGTAATGGGAAGAAAATATTTAAATATATGGATAATTGGAGTGAAAGTGAGGGTGATAAATCTTTGGATAGTTCATTAGAAGATAGTGGAAATAATAGTTATAAAATCATGGGATTTTATATAGATTTTTTAAAAGTTAAAAAATACATCACGAATAAGGTAACTGCTAAATATCTAACAAATTTAACTTTTGATTAAAAATTTACTTTCATTTATATCTCTAATTATTCAAATTCATCACATTATTAGAAAAAATTCATTAGATAGTGAAAAATTAAATACATTGAAAGATGAGGAAAATTTACCTAATATTGAAAAAATGGACAGATATATTAATCTCATTGAAATAGAAAATATGAAATCCAAAAATAATTATGATTTTACTGAAACTATTCTTATTAAAGATAATTATAGAGTTTCAAAATTTACTTTTGAAGTTTCAAAAATTTAATCAAAATTATTTTCTAAATCTAATTCATAATCAAATTCTGATTATAAGAGTAACATTTTTAATCTTAAATTTAAATCTAGTAGTTTGAAGGAATTTTTATTTACTATTACTTCCAATAAAGAAAATTTTGATAAAATGTATTAAGAAATTAGACCCTATAGAACATATAATGTAATTGGTTTTATTTATAATAAAACTCATTTCCAATCAAATTACTTTGTACCTAAAAGTTTACCCTTTTTCACTAAATATCAAATAGGAGTTCACTATAAAAAATTTTATTCCTTAAAAATAGTTCAATATTTTTTTCCATAAAGTATTTATTTCTAAAAATCTAGCATCTACTCAACATAGAAGATTTATGCAGATATGGGTTCCTAAAATTTTGTTTTCTAACATAACTAGACCCAAGAAAGTCTTGTTACCAAGAATATGGTTTTATTATTTTTTGGAAAAGAGGTTGAGTAACCATAAATTGAAATAAATGGTACATATACAATGGTAGTTCATGACACATGACATGAGACAAGTCAAACTTTCAAAATTTAAAAAAGTTGAAAAGAGGAAGAGTCACTTTCAGAGACAATGAATCAGGAGAAATAATCATAATTGTGATGTTTCTTTTCCAGAAAAAACTTTAATTTCAAATGTTTTATTCCTTAAGAACAACCTTATTAGAATTTGTTAATTATGTGATAAGGGTTATCTTGTGAAATTAGTGAATGATATAATTATTTTTCAAAGTTCATATTTTACTTTCATTATTTCTACTAATATATATGTGAATTTATACATTCTTGACTTATAATACTTAAGTCATTGAAAATTACCTTGTTTAAGTGTAACTGAAGATCTATCTTGGTTGTGGCTTAAGAGATTATCTCATTGTAACTTTCAGACTTAAGAAAAACATTCTAGGAAATTATATGACATGAATATACCATAAATAAAAATATATCCAACTAGATTTTTTGATCCTTGTCAATTTCATAAGAAACATAAGTATAGTTTCAAATATAAAAGTGAATTCTAAAATTATGAAGCTTTACTGTAAGAGAACTTGGATTTATTTGGTCATACACAAACTAGAATTATTTTATTAAAACATTATGTGTATTTCTTGGTTGATGATTACACCATATTTACATGAGTTTATTTTATCACACAAAAATCCTAAGTTATTAATCATTTAAAAGTTTTTCTTAATTCTATTTTAAATGAGAAAAACTTACCTTCGATTACTATTCATAGTGATCATGATGGTGAATTTGTGAACTTATATTTGGAAAATTTTTATAGAAAGAAAGGTATTACTGTTAATTTTTCAACACTTATATTACTATAATAAAAGGTCTTTTTTGAATTAATAAATAAAATTCTTTAATAAATTACTCAAACTTTTATAAGTCATTATTTTGTTGTTAGATATTTTTGGGTTGAGTCTACAAGTACTATTTTTTATACTATAAATTGATTTTTACTCAAACATTTTCTTAATAAAAATACTTATAAGTTTTGGTATATAAGAAATATAATACATTCTTATATTTGAGTTTTTGGGTGAAGAGTATTCATCTTAAATACTGAAGATAAGTTTCATAAATTTGAACCTAAAGTGATAAAGTAATTTTTGGTGGTTATTCTACAACTAGTAATCCTTATAGAATTTTTAATAAAATAAAAAATGTTTTTGAAGAAACAATTCATATAAAATTTTATGAAACTTATCATTTTGTTTTTTTAAAACCTCTATAAATTTATCTTTTAGATGATGTGTCTGAAAATTCTTCTATCTATTTACTGAAAGTTGAATAAAAACCACTAATACAGAAACCTCCACAAGCAAGATCATTAGATTTTAAATATTTAAAAATTACTTAAATAGAACATTTATGTATGATAATTAATGATAAAATTACCACTTTACCTAAAAACTAGGCAATATTAAGGAATCAAGTTACCAATAATATTATTGATGATGTAAGTCGAACGGTTAAAACTATAATTTTCTGAATAAATAAACTTGATAATATTGAATTATTATCACAATTTGAACCTAAAATAGTTAATGATTCCCTAGGTGATGAAAATTTGATAAGAGATATTCTTTAAGATATCAACCATTTTGAAAGGAATCAAGTTTGGAACTTAGTTGAAAAACTTAAAGATCTTTTCATTATTGGAGTAAAATTGGTTTTAGAAACAAATGTGATAAAATGGAACTATTTTTATCAATAAATCAAGACTTATTGAAAAATATATTTTCAATAAGAAGGCATGAACTATGGTGAAACCTTTTCACTGGTATCAAGTTTATAATCTTTTAAAATCTTACTAGACTTTATAGAACATTTGAATTTCACTTACTTTTAAATGGATGTCAAAAGTTATTTTCTTAATGGATATGGTCATGAGGAATTTTATATTGAACGACCTATTAGTTTTAAAGATACATTTTTTAAATGTATTTAAACTCACTAAATAAATCTATGGAATTAAACAATCTCTAAGATCTTAGTTTAATGGACTTATCAGATATTTACTTCAAAATAACTTTATTAAAAGAAGTGATGATCCAACCCTTCTTATGAAGAATATTTTTAAAGACACTATTTTTGTTTAAATTTATGTCAATAAAATTATTTTTGGTTGAAATTCATAATATTTTTCTGATATTTTTTTAGAACTTATGAAAAATAAGTTTGAAATGAGTATGATAGGTGAAATTAAATTTTTTTCCTTGTTTTTTAAATCACTGAAAAACTAGAAGAAAATATTTTAACTAAATATAAATATATCAAATTTTTAATTATTTTTTTAACAATCATTATAGTATAAGTACTATGATATAAAATTCTAACAAAATTGATATTGATGAATTTGGTAAATTTCTAGATAAAAAACTTTATATTAGTATGATCAGAAATTTACTATTTCATGTTGACCATACATTATGTTTTAGTATGTTTATGTGAAATTTTTTAAGAAAATATAAAGGAATTACATTTAAAAGTGGTGAAACATATTTTTCATTACCTTAAATAGAATTTAGAACTTGTTTTATTTTATTCATCTATAAATTATTTCATTCTTAAAATTTACTCAAATATTAACTTTGGAGGCTTCAAATTAGATAGAAAAAGTAATTCCCAAACATGAAATTTCATAGGAGAGGATTTAGTTTAGTGGTCTAGAAATAAGAAACATTGTATAGAACTTTCCACTACTGAAGAATAATATGAAGAAGCTAGTAGTTGTTGTGCTCAAATGTTGTGGATACAAAACACACTCACAAGATTCGGTTTAAGTTTCAATAAAAATACAATACTTTATGATAATATCAGTGTTGTATCTTTTTCTAAGAACCCAAAAAATAAATACTGATAGAAACATATATATGTAAGACATCATTTTATTAGAGATCACGCACAAAAAAGAGATATAATTCACAATTATCAGAACTAGAAATTAAATTTATGTTTTTTTAAAAACATTCAAATTCTGATAAATTAAAATATATTAAATAGAATTTGATAATGATCAACCCAAAGTTATCTTTAATTCACTTATTATTTAGTCAATCTTTTTATATTGGAAAACTCATCGATTGAGGGGGAGGGAATTCCTATTTCATGGGTTTTTTATTCCATCAATTTTTCATTTTTATTTCATTGGTTTTATATCATATAAAATTTATGAGTTGACTTGAAAAATATTCACAGTTTGTTAATAGGAATAAAATTCAATATCAACTATTTATATATTTTTTTTTTGAACTTATGGATGTTTTTATTAAATATAATACCAAAAAAATTAAACTTCTAAAAGATAATAATTCTAAAATTATTACTTTTTTCATAAATTACTTATTATAGGGGGATCATTTATTTTAATATTGATTTATGATTTAAATTTTATTTAAGGTTAAATAATATTTTAATATGAATAAATTAAAAAATTAATTGTTAAAAATAATTTTCATGACATATGTTTTGGCCAAATATTTTCATAGGAATCATTATGGAAAACTCATAAAATAAATGAAAAATATTGGGATGATAGCAATCTCAAATTCCTATATAAGGACTGGAATCTAAATGATTTTATTCACCCTCAATTTCATATAATTTTACTTCTCTATTATATGATGAAATGAATTTATATGGAAGAATCTCTAGGATATATTATCAGAAAAAGTCCAAAAGGCCATCTATAGTTCTCAATGTTCCATTTTCCAAAATAGTTAGATCATTGGATGCAGTTTCACAATTACCATGGATAAATGTTTAAAAAGGTAAAGTTTATACAAAAATAAAATAGAAATATGTATACTATTATAAATAAATTATTGATAGGATCATAAAGCCTGCTAGAGAAGATTAAGTTCAGTATACAAACTCATCATGCAAGAAAATATTATAAAATAGGAAATCATGGTCTAAATGGAATTTATATTGAAAGTTTTTATTATATAAACCTTTTTAAAAGAATTTATTGAAGAACCAAATGCTCTATAAGTATTAGAATAAACCAAAACATATTTTTGAAAAATTTATAAGAGAACCAAATTTCTAATTTATGATTGTATTTATTTTCTTCTTTCAATTTTTCCTTTTATCAGTCTATTGTTAACAAGATCACCTCAATGTTTCTCTTTTAAAATAATGAAGGGGGTGCAATTTATGAAGAAAAGAGAAAATTTAAGGGGGAGGTTATTTATAAAGTATCTTTTTCAATAGTCAAATCTTATAAATGATCCTAACAAAATAATGGAGAAATTTATTATTCTAATCATAGAGAGTCTTATTTAAAATTTAGTTAAATATTTTAATTTTCCTTGCATGTTTTATGCTTTCCAGAAAGGGATATATGTTTGAGATAATAAATCACTTGATTTATTTATTTTGGAAATCATAACACACTTCAAATAAACTTGATTTAACCAAAGTTTTTTAGTTTTTGAAATTATGAAAAATAAATTTCCAAAAATTGAAATACTAAAGAACCTAATGAGGTATGTGAAAATCCAATAATATAAAATTTATTAATAAATTACATACATGAGATTCAAGAGAACTGTAAAAGTGCTGGATAAAATCATCTATAGATAAATTATCATGCTAATATCATCAGTGGATGATGAATTTGATGCCTATATTGTTACCATTGACTCCAAGATTTTTGAAATTTGACCATTGATGCTTGTTACAATGTTGTATATGAATAGAGTCACACATTGATCATGAGAAGAATAATAGTAATAAATCTTTCTAAAATTTATTTGTAATTTTGAAGTTTTGAAATTACTTATTTTTAAGAGAGATTTTGATTAGATTATTACTTCTATTTATGAGTGTTTTTACTAAGAGATACATCTTGTGAGGATTTATTGTAAATATTTTAGTATTTAAATTTTATTTATTCATTTTCTAATCATGCATGATCAAGGGATTCCAGGAATAAGAAGACAAAGGATTTACTGATCTAGTGTGATCGAGGGCTTCTAGGGCTAGAAAGATAGTGTGTTAGGGGATAAAACACTATACTTACTGATAATTTAAGTTTAAGTATTTTTGGGATAGTAATATAGACATTTTGATAGGTTTAAAATAATGAATACATTTTGATAAGTTAAAAATTAGGGATACCAAAATTCAGGTCTATATACTTCATTACCGTTAAAGTTTAGCATATGATTTTATAATATCCTTTTAAAGGAGTATTTGGTTTATTAACCAACACTCTGTGTATTGTTTTTAAACTTACCCTATATTCAATATTTGAATTACCACAATTTTTAAATTTTCTATTTCCATGGGTTGATTGACTACCATTGGATTTTCAATAATTTATGAAAAGCTTATTTTCGTTATACTAACTATAGCTCTTATGGCATATATTTCTGATGGATGAATCATTTTACTTTCATATTTGAATTGATAAATATTTCTTAAATATGATCGATGTTAAACCCAAGGATGGAAATTTTTTAGTTTAATTTTTTAAACAATAATTAACCCCCTTCTTATAGATTACCGGCATGATATCTTCAAGACAATATCAATGGAAACCTATGTCACCTTTTTTATTCACTAATGCACTGAATTTCGTGAGACACATAGTAAATAAATTATGAAACCAAGTAATAATATAGTATAATATGACTCAAGTTATCACCAGAGATAATAACTTTTTATGTTCTCTTTGTGTTGTGTGGGTTCAGATTACATTGGGAAAATGATAACAATTATGTGTTTGTTTTTATAAAAGTAAAAGGGTGTTTGAAATAAAATTAAAATTATTTGAATTATATCTATTATTCCTTAACCTTACCAGATAAATCATGATTCATTTAATTTACAATATTCTTCTCACTCACTAACTAATTGAAACCTTGAGTGATTAACTTCTCTCAATATTTTCATTTTAAACATGGATGTATAATGATCACTACGCTCCTTGATCCTACCTTACTCAGTAATAAAAAACCTTATATTACTCTTTTATCAAGAAACATCCTTTCATTACATAGTAAATAAATAAAATCTAGGGTGGGGGGCATGTTTGAATCCCAAAAATAAGAGAAGAAGGAATTGAAATGAAATAAGTAGTGGAAATATCCTACTATCTAGAACAAATAATCATTTTTGGATGAAAAAATACGAAAATAATTCAATAATTAATATAATTAATTCATTTACCGAGGATCAGAGAAGACTAATTGGATTGACTAATATGGGTTTAGTAATCCATCACTATAGAAATACAAATCATTAAAGAAAAAAAAATAAAACTCTAGCCAATAGTAGCTCTCTTTGACAGTGAGTTCCATCTCATTTAATAAGGTCAAGATGAATATTCTAGAATCTACCAAGATTAAAGAAGCATAAAATATGGAATGATTAATCGCGCCCACATATATGGAATAGAATTTATTCTTCTTGTTTATTTGAATCTTGTTCTCTATTGATCCCAACATATTTCCTCTTTATCCTTTAGATCCTTTGCCTCCAGTGAGTTTTCAATATTTTTCTTAATTTGGTCATGAAGTGGGAATTAAAAATATTATTATGACTTAGATAAGCTCCACATATACTGGAGATGATCACTATGGTCAGGGTTCTTCAATACTTCTTCTATTATAATCAAAAAATTTCCTTAATTACTAAATATTATAAAACACTTCTACAGTTTTAAAAATATATTATGTATGCTAATCATTAGAATAATATAAAATGTTACATATAAATTTTATTTTAATATAATATATTAGTTATAACATTATATGGAGAAAATTATATTATGTATCATATTCCTCTAAAAAATCCCACTTCTTTTGAAAATTCCTAGATCTTACATAACTAACTTGCCCTTTATAAAATATTACATATCATCTGTAATTGAAAAAAAAATCTAACAAACTCAAAGTGGGTTTTTGGGATTTTATATGTTCATTTATCTAGAAGATATTATGAATTAAAATGACTCATGAATTTACTCTTTAGAAAATATATCACAAATGTTGCTTCTTCAGATTTCACAAACTCTAAAATGTTGTGTATCATCTTCTTCAAGAAAAATTATCTTACGCATGATTCCATTAATTAATTTTTCAACAATCCCAAGAAAAAAATGTTATTTATTTCCTTTTTAATTGGAGAAAATATAATTTATGAATATATTTCTTCAAATCCAAAAAAGAAAAAAATATGCATTACCCAAACTTTTTCTATTTTCTTTAAATTACCAAAAAAATATAGTATGTATTTACAAAATATATTATGCATGGAAAATACTTGGATAAATTTTATAAAATTCCCTCTCAATATGGTTATTTTCAATTTTTCAATAGTCTATAAGTTCTTAAAGATAACACCCAGACTACTTCAGCTTCCAACTTACAGACTTCCAAGATTTTGGAAGTTACCTTAAAATCATACAACACATAAATTTTGTATAGGATTTATTGAAATTAGTTTCAAAATGATAAAAAAATTAAAAATAAAATACATCAACCCTATTGTCAATTTATCCTAGGTTTAGTGAAAATCTAAGAGTGATTCTATTTATTTAGGTTTAAAAGAAAAATAAAATGAAAAATCTATAAAATCAATAATTTTTTCCCCAAATTTATGGATTGATCCCTCATTTTCACTTAAATAAGATATTTTCCTCAAATTTAATAGGGTCCGACTTCCTCTCAGAAAAATTCCTAGTTCTAGGATTATAAAAAGAATAGAATTTAGTGGAATTAAGATTTTAATAGGTGGTACTTTAATTAATCCATCTCTCATAAGATCCTTGTTCCAAATATCCTTTTTATACTTCCTTGATACTTTCTATATTATATTCAAATATATCATTTTCACATTCCTCATCCATGTTCAGAATTATCTAAACCTTTACACCCATATTTTGAATTAGAAATTATTAGATTTTTCTAGCCATATTTGTGAAAATCACTTATTAGATGAGTGCAGATAAACCCAGAACTAAACAATCGAAAAATAGTACGTATCCCCCAATACTAATTTTAAAAGTAAGGTAATAGAATAAACACTTGGGAATCAAGATTTTAAGTCACTCTAACTCTTATTTAATGGAAATCTAACACACACATGCTGTTTTGTTGACTTAGAAATACATCTATATTAGTTCACATTTTATTTTTCTACTCTAGTTCATATGAGTTATCCAAATATCATTTATGGAGGATCCCTAAGGTGTTAATCATTCATATTTGATAGGTTACCTAAGTTGAAGTTCAAATTTTCAGTTTATTCATGTTATAATTTTGATACCACTTAATTTTTTCCCCATTAACAACCCTTTACCTAGTTTTAAAATGATATCATCCATGGTTTACTATGAGTTGGTTATTTTTAATGAGGGGAAGTAAAATTTACATCATATTTTTAATTTTATTCTTAAGTAAAAAACCACACTAAAACAAAATAAAACAGAGAAAACTATTTATAGCCTAAGATAATTTATCCACTACCTCATAATTATCATAGAAACTACCTTTAATTAATTTAAACATGTAATTTTTTATTGTGATATAGAAATAATATATGAGTATGAAAAAAATGTGAAGGGAAGAGACAACTTCGAGGATATTCATTCATATTCACTAGGGAGGAGTGTGGACTCCTCTAGAGGTTCCTTCTAAAAATATTCATTAAATTTATTTATCTTATCACTTAAAAGGTTTTTTTTGATCTTTCTCTTCAAATATAAATCATGAGGGTTTTTAAGGTAGTTTTATATGCCCAAAGTGCATCCTCTAGCTTCCTACTCTAGTCCTTTTCATTATATTATATTGTCTTTTCTAGGATCCTCTTCACTTCCCCATTAGATACCTCAACCTATTAATTTTTCTATGGGTAGTAGGAATTAGAGGTATTGTGTTTCACCCTAAACTTATTGATGTGTGTTTCCATGATTTGGTTACAAATGTTCATTCCTTGATCAATGATAATTTCTCAAGGTATTCTAAACCTATAAAAAATATGTGGTCATAGAAATTTAATAAAAAATATTAAATCATTAGTTCTAGTTTATTATGATTTAATCCATTTTGAAACAAAATATATTGGTAAAATAATATTGGAAAATATAAAGTAAATAGGAAATGGACCAATGAAGTATATTCCCTATGCATAAAATATTTCAAAAAAATAAAAATAAAAATAAAGGTTTTTGGGGATTTTCTTGTCTTTTGGAAATTCCTCAAGTGAATTAGCAGTTCTTACATGCTTTTTAAAAACTATAGGCATATTTAAATTTTGGACAAAATAATTCACCTTTTAAAACATTATTATCTATGTGTTGAGGTCTAAAGTAGCCTTTACATGAAAGTATAGGAAAAAATTTAAATACAAAAGTTACCTATTCATCTGGTATTAATCTATTAATCACATAATCACTATTGATATTTAATAATTATGTATCTTCCCAAACATAGAACATTGACTCCAATTTTATATTAAACAACTTATTATTAGAAAAAATTAATGTACAATTGAGTTGAAAAATTAGTTTACCATGTTCACATACCATGGAACATTACTAGTGATTTCATAGAGATGTTCATTTGGAAGTTCATCATTTAGAGATATTTTTGAAATAAGTGAAAAATCATAAGTATAGGTCAATTTTTTTATGGGGTTTATAACTATGTAATCACAGATTTTATTTTACTTGATCTTTATGTTGAATTCTTGAAGAAAAAGACCCCACATTATTATCCTAGGTTTTGTATTGTCTTTTATTGTCAATTATTTTAGAGTTTCATAATTAGAACAAACTGTTACTTTACTTATTGGAACATGTGAATGGAATTTTTTCAATAAAACAACTATATAAAAAACATATTTCTTGGTTATTATGTAATTAATATAATCCTAATCCAAGTTTTGTAAATAATAATCTATAACATGGGAGTGTCCATTGATATTTTAGGTCAGAACTGATCCTACTTCCGGATTATAATCATTACATATTACTTCAAAGGGTTATTCCCAGCCTAGTAGCATGATGTTAGGGGTTGTGTTTAAGCTCTCCTTGAGTTTGTAAAAAAATTATTTTATAATTTATAACACATTAGATGTTTATTCACAAGAAAAAATATTTCATAATGGTGCGGTATGGCAGTGTAGAGATGATGTCAACCTTAAACTTATCTAATTAAATATCTTCATTGAAAATAATACAATCCATAACATTACCCATTTCCACCATAAAAAAAGACTTTTTTAAAATCTTACAACTAAGTTTCTTTTAATTAATATTTTTAAAACTTTTTATAGATTCTCAAGGAACCTTTCAAAAAAAGTTCCTTACACTGTAAAAAAATTGTGAAATACCTCCAGGAAGATTTCAATAAGGTATGAAAAGATTCATACCATGCAACATTAGGATGTACTCGAAGAATTGTATAAACCAAAATTCATTATTTGGTATACAAAAAGACAAATGTGATAAGTAAATATTGTATTGCTTTGATCTTATATAGCATTTGGGGCCTAAAAAAATAATGAAAAAATCCATCAAGGAAATAATAATGATTATTTTCAGATTATCTCTCTATAACATGATCTATAAGAGGAATTGGGAAGTGGTATTTCCATGTTATATGTGACCTAAACTATCGTTGAAGTCGGTAAAAGTTTAAAATTTATATTCCTACTAACTACTATATATGTGGAAAGCAGGGTCGAACCCACAGGGAAGGAAAATCTAACCACTATTCTTCTAAAAGCCTTCAAAAACTCCACTATTTTCAGCAGCAGAGTGGATTTTTTTTACTTTTTATTAAGCAGTAGAGTGACAGGATATTTTAAAACAAATATTTAAACTAGATTGAAGCTAGAAATAGTAGAAAACATAGAGTCACAGAGATATATTACCCTGATAAAAGGACAATCTTTTAAAAATCTCGGGGAAAATCTTCATTATACTAATTTTTAAGGTATTCTGATTCACTTAAAGGTTGTTGCAGAGTACCACATTAAAAAGAATAACTCACCTACCTCGCGAGTAGTTAAGTCACACAACCTAATCAATTTGAGAGTTTTCCACTCCAAAATTAATCAACTATGAACCGTTTGAAAAAAATGACAAAAAGAAGAACTCTCCGTAAGTCTTGAAGTCTTTTGAATTTAATATATTTTGAAAAGTGTTTCCACAACCAATCTCACCATTTGACTATGAATTCTTGATATTATGTTCTATTGGTATAAGAAATTGGATGAACTCGGTATCGATCTCGCCGATCAATACTGAAATCATCAAAATGATTAAATGAAAATAGAATTAAAAGATAAATAGTAGAACTTCTATTTATCCCTGAAATACAAGATTTAGCTAGAAAACATGTTTATAATCAACACTAGAACTTGTAACATACTAAATAGAGTCTTAATTCTAGAATTAAGAAGGAATAAAAACTCCCAAGAAGATGTTATGCTCCTGAACTTCTCCAGCTTCCAGAAGTAGTTCCAGAGTCACCCTCTGCACTACCTCTGCTCCTTATGAGAGAGAGGCTCTTGGATCTCCAATTGTGCCATTTTCGAATCAATGTATTCCCCTCAATTGTCTCCAATCAATGTCCTGTTTTTGTATGTTCCATCATCTGCTTCTTGTCACCACCACTATTTACTGGCTTTAAATGTACTTCGCTTGTGCACCGCTTGCGTGCGTTCTTTAGTGACGGGCATGTCGCACTAGTTTTACCCTTGTAACTAATTCCGAGTGAGTTAGTTGTGTAAACTTGGATGTTTTTTAAGCTTTGGCGTGAACCTGCAAAATGAATAACAACAAAATAAATTTAAAATTGTTAAAACACGATAATAAAACAATTGATAAAAATAGAAAAATCACATAACAATTTTTAGTTGGATATTTTATTTATTTAATATAAAACTTAAATTATTAATTGTTGAATATTATTATTAAGTAATTTAGTAATTAACTTATTCAATTTAAAATAACATTTTATTTGAAAAATATGTTTATTATTTTATTATTTAATTAAATTAAGTTACTTTACTTAAATTAATAAGTTGTTAAAATTTTAATTCTAAAAATTATATTAAATAACTAATTTGATATTTATAATTAATTATTATTAATAATATTAATGAATAAATTAATTATTATTTTGAACATTAAATTGTATTTACTATTAATTATATAGTTTTATTTTACTTTTATTATAAATTATTATTAAGTATTTTATTTTATTAACAAATTCAATTATTAAATAATTATTTAATAAGTTGAATTAATTTATTTTAATTTAGAGGTTAATATTAATTATTTAAATTTCATTAATGGTAATTAAAAATTCTCTTTGATCATCCTATATTTATTATAAATTTAAAATTATAAGAGTCTAATATTTTTAGCTTATTAATTCTTTAATTTAAGTAATTAATTTAAATTTATTTTAATTAATTTTTATTTTATTTTTATTATATAATTTTTTCATAATTTGATTCCTCTTCCCCCAATTGGCGCACAACAACCCTGGGGGGGGGGGGGGGGGGGGTTCTTCGGTCTCCTTTGGTGCTGCACGTAGAGGCCAACGACGAAGCATCGACTCCCGTAGGTGGTGCGGAATGGCGTGGCAACACCTTTCGGCTTGACCTCAGATTGTAGAACCTATCCTGTATTATCCTCACAAGCAGCTTCAACTCGGTCGACGACCTGTTCGACTTCGGTGGTGGGCTCTTCGGATTGCAGAGCAGCGGACCTGTGTGGTGGCACGAGTCAAACTCCCTCAGTGGATTTTTGGTGCGGCGATGTAGTTCAAATCCTTCAGATCTGAAAACTCCTCATGAGCAGCTGTTCGGTTTCTCCCATAGCAGCGTGGCCTCAGATCCTCTTCCCACACCATGATGTCCAGATCCACAAAGAGATTCAAGTTTAGTGTAGAATCAGTTCTTTAATTTAGAAATTTATTTGAGTTTAAAAAAAACATTGAATCAATTGTTTTTGTGGTTAAGGGAGGTAGATCATGTTGGATTATGCTGCAATGGTAGGATCAGTAGCAGGGTAAGAAGTATGGAAGTAGCATCAGCAAGAAGATGATCGGTGAATATGGGTTATGGCGAGTGGTGAGAAAATGAGAAACCGATGCTGTAAAAGCTTCGGAAGCAGGGTGAGCTGGGGTGCATCGGTGAGTCATGACTCACCGATAGAAGAAAAATGATCGGCATGTGCGAGTGAAGTTGGAGGAGGGACCTATGGAAGGAAGAAAAAATAAGTGTGGTAAATAAAGTATCGGTGGGTCATCGGTGATTTCATGAAACTGATGAGAAGAAAATAAACGTATCCGTAAGTGAAAGGTGATGGAAAGTTTTGAAACCAAAAGAGGAAATGGATTGGTGAGTCATTGACTCATCGATTGAAGTAATAAATCAGTTTCACTGTTAAAGAATAATGAGACACCGTTATGAATGTGAAATCGATGGAATTTTTGCATCGGTGAGTCATTGAATCACCGATAAAAGGAATAATGATCGGTCACAATGGGACAAAAAAAATAAATAGATCGGTGAGTCACATCATCAGTGCATCATGAGAAACCGTTAGTTAAAATAAAAGAAAAGTCACCGATAGTTAAAAACGAGAGACCGAAACCAATGAAATGAGAGGCCGAAACCGATGAAAAAGATCGGTGCATTGCAACATCGGTGTGATGACTCACCAATAGTTATAAAAAACTTTGGTGTGTCAAAAGATCGGTGAGTCGTGATTCGGTGAGACAAAGAATCAGTGTGACACAACATCGGTGTGATGACTCACCGATAAAATAAATTGAAATGTTAAAAATAAATAAAAATAATAATAATTTTAAAACAAATAATAAAATGATAAACCATTAATTAATTAACACAAAATAGAAAATAACTCAATTTTTTAAGATTAAATAATTGACTGTAACCAAAAACTAACTAAATTATTTAACAAACTAAAAATAATAGTGACTTAATTGTTAACTAAAAATTTAAAGATTAAAATTAATTAAATATATGTCTAAATAAATGAGAAATACATACAAATAATTAACTGCTAACATGAAAATAAAATAATTAAAATTAACTAAAGATTTAGAACAACTAAGTTAATTAATTAAAAGGCAAAATGAAACTTAAAAACACATTATTTTATTAATAATTAACTTAATTCCTTCAACTTTATTTATTTAGCAGAATAATTAAACAAATTAATTAATAGAGTTAATTTATTTTAATAAATCAAATTTAAAGAGTAAAGTTTTAAATTAAAAACTATACACTACGCCAAAATTTATATTTAGTGGCGGTTTTTCCCGTTTAGTGGTGCTTTAAACCGCCACGAAATCGTTCTATGACGGTTTTAGAAAACCGCCGCTAGATCACGCGTTGAGAAAAAATTAGCGTTGGTTTTTTAGCGGCGGTTTAAACCACCTCTAAATCGTTTTTAATTTTTTTTAATTTTTTTAATTTTTTTAATTTTTTTATTTATTTTTTTATATTAGTAATTAGTAATTTATATATTTATTATTTATTTATTATTACCACACACATGACTATCCATCTCCATGCATAAGTCTATGTCCATGCACATGCCCATGCCATATATATAAATTCTGCGTTGGGTGAGATTTGAACCCCTTAGCTCTTGCTTATTCTTCAAAGACTTTACCACTCCAGCAGGATATTCATGTGGTCAATAAATTGAAATTAATACACTTATATATATATATATATATTAATTGGAAAAACAAGTAACACACAACAAATAGATACAAATTAAATAATTATTAATCAATAATTATTAATCAATATTCAATAATTAATAATTAATCATATATAATATATAATATATAATATATAATATACAATAGATAATATATAACATATAATATATAATACATAATACATAATACATAATATCTAATATCTAATATCTAATATCTAATATATAATATATAATATATATTAGGTATTATATAATTGATAATATATAATACATAATATATAATCGATAATATATAATATATAATATATAATAGATAATAGATACTATATACTATATAATATATAATATATAATATATAATATATAATATATAATATATAATATATAATATATGACATAATATAAATATATAAGTAATGTATAAATAATAAATTAATTAAAAACAATTTAATATATAATAAATAAATAAAAAATAAAAAATAAATTAATAAATAATAGATAAATACATACATAAATAAATAATAAATAATAAATAATAAATAATAAATAATAAATAATAAACAATAAATAATAAATAATAAATAATAAATAATAAATAATTAATAATAAATAGTAAATAATAAATAATAAATAATAAATAATAAATAATAAATAATTAATAATTAATAATAACTAATAATTAATAATTGATCATTAAGAATTAAGAATTAAGAATTAATAATTTATAATCAAAAAATTCAAAAAATAATTTATAAATAATTAATAAATAATTAATAAATAAATAATAAAAAACAAACTAATATTGAATAATGAATAAATAAATAAATAAATAATAAATGAATAATCAACTAAAAATAAATTAATATTTAGTAAATTAAAAATAAATTAATAAATAATAAATAATAAATAATAAATAATAAATAATAAATAATAAATAAGAAATAATAAATAAAAAATAAAAAATAAAAAATAAATAAATACATAAATAAATAGATAAATACATAATAATTAATTAATAAATAATAATTAATAATAACTTATAATTAATAATTGATAATTATAAAATGAATAATTCTTAATTAATAATTAATATTTTAATTTTAATATTTAATATGCAATATTCAATATTTAATATTTAACAAATAATTAATATTTAATTAATATTTAATTAATAAATAATCAATAAATAATCAATAATAAATAAATAAATACATAAATAAATAGATTAATAAGTAATAAATAATAAATAATTAATAATTAATAATAATTAATAATTAATAATTGGTAAATATAAAATTAATAATTCTTAATTAATAGTTAATATTTTAATTTTAATATTCAATATTAAATATTAAATATTCAATACTTAATAAATAGTAAATAAATAAATAATAAATAATAAATAAATAAATAATAAATAATAAATAAATTATGAAAATAAATAAATAAATAAATAATAAATAAATAATAAATAAATAATAAATAATAAATAAATAAATAAATAATAAATAAATAATAAATAAAAAAATAAAAATAAATAAATAAATAAATAAATAAATAAATA
Source organism: Viscum album (assembly GCA_963277665.1). Classification (NCBI taxonomy): domain Eukaryota; kingdom Viridiplantae; phylum Streptophyta; class Magnoliopsida; order Santalales; family Viscaceae; genus Viscum; species Viscum album. The sequence continues at coordinate 1,114,636,381 of OY728157.1, forward strand.
AATTACTAATATAAAAAAATATAGAAATAAAAAATTAAAAAAATTAAAAAAATTAAAAAAATTTAAAAAATTAAAAAAAAAATTAAAAACGATTTAGCGACGGTTTAAACCGCCGCTAAAAAACGACCGCTAATTAAAAAAAATTAAAAAAAACCACCGCTAAAACACTGTTTTTTCGTAGTGAAATTATATTAATGTGGAAAACAATGAATAATTAATTAATTAATAAACATTTAAAAAGTTAACCAGAATAAGATTATTAAACCAAAAAGTAATTTAATATAATTAAAATAATTTGAATGACTAAATAAAAAGACTAAAAACACATATTTAATTATAAAAAATGATTTATTAAAATATTTAGTGTTAAAAATACAAATATGCCATTATTTATTAAAAAGTTTCAAAATATATAATTAAAATGTTAAAAATTAAATAAAATATGTGGCAAAACTATATAAAAATAGAGCCACATCAAATTCCCCCACACTTAAGCATTGTTTGTCCTCAAACAATCCCATATTTTATTTTCTTTGAAAAATAGTAAAGTTTTTATTATTTAGGTTAAACTGTAACATGTCCAACCATTTAAAAACAGAGGACTGAAAATTGATTTAGGCTTTAGAAAATAAATATTCAGATCAAGTCTTGCCTAAAAAAAATACTCTAGGGTAATTAAGAAAGTAATGACCATCCATAAAAGAAGATGTCATGCCTCATATGTGAACCTACTTAATGTTTTATTTCAAACAATGATCAAATTCTAAATTCAAAAATGACATGAAGTAAAATATTCTAAATTCAAAAATGAAAAGAAGTAAAATATCAATGGAATTAAGACTTTAATCGTGGAGCTTTGTACTTTGATTTTTCACCTAGGTTCAAAAAATAAATATTTTTTTGAATCACCTTATTGAAACAACCTAAATGATTTCCATATAAACCAATTGTCCCCTTCTTCATTTGGCGTTCATCATTCCCCTCACCTTAATAACCTCATTTTTGACCCTATATAGTTTATTTTATTTTTCCCAAGCCATGTATCCTTGTGCTAAGCACTATACAATGTACTTATTCAAGGTGAACAGAGGGATTATAGTAAACAAAAACGCACACAACATCTAGGATCTCAGAGACTCACCGTGGGATCCTAGATGCCCAAATCACCCAAGTTCCTAATGATTTATATCAAAAATCATTTATATTGTCTCATTTAGGTGATTACTTTAATAATTAAAAGAAAAGAAGAATAATGAAGCCCCTAAGATGGAGTCAAACTTCCAGTTTCAACAGCTGTGATCATAACTCCACAAAAATTTGACCTATATCACTTTCAAAGATAGTCCCTAAAGAAATATATCCATTCAATCACTAAGTAAATATCACTCATCAATCATCCATTATCATTAATTTCAGGCTCAATTCACAACTTAACTACTAAATAAATACTGTCCATAGGCAAGAACCATTTGAAAAATAGTGTAAAGCTTAAAATTGTGCAAGAATTTTATTAAAAAAAAACTACCCATTTTTTGACAAAATTTTTGAAGTGAAGTTGGAATTTATGGACTTTCAATTAAGCATAGTTTAGCATTGTCAAGAATTGACCCCTCCCCCACACTTAAAACTCAAATTTGTCCCCAAAGTTGACTTTCTAAAGTGGAGAAGAAAAATTAATCAATTAAAGTTCAAAACAAATTTTCAATTAAGTATATTTATGAAATGTATAAATGGTCTCTTTGAAGTTCAAAAATTTGATCGTCATAATGAATAACTTATCAAAAGGTTCATTAGCAAGTAAAAACATTAATATTTATGACGAGTGACACATATTTTCAATTCAGTTCAAGAAATATCATGTAATTTGTGGGTGAAAAATGGATATGGTGTAAGAATTTTAACAAAGTATGATTTAAATGGATGTTAAATTAATCATAAAGAAAGAATACCTAAATCCTCTTAGCAAAGAAGATTCAACTAAATTTGTCAGCCTACATATACCCCCCACACTTAGTTTAAATTAGTGAATGGTTTTAACAACTATGAAATTTAATTTTTTTAGCAAGGAGGAACAAGAGGAATTTGTGTACAACATAATGACAGATATCAGAAAATTTTCAGCAAAGTGACATGCACCATATTTTTCAATATATCAAGTCATACAATAGTATTTTCCAGCAAATAGATAGTAGAGTTTTTGAAACAAAAAATGTAGAGATTTTATCCTTAATGTCAACAGAAGCAGAAAAATAAATGCAACAATCATGAGTTGAGTACTTCCCTGAATATATTTTTCAATTTTCTTCCAATATAGGAATTCCACTCCTTTACTGACCCAAGTAGCAGCATCCTGAGACAGAACCAAGTGACTAAGAACAACCAGTAACAGGAATTTTTAAAAAATAGAGCACAAAAGAAACACTTTATTCCAGGTTAAAAAGAAACAAAGTAAAGGAAAAAAGAACCATGGGCTGCCTCTCATGCAGTGATAAGTTTTAAAGACTTCATATGGACTTTATTCAAGATCAGTTTTCAAGCACTGTGAAGGCAGCCAAGCCCTTTGGATGTCCCTCAATATAAAACTTCACTCTCTACCCATTAACTAACATGGGGTTGTTCTCTTGACCTAAAATTTCAACAGCTCCATTCATTAACACCCTCATAATTGTAAAGGGTCCAGACCACTTGGACTTAAGTTTTCCAAGAAAAAGTTTATGTCTAGAGTTAAAGAGAAGAACCTTCTGTCCAGGTTTGATTCTTTAGTTCACATGATATAATCATGAAATATTTTAGTTCTCTCTTTATAAATTCTTGAATTATCAAAAATCTCTCTCCTAATTTCATCAAGTTCACTCAACTCAAGTAATATCCTCTCACCAGCACTCTTAAATTCAAAGTTCAGAGCTTTAACTGCCCAATAAGATTTATGTTGCAACTCCACAGGTAAATGACAACATTTCCCAAACAACAACCTGTAAGGAGAAATACCTATTGGGGTCTTGAAAGTAGTTATATATGACCTTAAAGCTTCATCCAATTTAAGAGACTAGTCCTTCCTAGAGGTTGACACAGTTTTCTCAAGTATCTGTTTAAATTATATATTTGAAATTTCCACTTTTTCACTGGACTGTGGATGATAAGGTGTACCAGTTTTATGAACACAACCATATTTCTCTATCAAAGATTTAAACTTATAGTTAATAAAATGTGTTCTATTATTAGTGATAAAAGATCTTGGGACTCCAAATCTTTAAATATATTATTCTTGAAAAACTTAATTACCGAATTGGCTTGATTGTTGGGCAGTGGCACTGCCTCAACCTATTTTTAAACATAGTCTACAAAAAAAAAGAATATACTAATTCCCATGAGATGATAGAAATGGACCCATGAAATCTAAACCCAGGCATAAAAAATTTCAACTTCTTGAATTCCTTTTTGGGGTGAATCCTGCTTCCTATCAACATTTCCTAGCCTTTGACATTTGTCACAACCAACTAAAAAACTTCTAACATCCTTAAAAAGAGAAGGCCAATAAAAACTAGATTGTAAAACTTTTTGAGAAACTCTTTCACCACCATGGTGACCTCCCTAAGGTGAGGAGTGTCAAATATCTAAGATAGAAAACATCTCTTCTTCAGGAACACACCTTCTAAGAATACCATCAGAACATCTTATAAATAGCAGGGGATCATCCCAAAGATAGTATTTAAGCTTAGAAATGAATTTCTTTATTTGGTTATTGGATGTATTTTTACGAAAGACACCTACTGCAAGGAAGTTGAAAAAATCTAAAAACAAAGAAGATTGCCTGATAGAAATAGTGAGCAGCTTCTCATCAGGAAAATAAGATTTTATCTCCCTAGGATCTTCAAATTTAGATTGAGTAAGAGGAAGCCTAGAAAGGTGGTCAACAACTAAATTTTCAGCTCCCTGATTATCCATAATCTCTAAATCAAACTCTTGTAGCAATAAGATCCATATAATTAACCTGGGTTTAGTTTCCTTCTTAGATAGTAAATACCTTCAGGTAGAATGATTAGTGAAAATGATGACTTTTGAGCCTAAAAAATATTGTCTAAAATTTTCTAGAGAAAACACAAAAGCTAATAATTATTTTTCAGTGGTGGTGTAATTCTTTTGGGCTTTATCTAGAAGTCTACTAGCATAATATTCCACAAGTAACTTCTTATATTTACTCTGTCCAAGGACAACATCTACAACCATGTCACTAGCATCACACATAAGTTTAAAAGGTAGTTTCCAGTAAGGTGCAGTGATAATGGGAGATGTAGTGAGTTTCTCTTTAAGAATATTGAATGATTTCAAACAGTTTTCATCAAAACTGAAAGGTGAGTCCTTTACCAGGAAATAACACAAAGGCTTAGTTATTTTAAAAAAGTCTTTTATGAATCTCTAGTAGAAACCGGTATTCCCTAGGAAACTTCAAACAACTTTAACATTTATAGGAGGAGGCAATTTTTTAATAACATCAATCTTAGCAGTATCAACTTCCAGACCTCTCTTAGACATCTTATGCCCTAGAATAATACCCTCTGTAACCATGAATTGACACTTCTCCCAATTTAGAACAAGGTTGGTTTCAATGCATCACTCTAAGACTAACTCAAGATTTCTAAGACAAGTATCAAAAGTACTACCAACAATGGAGAAATCATCCATGAAAACCTCAATGATTCTTTCAATCATATCTGAAAAGATAGCCATCATACAACTTTGAAAGGTGGATAGATATCCACACAACCCAAAGGGCATCCGCATGTAAGTAAATGTCCCAAAGGGGCATGTGAAAGTGGTCTTTTCCTGATTCTCTGGAGAAACAAGAATCTGGTTGTAACCCGAATACCCATACAAGAAATATAAAAACTCATTTCCAGAAACCCTCTCAAGAATTTGATCCAATAATGGCATTGAAAAATGATCCTTCCTAATGGCTGCATTAAGATTTCTATAATCTATACAGACTCTCCATTTTGTAGATTTCCTAACTTGGACTTCTTCATTATTTTCATTTTTAACAATAGTGAAACCTCCCTTCTTTGGGACAACCTAGATAGGGCTGATCCAAGCACTATCAGAAATGGGATATATCATTCCAGTGTCTAGAAATTTGATCACTTATTCTCTCACAACTTATTTCATGTTCGGATTCAACCTTCTTGGACACTCTACCCTAGTATTATGGTATTGATCCATAGGTATTTTATGTATGAAAAATGAGGGACCAATACCCTTGATATCATTTATTGTCTAGCCTATGGAAGATCTAAACTTTTTCAAAACATTCAAAAATCTTTCCTCTTGATTTTCATTTAGTTTAGCAGAAATTATGATAGGAAAAGTGGAGTTATCACCAAGAAATGGATATTTTAGATGGGAAAGGATTGGTTTTAGTTCAAGAGCGGGTGGTTCTACACTAGAAATAATACTCTTAGGCCTAAGAGGTCCAAGATCTTTAACATAAATATTGTAGGTAATATTGAAATATGAAAGATTTTCAATTTCATGCTCAGATTCAGAAGTAACAGTGCTGCTGTCCAAATTGGGCAGCACACTGTCTAGACTTTCCAGATCAGAATTTAACAAGTTAATTAGAGAATAATCATCTAATTTTCTTACAAGTTCTCCCTAAATATTATCAAAGTGTTCAGCAAGGTTGGTGTTAACAGAAACACATTCAAATTCACTCAAACAGTCCCTAAGTTCAAAAACAGAGGACTCTCCCATAGTAGAAACCAGTCAGTTGTCCAGTTCTAGAAAAGTTTCCAGATTTGGTGTTCAAGTAGAATCTTCAACTTCTAAGACAGATTCAACAATATTTCCAGCTTCTAAATAAATTTCTTCAACTGAGGATTGATTTTTAGATTCTCCAGAGTTTCCAATTGAGTTCTCATCTTCTAAGGACTTTACAATTTAACAGTTTTCAGAAAAAGTTGATCCTTTAACATTTATAAACACATTGAACTCTTCTTGTTGTTCTCCAATTTTAAAAATTAACTGACCCTTAGAGACATCAATAATAGCACCACCTGTGGTGAAGAAGGGCCTACCCAAGATGATGTGCACCTCTTGATCACACTCCATGTCCAAGACTAAAAAGTCTGCAGGTAAAAATAGCCTCCCAACCCCAACTAGCAATTCATCGATCCTACCCACAGGATGAGTGAAAGATCTATCGACTAACTGTAGTATGACTGTGGTGGGTTGAAGATCACCCAACCTCAACTGTTGAAAAAGTGAGTATGATAGCAGATTAATGCTAGTAACTAAATCACACAAACAATTGAGCTGATCAGAATTTCTTAGTGTGCAAGGTATGACAAAACTACCTAGATCTTTCAGTTTAGGTGGGATTTTATTTTGAAGTACAACACTGCACTCTTCAGTGAGGCTGTAAGTAGAAAATTCTTCCAAGATCTTTTTTAGAAACATTTTTTAAGAGATATTAGATAAGAAGGAATTTGAATTAAGGCTTGAATGAATGGAATATTTACTTGAAGTTTGGAAAGGAGACCAAGGAACTGAATAAGTTCATCCTTGGTGTTACTTTGAGGTTTCAACTTCTCAGGGAAAGGGATGGGTGGGGAATTTTTTTTAAGGATAGTAGGTATATCACTAACCTCTTTATCAAATTTTTCTTTTCCTTTATTCTTTTGATTTTAGATGAGTTTACAACTGGAGTTTCAAATGAAAAATTCATATTTTGATCATTTTCATGGCTTTTCTGTATATTTCCATCATGTGTGCAAAGAAAATTTTTATTACCAGATTGAATTAGATTTTTATTTTGGGCATTTTCATGGTCTTTTTTAGCAACAGTTTGAGTATTCATCCCACTTCTAGTTACTACATACATGGTATTATCTCTAGGATTAAGTTCAATGGTACTTGGAAGTATACCTTTTTCCCTAGATGAAAAATCCATAGCATGTTGGCCAAGTTGTGTTTCCATGTTCTGCATTATCACATCAGTTTTCATTTTATCTGAATCATATTGATTTTGATGTTTGGTTAGCTGAGTCAAGTATATTTCATTTTGAGAGTTAATTTTATTCAAGATTAGATCAAGATTAGAAGACATGTGATTATCATTATTCCCTTGTGCATTAGAAGACTCACCCCTTTGTTGATTTTGAAAATTTTGTCTTGGTTGATTAGAGTAATTAGGGGTAGTGGATTGTTTAATTAATCCTTGATCTTTCTAGTACAGATTTAGATAGTTCCTATAGCCTTGTTTGTAATTGTTTGAAAATGGATCTTTTTAAGGAGACATTCTAGGACTATAGTTGACAAAGTTTGAATTTTCTTGTTGTTGGGATGACATTTCAAAATTGGGACAAAAGTTTTCAGTATGCTCAAACATACCACACTGGATACACTATTCCCTTAAATATTGGTTTGTGTTTTGATAGCCTAGTTGGTTAATAGTTTTCTTTGAATTCTGGTTCATTAAAGATTGAAGTTGGTTGGTGATTTTAGCAACTTGATCTTGAGTTTCATTTATTGAACCAGTGTTTGGATTAACATTTCTATTGACTCTTTTCCTTATTGAATTTTTATGTTTTGAATTCAGAGCAAGATTATTAATTTTTTTTATAAGTTCTTCATTTGTCTTATCATTGTAATTCTCCCAGCATCTTCGTCTACTAGATTCTATCTAGAGGATGAACACCTTTAATAAAAGGTGTCCATGAGAAGGTGAGATGAGAGTTGATGATGGGGACACTGCCTAAGAAGATCCCTAAATCTATCCTAAGCTTCATAAAAAGCTTATCCATCCCCTTGATAAAAACAAGTGATTTTTGATCTCAGTTCACATTTAAGTCTTTGAGGATAAAATTTCATTATGAAATAATTGTACACTTGATCCCAGTTTTCAAAGATGTTCTCATCTAGACTCAGAAACCAATTCCTAGAATTCCTTTTAGAGAAAAAGGGAAAGAATCTCATTCTAAGTTCATTTTTTGTGAGTCCTAGAAGTGGTAGCTACTGCACTGTATTATAGAAGTCTCTAATGAAGGATAGAGAGTCCTCATTAGAGAGCCCATTAAAAGCTGAAAATAGTGAAATATGTGATTGTTTCAATTCATAGTTTCTAGCCCTATGACTAAGTCTGATGGATGATGGATTTCTTGAAACATGAGAAAGTTTAAACTCCCTCATCCCAGGACTTTCATTTTCTTCTATGAGTTTTGGATGGTTTTGAATGTTATTATGCTCATGAACTCTATTATCTATGTTCTCTATTTCAATTTTGTTCTTCTTTATTAGAGAAGTGAGGTGTTTGTCTATTTCTAAGTTCAGTGGATCTAGACTAATAGAAGAGTGTCTTGTGCTCATATAAAGTATATTAACAATTAAAGTATCAAAACAGTATAACTAAATAGGAACTCAATCAATACAAAAAACAGTAGCAATTCAGTATAAAATGAAGCAGTTTTTTTAAACAGTTTTCAATTTTTTTGAGTTTTTTTTAGAATTTTTTATTGTTTTTAGAATAAATGGCTTGTTCCATCCCTATAAACAACACAAAAAACTTGCCTAAAATGTCATTGAAGTTAGGAAAAAGTTTAAAATTTATATTCCTACTAACAACTGTATATGTGGCAAGCAGGGTAGAACCCACAGGGAAGGAAATTCTGACAACTATTCTTCTAAAAACCTTTAAAAACTCCACTGTTGTTAGAAACAGAGTGAATTTTCTTTTTTCTTTTACTTTTCATTAAGCATTAGAGTGGTAAAATATTTCAAAAAAAATATTTAAACTAGATTGAAGCTAGAAACAGTTGAAGACATGGAGTCATTGAGATATAGTACGCTGATAAAAGAACAATCTATTAAAACGCTCGGGGAAAAATCTTCATTCTACTGATTTTTAAGGTATTTCAATTCACTTAAAGGTTGTTGCAGAGTACCAAATTAAAAATAATGACTCACCTCCCTCTCTAGTAGTTAAGTCACACAAGCCAATCAATTTTAGAGTTTTCCACTCCAAAATTAATCAACTGTGAACTCTTTGAAAAAACTGACAACAAGACGAACTCACATTAAGTCTTGAAGTATTTTGAATTTAATATCTTTTGAAAAGTGTTTCCACAACCAATCTCGCCATGTGACTGTGAATTCTTGAGATTTTGTTCTAGTGGTATAATCAATTAGATGAACTCAGTATCAATCTTTCCGATCAATACTGAGATAATCAAAATGATTAAGTGAAAAGAGAATTAAAAGATAACCAGTGGATCTTCAATTTATCCCTGAACTACAAGATTTAGCTAGAAAATATGTTTATAATCAATAAAGAATCTTGTAACATACTAAATAGAGTCCTAATTCTAGAATTATGAAGGAAGAAAAACTCCCAAGAAGATGCTCTGCTCCTAAACTTCTCCAGCTCCAGGAAGTGGTTCCAGAGTCGCCCTATGCAACACCTCCACTCCTGATGAGAGAGAGGCTCTCAGATCTCCAATCGCGCTCTTCTCGAATCAATGTCTTCCCCTCAATTGTCTCCAATCAATGCCCTGTTTTTGTATATTATGTCATCTGCTGCTTGTCACCGCCACTATTTACTGACTTGAAATGTCCTTCGCTTCTGCACTACACACGTGCGTTCTTTAGTGACGGGCATGTCGTGCTAGTTTTAACCTTGTAACTAACTCCACGTGAGTTAGTTGTGTGAACCTGGACATTTTTTAAGCTTTGGCGTGAACCTGCAAAATGAATAACAACAAAATAAAATTAATTTTTTTAAAACACAATAATAAAACAATTGATAAAAATAGAAAAATCACTTAACATTTATTATTTGGATATTTTATTTATTTAATCTAAAACATAAATTATTAATTATTAAATATTATTATTAAGTAATTTATTAATTAAAATTTTCAATTTAAAATAACATTTTAGTTGCAAAAGGATGTTTATTATTTTATTAGTCAATTAAATTAAGTTACTTTACTTAAATTAATAAGTTGTTAAAATTTTAATTCTAAAAATTATATTAAATAACTTAGTTGATATTTATGATTAATTATTATTAATAATGTTAACGGATAAATTAATTATTATTTTGAACATTAAATTTTATTTACTATTAATTAGATAGTTTTATTTTACTTTTATTATAAATTATTATTATGTATTTTATTTTATTAACAAATTAAATTATTAAATAATTATTTAATAAGTATAATTAATTTATTTTAATTTAGAGGTTAATATTAATTAGTTAAATTTAATTAATGTTAATTAAAAATTCTATTTAACTATCCTATAGTTATTTTAAATTTAAAGTTATAAGAGTCTAATATTTTGAGTTTAATAAATCCTTAATTTGGGTAATTAGTTTAGATTTATTTTAATTAATTTTTATTTTATTTTTATTATATAATTTTTTTATAATTTACTTCCTCTTTCCCCAATTGGAGCACAACAACCCTGGGGGTGGGGGGGGGGGGGTTCTTTGGTCTCCTTTGGTGCTGCACGCAGAGGCCAACGACGAAGCATAGGCTCCAGCAGGTGGTGCAGAATGGCGCGACAACACCTCTTGTCTCGGCCTCATATTGTAGAACCTCTCCTGTATTCTCTTCATAAGAAGCTTCACCTTGGTCAGCAACCTGTTTGGCTTCAGTGGTGGGCTCTTCAGATCGTAGAGCAGTGGACCAGCGTGGTGGCACAAGTAAAACTCCCTCAGTGTATTTTTGGTGCGGCGATGTGGTTCAAATCCTTCAGATATGAAAAATCCTCCTCACGAGTGGCTATTATGTTTCTCCCATAGCAGCGTGGCCTCATATCCTCTTCCCACACCATGAAGTCCAGATCCATAAAGAGCTTAATGTTTAGGGTAGAATCAGTTCTTTAATTTAGAAATTTAATTAAGTTTAAAAAAACATTTAATCAATTGTGTTTGTGGTTAAGGGAGGTAGATTATGCTGGATTATGCTGCAATGGTAGGATCAGTAGCAGGGTATGAAGTATGGAAGCATCATCAGCGAGAAGATAATTAGTGAATATGGGTTACGGTGAGTGGTGAGGAAATGAGAAACTGATGCTGTAAAAGCTTCAAAATTAGGGTGAGTTGGGGTGCATTGGTGAGTAATGACTCACTGATAGAAGAAAAATGATCGGTGTGTGTGAGTGAAGCTGGAGGAGGGACCTATGGAAGGATGAAAAAATTATTGTGGGAAATAAAGTATCGGTGGGTCATCGGTGAGTTCATGAAACCGATGAGAAGAAAATAAAAGTATCTGTAAGTGAAAGGTGATGAAAAGTTGTGAAACTGAAAGTGGAAATGGATCGGTGAGTCATTGAATCAATGATAAAAGTAATAAATCAGTGTCACTGATAAAGAATAATGCGACACTGATATGAATGTGAAAATGACATAAGTTTTGCATCGGCGAGTCATTAAATCACTGATAGAAGGAATACTGATTGGTTGTAGTGGGAAAAAAAATAAAATAAATAGATCGGTGAGTCACATCATCGGTGCGTCGTGAGAAACCGTCAGTTAAAATAAAAGACAAGTCCCTGATAGTTAAAAATTAGAGACCGAAACCGATGAAATGAGAGACCAAAATCGATGAAAAATATCGGTGGGTTGCTACATCGATGTGACGACTCACCGATAGTTATAAAAAACTTTGGTGTGTCAAAATATCGGTGAGTCATGATTCAGTGAGACAAAGAATCGGTGTGACGCAGCATCGATCTGACGGCTCACCGATAGAACAAATTAAAATGTTAAAAATAAATAATAATAATAATAATAATTTTAAAACAAATAAAAAAATTATAAAACATTAATTAATTAACACAAAAGAGAAATTAACTAATTTTTTTAAGATTAAATAATTAACTGTAACTAAAAACTAACTAAATTATTTAACAAAATAAAAATAACAGTGAATTAATTGTTAACTAAAAATTTAAAGATTAAAATTAATTAAATATATGTCTAAATAAATGAGAAAAACTTAGAAATAATTAACTGCTAACATGAAAATAAAATAATTAGAATTAACTAAATATTTAGAACAACTAAGTTAATTAATTAAAAGGAAAAATGAAACCTAAAAACAAATTATTTTATTAATCATTAACTTAATTCCTTCAACTTTATTTATTAAGCAGAATAATTAAAAAAATTAGTTAATAGAGTTAATTTATTTTAATAAATATAATTTAAAGAGTAAAGTTTTAAATTAAAAACTAAATTAGATTAATGTAAAAAACAATGAACAATTAATTAATTAATAAAAATTTAAAAATTTAACCAAATTAAGATTATTAAACCAAAAATCAATTTAATATAATTAAAATAATTATAATTACTAAATAAAAAGACTAAAAACACATATTTAATTATAAAAAATTATTAATTAATAGACTTAGAGTTAAAAATACAAATATGCCATTATTTATTAAAAAGTGTCAAAATACATAATTAAAATGTTAAAAATTAAATAAAAGATATGGAAAACTATTTAAAAATAGAGCCACATCAATATAGTTTAGTCTTATATAATTTATATAAAGCATACAACTATTTTGAATATTATTAAGAATTAATTTATTGTTTTTATTAAAATTATTTCAATATATTTACAACTTCCATAAGTGTTGGGTTTAAGATTATTTATGGTTGTCTATAAGGTTTTGATTCACTCTCTAGTATGATATGGTTTGTGGGAATGGTGGGAATAATCCCATGGATGTCCCCTAATGTCTATCCTAAAGCCCCAATATGTTGTTTTAATATAGTTAATAGTTTTTGTTCCAAATTAAGTGATTAGTTTTTTTGAAATTAACACCATTATTTTTTCATCTTATATAAGATACAAATATTTTAGGTTTGATGGTAGTAGTTTTAGCTCCAATTCATACAGTTGTTCCGGTGATAGTATCAACACAATGTTACTTACAGTAGAAATCTATATATTAAAAACACAAGAATTAGTAATCAATTTGAGCAAATCATCAAAATAGTATTCATCCATATCCTACTCAAACTGATCAATACAAAATTATAGTTCTATATTTAATTAATTTTTAAATATAGAATTATTAGAAAGGATTGATCATTCTTGGACTAATATGAAGTTTATTATTTCATCTAGAATTTGAATATCTTCCTCTAATAAGAAACAGGTTCCATGATGAGAAAAGGTAAAAACAAAAATGTTCTTCTTAAGGGAATTTCATAGAATTAAATATATTAAAATTAATATTATCTTCAATAAAAGACATAAAAAGTATTTATTTATGAGCATTTATTATAGTTTTCCAAATTTTCAAAATATCCTCCCCAAGATGATAGGGGAATGAGAAATACCACTCTATTCTTCCATAATCAAGATATAAAATTAAATAGGGAATAAAAGACCTTTTACCCTTACAATTATATCCTCCAAAACATGAATAGTGTAAGATGTAGCTTGATTGTCTAACTATAATAAAACTCTGGTTGGCTTGAGATCTACCAATTATAGAAAATAATAAATTAATTAAGTTATAATCTTTATTTATTATCATAAATCACATAATAAATTAGTGAAAATGTTCTTTCCTACAATGAAAGGGATAGTAAAGGTACTCAGATCTTGAAATTTTCTTGGTAATTATAGGGTGATTAATATAAAAATAGTCATACCTAGGATTAACTTTTCATATTCATTCAATTTTGGATTATTACTAAACATTTCCTTAAGTAATTTTTCTTACCTTTGAATATAATAAATTTCATCTATAAGAGGAATGTTCATTTACAACTTCTTTAAGGTGTCTAAAACATCATGTTATAGAGCCTATTCATTGATTTTTTTGGCGGAGTCATCCTTAAAGAGATGGGTGGTATGGGTTGAGAAAAATCCTCCATATTATCATTTACCTTGTCCTTCTTCACTGATTGTGTCTCTAAAGTTACCTCCCTTACTTGTTACATAGATTATGGTTCTTCTTACCTTGGATATTCATTTCAAAATTTAGTTACTAGATGTGGATGCTCATTACTTTTCACTTTCCTGACACTTCTCAAAAAAAAAGAACTCAAATTACTCTTGGGGTTATAGACTTATTGGGAAAGAATTTTTCTTAAAAATTTATTTTACCAAAGAATTTATATTGATGATCATATTTATATACTATATTTTCATTTCTTTAGGTTCAGATACATGATTTTTCAAGGAAGATTTTTTATTTCCTTGATGCTCCACTAGCTGTCTTAGTAAATATTTCTAATGGTCACTTGGTTTTATATTTTGGTTTAGTAGATTGTATAGAGTTGGGATTTATTCCTCTAAAATGGTAATGGACAATATTTTTATTTAAAATTCTATTGGAATAGTTATATATAAGGTTTTTAGCTTCCATATCCATATTGTACCATTGTGTATTCTTTATATTATTGGTTTCTTGGTTATTTTTGGTATTTCCATTAGTATATGGAATAAAAAATATTGATTTCCTGTACTTATGGGAAACAATATATGAAATCATTCTTCTAATGTAATAATTAGCACATTCTTAGGGGTTATATAGTGAAGATTTATGAAAATTGTTATTGGATAACCATATTATAAGATAGTTTATCTCTTTAATTTTAGTTTCAATAAAAAGAGATCTAGAACCTTTTATATAATGAAAACATATAGTAGTAGTTATTGTACAATTTGTTTGAGATTTATATGAGATTATATTTACCAGTTATCTAGATTAAGTTGGATATCTTCCACTTAGTTCTCCCCTAAAATAATCATATAGTAAGTTTCATTCATTATCTAAAATTCCTTTATAGAAAACACTAATAAGTTGTAGAGACCTGAAGCTTGACGTACATGGACATTACATTACTTTTGCGGAATACTTAGTACATTCCAAAAAGACACACACAAGGACCGTAATAGTTTAGTGTCTTTGGAAACTTGGAACGTAATCTTCTAATCGTGGTGAAAGATCTTCAACATCTCACATAAAGATCTTCCACTTTTTTGTTTCCTTACCTAAAACCTTTATTTTAATCCTGGGGGAAAATAAAACATAAAAAGGGTGAGCTCAAATGCTCAGTAAGGGTAAGCATGGATAAAATAAAACATACCATACACATTTGAACCTAAAAACATGAACATAATGTTTAAACATGAAAATCTTGAGCAACGACTTAAAAAACATGGAATTACATAAGGCATAGATCATAATGGAACATAAATAATGATAACATAGCATGACAATAAAACATGTAATTGTGGCATCCATTAAGCACATGTAATGATTTCCATAGTAGCCAAGACATTGCTGCCAAGACCATCTTAGTGGACAAAGTCCCTTTCTGAATCGAGTTCACTCCTCGTTTCAGTCCTATATTACTGAACCGGTTTAACTTGCCATTCCAGCCATGTCTATCTCATGAGATACAAATATTTACCCAATGCATTGGAGGGAGATATAGGTCCCACCCATCTCATAATGAAATCATTTTACTTGTGCCACAAAATAAACTTAAAACATTCATCATAACCCAAAGAATAAAATGGGTTTCATAAACATCATCCCATCATTTCATTATCCATATAAAACAAACGGAAATTTCATCATAAGAAAATTGAACCATGTAAATTATAGAGACATTAAACTTAAAACATACACATATGAAATAATTTAATCTTAGATGGAAAATGGTTTTGATAAAACATTTGACATGAATTCTTGAGGAAAATATCCTTTCTTCTTTAAAATCAATTTATTTTCACAAAACGTCATGCTATTTTAAAAGGAAGAGATTTTGTTGAAAATAGTCATGAAATATTTTGAAGGAAGCTTCATGCAAATAAGGCTTTATAAAACAGTAAAAATCCGTTCGTGCCGTATAAGTTAAAAAAACATTCTTCTCGTACTTTTGCCGGAAAAGTAAAAAAGTACCTCGTAATAGAAATATTCCATACATACCATGTAGTAAAAGTCAAAAATGGGTAAAAAGGACTTTAAAAATACATGAAAACAATTTTATAAAACATGGACATGGATTATAGAAATAACCCCAGTAAATACTTACGAATAAGCAATCTCGGATAAAAATGAAATTTGCAAAATTATCCCTTACCTTAGGTCCGATATGCTTCGTACGTATCCGAACCTCCTGTAATATGATTTAAATAATTTCATTGACTTATTAAAGAATCATATTAATTGTTATGATATCATATATGGTTCACTTATGACTTTATATTACCCGTTCTTTTGTAAATTCCATGTTAAAGAGCGTTTTGGGTAAAATTGTTTCATTTGTCGTCTGTGTTTTGACTTGTAATTATTCATATGATTACTTAGATCATGATTAATTAATTCCAGAATATAAAACATTATTTTTATATAATATATATTCAGAATATATATATATAATAGATCGATAAATGGAAAGAAATACACCGTTCATGGAGACGGTAGGCCGTACGTACGCATGAACGTTGTTTTCATTTCCTCATTGAATTGAATGGAATTAATTGGATGACATACATATATATATACATAAATACAGTATCATTATTATGTAATATATTTCATTATTACTTATTATATACACTTTATAATCATTCATGAATGGTTAATCATTGAGAATGAATCTCATCACGTCGTGGAGACGGTATTCCGTACGTACGCACGAGCGATGACATCGTTCCCATGATCGGGGAATTTTATTGGAGTGTATGTATACTATTACAGAATCAATAATAATTTACAATAATAATATATAGTTATATATTTTCACCATTAAACCCATCTAATTAAGGTGGTGGTGGAAAATAGATTACACCATGACGTGGAGACGGTATTCCGTACGTACGCACGCGCGGTAATTTCGTTTTCCGTAGGATGGATAGATGGTGAAATAGGATTGTTTAATACTTATAATAACATATCAGTATATGAGTGATACTTATGTTATTACTTCATAATGAAACAACTAAAGAAGAAGAAGTGGAAGAAGAAATAAAGTTGAAAGAATCAGTAACGGACATTACCTCTTCTTTGAAACGCCTCTTTGAGGCCTCCTTTTAGGGCACTAAAATTGATCTTTGAAGAAGACAAGGACCTATAGGATGTTTCTAGGGAAGTTTAGAAGAGAATTTTTCAGGGTTTGGATGATCTCGAAGGCTCAAAGTGGTGTGAGGAAGAGAGGGAGGAGGTTCCCTTTTATAAGGGAGGAGAGGGGCACCTTTGGAATAACTAAACATATTATTTTATTATAAAGCCAAATTCGATTTTAAATAGCTCCAAATTGATTTATTTATAAGATAAGGTGGGTATGGGTAGAAATAATCTAATACAATAGAATTTGGACAAGTTTAGTTTACTATTTTAACATTATAATTTAGATTTAACTTTAAGTTAGATAATTTTACTTTTACCGTGTCTTTTTGTGTTCTTACACTATAAGGTTAATAAACATACTATAACAATAAAAACGAACCCCAAGTTATTTATTATTAATATATATAACCTTATATAAGTCTTTTTTCCAAACCTTATATTTTTAGGAATAAAATAACAATTAATAATATAATATTTGTTTAAAAAACTATTTTATGTCAATTTTGACACTATTTAGTAATTGATTTTTTGTGAAAATCATAACAGAATTATTAGTTCGAATAAAGTTAATTAAATCAATACTAACATGTTATATTAACCTATAAAATTAGTTTAATTCATAAAAAGTCTCAAATTACATTTATTTTGGTATTTATAACATCAATTATGTCAATATTTCATTAATAAGATAATTACTGCATCATCTTTGTGTCATAAATAAATTAAATTATTTAATGTCTAAAAATTATAAATAAAATATCATTATGTAGGAAATCTTTTTAGATTTATAATTAATATTTATAGTCGAATTTATCTTATGTATAACCCTATATTAAAAATGATTTACTTATTAACATTTGATTTTAACTATTTTAACCCTTCTTTAAATAAATTAATAACACATGTCCTAATATAATCCAAGTGGGCCTAAATGGTCATATTTTATTACTAAGGTTGTTTTTGGTCTAATTACACTTATCCAATAGAATTAGGACATGTGTTAAGGTAATAATAATAACACTTTTACCCTTAAT
Organism: Viscum album; assembly: GCA_963277665.1. Lineage (NCBI taxonomy): Eukaryota > Viridiplantae > Streptophyta > Magnoliopsida > Santalales > Viscaceae > Viscum > Viscum album. Next base: position 1,114,654,524 of record OY728157.1, read on the forward strand.
TACCCTATTTACTTTTAACCGTGGTAAAAAAAGTAAAAAGTTACTATTCATCATAAATTATTTTCATCTCATTGAACCACATTTTAGTCCTTGATATTAACCGTGTCTCTCGGATTTTCGAAATTCCAGTCACAGAAGCGGTAAAATTAAGTTTTATGAAAAATTCAGTTTTTTAACTACCACTTAGTGGTTTCATTATTCATCAAAAAAATGAAAGTTTCCAGAAAAATACCAAAAATTAGGCCTAAGATATATTTGATATTATGAATTAAAAAATTATGTCTATTTTACCAAATTAAAAACATATCACTTGCATTAATTAATTTAAAAATTAATTCTCGTCGTCAAAACAAATAGCGTGTTTTTAAGAGATAATAACTATCAAAAGATTGACACTTGTTTATGTCTGGTTTAAATGTGAAATTACATCCAATGAACAAAATTATATTAAATGGTAAAAATATATTCTAAATATAATTTAAAACCACTCAAATTTATAATTTATCACTATTAATTATTTCGATTAAAAAGTTGTTTTTAATTAAAATTTAGTAATTTTCACTATTCATCAAAATATGAAAGTTATCCGAAAAGTACCAAAATTTCACCCTAAGCTAATTTCGATATTCCAAATCCAAAAATTAAGTCCATTTTTAAAGATAAAATTTATAAAATTTCAAAAAGTGGGTATTACTATTCATAACAGCTAGTTCATAATAATATTATAATAATATCTCGTTTAGTGAAACTTGGTATTGCATACTACGCACGCTATCATGGAAGGTCACGATTGCGTGTAATGAAATCCAAGTCAGGGATGCGTGTAGTGCAAGCTCCTTTTGGTGTAGCGTACAACACAAGACATCAATAAAATTAAAAAGAATATTTTTCATAAAATCTCGAGGTGTTACATAAGTGGTGGTCCTCAATGTGTTGTGTGGGTAGGATACACTCATCATATTGAACCTCTCCCAAAACTCATATATATTCACTTCAATGGATTTTATAATTATATATATATTTTACCAAAAATATGTACTTTTGGAAGTAGGGAATAAATTATAGAGAAAATACCTCTATTGGTTATCCTAGGTTATGACCTCTCTAGTATACAAGTTTTACATCCATTCCATGGATGGTATTTATAGGGAGAATGATAATTCCTTTCAATTTATATTAGATCACAAGAGTCAACTTGGTTTAACGGTGTTTCAAATAGTCCCAAACTCTTTTATATTCTTATTTTAGTATTCTCCTACTAATCCATGGAACTTGGGTAAAAAAAATTATTCCATGATTAAGTTAAACATCACATTAATATTTGGTTATAATAATTTATTATTATTGTGATTGAAGTTATGTGCATAAAGTTATCTAGGGGTTATATTCAATTGTTTTAGATTCTCTTCCTTGTTTCCACTACCTAAATTAGCACTCGTATAAGTATAAGTGTATGGGGATTCTATAAATTAGATGGTAGGAAATTATTTTTCTACTTTCTAGGTAATACTCATGTTTCATACTCTAGCTAGAAAGGTATACTTAATCTATGGATCAAATCCACTGAGATGATTCGAACCAGTATTGGTCATATATTAAAAACATCTTAAACAAAAGAAAAACACAAAAACAAGTCATTAAAAATATATTCCTCCTCAAAAACAATTCATAGTTGATTCTTCAGTATTATAGGACTCATAGAAAATAATTTTTGAACCCAAGTAATAATATTTTATAGTTTGAACTAGGTTTTCTCTGAAGAGGTATAATTTTCAATGAGATATTTGTGTTTGGTGAGTCCAGATTATATTGGGAAATAGAAAACATTTTTTTTCATTTTTATGCAAGTAAAAGTGTGTTTGAAATCAATTTAAAAATATTGGGTTCACTTTGGTTATTCCTTCACCCTACTCGTTAAACCATGATTTATTTAATTTAAACTTTCCTTCTCTCTCATTAACCAACTAAAACCTCATCGGATTACCTTCTCTTATAATTTTTTTATTTAAAAAGGGGTGTATAATGATCATTTCACTCCCTACTTCTACCTAGCCTAATAATTAAACATCTATGATTACTCTTGGATCAACCCACTTCCCTCTATCACATGATAAATAAAGAAAATTAAGGGGAGACTATGTGTGAAACCATAGAAGAAGATAAGGAATAATTTAAATGTAATAAGTTGTGTAAATATCCTACCATATATAACAAATAATCATTTCTATTAAAATCCAGAACAAAATAATCAAACAATTAATTTTATGAACTCATTAATAGGTGTGAAGGAAATATCCTTATCTCAACCACTATGGGTCTAGTATTCCATCATATGAGAAGTAAAAAAGTAGTAAATAAAAGAAAAATAAAACTATATCCAATATATAAGATCTTTAATTATGAGTTTCATCACCTTTCATAGGGGAAAGATGAATGTTTCAAAATATCCCCAAATGGGAAGATCTTTATGTGAGTCTAGAATACTTGATCTCCCCTATGTGGATGACATAAAATTTCTTCTTCACAATATTCTAAATGTTGTAATCCCTTGATCCCCAAAATTTTCTATTTATCCTTCAAATTGTTCTCCTTTAGTGAGTTTGAAACCATTTTCCCGATCTTTCCAAGTATCAAGATATGAAAATATTTATTTAATCTTATTATGCATTGGATGAGATCCACATGTACTGGAGATGATCTCCCTTGTCGAGTTTATTTGAGAGTTCTTATACTATATCTAAGCAATTTCCTTAAGTATACAATATTATATAACTCTTTTGAAGCTTCCAAAATATATTATGGATTCTCATGAGTGCCAGGGTACAAAATTATTTACATCTATTGTATCTAAGGAGAAAATATTTCATCTCACTTTCAATGGAGAAAACTATATCATATATCAACTTCCTTTAGAAAATTGTACTTATTTGGAAAATTAAAAGATTTTATGTAACTAATTTTATCTTCATAAAATATTACATATTATATATAATTTATAAAAATACATTATGTACACAAGTATGGTCATATAAAATTTTTATATAAATGTCTCCAGTGGATCATATGTATTTTGAGAACTCATGCATTTTCTCTTGAGATAATATATTACTTATGTTTCTTATTCATATTAAAAAAACTAAAAAATGTTACATATAAATTTATTCAATAAAAATTATCTTACACATGCTTCCTTTTTTTATTTATCAACATTTACATGTAAAAAATGTTATGAATTACCTTCTTTATTAGAGAAACTTTTATTCATGCCTCTTATTCTTTAAATCTAAAATGAAAAAAAATTTTATATATCTCCCATCATTTCTTATTTTCTGCAATTTACTTAGTAAATATATTATATATTCCCATGAATATCTTATGAATGGAAAATCCTCAGATGAATTTTATGAAATTCCCATAAGAGTGAGTCATTTTCCATTTTTCAATAATCTACAATTTCTGGAAGATAACTTCTAGACTACTCTAACTTCTAACTTTCAAAATTGGAATATTTCATATGTTACTTGAAAATCACGGAGCATGTAGATTCAGAGTAGGCTTGATTCAAATTATTTCCAAAATGATAAAAATAATTAACAATGAATTATATCAATTAGGTTTTCAATGAATTCTAGACACTATGAAAATCTAACAGTGAAGCTATTTATATATATTTAAAGGGAAATTAAAATGAAATTCTATAAAATCCTAAAACAAAATTTCAAAATTTATGCCTTGAACATTCACCATAATAGAAAATTTTTGATAATTAATTTTATGATATTTGAAATGAGGATAGAAATATCAGGATGAGACTATTTATAGATATAATGAATCTATATCAGAGCCTTAGCAGCTAATATAATTAATGTCCTATTGTGTTTTTAGTTTACAACATGTCTGTATAGATATGTATAAAGAAAAAGTATGTTATGATGTGATTTATGATTTTTGAAACAAAATATCCTAAAATGATATTGATATTTATCTATCACCATTGATTAATGATTTGAAATTTCTATGGGTAGTTGGTGTTTAAGTGTTTGATTCATACAATTAAGGGTTTATTATTTTTCATCACATGGTAATGTTCAATATAAATTCATTTATTACATATGGAAACTTATTTGGATACAGTTTTATGGGACACAAATCTTGTACAATTTTTTAAGAAGGGGATTCATATCATCAATTACTAAATGTGAAAAAAATGGTGTAAATGGCTCATCGATTTTTTGTGTGAATAAATCATCCTGATTGAATATTAAAAAAGGAATTTAATGGTTTAAAAGATTATTATTTTCCCAAAAAACCATTTTCAATAGAACAATATTATAATATGGTGAAAAACATCAATGCCACATTTTTTGATGATAGAAAGTTTATGACATTAAAAAATACATGGATGAAATAGTTTATCTTATTTAATCTACCTTATTGTATTTTTTTAGATGTAAAAAATGGTGATTTCATTCAAAATATAAGTTGTCAGCTCAGTTTCCAATAATGGATTTTCATTAGTATCAATATATTATACCTAGTGAACTTGATGATAAAACCCAAGAATCATTTCAAGAATATATTTCAAACATAATTCCTAATTAATTTAAAACCATAATTTCCTAATCTTCATAATTATTTTTGTTGTTGATCAATTAATTTTCCACTTTTGTGGTCTCATCCTTATAATAGAGAATCTAAACCAGGATCCCTTTAGTTGTATTCATATGTGCTCCTCAAGTATCCAAACAATACTCTTGGTATTCTAGGTTCTCGCATAGAGAAACCAAGTTAAATTCATTTTCAACATTGAAAAAAATAAAAGAATATATCTTATTCTATCCTTTTCTTAAGATGTAGGAGGTATATTTTCTCTCTATCTTTTTGAGATAATTATTGAGAGGTTTAGTCTAAGGATTTAGAGAATTATCTTGAAAGAATTCATTATTCACAACAATTCTCACACTATCTAAAATTATATAATAAGGTCTTTATACTTTGGGTTAAATAATTGATGATTTCAAAAATTCACTTTTTCTAATTGTTTATTCCATGTAAACCAAATGTAAAATAATACTAATAATATTATTATATTCTCATGACATGAACTAAAATCATAGTCTAATAATTCATTTCCATAGTTCCCTTAACCCATCACTCCAATCAACCTTGAAATTTATTGGACCTTGGATAATAAATATTTAATTTAATTAATATTATTTTTCCAATAAATAAATAAATATTATATTTTTTTAAACCCATGAATAAATATGTATTATAATATCCACATAACTAAATAAATATTTATATGAATATATTTTGTAAAATAGTAAATAAATATTTATTTATTTATTACCTTTGTGGATAATAATCAAGAGATAAAATTAAACCTATATATTCTAAACATGAATATATGGTGAGTAAATTTATTATTAGATTCATGAAGTTATCTTCAAGTCACTTGAAATTCTCTCATTGGATGTTCATACTTTAATAGTTCACTTAAGCATGTTAGAACAACGACAATAGGAACCTTCAACATATGGGTCAACCACTATAAGTTGTCTTTACTTCTAATAGATGTTTTATAGACTGGTATTTGGGTGGGGTTAATTGTGTACCAGTTGGGGTGATTGAGTTAATAGAAGATTCAATTGAATGAATTAGTCAATTAATGGATGATAAAAAATTTTGGATGGAGGTGAAATCTATTTAAATTAAAATGAAACTCTGTATAAGGAGTTGGGGCCACTTGCTGAGGTACACTATACTGTATTATGAAAACTATGATGCTGGATTTCTTATGTACAATGTTTGTAAATCTTGTAATATTTGAAATATGAAATATTTTTAGTGTTATCCCATGGACATAGGATGAAATCCCAAACCACTTAAAATTAGTGCTCCTTCTTTGTTTTATCATTATTGTAATTCTTGTGTGTATATTTGAGTGTGTGTGTGATTTATATTTTGAGTGGTGATTATTATTTAGCATGAATTACTAATTTCAGTGCTCTAAGACATTATGGAAAGAGTTGGTTATTGAATTTATACAGTATTAAACTAAAGGTAGATACAAATTTACAATGAACTCAATGTTAAACCATCCAGTGTTTGTATCAATTTTTAGGCACATTCTTCCCCACAAGTGATATCATAGGTTACTCAGTTTGGATACGCTTAAAAACTCAGGTAACTTTATCACTTTTATCAAATTCATAATAATTTCATTTGGCCATACTATCATCAGAAGATATAGAAATTGATGAAGGAAAGGTTCAGATTAGTCAATTCAATAGAACAAAATTTAGTTTCTAGAAGATGCATATGGAGAACTATCTCATCTAGAAGGATCTTAAACTTCTTTAGGGTGATAAACCTGAAAATATGGACAAAGTAAAAAAAGAAAATTCTGGATAAAAAGTGATTTATTTAGTAATGATGACATTGGAATGGAATATGGCCTTCAATATTTGAGATAAGAAGACTAAAAATACTCTTATGGTGTCCTTGGTGGAGGTGTATGAAAATACAACATCCTTAAACAAATTTTTCTTGATGAGGATTTTGTTTATCTTGAGGCTATCAGAAGTAAAATAATTAGTAAATTATTTTAATGTTTTTAACATGATTAGAATTCCTCTCATGTCAGTGAAAGTTACTTTCAAAGATTATTTGTGGGTTATACTACTTATTTTATCTTTACCATAATCTTGGGATGGATTAGTTACAATGATAAGTATTTCCTATAGAATGTATGATGTTTTATTTGTGGATGTCTATAATTTTATCCCCAACGAGGATATCAAGAGAAGAGAGGTCCAAGTATCTTCTAGTAGTGTGGTTAATACTGATAAAATGAGATTCTCTGGATGTGGAATGGGATTATTCTTTGGTTTTAAAGTGTGAGACACATTCTAGGTGTCTAGATAAATATCATTTTATTTAAGTAATAGGAGGATGAATTATTTGGTACCACTTTCAATGATAGAGACTGCAAAGTGACTCATGGATCTATGTTTATAGCATAAGGAGTAAAGGATAAGGCCCTTTATCTTATTGAAAGTTCACATGGGAGTCAAATCGATACAATTTCATCCTCTAAAAATCAAAAGGTCTATCCTTATAGACTTGGTCAACTTAATGATAAGAACATAAAGGTTTTAGAAAGTAAGGGATCTTTGAATCTTGATCACAATACTCTTGAAATTTGTGAGAGATGCTTTCTTGGAATGAAAAAGAGGGCCTCATTCGATCAGAATAGATAAAATACCAAATCATATAAGTTTGATATTATTCACATTGATATCTGGCAGATTTAATTAGTTTAATATCTAGTAGATTATGATACTTTGAAACATTCATTGATGATTCTATGAGAAAGGTGTGGTTTTATTTTCTTAAAAATAAATCTAATGTGTTTAATGCCTATTATATAGCGGAAATACATGGTGGAGTTAGAAAGATATTAGAAATTGAAGTTCTAGAGATCTAATAATGGTGATTAATATAATGGTATTAACTTCTATAACTTATGTCAGGAGAAAGGAATTAGAATTGAGAGAATATTACCCGAAACTCTATAACATAATGGATTTTTAGAGAAGATGAACCAGACTTTGATAGAGATGAACAAATGCATGCATGTGTAATACGAAATTCCTAAGGCCATATGGGTAAACGAAATCAACACATTAGCATACTTGGTCAACAAATGTCTATCCTCTATAGTAGGATAATGACTACTGGAATAGATTCGGTCTAATAAGCTACTAGAAGTTTCACACCTCAAAATATTTAGTTGTATTACTTATGCTGTTGTTGATACAAAGTATATATAAAATCTAGAGGAAAATTCTAGATCCTATTTCCTCATATGGCATGGAAATGAATAGTTTGGTTACTCACTATAGAGTGATGATCAACAAAATATCATCAAAAGTTATAATGTACCATACTATTCATACATAAATGTTACATAATTATAGATAAATATTCAATAAATTTCACAATAATACACTCTTGAGGACCATAGAGATTTAGAGTCTTCATAAACTTTGATAAATAATCAAATGGCACATAAAATATCTATATCATTTCTGATTAAGTTCTTCACAACTATCACCCTTCATAGAAATATCATACTTAAAACCTTTCTCCAAAACCTAGGTAAGGGAAATACAAGAAAGGGTAAGCTCATATGATCAGTAAGGGTAAAAATAATAGATATCAATTAATGACCATAAGTGAGAATAATATAGGAATATTTTAATGATAACATGATCAATAATTATAATATCATACTCAATCATTCAAATATCTTTAATCATGAAACATGGTATCAAGTTTTTTCAAATAATTGACATAAGACATAAGAGTGTGGAATCATCAAAAATAAATCATGATCCATGAAAACATATCATAAGCATAAGACACAAGTTTTTGGAATTCACATAAGCATAGAAAATAATTTTGTTAGTTATGAATCACTATCAAGACTATCATAGTGGATTGAGTTAACTCCTCATTCCATCATTTCCTTAGTTATGGTTCACTCCCAAGACTATCTTATTATAAAAAGTCCCTTACTAAAATAGATTTAATACCTATTCCAGCCATTATTATCTCATGATATATCTTTATTTACCCAATGTATAGAGAGATACATAATTTTGGTCCCACCCATCACATAATGAAAACAATACATATGTGTTTTACAAGATCATAAAATATTAATTATATCATTAAATCACAACCCATGAAAATGATATAGTTTTCATAAACATTTCATTATCATAATAATAAAACATAAAAATAAAGAATAAATATGAAAACATTGGATCCTATCCCCAATAAATAATAATAAATATCAAAGGATTCTTTTATAGATAAAAATAATTTCAAAATATCATTAGAATATTTCTTGAGGAAAATAACCTTTTTATTTGAACTCACTTATTTAGAGTCATAAAATTTAAAAAATATTAAGGAATATATTTTCTTTGAAAATAACCAATAAAAAATATAAATTAATCTTCAAATAAAATATCATTCATGATAGTGGAGAAATTCTCTCATGCAGTGTTTGTCAAAATAAAAATTCATTTCACATTATCGGTAAAAATTCAGAAGCACCTTGTTCGATAAAAAAATGAAGATTCCTTTTAAAAAAATTAACAAAAAGTAAAAAATGTGTAAAAATTAATTTAATAAACCTTTTTTATAATATTAAAAAAATTCTTTAAAACATTTTAAATAAAATATCTACATGGAAGAAAATATTCCCGATCGAAGAGAAAAACATAGTCAGTTTTCCTTAAAATCATTCTTTTGATCTCTTAAGTACTTAAAGAGTGAAAAATGAAAGAAAAATAAGAATTATAAATTAATATCAATAGGGTAAAAAAATATAAGACTTTAGAGATATATATCATATAATTTCATCATCATAAAATGTAATCATAAACAACCTTGGTAAAAATGATATTGTAACATCAAACCCTTACATAAAGTCTATCTTGCTTCATAAGTTCTATAACCACCTATATAATAACTTTCAATTTATTATAAATCTATTAAAAACCATAATAATAACAATAATTCCACACCTGGTTTACTTATAACATCATATTACCCATTCATTAGAAATATTTCATCATCATCATAATCATTATTTTGGGCGTTAACTGCTTTATTTTTCATGCATATTTTAGTTCGGCAGTTATGGTCCCGACAATTTGATCATGTTTAATTCATATTAAGAATTCTAAAAATAATATAAATATATTATTTATTAATTTTATATATATTTATAACCATTTATATAAATCGATGATGAAAAATATATTACATCACTACGTGGAGATGGTAGTTCGTACGTACACATGAGTGACATTTCCATTTTTTGATGTATGGAAACAAACAATTGTAAATATTAGTTCATCTTTAAAAAAAATTATTATAACATAAATATCATATATAAGAATTAAATATATCATAATAACCAACCATGAATAATGGTGGTGGAAAAGGAGTCGTATCACTATGTGGAGGCAATATTCCACACATACACATGAGTGATACATTCATATACCATTGGATTGAGAAAATGTGGTAAATGAAGATTCCATCATCATAATAAATTTCACAGTAAAAAATGTGGTACAAAAATTTATTGAAGAAAACATATTTTTTTAAGTGTAAAATGATTTTACTAAAAATTGATTCCATATTTATTATGAATTAATCAATAAATTTTCATTAATAAAAAAATTAATAAATATTTTTCATAAAGTGATTATTAATATTAATACCTACCAATTTAATGGCTAGGTTATAATGGTTTACTATATCACAATTCATAAAGGCTCAGAGTTTTTTGTAAGGAAAGCTATAAAATACATCAATTTTTATTTCAAAGGAAATACATACAAAATTTTGAGGTGTTAGATTCTAAAACCCTCTTAAAATTAATTTCACCCTTGAAATTCTATTATTTTAGTAAAAAAATATGAGGATATATCTACCTCACAACATCCTCAAGTTCCCATGCAGCTTCCTTAATTTTCTAATTCATCCAAATAATTTTAACTAGCTGAGTAGTCTAGTTCTCTAGAAATTTATCTTTATGATCAAATATTTCTACAGGTTTTTCTTAATAGGAATGTTCATACTCTAATGATATAACATTTTAGATTATTACATTTAAAATATCAATTAAGTACTTTCTCATGAGAGATACATGGAACACATAATGAACTTGAGAGAGGCTTGGTGGGAGTTTTAAATGATAAGCTATAGTCCCTACTTGATCATGAATCATGAAGTAAAAAATACATATAGGTCTAAAATTTAAATTATTTATAAATATTATAACCTTATTCCCTGTAGAAATTCATAGAAGGACCTTCTCACCAACTTCAATTTTTTTATCTTACTGATAATTATCAGTATAACTTTTCCATCGACCCTCTACTACCTTGATATACTACTAAATAGATTAGAACTTCTCTACCATTTCCTCAACTAGATTAGGACCCAATATCTTTATTTCTCTAAATTAAACCTATTATGTTAGAGTTATTCACTTCTTTTTATATAGATATTCACAAGGATCCATCTGAATGCTTGATTGAAAGCTATTATTGTAAGAAAACTCGACTAGAGGAAGGTGTTAATTTAAAAATGTTTTAAATATAGTGAACATGATCTCAAAATATCGTCTAGGGTTTGAATTTTCCTCTCATACTAGCCATATTTTCAAGTTTGATAAGTATTATATAAGAAAAACCGTATATCTATATCTTTATAAAGACTTATCCAAAACTTCAAGTTAAAACTCAAATACCGATCAGATACAATACAATATGGAACCCCATGTAACCTTACCACTTCCCTAATTTATATCATGGAAATATGATCAATAGATAAATATTATCTGATAGAAATAAAGTGTGTTGGATTCATAAGGTGATAAATTACTACCCAAATAGCAGTATGGCCTTTAGATGTTTTGGGGAGTCTAAAAAAGAAATCCATGGTGATGTTTTCTCATATCCATTCTGTTATGAGTAATTGTTGTAATATCACCTTAGAAAATTGTCTCTAAACCTTAAATTATTGGAATACCAAGAACTGAGATAAAAAAAATTAAAAATATCATAGTTTATGTTGTCCCACCAGAAATACTCTTTTATATCTCCATACATCTTTGTACTTATAGGATTAATAAAAAACTACGAGCTATGAGTTTATTCCAACAGTTTCTTACTTAGGTCTGGTATTTATGAGATACATACCCAATTATTAAACCTTATCATTACATCACAATCAATTTTAAACTCAATAAAAATTTTCACCATATTTTATAGAATATCTTCATCCTCATTTTTCACCATTTTAATCTTTACATGGATATATGGTTGAACACTCATTTGAGAAAGAAAAAATTCCCCCTTCCTTTAATATTTAAATTTAAATCCTTTAAAAATATATAAATATTATATCATTTGTGATCCTCATCATAGATAATATGGTATGATCCTTTCAACTCAAAGAATCAACCACCTTGTTCACTTTTCTAGGTTGGTAGTGTATTGAATAGTCATAATATTTAATAAAATCCAACCATATTATTTGGTGTCTATTCAAATCTTTATGGGTGAATATATGATTTAATTTTTTTTGATCAATATATGTGTCACAAATTTCTTCAAAAATATAATGGTTCCATATATTTAGTGAAAATATTATAACAACTTAATCCAAATCCTAGGTCAACTAATTTTTCTCATGAACCTTCAATTGGTGTGATGCATAAGCTATCACCATATCATTATATATGATAACACATCCCAAACCTTTATTTTATGAATCACCATAAATTAAAAACCTTTCTCCACTATAGGATAGTATGATCACATTACTGACCAACCTTCTCTTCAGTTACTTGGAATTTTCTTCACAATCATTAGTCTAAAGGAACTTAAGTCCTTTATAAGTTAAAGTGGTGAATCGATTATATAGTCATGATAAATCCTTCACAAAGCATCGATAATATCCATCCAATCCTATAAAACTATAGATCTATATCATGGTGGTTGTTCTCAGCCAATGTTATATAACATCCATCTTTAATAGATCCACCTATCTACAATCTCTTGAGATTATATGACCCAAAAAATGAAACTTTTTATATATAAAATTTACAATTGGTATTTTTTCATACAAATTATCTTTCCTTAAGGTCTTTAGAACAAACCTCAAGTGATCTCCATTCTTTTACTTACTCTTGGAACATATAATAATATCTTCTATAAAGACAATAAAAAATTTATCAAGGTAATCATAAAGAATATATTTATTAAATCCATAAAGATAGTTGGGTAATTAATAATACTAAATGGAATTATTATAAATTCATAGTGTCTATACCTCAATCAGAAGGTTGACTTGGGTATGTCTTCAAATTTTAACCCCAACTGATAGTATCCAAATCAAAGATAAATATTGGAAAAATATTTACCTTCTCATAATTGATCAAAAAACCATAAATATGGGTCATATTATACTTATTATTGATCATGATATTGTTAAGTTCCTAATAATAAAAGCATAGTCACATCGATACATATTTCTTCTTAAAAAATAGTATATGTGTGCTTCATGGTGACACACGTGGCCGAATGAATCCCTTATAAAAATATTACTAGATTTTATTCTTTAATTATAAAAACTCAATTGAGGCTATTATATGTGGATTCATCCAAATATGTGTAGCACCAAGTATGAGTTCTATTAAAAACATAATTTCATGATTTTGAGGAAGACTAGGAAACTCTTTCTGAAAGACATCAAAAAAAAATCTCATTCAATTGGCATATCATTGATGTTGAGTTTCTCCCCAACCATTTGAGACTAATACCCATTTTAAATAGGAATAAAGACCCATTTAAATGATGTAATTTCCATTTTAATTTTAAATTTATTCTCGCATCGATAGAAAATCATAGTTTGGTTTGGAATATCAAACATGACTTCTTGTCCTCAACAATCAATATGGAATTTATATAGAGGAATCCAATTCATAACCAAAATCACATAAAATTCAACTAGAGGAAGAATAATAATATTTTTAGGAAGAAAATTCCCGTAAAATTTATTTCGGGAAGATTCATAGACTTGAGATGTGATCATTGTACCATTAGGCTTTTTTACTGCTATTTTGGCATCTAATCATTAAGGATGTGAATAAAAATTCTTTAATACTTTTCCTAATATATAATAATTATTATAAATAATATCAAATAGGGTAATTCAATACTTGATCATAATTATAACCACCTCAAAATAACCGTTCTAACTTAAACCCCTTACTAAAACAAAAATGGTTTAAAAGTCCACAAAACATCATTAATCAGAGTGATTAATCAAGAATAATAAATCATAGTATCTCAAAATATTGACACATTATTTTCAATCTACGACACCTTAAGTTTAAAAAAGGTCATCCATTTTTATCCTCTTTTCAAATCTTTCATAATGTATCTTATTAAAAATGCTAATTAACCTAATAATATCGTCTGAGAGTGTAAAAATATGTGCACAGTATGTGACCGTTCACCATGAAGTAGAATGATAACCAACATATACTAAACCAAATTATTTTGGGTTTATTATCCCTAGATGAATCTATTTCAAAATCACATCCACTTATAGTATCCCAATAATTTTTTATTTTCTTATAGAAACCACACTCCTTTATTTACCATAACATAGTATGTTATCCTATACTTAGTATTATCCTAAGGGTTATCACTAAAGTTTCCTCATCCTAGTTTCCAAAAGTTACTAAACCTTTCCTATGATACCAACTATAGTAACCCATACTTTTCATACATAAATATTAAATAATTTTTTTATGAATATCCAATACATTTCAAAAAAATACATGTATGAGGATGGTATAAGTTTAGTGTATTTAGAAATTGATATTCATAAACAAATCATGCATAAAATATATGTATCATTTTTGATTAAGTTCTTCACAACTAGGACCCTTCTTAGACATATCATAATTAAAACCTTTCTTCATAAAACAAGTATGGGAAACATAAGAAATGGTGAGCTCATATGATTAGTATAGATAAATATTTGAGGTATCAATTAATGATCATAAGTGATCATAAGATAAACATAAGTGTATGATAATATTATCAAGATTTACAATAATCATAATCAATCAGTCAAAGATATTTAATCATGAAACATGGAGTAAGGTTTTTCCAAACAAATGACATAATAAATAATATTGAAAAATCATAAATAATAAACCATGAGACATGAAAAAATATAATAATCATAAAAAATAAGTTTTTGGCATGAAAATAATCATAGGAAATTATTTCCATAGTCATGGATCACTGCCCAAACTATCATAGAGGATTGTTTTCACTCACCATTCCATCATTTTATTAGTGAAGGTTCACTCCCATGACTATATTATTGTAAAAAGTACATTATTTAATTGGGTTAAATCCCCATTAAATTCTTTATTATCACATTATATATATTTATTTTCTTAATTCATTTGAGATATATAATTTTGGACTAACCCATAATATAATAAAAATAATACATATGTGTTCCAGAAGATCATAAAAGATTCATCATACCACCAAATCATACACCATGTAAAGGATATAGGTTTCATTAACATTTAATTATCATAATATTAAACCATCGAGAGAAATAATAAATATGGTAACTTTAAATCATATCCCCATTAAATCATAAGAAACATTAAAGGATATTATTATAGATAAAAATACCATTAAAAGGTCACTAGAATATTTCTTGAGGAATGTATCCCTTTTTTTGAAATCACTTATTTAGAATAAAAAAATTTATAAAATATTGAAGAATTCATTTTATTTGAAAAAAAAACTAAGGAAAATTATAAATAAAACTTAAAATAAAATGTTATTCATCATGGTGGATAAATTCATTCATATAGTGTATATTAAAACAACAATTCTTTTTAGATTATCGGTAAAAATTAAAAATCACCTTGTTTGAAAAATGATAGGAAAATTCCATTAAAAAAATTTAGAAATTAATTTTTTTTTGAAAATTAAGTTAATAAATATTTTTATAATAATAAAAACATTATTGAAAATATTTTGAAAAAAATATGGACATGGAATAAAAGATTCTCGGTTGAAGAGAAAAACATGGTAGACTTTCCTTAAAAACATTATTTTAGTATCTTGAGTACTTAAAGAGAGTAAAATGAAAATAAAAAAAATCTCAAGAAATAATAATAGAATAAAAAATTAAATAGTACTTTGGATAGATATATCATATAATTTCATCATTAAAATATTTAATCATAAACAATCTTGGTAAAAATGAGATTGTAACTTAAAACACTTACCTCAAGTTCATCTTGATTCGTAAGATCCATTTCCTCATGTATAATAAATTTAAATTTATTATACATATATATTATATATATAATCATACCTATAATACCATAAATGTTTTACTTAACATCTTATCATCCGTTCATTAATAATCTTCCATTATCACCATCATTTTGGGTGCTAACTACTTTGTTTTTCATGCATGTTTTAGTTTGATGGTTATGATCCTTGCACATTGATCATAGTTAATTAATATAATTTGTTTTAATAATGATAAAAATATCATATTTATTACCATTAATATAAATAAATTATGAAAAATTAATTACATCACTATGTAGAGATGGTAGTCTGTTTGTATGCGTGAGTGAAATTTTCATTTTTCGATGGATGGTAAAAAATAAAGAAAATAATTAATTAATCTTTATATAATCATTATTATAACATAAATATAATATATAACCATTTAATCTACCATAATAACAAACCTTTGATGATGGTGGTGGAAAATTATTTGAATCGCTACAAGGAGGCGGTAGTCTACACGTACACACTAGCGATATCTTCATCTCCCATTGGATTGAGAATATGTGTTAAATGGTTCTATCGTCATAATAATAAAATATTATTATATCTATGATACTTTTTTAATCATTTTTTATGGACACAATAATTTTATAGGATTTATAATAACAAATTAAATTGATAGAGCTTGGTTAAAATCTTTACCACTTCTTTGAAGAACCCCAATTGGATTACTCCTTAAGAATTGAAGGATTGATCTTAGAAGAATACCATAAGATATAGGAAAAAGGGAAAGATTCTATAAAGGTTTTTTATTTTTAATTTTCTATGATATAATTCTAAAATGGTGTTAATAAGGGACAAGAATAGGTTCCCTTTTATAAGTGAGGGGAGGGACACACATGGAGTTTCTTAAAATATTTCAATGATTTAAGGTCTCTTTCATGGTAAAGTGCCTAAAATGGATAGATATTATAATTAATGATAATATAAGGTTTAAATATACTAATAAAATATTAATTTTATATGTGTGGGTGGAAATAATACTCTTATATCATGGTTTAATCCCCGATAAACCTATTTTAACCTTAACTATGATAATATTTTGTTTTTGTTTTTACTATTCACCATGAAACAAAAATTAAGTTAACCATATTAAATTATATTAATTATTATGATTTAAAATATGGATTCTATTTTAATAAATTCAATTTCTATAAGTGGTAGAATTTAATTTTGATTAAGCGCGCAAACACTAATGAAAACTCATTTTCGTCAAATGAATTTTTAATTATTAAACTAATTTTACTTCCATCCCTAGAATTGTAAAAACCATAAAATTAATGTTAAAATAATAAATTGAATATATTATATATTAATTCCCTTAAACCCGTTAATCAAAATATATTAAATAAATTTATTAAGATAAAAACACATTTCACATAAAAAACAGTTTTTTAGAAAAATGTGTTTTTAAAACCAAAAACTAACTTATACCAAAATGAAGTATAATAATGAATCATAAGTAATTAATTATATTTTTTATAATTAAATTATACTTAGGTTAATTTAAGATATAATTTAAAACATAAAGGTACATTTACTTTAAAAGAAATTATTTTTCTATAAAAGTCTGAATTTTTCACTATTCATTGAAAATATAAATATTTTTAGAAAAATCTGAAAACTTAACCATAATATAATATTGAAATAGTGATTTTAAAAATGATATTAATTTTCTAAAATAAAATTTATAAAAATTGTAGAAATTAATTATAAATTTCATGTGAAAAAATGTGATAAAAATAATTTTTGAGAAAACATATTTTGGAAGTGTAAAAAGAATTTAATAAAAATTGAGTACTTATTTATTATGAAATTTTAATGAATATATTTTTTCCTTGCAATATTTTTTAATATTTTAAGGAATATTTTCAATTCTAGGTTCTAAGTTAACATGAGATTCCGGGGCCTGGAGAGGCCTGATATTGATATAATAAAAACATAAAATATATTATATCATGTACGAGTAGTCTTTAAGAAACAATTGAATAAAAAAAGAATCATTGGATGAGAAATATGAGGTCATGTTTGATTCAAAAATGTAGGGTTTACCCTAAGCATGATCTAAAATTTGTCGACGTCGGACATTGGGTTAAGGCAGCCATTGGCAGGTGAGTTAATTGAATTAATAAATTTATTCAATAGCCCTAAAACTAAAAAAACTCTATAAATAAATTATTATTTTTTATAGGGTTATATGTATACCCTTGAGAGGATTAGATATGGGGAGAAACCATTCTCTATTTGTGGACTGAGATTGGGATCAGAAAACAGTGACGAATGAATCTAGGTGAACCATGAGACAGATGAAGAAAACAACAGATCTTCTTCTATATCACTAGAAGACATTTTTTTCATCAATTATCAATCCATAATCAAGGAAGGTATCATTTTTTTAGTTTTTCCCATTCTATTGATAATCATGGATTTTTATATTTTCTTTATATTGATCTAGGATTACCCATCCTTCGCATGATCCCATTTAGTAAATTGAATTGTTTAAATCAATTTATATTCATTATTCCATGATTCACCCATGATTTCCACATATATTAATCATTTTACATGATTGTAATGGCCAATTATGGATTCAAATTGTTAGTATGATTTTCCCCCACTGTTATTCTTTTTCTTCATCATTGTCCTACAGGGTCGTGATTCAACATTTCAATGCGGTTTCAAGTGTGATCAAACCCCCAGATTCATGGAGGTTTTGTGAATGATGTATGGATTATAAATATTTTGATGTATCAAGGTATTTTTTGTGATTTGTGTGATAGGTTTTTGGATATCAGACCTGAATTAGTGAAGGGAAGTGACGAGAGGTTCTACGGCTTCACATGGTGGATTAGATTATCAATTAATAGCCACTAGAGGATGGATATTGATGCTCAGTGATGAACCCCTATATTTTGGGTGGTAAAATACTAATATTTGTAGTAAAGATGGAGAATCTAGGATCTGTGTGAAGAAATTTAGTTTTCTATAAATTTCCCAACTACATATTGTGTAATGCGAAAGAACACAAGCCATGTAATTCAGTTTCTACGATGGATAGGGTTTTTGATTGAGATAAGGATCACACACTATGTGTCCAAGACCACATGCCTTATGACACTACCCAGGTATCCAAGACATGTGATAGTTGTACACGACCCAGGACCCTGGGTTTTCTGACATGCCATGTTACCTTGGTGACATGGTGTGTGACTATGAATGGCCATCCAAGCCATGTTCTAGGTGTAAAAACCTAGGTCCCTAAGTATAAATACTTTCTGTGTCCCCATATGGACATGCCATGTAGTGTGACATGGCTTCCTAAGCCACATCTAGGGGTGAACATTCCCAAGTGATGAGGTGAGGTCCCACATCATGTGGCCCCATGTACATGCCATGTACTTCTCTCTGAAGCTTATAACTTTTGTATATCCTTCTTTAGGACATAGATGTTGGTCCATGAGTAGTGTATCCTAAGTAGTTTTCCACATAGAACGTGATGTTAGCCTTCATAATGGATTTTGAGATTCCGTACATAAGTTTTTGTTAGTGTGATGCTTCTTCTGGTGATGATTGAATGATAACAGTGATCAGGTAGGATCATTAGGGATATTCTAGGGTTGTAAACCCCCACCCTATTATAATAGGGTGTGGGACCCCTATAATCTCTACATATCTTGAGTGGAACCCCCCTATTTCACCAAGGCACATGTATTCTATTTCCCTATCAAGTGGCACCCCATTTCAAACTAGGGTGTGAGTCCTCTATCTACTAAGTAGAATCCTTATCACACCAGGGCATGTGTACTCTATCTACCTATCAAGTGGAACCCCCTATTGTACCATGGTGAAGATACTCTACCTACCAAGTGGAACCCCCAAATGAACCAGGTCACGTGTTCTTTATCTACTGAGTGGAACCTCCTGTCACACCAGGGCACTGGTCCTCTATCTACTAATTGGTACCCCCTATCACACTAGAGTATGGGTCATTTATCTACTAAGTGGAACCCCTATCACACTAAGGGTGTGACTACTGTATTGTATATTATTCCCCCTCTACAGTATAGAATAGTGGTGATTTGTGGGTCCTCCTTATGGTTTCTTTTATAGAATTACATGACATTCAACACTGAAGATGGACCCTTGAAGATATAGGGTGAATCATTATTCTTTATTTGGATTTGGAGATGGATATCCCCTTCATATCTTATTTGGTATTCTTTTTTATCATATCTCGGTTATTATTGTTTTTTCTTAGGTTCAAATTGAAAAGTATTTATGGGTTGAGTAGACTATTATTTTATATTTTTATTACTCCATTTGTGGCTTTTGGGGTATCCTACTAGGAATATATATAATCACCCCTACATAGGATTTACCCACACATTTCATGTCTTGTTCAGATGAAATATATATTAGAGTTGATGTCGCTGGAGATTAGTGATTCTAGGGTACATTGATCATGTTTTGTGGTGAGTTTTGCAGATCAGGATCTGTGCTCTCTTTATATTTTTTATAGTTATTGTCAGGTTAGAACATTATTTTTGGTGAGGTGTGTATTTTTCCCTTTTATTCTTTGGTTTATTTTTTCATACTTTAATGTATTACCTAGATATTTTTTATACTTGTTTATACTCTAGATGTTGTTGTTTTATTTATTCCTCTACACCTTCACATGGATATGGTTGTTTAAGTGCATAATTATACTTAGGATAAGGCCTCACATTTTATTTATTCCTTCTCAATGATTTTCTTCATCCCATTTCCTATTGGAGGTAGGCTTGGGGTCATCACACTTGACTTGACGCCTAAAAAAAGAGACATGGTTGGTTAGGCTATGACAGAGTGGTATCAATGGTGGTTCATCCTTTGGTCGGTAGTTGAGTTGGACCCATGAAGAGGATTGTATAGAAACTTAGGGAAAAAATGTCAGAGTGTTTTGAGTGCATCTTTTAGGCCATGGAACCCAATGTTATTATGGAAACCAATATATATGTTCACCAGGACTTTTACTATCTTCTTATTTACTTGACAAACTAAAACATTAGTTTTTAAGAATAAATGATACATGCATCATATAATATTGATCCCTTTGAATGTACTTATTAAGTCATCTCCCCAGATATTCTATTTTATCATGGTACATCTTGAAAACTTTCAAGATGAATCCATGATGATAGTGAGTTAGGATTTCAAGATATTGTCGTAATGATGACTGGTTGAGTGATGTGGCCATATTTTAGGGACCAATTCATGAGGCATTTTCTCTAGGGGTACTGAGTAGTACTACCACCTATTGAAAAATTTATGGACTCACCTCCATGGTACAAGTGGATGATCATCCACATATTGTGTAGTTAATGTATCCAATAGGATAGGTTGATGGTATTAATAGTCTTAGAATGTTTCAAGAGTTTTAGTGAAAAATACCTATGAGGTTTTTTTCACATCTATCCAGACCCTCAGGTAGTGAAGGATTGGATCGAGGTAGTGGTCTGGGATTTTTTTGTGTTGTGTAGACCATGATCGATCAGATGGTTTCTCTCATAACCAGTCTTCTTCATGGAGTAGCCTCTAGTTCTAGTAGTACCATTTGATGAAACAATAATGTTTATTGAGCTTATCAAGTTGAAAATATAGATATCTACAAATAATTTCAGTGATCCAGACCCCCATTCTCATGTGGTAGAGGACTGGCATGAGCCTATGGTGTGAAATTACTTATTATATAGGACCACTGTTGGTGGTGGTCCTGGTAGTGATACTTCTCTCAGGTGAAGCATGGTTTTGGTAGGGAAATGTTTTGGTGTCTCTTTATGTGGACTTGGGAATACAAGTAAAAGGGTCACTTCCCCCACCAAGATGTGTTATTTTGATGCGATTTAAAACTGTGTGAGAGATTCAGTTCCTCCTAAATTGGATAGTGTAAAGGTGTGGTGTATGAGTTCCTTTGAATTGTATTTTTGAGTTCATTTTGATGTGATAAGGTGTTATAGTGGGCCCTGGTTAATGAGGAAATGAAGGAAAGAGGAAATATGGATTCATGTAAAAGAGGCTTATGACCCTGAAGCTCTAGGTCTGATCAAGGTACGACCTATACTTCTTTGCTGTGGTTTCAGTTTCAATGCATGGTCGTAATACACTTTTCCTTGGACTTAGAACCTTTTAAATTCCTAGAAATACCAATGAAGCCTTTTATCTCAACCCTCGTGTTCAGAGGATCATGTGGATGGTATTAGTGATCACACACTTCTATAAATAGTGTGTCAGAACTCTGAGAGGAGGAATAGCCTTGCATGGAATCCTCCCATAGAATATAGTGAGGCCCTATGAAGTTTTCCTTGGAATGGATTAGTTTATTACTTTCCATACCAGTGAGGGTTATATTATACCCAAGGTGGTGTTATGTAATTTTCATTCATGGATGAGAAGGAATAACATGAAAAAAAGGATGATCTTATGTGTAAGAGGATACAATCAATTCCTTATTATTTTGATAGTATAATCCTTATAGAAATGGATGCTATAAGATTTCAATTCTTGTGATGTGGGAGAGGCATGAGGATGTCTTCCTCGAGGATGTGCCTGGTTTACCTCCCCATCGAGTGTCTGGTTTTATAGACTTTCACTAGGGATGACTTTATATATATGCTATCATATTGGATGACCCCATGTAGCTATGAGAGATGAAGGTGGAGTTTGGGAGTCTATAGATTAGTGGATTTTTAGACCCAATTTCCTCACCTAGGAAGCCCTATGTTGTTCACCTAATAGGTGGATTAGAGTTTGAGGTTAGGTGTGGAGTGACTATCAAGAGGAAGTATCCACCACTGAGAACCAATTACTTCTTCGACTAGTCGTTAGAGGCAAAGTGGATCTCATAGTTTGACCTCAATATAGGTTATAAATAGCTCCCAGTTAGAGAGGAGGATGTATTGAAGGAGGATTCATAAAGTCTCTATAGTTTCATTGGGTTCATGGTGATAACTTTCAGCATGTTGGATTCCGCATAAATTTTTGTGATACTTATGAACCAAATCCTTAACCCTTCTTGGATCAATTCATGTTAGTATCCTTTGAAGGCATGCTTGTGTACTCAATTTTAGAACTGGAGCATATAAGACACTGAAGGATGGTTCTAGACAATCTTTGGGAGTACCATACTTATGGGAATCTCTCTTGAATACAATTATATATTTGATAAGTAAAATTCTTTTGATATTTCTTATTATACATGGGTGTGATAGGATACCCAACAATGGATGAATTTTTTCTACCTTGAGGGTGGCCTAAAGGCATGGCCGTGGTAGTAGATACTTACAGTGAAGCTTTTTTCACTATTTTTGAGTGAGGTGTAAAAGTATTTGAACACTTTGTAGTCGACCATAAAGGTTAAAGAAGGTGAAACATACCTCTGGTTGGTGGTTTTTATCCCACCTCTTTTACAACATATTAGGGAGAATCAATTTGGAGATACCAACTATGAGATATTTCATGAACAAATATCCACTGCACATGATGTTGATAGATTTTTTGAATGTGGGGAGTACATCATTCTTATTTGAGGATAGATATTGACACTATCTATGTTGTGGGAGGAGGTGCTATGGAGGTTTTCCCCATGGTAGTACCTCTAGGATAGGTGAGGATGTACCAAAATCCTTTTTCATCAGTTTGGGTAACCAAGGATGTTGTATCATGTTCCTAAGTTTATCTCTTAATGCCTACCTCTCAATAGGTTAAGGATGAGTTTCCATATGGAAATAGAAATGGGAAGGTGTATTTCTGGTTTTCATGATGGATCTTACAATATTAGTGAGAGATAACAATTATATATTGGCGATTTTAGACCAACTCATGAAGTTAACCCACTTCCTAACCATCCAAGAGTAGAGCTTAGTGGAGATTTTAGGATGCCTATGCTTGCAAGAGGTAGTATGACTTCATGAAATTACCTAGACGATTGTTTCAGATCATGATTCTCACTTTACTTTGTAACACCCCAACCCCAGTTACCCAAATTCAATGAATTATTTTAATACATTGTCATGATTACAAGGAATCAAGTCCTGAAGGACTGATCAATTTAGCAGCCTTGGAAAATAGATTACATACATGAACGTTACATTACATTATAAAATAAAAAAACAACAACATTTTATCCATTGACCACATTCATACCCCTTAGACTATCCCTATAGGTCATTCATAATACACTTCTTAGAAATCCTGGGAAAATAAAACATAAGAAATGGGTGAGCTCGGATTCTCATTAAGGGTAAACAATTTAGTGAAAGATAACATAAACAATAGACATGGTGAATAATTGAAAACACATGCCTTTACAAATAATAATCATGACCACTTTATGGAAAAAATATTAGATGAGTAAATAATGCCATAATAAAACATAGTCATGGGTATTCTACTAGTCGAATAACCACATGAACCATCAATATTATTTTCATAATGAGGGAATGTATAATTCCAGACATTCTGAAACATTTTTTCAAGGCCTTGGCCAAGACGTCTAAAAATGATTTAGGCCTCGGCCAAAACCATATTTATATAAAATTGGGAAATGCCTTAGCCAACCATGTCTAATTGTCTCATGAGACCTACCGATGCATCGAGGAGCTATAGCAGGCTCCACCCGTCACTTACTATGTCCAATACATTCCTCATATGAAAAGGTTGAAACATAACATAAACATTCATAGTAGAACTAGTATACAAAATGTCAATACTTTAACCAGAAACCATGAATGGTATAAAAATAACACATCCAAAATCAAACATATCACAAAACCTTCAATAAAGTATAGAAGATTTGTATCATAATAAATCAACTTCAAACAAGTTTAAAATATATCAAAGTATGTTGACATAGATGTAAATGATTTGTAAAACTCTTTTAGAGAAATATCCCTTTCTCATGAAAACATTTAAAAGTCACACAATTTATAAAGGAATACATTTAAAGATATTTTTGAATCAAAGTGTCCCATACCATTTTGAAACTTTTGAAAGGAATTAACATTTTAAAAACATTCATGTCCTTATAGATAAACTCTTAAAAACCATTTTGAAAACATGAACATTAATGAGAATGATTTCAAAGAAGAAATATTTAAAACATTTAAAATGATATTTTAGTAAAAAAGTCCCTTAAAAGAATCCCTTTGAAAACTCTTTCATGAAATATGTACATGGATAATAAATATTTCCCAGTAAAAACTTACCTATAAACAATCTTGAATAATAATGAGATTGAGGAATTAACCCTTACCAATTTGGTAACTTACGAAACATACACCCCGTGAAAGAATTATCATACAATGAAGATGTAAATATACATAAATTAAAGTGTATTACACAAAAAAAACAATTATGGGTAGTATATAAACCACACAAAAGGAAATAGTGGAAATATAGCATGAATCTCGCGGGAATAAGGAGTGATATGAAAAACCCTTACCAATTTGGTAACTTACAAAACATAAAACCCATAAAATAAGGATAATAAAATGAAGTTGTAAATAACCATAAATTTAATTATATTACATAATGAATACAATCTTGGGTAGTACATACACCACACAAAAATAAATAGTGGAAACTATAGCATGAATCTCACAGGAATAAAAAGTGAGATGAAAACCCCTTATCACATTGTAATCAACTGAGTCATTTGAACAAAAGTTAATAACCAAAAAATGAATCACAGAATACCATGAATGTAAATAGAATCATGATAATATATATAAAATGGTAGTATACAATACACTATATACAATAAATAAGTGGCAAACAATGAAAATCTCACAGAATTAAAAGTGAGATAAGAAACCCCTTACCTTGAACTTTTCATTAGTCGAGGGTACGTTTAACCTCTTATATAAAGACCTAAGTATGTTATTAAATTATACCAGAACCATATTAATATTTATGATACCATACATTATTAATTTATGACTTTATACTACCCATTTAATAATAATTTCCATGTTAAATTAACATTTCAGGTAATAATCACTTTCTTTATCGTAGGTGTTTTAAATTGTTACTCTTGATTGTATCACTTAGATCATGATTTAAATACTTCCAGAATATAAAAAATGATTTATATATAATATATATTTAGAATATAAATATGTATAATAGACATATATATGAAATGGAAAACACCATTTATGGAGATGGTAGGCTGTACGTACGCATAAATGATGTTTCCATTTTCATATCGTATTGAACAGAACTAAGTGAATAAGATATATGTAAGTATATATATATATATATATATATATATATCTCCAGTAGCATTATTATGTCATATATTATATACTTATTAATTATATGTATTTTATAATCATTGTTGAATAGTGAATGTGGAAATGAATCTCATCGCGTCGTGGAGACGGTTATCCGTAACTACGCACGAGTGGAAATATCATTATATTGATGATGAAATCGTATGTAATTGGATGGTATATCAAATATAAATAATAATTAACATGTTATATTTATTATTTACGTTAGTTATACTCATTATTATACCCATCCAAATAATTAAGTGTTTGAATAACAAACTACACCACAAAGCGGACACGGTAATCCGTACGTACACACGTATGGTGACTTTGTCATTTATAGGATGGATAGAATAATGAATATGGTTGTAACATTTTTATAATAAAATAAAAGTATATATAATATACTGTAATTATTATTTTATAATGGAAGCAACAAAGAAAGAGGAAGTGGAAGAAGAAAAGAACTTGAAAAATGTGATGAAATATTTACCTCTTCATTGGATTCTTCCTGTTGATTTGATCAAAAGGGATCCTTAGGTTGACTTTATGACCAAAGAAATGCCTCTAGGATGAAGGAATGAAATTTTGGATGATATTTTGTCAGGGGTTGGCCGAGCCAAATGTCTTTGGAGGTGTGAAATTAAGATAATGAGAAGTACCCTTTTATAAGAGGGGTGAGGGTCACTTTAATAAAAGCTTGAAATATTATTTTATAATAAAAAAAATTTTGGTTTCTAATGGCTCAAAAATGATTTATTTATAGGCTAAGGTGGTTATGGGTCTAAAACCACTCAAATAATAGGTTTTATACAAGTTTAGGTCACCATATTAACCTTATCTTTTAGACTTAACTATTAGGTAAATATATTAACTTTTATAGTGTCTTCTTGTATTCTAACATTATATGGTTAATAAACTTTCTCTAAAATTCCAAGATAACCTCAAGTGGTTCATTAATGAAATATATAATATTATTTAATACCTTTGTACGAACCTTATATTTTAAGGAATATTATATAATTTAATAATATAATATTTGTTTTAAAAACTCATTTATGTCAATTTTGGAACTATTTAGTATTTGTTTTTTTTGAAAGTCATCACAACTTTATTACTTCTAAAAAGATACATTTAATCAACCCTAACATGTAATAATCACCTATAAAATTTGTGGATGTCTTAAAAACTTTGAAATTATATTTATTTTAATATTTATTTTACCATTTATTTGATTCTTTCATTAATAATAAAATTACTGCATCATCATTGTGTCATAAATAAAATTAATTATTTAATGTCTAAAAATTATAAATAAAATACCATTATGTAGTAAATATTTTTTATCTTTATAATGAATATTTATAGTCTAATTTATCTTATGTATAACCCTATATTAAAAATGGTTTAGTTAATAAACTTTGAATTTAACACTTTTAACTCTTATTTGAATAAAATAATAATAAATGTCCTAATCTAATCCAAGCGGACCTAAAGGATCATATTTTATTACTAAGGTTGTTTTTTGTCAAATTAAACTTGTCCAATAGAATTAGAAGATGTGTTATGATAATTATAATAATATTTTTACCCTTAATTACCATATTAACTTTTAACCGTGGTAAATAAGTCAAAAGTTACTATACAACAAAAATTATTTTCTTCTTATTGAACCAAATTTTACTTATTTATGTCGACCATGTCTCTTGGATTTTTGAAATTCAACTCACAAAAGTGGTAAAATTAAGTTTTCTGGAAATTTTTAACTGCTCCTAGAAGGTGGGTAAAAGGCGGTAAAAAGTTCAATAAAATTTTATATATCTAAACTTATTATAAAATGAATCCAATGAATTACATTGAACATATATAGGTATTATATTTCTATTTTCACTTAAAATAAATTTAAATAGAGTAAATAATTATTTAAATAAAAAGTCGGTTTTAAATAATAACATAGTGTTTTTCACTATTCATCAAAAATTGAATGTTTTCAGAAAAATACAAAAAATTCACCCTAAGCTAATTTTTATATTCTGAATTCAAAAATGAAGTATATTTTACCAAATTAAAAACATATAAGTTTCATTTATTAATTTAAAATTAATTCCCATTGTCAAAACCAAAATGCGGGTTTTTTTAAAAAGAAAAAAGTATCCAAAGATTGACATGTGTTTATGTAAAATTTATATGTGAAATTACTTATAATGACCTATATTTTATTAAATGATAAAAATATAATATAATTATATTTCAAAACCATTAAAATTGATAATTTAACACTATAAATTATTTCGATTAAAAAAGTTATTTTCAATTAAAACATAGTATTTGTCAAAATATGAAAGTTATCAAAAAAGTATCAAAAATTTATAAAAACTAAATTTTTATGTCCCTCTTATAAATAAGAACTTAATTTAATTAAATTGAATATAAAATTTTCAAATATTGGTTTTAAAATGGGCTATCCATTAAAATGTGGTAGAAATTCATTTTTTGAAAAATACTCATTTTATTTGAAAAATGAATTTGTTCTTATATTATGTCTAAGAAACATATAATATGGATGTTAAAATTATATAGAGTATATAATATTGAAATTTGCAGTCAATACTATTCATAACTGCTTTTTGAATGGTTAGTTTAATATGTTTTGGTGCGCTCGAACTCGGTGTTGCGTGTAGCGCAAGCTATTTAATTATTTTAATGAGATAACGTACTATGAAATCTTGGGGTGTTACATTCTCCCCTCCTTCAATAAATTGCATTCTCGCAATTTGAAATTGTTCTTCGAAAATAAATGGTTAAAAATAGAAAAAATACCATTGTGGAAAACCCACATCAGAAATTGGTTTAATAAAATTTACTCTTAATAAGAGGGAAAGGGAAATGAAAAAGTTACCACCAAATTATGATCTCGATTAGGAGAACATTGGTGGAAATTAGAGAAACATAATTGGAGGAAAAACATAAATATTTATAGGGAGTGATTGAGGTCATCAATCACAAACAAGTGTAAAATTGAGGGCCTCAAAACCATCAATCTATGATGATTTAAAATATCATTAGTTCAAAAAAACATAAGGTATTAGGATAACACATTTTTAGGTTTAATATCCCTTAAATAAAGTTTAAGAATTGATTTCATCACAGAATAAGATAAAAAATATACTTGACAAGTAGAGTTCCATCCTTTAACTAATTTCTACCATAAACTCATATTTCACTATAAAAGATAATAGAACATAAAAATATTCTATTTATCCTAATCGTATATGGTTCAAAAAAAATGAATTTATAATTCATATATCAGGCCTTTAAAAAAACAAAATTATACAATCTAGGACATCACATAGGCCAGTGGTAGGTGATGCACCCTTGTCGCCCTTCAGTTGTGGGTTCAAGTCTCGCAACCTTGTCGGACACGACTGGTTGTGGCTCGACCTCTGTGTTGTCCTTTTATAAAAAATCCAAAAAATAATCTTAAGAAATGCTTTTACCTTAACAATAGAATCTGATGTCAAACATAATCCATTCCAACCTTTAGACTTATCCAAAATACTTCTTTACAAACTCATAGTCAAAAATTTATAAATATGTAAAACACAATGAAGATTCTTTTTTCCACGTAATAACATGTGATTACCATCATCATGTATTATTTTAAAATATGGTAACACCCTAAATTACCATAAAACCTTATTGATTACATTCAGGCTCCCTTATTCCTTATAGAATACTAGATATATTCCTTATATCCAAAAATTTTGAATACTCCAACAATGATGAAATAAACAAACCATTGATCAGTTCCAAGATAGTCAAGAATATCCAATATCCAAATCAACCGTATCTTATTCAAAAATAAATACATCGGTATCAGGACCATATTAAAGTTTTGACTTTCCTTCAACCATGTATTTTCCAAAAATTTTAACATTCCATTGAGTGGATTTTCTTGGTTCCACACAATCTCAAGTCCTTAATGAAATAGTACTGCAGTACAATCCTTATATACTCTATAATTCTTATAACATTTACATCATTAATACTATACAAAAATGACACAATACTTTAATAACAACACAAGAACTCTTAATCATTCATCTTCATCTTCGGTAGTATCATAACTTGATTATTATCAAATATCAGCATTTGGGGTATACTCTGATGATTTGGACATTGATTTGCGTAGTGTCCCAACTCCTTGGAGATGAAGCATTGTACATTTGAAACCTTTTTCTCACCCTTGCAATCACGTCCTTAGTTTCCTTTTTCTCCACACTTATAACAAACTCTCATTCCCTTCAAGCATTTAACAAGGTGATTCTTTCCACAGTTATCACATACATAAAAATCCTTCTTTCCCTTATTCCATTTATCTATCTTTATCTTTATAATACTTTTCTTCTCTGGCTTCCATTCAAATCCATAGGACTTAGAAAATTCTCTAATTATCTTATTAACACATGATACTATTTCTCCATATGTTGAGAATACGTGGGATACTATTTCCCTTCTAAATTTAGGCTTAATTGTAACATCCCAGGTAAATAAAGAATAATAAATTTTCATATTTATTAATATTTACGAATTAAATATTAATTTTACTTTAAAGGGGTTGCTATGTTCGATAGCGTACCCGATACGCAACAAAGAGTTTCATTGAAATCTTACGTTGCACACTAGTAATAAAATAATATTATTTTAAATGGTAGTTAACACATAGCCATTGTATTGGCGGGAATGAATAGAAATAACTAAAATATGATTGTATATGTTTTTTAAATGTTTTTACATTTATCTAATAAAAGATAAAGGCTTAAAATACAGAAAGAATTCAATTTTAGGCATATATACCCTAATTTTCACTAAAGGTTCACTTATCGCCTTTTGATGGAGAACCGTCATTAAATATAGTTTTGTTCACTCTTATACATTCTATTGGACCAAATAGAACTCTTCTTTAGAATCAGGACATCAAAATTTACTTTGTGTAAATTTTTGGTATTTTTCCGATAAAGTTCATTTTTTAATGAATAGTGTAAAATGTTGTATTTTAATTCAAAACCTCCTTTTAATATAATTTATTTATATTATTATATTATCTTTTGAATTGGTTTTAAAGTGAAATTATAATATATTTTTACCATTAAATCCAATAGTGGTCGTTGGAATTAATTTCACTTTGAAATCGGACTTAAACTAGTGTCAATCTTTTGATACTTATTGTTTCATAAAAACACGCTATTTGCTCTGACAGCGGGATTTAATTATTAAATTAATTAATGTAAATTATATGTTTTTAATTTTGTAAAATAGACATCATTTTTGAATTCAGAATATCAAATATATCTTAGGGAGAATTTTTGGTATTTTTCTGAAAAACTTCAATTTTTGATGAATAGTGAAACCACTAAGTGGTACCCAAAAAAACTGATTTTTCGTTTAAATGAAATTTTACCACCTTTGTGTTTTGAATTTCAAAAATCCGACATACATGGTTGTCATTAGTAAGTAAAATGTGGTTCAATGGGATTAAAATAATTTTATGGTGAATAGTAACTTTTATGTTTATTAATCGTGATTAGAGGTAATTAGTGTTGTTTAAGGTAAAAATAATGTTTTAATAATATGAAATGACCTAGACACATGTCCTACCCTTATTGTATGTGTAATTTCCGACCAAGAAAACCCATGGGTCGATTTTGGGGACCCCATGGAGCCACTTGGGTAAGATAATGACATTAATGACTTTTATTTAAAGTTAAAATTAAAATGTCACAAACATGAGATGTTTTACTAAAACAATTATTAAATGGGGTTATACTAGTCATAATTTTAACTATAAATATTCATTATAAATCTAAAAATATTTCCTACATCATGATATTTTTTTTATAATTTTTAGACATTAAATAAATTAAATTATTTATGGCACCATGATGATGCAACGATTACCTCATTATTTAACGATTTAAATAAAATGAAAAGATAATGTAAAATATAAGACCTAAACTTGTCAAAAAACCATTGGTTGGGTATATTTAGAACCCTTATAACCTTATCCTCTAATTATATCAATGTGGTACCTTTTAAATTCGAAACTCATTTTAAAATAAAGTAACATTTCTTTACTTTCCAAGAGTGCCCCTCCTCTCCTCTTATAAAAGGCCCCCACCTCTACCACCTTACCCACACTTCCAAAGCCTTTGTCTTGGCCAAAACCTACCCATTTTGTCTCTACACATCCCTCTACTACTCCTCGAAGCCTCAATTTGGGCAGAAGTCTTCCCAAGGAAGCCTTTGAGCTCAAATCTAAGAGAGTTACCCGATTTTAAGGTAGTGTCTTCACTTGTGTCCTTTTGTTTTATTTTGCTTCTCCAACCCCCTAAACTCTTTTTATTCATTTCTTTTGAAACAACTCCAGTATATTCAATATAATAGGATGTTTTTATAATAATATTTCGAGCTACAATTACACACACCTACATCTAATGGTTAAAGAACATACTGTTTCCGTGGATGGCGAATTTCTGCCTCATGAAACGATGATTGTTCAATATTCTTCCAACACCTTCAAAGGTGGACATTAAGATGTCACTATATTTATAAATGATATATAATATGTTTATGTCTTCCTTAAGCTTATGTATTTTTCATTTATAGGGCACCTTCATGGGTTCCATTATGGGTATACGCGATATCTTCATTTTTGGAAGTGCGGACTACCGCCCCCTCAAAGTGATTTGATTCATTAATGCCATATGTGGGATGTATAAAGGATGTATTTAAAGTTATTATATATGATGTATGTTACATATAAATTATGAATATAATTCTTGAATTAAAATATACATACCTCTCATTTAGTTTTAATTCCATTAATATGACATAGAAATAAAAGTAGCGTTCATGCGTACGTACGGCTTACCGTCTCCATGAACGGTGCATTTCATTTCATACCTCTAAATAATTATGTAATATTATAAATACATGTATATTATAGATATATATGATATATATGATATCCAAATCATGAATATCATTATGGATATAATGAACCTTTGACCACACGAACAACATGTAATTGTAAGAAGTCCACTTTCGACTTAAGAACCAAATATCAACAAAACAAACATTATTAACTTAAATGATTACATAATGTTTAGAATATGGTAATAAGTGATATAAAAGTAATAATTAACTTGAAAAAGGTTCTTAAGAAAGTTGAAATTAACTCAAGTTTATTATTCAGGACATTAAAGAACGATCGAGTCAAGTCGGACCCGAGGTAAGAGACTTCGTCTCAATCTCCTTTCATTGAGGCATATTTCGTTTTATACACAACTTTATTTTATACGGTGTATAAACCCCTTTGAATTTTAATTTTATACAAAAGAAATCTTTTTCTACGAAGCGTTTTACAAAATCAAAAAAAAAGGAATGTTTCTTTTAACGTACGCGGTGACAACGTCCTTTTTCCACCGCCGCGAGTATTATTTGGTCTTTGGCTTCCTCAAAAAGTCGTAATGTTTTTAAAATGAAATAAATACCATATAATCTTTTATGTATTTTTTTATTGAAAATGGTTTTTATAATGGATTTTTTATGTCAATATATTTATGTGATATATTGTGATCAAAGTGTGGAAATGTTTTCTTTCCATTATATTTGTTTTATGTCTTATGATTTTATAATGGTAATTGGAAATTTGAAGGGTGGTTTTATGATGAACCATATGACGGGTGGTGCCGTGAATACTAGGACGAGTGGTTACGTTATAACCTCCAATGCATTGGGTATGGAAGTCGGCCGTATGGCTATTCCATTAAGTGATATGTGTGGAAGTCGACCGTATGGTTATTCCATTTAAGTATTTTTATGTCCCAAGTTACCTTTATATGTTATGTGATCTTTATATGGGTTTTATGGTAATATTTTGGTTACAAAAGGGTAAGTAATGATCTTTTATTCAGTGAATAGTTTTTACTACTTCATAAAGGTGAAAAGTATTACTTTGATAAAGTATACATGGTTTACTTTTTGTTTTGATAAACTAACAGTTTTCATTCTTTGTGTATCCCTTACTGAGCTTTTTATGCTCACCCCAAGTTTTTTTGAAATGTTTTTCATAGGACATAATGTGGAATAGGGTCAAGGATGGGATCAAGGGAAAGTCATGCTATATAAAACATGGAACTAGACATGTTTATTTTTAAGAGTTTTTTTATTCTATGGAAACTTAGTAGAAGTGTCTACTTTGTAATATTTTGAGATGTAATAGTTATGTTCTAATTATCTAAAACTCTAAACCTGAAAAGATCCTCAATGTGAATTTTTCATTTAATTCAATATTAAGTAAGGTTTAAGGACAGGGCCTTATAGTTGGTATCAGAGGTCGGTTTAGACAACTTTAGGAATTAGAAAATTGTTAAATTATAAGTTAATTTATGGTATGACTGAAATGATATAGCATTTAAAGATTACCATGTTGCTTCCCCTAAGATATTTCTGTGTTCAGAATGATTTTCCGTAGAGGAAACAAAGCAGCTATGTTGGGACGACATCAGGAGGAAGAAAACCTTCCAAAACAGCAACCTGAGATGGTCGGAATCGGAACTGAACAGTTTGTTGCAGTGATGACATAGTTGACTCAGGATATAAATGGTGGTGGTATCCATGCACGAGATCAGCCAGATCAACCACAGAGGAACATGTCAGTGGTGGAACATTTCATGAGGCAACATCCCCCATCATTCATAGGATCATCTGACCTTGTGCAAGCTAAAGGGTGGATTAAAGCACTTGAGAAGATTTTTGATGTCATGGGGTGTTCAGAACATCAAAAGGTTAGTCTTGCTGTTTACCGTTTTGAAGGTGAATCTGATCAGTAGTGGTCGATGGTGAAAAATATCAGGGATAGTGATGAGATTGATGATCTTCACTGGGACGAATTCAAAGGTATGTTTCATGATAAATATTTTCCTAAGGTGGTTCGTCTTAGGATGGAAAAACAGTTCCTAGAATTGAGGCAGGAGGATGACTCAGTGGATACTTATGAAGAAAAGTTCACTCGATTGGCAAGGTATGCTCCAAACTTCATACGATATCTTGATAGTAAAATAAACCATTTTTACTCAGGGTTAAAGCCAAAGTATCGAAGGGATTTAGATTATCGTGAGTTAAAAAGTTATGAAAAACTTGTTCGATGTGTGGAGAAGGTGGAAATGGAATTTGCCGACGATCAGGTGTTCTTTGACAAACGACAGAATAAGAGGTCCAGTTGGCAGGCAAAGGGGAATAATTCATCAAAGAAGCAAGGAGGTAAGAAAACCAAATATCCATCCTGTGAGAATTGTGGTAAAATGCATCCTGGAGAATGTTTATCCAAGTCTGGAAAGTGCTTTCAGTGTGGTAAGTCAGGTCATATTGCTCGTAACTGTAAGGAAGATAATCAAGCAGGTAATGAAAAGTCAGCGGTAAGATGTTTTAAGTGTAATGAAATGGGTCATTATACAAATGAGTGTCTAATGAAGAACTCAACTGAGGGAAAGAAGCCAGACTACAAGAAGAAAGGGGTGGTGAAATCCTTTGCAACTACTTCAGAAGATGTTGGGCCATCGAATGAAGTAGTATCAGGTACACTGTTTGTTTGTTCAGATTATGCCAATGTGTTGTTTGATTCAGGGTCTACACATTCTTTCATTTCTGGGAAGTTTTCTAGTAAATTGAAAATTCCATCTCAAGATATGAATCCTGAACTTATGGTAAAAACATCCGGAGGGAACATTGAGACAAAAAGGAATTATAAGAACCTTCCTATCCTTGTGTGCGGAAAGAATCTACCAGCAAACCTTATTGTTTTTCCTCTAGTAGAGTTTGGTGTTATTTTGGGCATGGATTGTATTTCTGTTTATCATGCTAAGATTGACTACAGAGCTAAAATGGTTTCTTTTCAGAAATATTTTTAGTTTGTGTAAAAGAATGAACCCTTGATTTTGATAACATATCAGGAAGTTGAGAAACTAGTAAAATATGGAAATGAATGTTACCTCGAACATATTGTTGAAAATAAAGTAACTGTTCAGATTAATGATGTTCCAGTGGTAAATGAGTATCTTGATGTTTTTCCTGATGAGTTTCCTAGAATTATTCATGATCAGGAAGTTGAATTTACTATTGACTTAGTTCCTGATTCTAAGCCAATTTCAAAACCCCCTTATCGAATGGCTCAAGTTGAACTTTTAGAGTTAAAGAAGCAATTGAAGGAGTTATTAGATAAAGGTTTCATTTGACCTAGCACATCACCATGGGGTGCTCCTGTCTTGTTTGTTAAAAAGAGAGATGGATTAATGAGACTTTGCATTGATTATAGAGCCTTGAATAATATCACTGTTAAGAACAAGTATCCTTTGCCTCATATCGATGATTTGTTTGATCAGCTCCAGGGAGCTCAGTATTTTTCAATGATTGACTTGAGGTTGGGGTACCATCAGTTGAAAGTAAAAGAAGTAGACGTTCCGAAGACTGCGTTCCGTACAAGATATGGCCATTATGAATTTGTAGTTATGCCTTTTGGGTTAACCAATGCACTTGTTGTATTCATGGACCTTATGAATAGAATTTTCCATGAGTTCTTGGATAAGTTTGTGGTTTTTTTCATTGATGATATTTTTTTTGTTTTCTAAAAGTAAAGAGGAGAATGAAAGTCATTTAAGGGTTATCTTGCAAACCTTAAAAGAAAAGAAACTGTATGGAAAATTCAGAAAGTGTGAGTTTTGGTTACAAAAAATTTCTTTCCTTGGTCACATTGTTTCAAAATATGGCATAACTGTTGATCCTGCTAAAACAAAAGTTGTTGAAGAATGGCCAAGACCCACAAATGTAACCGAGATCCGTAGTTTCCTTGGTTTGGCAGGTTACTACCGAAGGTTTGTTAAAAAATTTTCACGGTTATCTAGTCCAATGACTAAGATAACTTGGAAGGGTGTTAAGTTTATCTGGACAAAAGAATGTGATGATTGTTTTCAGGAGTTGAAAAGAAGATTGGTGAATGCTCCAGTTTTGGCACTTCCTTCCAGGAATGGTGAGTTTGTTATCTTCAGTGATTCTTTGTTAAAGGGACTTGGTTGTGTCCTTATGCAGAATGATCAGGTAATTGCATATGCTTCACGTTAGTTGAAAACTCATGAGGTAAATTACCCTACACATGACTTGGAATTAGCTGCTGTTGTTTTTGCTCTAAAAATTTGGTGGCATCATTTGTATGGAGTAAATTGTGAAATATATACTGATCACAAAAGTTTAAAGTATATATTCACTCAGAAAGAATTGAACATGAGACAAAGGAGATAGCTGGAATTAATCAAGGATTATGATTGTACAATTCATTACCATCCGGGAAAAGAAAATAAAGTGGCCGATGCTTTGAGTCGAAAAAGTAATGCTTCATTAACCATGCTACGTTTGGAACGAGATCCTTTGGTTTTTGATTTGATGAACTTTGGCATAGAAGTTGTTGGTGCATGAAGTTATTCTGTTTTGTTTTAGGTATCAGTGAGATCATCCCTATCAGACAGAATTAAGCAAGCACAGAGGGAAGACAGTGAGTTGCAGAAAAAGGTAGAGCTGGTTCAGAAGGGTAAGTTGCCTGAATTCAACATTGATAATGATTGTGTTTTGAGGTTTGGGAAGATATTATGTGTTCCTGGTGATTCACAGTTGAAGAATGAGTTGTTATGTGAGGCTCATAGTTCCCCGTTTTCAGTTCATCCTGGAAGTACTAAGATGTACAAAGATCTGCGGGAGTATTACTGGTGGGATGGAATGAAAAGAGATATTGCTGATTTTACTGTGAAGTGTTTGACATGTCAGCAG
Source organism: Viscum album (assembly GCA_963277665.1). NCBI lineage: Eukaryota > Viridiplantae > Streptophyta > Magnoliopsida > Santalales > Viscaceae > Viscum > Viscum album. The sequence goes on from OY728157.1 coordinate 1,114,692,718, forward strand.
GTTAAAATAGAGCAGTAGTTACCGAAAGGGATGCTTCAGCCTTTATCAGTGCCAGAGTGGAAATGGGAAAATATAACCATGGACTTTGTTGTGGGATTACCGAAGACATCTTGAGGTAATAATTCAATCTGGGTTATTGTTGATCGCTTGACTAAATCTGCTCATTTCCTTCCTATTCAAGATACTTTCTCTCTAGATCAACTTTCTCGATTGTATCTTAAAGATATAGTCAGGTTGCATGGAGTTCCCCTCTCCATTTTATCTGATCATGATCCCAGGTTCGCTTCTAACTTTTGGAAAGGCCTTCAAAAGTCATTGGGTACTGAATTAAATTTTAGTACAACTTTTCATCCTCAATCAGATGGGCAGTCAGAACGAACGATCCAGACTTTGGAGGATATGCTACGAGCTTGCTCTATGGATTATCAGGGAAGTTGGGACCAACATCTTTCTTTGGTTGAGTTTTAATAACAGCTTTCATTCTAGTATACAGATGGCACCATTTGAGGCATTATATGGGAAGCAGTGTCGAACTCTATCTTTTTGGGATGAAGTGGGTGAAAGGAAGCTAATGGGACCAGAATTGGTAGAAGAGATGGCAGAAAAAGTTCAGTTGATTCAGAAACACATGAGAACAGCTCAGAGAAGACAGAAAATTTATGCGGATAACCGGAGGAAGGATCTATCTTTTGAGGTAGGTGATCATGTTTTTCTCAAGGTTTCTCCATGGAAAAGTGTGATGCGATTTGGTAAGAAAGGAAAACTGAGTCCAAGGTTCATTGGACCATATGAAATTCTGGAGAGAGTTGGATCAGTTGCATATAGAGTGGCATTACCTCTGAGTTTATCTCAGGTACACAATGTTTTTCATGTTTCGATGTTGAGAAAGTATATGCCAGATCCATCTCATGTTTTGAGTCTAGAGGTAGTTCAGCTGGAAGAGAACCTATCTTATGAAGAACAGCTGGTCCAGATTCTTAACCACAGGGAGCAAGTGTTACGGAATAAGGTGATTCACCAGGTAAGGGTTTTGTGGAAAAACCATATGGTTGAAGAGGCAACGTGGGAATCTGAAAATGCTATGAGGGATAAATACCCCCACTTATTTTGATAAGTGAATAAAATTGCGAGGACACAATTCCCAAAAGGGGGAAGGATGTAACATCCCAGGTAAATAAAGAATAATAAATTTTCATATTTATTAATATTTACGAATTAAATATTAATTTTACTTTAAAGCGGTTGCTATGTTTGATAGCGTACCCTATACGCAACAAAGAGTTTCCTTGAAATCTTACGTTGCACACTAGTAATAAAATAATATAATTTTAAATGGTAGTTAACACATAGCCGTTGTATTGTTGGGAATGGATAGAAATAACTAAAATATGATTGTATATGTTTTTTAAATGTTTTTACATTTATCTAATAAAATATAAAGGCTTAAAATACGGAAATAATTCAATTTTAGGCATATATACCCTAATTTTCACTAAAGGTTCACTTATCGCCTTTTGATGGCGAACCATTATTAAATATAGTTTTGTTCACTCTTATACATTCTATATTACCGAATAAAACTCTTCTTTAGAATCAGGACATCAAAATTTACTTTGTGTAAATTTTTGGTATTTTTCCGATAAAGTTCATTTTTTAATGAATAATGTGAAATGTTGTATTTTAATTCAAAACCTCTTTTTAATCTAATTCATTTATATGATTAGATTATCTTTTGAATTGGTTTTAAAGTGAAATTAGAATATATTTTTACCATTAAATCAAATAGTGGTCATTGGAATTAATTTCACTTTGAAATCAGACTTAAACTAGTGTCAATCTTTTGATACTTATTGTTTCATAAAAACACGCTATTTCCTCTGACCGCGGGAATTAATTATTAAATTAATTAATGTAACTTATATGTTTTGAATTTTTTAAAATAGACATCATTTTTGAATTCGAAATATCAAATATATCTTAGGGAGAATTTTTGGTATTTTTCTGAAAAACTTCATTTTTGATGAATAGTGAAACCACTAAGTGGTACCTAAAAAAACTGATTTTTCGTTTAAATGAAAATTTACCACCTTTGTGTTTTGAATTTTAAAAATCCGACATACGTGGTTGTCATTAGGAAGTAAAATGTGGTTCAATGGGATTAAAATAATTTTTTGGTGAATAGTAACTTTTATGTTTATTAATCGCGATTAGAGGTAATTAGTGTTGTTTAAGGTAAAAATAATGTTTTAATAATATGAAATGACCTAGACACATGTCCTACCCTTATTGGATGTGTAATTGCCGACCAATACAACCCATGGGTCTATTTTGGGGACCCCATGGAGCCACTTGGGTAAGATAATGACTTTTATTTAAAGTTAAAATTAAAATGTCACAAACATGAGATGTTTTACTAATACAATTATTAAATGGGGTTATACAAGTCATAGTTTTGACAATAAATATTAATTATAAATCCAAAAATATTTACTACATCATGATATTTTTTTTATAATTTTTAGACATTATATAAATTAAATTATTTATGGCACCACGATGATGCAGTGATTACCTCATTATTTAACGATTTAAATAAATTGAAAAGATAATGTAAAATCTAAGACCTACACTTGTCAAAAACCTATTGGTTGGGTATATTTCTAACCCTCATCACCTTATCCTCGAATTATATCAATGTGGGTCCTTTTAAATCCGAAACTCATTTTAAAATAAAGTAACATTTCTTTACTTTCCAAGAGTGCCCCTCCTCTCCTCTTATAAAAGGCCCCCACCTCTACCACCTTACCCACACTTCCAAAGCCTTTGACTCGGCCAAACCATGCCCATTTTGTCTCTAAACATCCCTATCCTACTACTTGAAGCCTCAATTTGGGCAGAAGTCTTCCCAAGGAATCCTTTGAGCTCAAATCTAAGAGAGTTACCCGATTTTATGGTATTGTCTTCACTTGTGTCCTTTTGTTTTATTTTGCTTCTCCAACCCCCAAAACTCTTTTTATTCATTTATTTTGTAACAACTCCAGTATCTTCAATATACTAGGATGTTTTTATAAAAAGATTTCGAGCTACACTTACACACACCTACATCTAATGGTTAAAGAACATACTGTTTCCGTGGATGGCGAATTTCTACCTCACGAAACGATGATTGTTCAATATTCTTCCAACACCTTCAAAGGCGGCCATTAAGATGTCACTATATTTATATATGATATATGATATGTTTATGTCTTCCTTAATCGTCTTTATTTTTCATTTATGGAACACCTTCATGGCCTTCATTATGGGTATACGCGATATCTTCATTTTAGGAAGTGCGGACTACCGCCCCCTCAAAGTGATTTGATTCGTTAATGCCACATGTGGGATGTATAAAGGATGGATTTAAAGTTATTATATATGATGTATGTTACATCTAAATGATGAATATAATTCTGGAATTAAAATATACATACCTCTCATTTAGTTTTAATTCCATTAATATGACATAGAAATGAAAGTAGCGTTCATGCGTACGTACGACTTACCGTCTCCATGAACGGTGCATTTCATTTCTTACCTATAAATGATTATGTAAAATTATAAATACATGTATATTCTGGATATATATGATATATATGATATCCAAATCATGAATATCATTCTGGATATAATGAACCTTTGACCACACGAACAACATGTAATTTTAAGAAGTCCACTTTCGACTTAAGAACCAAATATCGACAAAACAAACATTATTAACATAAATGATTAAATAATGTTTAGAACATGGTAATAAGTGATATAAAAGTAATAATTAACTTGAAAAAGGTTCTTAAGAAAGTCTAAATTAACTCAAGTTTATTATTCAGGATGTTAAAGAACGATCGAGTCAAGTTGGACCCGAGGTAAGGGACTTCATCTCAATCTTCTTTCATTGAATCATATTTCTTTTTATACACAACTTTCTTTTATACGGTGTATAAACCCCTTTTACTTTTAATTTTATACAAAAGGAATATTTTTCTACGAAGCGTTTTACAAAATGACAAAAAGGAATGTTTCTTTTAACGTACGCGGTGACAACGACCTTTTCTGCCGCCGCGAGTATTATTTTTTCTTTGGCTTCCTCAACAAGCCGTAATGTTTTTAAAATGAAATAAATACCATATAATCTTTTATGAATTTTTGTATTGAAAATGGTTTTTATAATGGATTTGTTATGTCAATATATTTATGTGATATATTGTGATCAAAGTGTGGAAATGTTTTCTTTCCATTATATTTGTTTTATGTCTTATGATTTTATAATGGTACTTGGACATTTGACGGGTGGTTACATGATGAACCATAGGATGGGTGGTGCCGTGAATACCAGGACAGGTGGTTACGTTATAACCTCGAATGCATTGGGTATGGAAGTCGGCCGTATGGGTATTCCATTAAGTGATATGTGTGGAAGTCGACCGTATGGTCATTCCATTTAAGTATGTTTATGTCCCAAGTTACCTTTATATGTTATGTGATCTTTATATGGGTTTTATGGTAATATTTTGGTTACAAAAGGGTAAGTAATGATATTTTATTCAGTGAAGAGTTTTTACTACTTCATAAAGGTGAAAAGTATTACTTTGATAAAGTATACATGGTTTACTTGTTGTTTTGATAAACTAACAGTTTTCATTCTTTGTGTATCCCTTACTGAGCTTTTTATGCTCACCCCAAGTTTTCTTGAAATGTTTTTCACAGGACTTAATGTGGAATAGGGTCAAGGATGGGATCAAGGGAAAGTCATGCTATATAAAACAAGGAACTAGACATGTTTCTTTTTAAGAGTTTTTTTTATTCTATGGAAACTTAGTAGAAGTGTCTACTTTGTAATCTTTTGAGATGTAATAGTTATGTTCTAATTCTCTAAAACTCTAAACCTGAAAAGATCCTCAATCTGAATTATTCATTTAATTCAATATTAAGTATGGTTTAAGGCCGAGGCCTTATATTAATACTATAAAAGATATGACCCATCTTACTCTTTGGATCATACATATTGCTGGTGTTCTAATTCCTTCTACCGAGCACCATTTCTAAACAATGGAATACACTAGGACAATTTATGGATCGTAATTCATAATTCCAAACTTCTAAAATACTTAACGTAAATTGAACAGTTTATGGATATAATCCATTATCAGAAAAATGTTTTTTGAGGAAGTATTTACTCCTAAATCCTTCATAATGGTTTGTAAAGAAATTGTGAATTGTCCTAAAAATATCCCCCGGGAGTGTCATAACCAAGAGTGTAGCTAGGACCATTGTCATGTACTAGGATACCTCTGGTCATGTCTGAAACTCCTTGTCGAAGTTTTCACTCCTATGTACATCTGTTCCAGAACCGCCTCTACCTGATCGTATCCAGATAGGGATGTATTACTTGGAAAATACACAAAATCTCTACATTACCAAAATTATTGGATGTTTTTCTATGCTAATCCTCAAAGTCTATCTTAGGGTAATGTTCTCTAATCAGAGTTTATCTAAATCTAGTTTCCAAGGTTTGTACTAAACTTCCTCTAATACCAACTGTAACGCCCCAACCCCAGTTAACCAGAGTTGGTGCATTATTTTAATACATTGGCATGATTACAAGGAATCAAGTCCTGAAGGACTGATCAGTTTAGTAGTATTGGAAAATGGATTACATAAATGAATGTTACATTACATTATGAAATAAAAAACAACAAGAAAATTGTATCCATTGACCACATTCATATCACTTAGACTATCCTTGTAGATCATCCATAACACACTTCTTGGAAATCATGGGAAAATAAAACATAACAAAGGTGTGGACTCATATTCTCAGTAAGGGTAAACAATTTAGTGAAAGATAACATAAACAATAGGCATGGTGAATAATTGAAAACACATGCCATTAAAAATAATAAACATGAACACTTTATGGTAGAAATATGAGCTGAGTAAATAATTCCATAATAAAACATAGTCATGGGTATTCTACTGGTCAAATAACTACATGAACCATCAATATTATTTTCATATTGAGGGAATGTATAATGCCAGACATTCTGAAACATTTTGTCAAGGCCTCAACAAAGACGTCTAAAAATGATTTAGTCCTCGACCAAAACCGTATATATATCAAATTGAGAAAGGCCTCGCACAATTCCATATCTAATTGTCTCATGAGACCTACCAATTTATCAAGGATCTATAGTGAACTCCACCCTTCACTTACTATGTCCAATACATTCATCATATGAAAAGGTTGAAACATAACATAAACATTCATATTAGAATTATCATACGAAATGTCAATACCTCAACCATAAACCATGAATGGTATAAAAATAAAATATCCACAATCAAACATATCAAAAAACCTTCAATACAATATGGAAGATTTGTATCGTAATAAATCAACTTCAGACAAGTTTAAAATCTATCAAAGGATGTTGACATAGATAAAAATGATTTGTAAAACTCTTTGAGAGAAATATCACTTTTTCATGAGAACATTTAAAAGTCACACAATTTAGAAAGGAAGAAATTTAAAAACAATTTTGAATAAAAGTGTCCCATACCACTTTGAAACTTTTTAAAGGAATTAAAATTTTAAAAACATTCATGTCCTTATAGATAAATCCTTAAAAACAATTTTGAAAACATGGAAATTAATGAGAATGATTTAGAAGAATAAATATTTAAAACATTTAAAATGATGTTTTAGTAAATAATCCCCTTAAAATAATCCCTTTGAATACTCTTTAATGAAACATGGACATGGATAATAAATATGTCACAGTAAAAACTTACCCATAAACAATCTCGAGTAATAATGAGACTGAGAAATTAACCCTTACCAATTTGGTAACTTACGAAACATACACCCCGTGAAAGAAGTATCATGCAATGAAGATGTAAACACACATAAATTAAAGTTTATTAAATAAAAAATAAAATTATGTTTAGTATATACACCACACAAAAGGAAATAGTGTCAATATAGCATGAATCTCATGAGAATAAGGAGTGAGATGAAAAACCCTTACCAATTTGGTAACTTACGAAACATACAACCCACAAAATAAGGATCATAAAATGAAGATGTAAATACCCATAAATTGAAGTATATTATAGAAATAATACAATATTTGGAAGTATATACACCACAAAAAAGGAAATATTGGCAACTATAGCATGAATCTCATTGGAATAAAAAGTGAGATGAAAATACCTTATCACGTTGTAATCAATTGAGTCATTTGAAAAAAAGTTAATAACCACCAAATGAATCACATAATACCATGAATGTAAAGAGAATCATGATAATATATATAAAATGATATTATGAAATACACCACATACAATAAATAAGTGGCGAACAATAAAAATCTCACGGAATTAAAAGTGAGATAAGAAACCCCTTTCCTGGAACTTTCCTTTAGTCGAGGGTACGGTTAACCTCTTATATAAAGACCGTAGTATGTTATTAAATTATAAAAGAACTATATTAATATTTATTATATCATACATGATTCATTTATGACTTTATACTACCCATTTAATAATAATTTTCATGTTAAATTAACATTTCAGGTAATAATCGCTTTCTTTATCGTACATGTTTTAACTTGTTACTCTTGATTGTATCACTTAGATCATGATTTAAATACTTCCAGAATATAAAAAATGATTTATATATAATATATATTTAGAATATAAATATGTATAATAGACATATATATGAAATGGAAAACACCGTTTATGGAGAAGGTAGGCCGTACGTACGCATAAACGTTGTTTCTGTTTTCATATCGTATTGAACAGAACTAAGTGAATAAGATATATGTAAGTATATAAATAAATAAATAAATAAATAAATAAATAAATATATATATAAATTAGAATTATTATTTCATATATTACATACTTATTAATGATATATATTTTATAATCATCATTGAATGGTTAACGTGGAAATGAATCTCATCGCGTCGTGGAGACGGTAATCCGTACGTACGCACGAGCGAAAATATCATTATATTGATGATGAAATCATATGTAATTGGATGTTATATCATATATACATAATAATTAATATGTTATATTTATTATTTACATCATTTATACTCATTATTATACCCATCCAAATAATGAAGTGTTTGAATAAAAAACTACACCACAAAGTGGAGACGATAATCCGTATGTACACACGTATGGTGACTTTATCATTTATAGGATGGATAGAATAATAAATATGGTTGTACCATTTTTATAATAACATATAATTATATAGAATATAGTTTATTTATTATTTTAGAATGGAAATAACAAATAAAGAGGAAGTGGAAGAATAAAAGAACTTGAAAGAGGTGATGAAATATTTACCTCTTCTTCAGATTCTTCCTTTTGATTTGATCAAAAGGGATCTTTGGTTGACTTTATGACCAAAGGAAGGAATCTAGGATAAATTTAGGGAAGTTGCGAGGATATTTAGTCAGGGTTTGTCCAAGAAAAATTACTTTGGAGGTGTGAAATTAAGAGAATGGGAAGTACCCTTTTATAAGAGGGGTGAGAGTCACTTTAGGAAAAGCTTGAATTATTATTTTATAATAAAATCATTTTCAGTTTATAATGTATAAAAAATGATTTATTTATAGGATAAGGTAAATATGGGTTAAAAAACACTCAAATAATAGGTTTTAGACAATTTTAGGTCACCATATTAACCTTATCTTTTAGATTTAACTATTAGTTAAATAGTTTAACTTTTACCGTGTCTTCTTGTATTCTTACACTATATGGTTAATAAACCTACTCTAAACTTCCAAGATATTCTCAAGTGGTTTATTAATGAAATATATAATATTATTTAAGAACTTTGGATGAACCTTATATTTTTAGGAATATTATATAATTTAATAATATAATATTTGTTTTAAAAACTCATTTATTTCAATTTTGGTACTATTTAGTATTTGGTTTTTATGAAAGTAATAAAAACTTGATTACTTATAAAAAGATATATTTAGTTAACCATAACATGTCATATTAACCTATAAAATTCTTGTATTTCATAAAAACTTTGAAATTATATTTATTTTAATATTTATAATACCATTTATTTGATTCTTTCATTAATAAGGTAATTACTGCATCATCATTGTGTCATAATTAAATTTAATTACTTAATGTGTAAAAATTATAAATAAAATAATATTATGTTGGAAATATTTTTATCTTTCTAATGAATATTTATAGTCGAATTTATCTTATGTATAACCCTATATTAAAAATGGTTTAGTTAATAAACTTTGAATTTAACACTTTTAACTCTTCTTTAAATAAAATAATAATAAATGTCCTAATCTAATAAAAGTGGACCTAAAGGATAATATTTTATTCCTAAGGTTTTTTCTGGTCGAATTAAACTTTTCCAATAGAATTACCACATGTGTTAGAGTAATTATAATATCATTTTTACCCTTAATTACCATATTTACTTTTAACGGTGGTAAATAAAAGTCAAAAGGTACTATTAAACAAAAATTATTTTCATATTATTTAACCAAATTTTACTTACTCATTTCAACCGTGTCTCTTGGATTTTTGAAATTCAACTCATAGAAGCAGTAAAATTAAGTTTTATGGAAATTTTCAAATGCTCCTAGAAGGTGGGTAAAAGACGGTAAAAAGTTCAATAAATTTTATATATCTAAAATTATTATAAAATGACTCTAATTAATTACATTGAAAATATATAGGTATCATATATCTATTTTTACTTAAAATAAATTTAAATAAAATAAATAATTATTCAAATAAAAAGTCGGTTTTAAATAATAACGCAGTGTTTTTCACTATTCATCAAAAATTGAAAGTTTTTAGAAAAATACCAAAAATTCACCCTAATATAATTTTGATATTATAAATTTAAAAATGAAGTCTATTTTACTAAATTATAAACATATAAGTTGCATTTATTAATTTAAAATTAATTCCTGTTGTCAAAACCAAAAAGTGGGTTTATTAAAAAGTAAAAAGTATCAAATGTTTGATAGGTGTTTATGTCAAATTTAAATGTGAAATTACTTATAATTACCTATATTTTATTAAATTATAAAAATATAATCTAATTATATTTCAAAACCATTAAAATTCATAATTTAACACTATAAATTATTTTGATTAAAAAAGTTGTTTTCAATTAAAACATAGTATTTGTCAAAATATGAAAGTTATCAGAAAAGTACCAAAAATTTATACAAACATAATTTTTATGTCATGATTCTAAAGAAGAACTCAATTTAATTAAATTGAATATAAAAGTTACAAATATTGGTTTTAAAAAGGGCTCTCCATTAAAATGTGGTAGAATTGCATTTTTTGAAAAATACTTTTTTATGTGAAAAAATGAATTTGTTCTTATATTATGTCTAATAAAGACATAATATGGATGTTAAAATTATGTAGAGTATATAAGATTAAAAATTTAGTTAATAACATTCATAACCACTTTTTGAACAGTTAGTTTAATAAGTTGTGATGCGCTCAAACCGAGTGTTGCGTGTAGCGAAAACTATTGAATAATTTTAATGAGATAACATACTATGAAATCTTGGGGTGTTACAACTTCATGATTATGGATAGGATTCAAGAGTCCATTTCATTTGAGAACATTTCTCCTACTCCAGATAGATTCCAAGGTTTAGTGAACTCTCAGGTCTTGGAGAATATTCTTGGGGATTTCTTGTTTGTTTTAGTCCATAATTTGGTGGATCTTCTACCATCAATAGAGTTTGTGTATCCTAGTAGTTACCACTCCACCATAGGTTTAACACTATTTGATGATGTGTATGGAGACCCTATATGTGACCTCGATACTACTCAGTGATTGTGGCAGAAAATTCTTGTGGGCCTATAGTTGGTGCCAACAGTGGTTGTGAAAGGTTCAGTTCATCCACAGATGGATGAGAACCTCCCATAGTTTTTAGAAGTACTATACAGACCAACAATGGAGGCATTTGTAGATCAATGAGGGGATCATGTGTTATAATATATTCCACCTCTTTGAGGATCATGTATATTTTTACAAGGTGGTAGGATATATCTGAGGTTCATAGGCCATTTTTCCAGTTACTGTGTTGGGATAGATAAGCAGCATACCACATGACTATACGACCGTATTAAGATCATATGATCAATGTATTACACACATTGAAATTAAGGATATATATTCATGACTCATTTCATTATTTCTACCAAGATAAGTTGGACATTATGGGTAAAGTTACCCATATCAAGGATCTTGAGGACCCTAACAGAATTTGAGAACCAAATGGGAGAAGGACTTTCATGGGTAAGTGTTTCCCCTGGGTTCATGTTTATTGACAACACAAAAACCTTTAAGATAGATCATGGGAGTGGAAAATCCAATTGAGAGATTTCACTTTTGAGTAGGATTTCACTTTTATAGATGAAAATCCTGGAAGTTGGGGAGAAAATAATGACTTAGTTTTTTCCTTGTAAGACTTCAAAAAATTTTGAGGAATATTTTTAAAGTCAGAAGTTGAGTCAGTGTAAGATTCCGAGTCCTGGAGAGGGCCAATACTGAAGTAATAAAAATATTAAATATATTATAGAATGCATGATAATTTTTTCATAAATAGTGTAATAACTTCCAAATGAAGCTTTATATGTGAAATATAATACCACAATTTATTCTAGATCATTGGTTTTATCCTAGGCATGACCTAAATTTGGTTGGCACTAGATGCTCAGTTAATGCAACCATTAGTGGGTGCGTTATGTGAATTAATTAATTAATTTAATAACTCTAAACCTAATTATCCTCTATAAATATTTCATGATGTTGTTTTTACAGGCTTAACCATATAACCTTGAGAGGATTAAAGAGGAGTAGGAACCATTCTCCATTGGCGACCAGAATTGGGATTGGAAATTGGCAATGAACGAATCGAGGTGAATCGTGAGAAAAATGAAGAACATAGCAGATCCTCTTCTCCATATCTAGTGTACGAATTCTTCACCAAAAATCAATCCATAATTGAGGTATGGATCATTATTTTTGGTTTCCAACCATTAAATTAATAAGCTGGTATTTTTGTATTTATTTTTTATTGATATGCTATTACTTATCCTTTATATGATCCCATTTGGTAAATAGAATTGTTGAAATAATTTTATATTAATTATGTCATCCTTCAAATCTAATTCACCCATCTATTAATCATTAGATATGATATAATTATCTAATGATGGATTCAACTTGTTATTTTTATTTTCCTACACTATTCTTCACATTCTTCACTGGTGGCCTATGGGGTCACTATTCGACATTATCAGGGTGAGTTCGTGCCTAATCAAACTCTTGAATTTGTGGAGGTTGTAAAAATTATGTATAGATTGGTGATTTGAGGATGGATTGAGGTGTATTGTAGGATATTATAGGAGGCACTATGGATTAATATGGTGGATCATATTTCCGATTTTTGTCCACTGATGGTTGTAGAATGATATTCAGTGATGTCCCCTATGATTTTTGGTGGTCAAACACCCATATATTCGGTGGTTGATGGATCTAAGATCTGAATGAAGAAACAAATTTTTCTAGAAATTTTCCAACTACATGGAATTGAGTGTAGAGGAACACATTCTGTGTACTTCAGTTTCTACCGAAGCTAGGGTTTTTGGATTTTAAGAATCACATGCCCTGAAGTTGGCCCCACATGTTGTGTGATCCTACCCAGGTAGCCAATCCATGTGCCATTTTTACACACCCTAGGACCTTGGGTGGTCATACATGTTGTTTCAACTTGGAGAAAAATTGTGTGGCTGTTCATAGATATCCAAGACACATGACATGTGTACACGCCCAGGACCCCATGTATACATATACACTATGTGCCCATGTGGGAGAACAATCCTAGGCAATGAGGTGAGGTCACACACTCTATGACCCCATGTACACACTGCGTACTTATCCTTGTAGCTTCTACCTCATGTATATCCTTCTTTAAAACTTGAATGTTGGCCCACAAGTAGCCTATCTAGAGTAGTTTTCTAATTAGAACATGTTGGTATCCATCATAATGGATTTTGAGATACAAAATGAGGTGTTTTAAGTGTGACACTTCTTCAGGTGATGCTTGATTGATATAAGTTATTAGTTAAGAACAACAAGAAGATATCAGGGTTAGAATCCCCCAATCATACTAGGGAAACCCCCCCCCCCATGCTCTTTACACATATTGATTGACACCCCCTATCACACTAGAGCATGGGTCCTCTGTCACAACCTGACCCATCGGGTCCCGCTTGACTAGAAGAAGTTCAAGTTTTACAACCCCAATCCCACCTATAATAGGCTAGGGGATGATGAAAATAACCTAGAATGCATAATTAAATTGGAGTCCTTTACATAAGTACCTATACACATTCACATAGCCATATCCATGAAAAAGTGTAGATGAATAATAAAATACTATAATATCCAGAGTAAAACCATGCATGTAATAAATTCTAGGGAGTACATTAGATTAAGAAGGAATAAACCAAAGTGAAAAGGGAAAAAATACACTCCCAACCAGAAATAGAGTCTCAGCCTATCAATAATTGGAAAGAGGGGAAATTACAAAGAGAGCCTAACTCATGATCTCCAAGACTGACCATCAAACATGGTTAATGCTCCCATGTATCACTATGCTCCAACTATATCACTTATGAACCATCATTTATTAGAAAAATACATGACATGTGTTGGAAAATCCCATGCAAGGATGAATATATAAAAACTTAGTTGGATTTCCCAAAAATTACAAAGGGAGTAGTAGAAAGATACAAAAATAGTCATCCCAATCCAAAGAAAGAGGGAACAAAACCCAATATATATATTATCATAAATAAACCTAGAAGAGAGATAATGTAGATCTCTATATCCACAACCTATCCCAAGATTATTAGTTTACCTACAGATCTAAGGGTCCATCTATGTTTCCCAGAATATCATGTTTCTAACCAAGAAAGTTGTGTGGAGGACCCTCACCTCATCACTATCCCACTTCTTGAGGGGGAAAAATATCCAATAGGGTATCCATATCATAGTGTGGTAGTGGTTATAACTCATCTGATAGAGGATCCATACACTCATGTATCAATAAGGTTCCACTCATTAATTAGATAGATGACCCATTCCATGGTGTGTTAGGGTGATGAAACTTAGTAAGTAGATAGAGGATCCATGCCCTAGGGTGTTGGGGGGTTCCAATCAGTAGTTTTATATAGAAACCACACCCTAGTGCATTAAGGGGGAACCACTCAGCCTAAGTATAGATTATGATGGAAATACACCCTGGTATAAAAAAGGGGTTTCAAACCCCGATATGTCTATGGTGATCCTACATGATCACATCTACCCATAAAGTGCCTCCTAAACAAGTCTCAAACTCAGAGCACCTCACATCATATCTAGTATATCTCCATGAAGGAAACCATAATATTATATGATGAGAACTAATCAGTATAGGATACTCATGGGACAAAATAAAGTTTCAAAGAATGATATATGGAAGGTGGAAGTACCTAGAAAAAAATACACGATGTGGACCTAGGGTTACACGATGTGTGGATTCACTTAGAAACCTGACCATGTACTCACCTGCACATGGATTGGTTGGATACTTAGTGATACATTGTGTGTATAGGTACTAAACGGTGTGTATCAACCACCTAAGGCCTGCCCATGTGTTCCTAGATATGTTCATGTACACCAGCCTGTGCCTATGTACATTTGGCCATGCCTATGTACTTTGGGGTCAGTCCATATACCTGGTCATTCTCATACCCATTTACTCCTAGAGTACACATAAATCTACCAAAACAAGATCACACAACCAGTTTTGGGGTCCACATAGTGTGTGATCCTTATCTTCTCTGTAACCCTTACTGCCACTGCTAGAGGACGACATGGCGTGTGTTCCTAGACAATAGGTAGTTTAGTCAGGTTTTTTCACATAAACCTAGGAAATATCTATGTGATTTACACATGAATCCACCATTTCTACCTTTATTCCCATCGATGGTTCTAGATCTAGGGCCTTCCATGCCCGATCCATCACTGGTGGCTGGATTTCATCCACCCAAACAGTGCCCGACTCTAACTATCGCACTATGGCATTGTTGACATCGCTTCGGATCCAAAATACATGGTTAAATCACCCAAAAACCTCAATATATCCCAATCCATATGAAAATCACTGATCCATTTAATATTCACACACCTTCCATGAATATGGGGGTTCGATCATGATCAGACCCACCCAAAAACGTTAAACAGTGACCCCGAGGGACAACTGCAAAGAATGCAAAGAACATTGGGGTATGAAGTACATGAAAAAAGTGAATCAATCATCATAAAATATATCTCATCCAATTATCATAAAATATGGATATCCATGTGTGATTACAAGGTGTAACAATTATTTATCAGATCAAATAAATCAAAAGAATTGTGGAAGGTCTCATGTGAAGATTAGAAAATTCGAGAAATCAAAGTAGATAAATTAATCCATGATTTACTAAATAAAAATGGTTGGAATCCAAAGAATAATTCTCCCTAACTTGATCTAGGTTTGATAATTTTTAAATAACACATTCTCTAATGATGTATAAGAATCATTGCAATTACTTCCTCTCGATGCACCTTGATCCGATTAGGTGTTGTTCTCTGATCCCGATCTGCCAATAAAGAATGCCCAAAGTTTTCTCAAATAATCCCAAGGTTATGCATCGAGCACTAGTAATTCTTTATAATGGGATATTTATAGAGGTTTAGATTTAGGTCATTCTATAAAAATAAACAAATAAAACTATCTATTTTATTAAACAGACCTGGTAATAGTCACCTCCATCAGAACGTCCAATGCTGACCAATCTTTGGTCATTCCTAGGGTAATCCCCATGTTTTGGAATTATTTATGGTCACTTATTTCCAATCTGAGGCCCCAAAAAATTATAAATCCATTTAAACTATAATGATACATGTGAATGATTTGAAATATATTAATATTTTTATTATATTAAATCTCGGGTACTAGGAAACCCAAAAACCTTGCCGACTCTGAAGATATATATATATATATATATATATATATATAAATATTCAAAAGAAAAATCCATAAAAAACAGATTCACTAAATTATTATCTCTTTAAAGGATTTTCACTCCAAAAATCACAATATGTACAAAATGTTTGGGACACTGAGTCTCTATCTAACTCTCATGTTCCCAGGAGATCTCCTGCATGATCCCACATTTCTAAAACATACATACCAAGCGAATGGTCCATCCTTGCAGGGTTCTCTCCTATAAATCCTCAATATCCACTGGGTACTCTATAAATGTGGATCCATTCTTGATGTTTAGACAAATCTACTAAATAACGTGTGTTGGGTCATGCATATATCGATGTGATTATTAACCTTTACAACCCTCTGTAGTTTCTCATATTACTTGATGATAATTGGGGATAACCTTCCTCTGCACCCAAATATCCATAATCCCTTTCATGGGGATACTCTTAAGAAAACATGGTCTCTCTTCTAAAACTACAAGTAATAATGACATTGATATTCATAATATTTATGTCTGCTTTGGGATGTCCTCATGGGCTATCGGATCACCCAAACTTTCTCTATCATCACCTACACCATCTATGGCCCAACATGTGATCTCTTTCCAATATCTATCTAGAATAAGGGTAACCTAAATGGTCTCCCATACAGATCTTGAAAAGGTTCCATTCCAACTATAGAGTGATATATATAATCACAATCAAACTCTACCAATGTAAAGTGACCCTCTTAGCTCTAACTGAAGTCCAACATAAAAATTATTATCATATCCTTAAATACCTACATAGTCTACTCAGTCTTCCCATACATATGGGGTTGAAATTTTGAGATCATCGTCAACTAGGTCCTAAAGTCCTCCTACAATTCTATATACAACTTTGACATGAACTAAGCATCACAATCGGAGACAATGTTCTAGGATAATCCATGAAGCTGGACAATCTCCCGCAAATACAACCACCCTAAACTCTCAACCGATCTTTCTAATCAGATGGAAAGAAAGTGTGATGACTTTGTAAGTCAGTCCAAAATCATCCAAATAGAATTGTGACAACTCTCTTTCCATGGTCTCCACATCATAAATTCCTTGGAAATTCCATCCCTTTTCAACTCTGGGATATCAAGAGGCTATAAAAAACCTATCAGAGCCTATTGTGAAACCTTCCCATTCCGAAATTTGAGACACTAAGAGAATAACTTGGAAATTATCCACCTCATGATAGATCACAAAAACTTCCACCGAAGGTCCTTATAAATATTTTCCACACCAGGATGTATAACCAAGGGGTAATTGTGAAACTCCCTTATCACCTTCTCACACAACATGACTGGAACCATTATTTGTCATTGTAAAAGTATTCCATTCTCTCCTCCTTCATAAAAATTATATGGTGCGTCTATTGATGATATATGGTCACATTGAACCTCAATTATGATGTCTCCTCACTAATCATCTATCACATTTTGAATAAGTGGAGGAGTTTCCACAATTTTTTGAATAAAAAATTTACCCCTCTCCTCCACCAGGGTTAGCTGCAATGAAGAAAACTATCCAGAAGACTCCTCTACCAAGAAAGAATGAGACTTCCTACTAAGGTCATATTTCACCATGTTTCCCTTCCTAAGAGTATATACTATATCGAAGTCGTAGTACCATAGGAACTCTAATAAGAACCAATATATTAGGTTAATATCTCTCTAAGTGAATATGTACCTGAGACTTTGGAGGTCTGAGTAAACAAAAAAAAACTCACTCCGAAGATAAAACCTCTATATATTTAGTTCAAATAATACCACTACCAACTTGCGTCCATGAGTCACATAGTTCCACTTGTGGGTTATCAAATTCCTCGACCCATAAGTGATCACTTTATGCTTTTGTATCAACATGAAAATGATACTAGCTTCATAGGCATTGAAAAACACTATGTACTTCATGACCTCCTCTCATAGTCTAAATATAGGAACACTAGTCCGTATCGGTCTCAGATCCTCAAAGGATTTATAAAACATCTTGTTTCAAGTAAAAAAATTCCCTTTCCATGTTGGGGTGGTCAAAGGGGATGAAATCTTGGAGAATTATACCATAAACCTCCAATAGTACCCTATCAAGATAAAGAAACTATGAACCTATAACATGCTCTTAGGTGGTTCCTAAGAAATCACTGCATCAATCTTCACCAAGTCCATATATAATCTATGCTCAGAGATGAAATTCCCCAGAAAGTGATCCTTGTGCATCCAAAACTATCACTTTTAGTGTTTACCATAAAGTCAATTCTCTAGGAGTATGTTTAGGATCATACTTAGATGATCTATATGATCCTCCTCTAATGTAGAGTAAATGAATAGGTCATTAATAAAGACAAACACAAATCGGTCAAAATATGGCTGGATGTTCTGGTTCATCAGAGACATAAAAACTATGGGGAAATTTGTCACACTAAAAGGAATCACTAGGAACTCATAGTTTCCATAGAGACATTAGAATTCCATCTTTAGTATTTCATCGTCACAAAATCTCAAATGGTGGTAGCCGAACCTGAGATCGATATTTGAGAACCATTTTCCACATCTCAACTAGTTAAATAGGTCTTGAATCCTTGGAAATGGGAACTTATTATTTATCATTACCTAATTCAAGTGATGATAATCAATAGATATCCTTACGTTGTCATCCATATTTTTCAAAAAAAAAACACTGCAACTACCCAAGGGGACACATTTGGTTTGATGAAACCCTTATCTAAAATTTCCTCCAACTACAACATCATCTCCTAGTTCTAGGTAGTTTCCATCTGATATGTCGTAGAAGATATCAGTGTATTCCTAGGGTATATGTCATTGCATAAGTCTATTTACCACCATAGATTTAGTCTAGGAATTTCCATAGGGAAGACATCCATGTAGTCTTCCACTACTGAAGGAATCTAGATTCCTAGAGAGACTACTATCCTAAGGGATAAAATAAATAATTTATGTGAGATGGGCTATATGCTTCTACTCACATGGCCCACTCGCTCAGTCCTGAGACCTATCTCGCTTGTAGAGGAGAATCCTGCCCCATCTATCCAAAGGCTTATAACTCACATGTGATGAATTTCAATCTATTCTAGAGGTATGAAAACCCATTACATACCCAAGATGAAATTATAAGGTTTTATCATGATGACTAGTAGGTCCCATGAAAAACATTATCTATTAAGAATCATCTCACACTGTTGGTAGATACGCGATATAGAAGAAACGAACCCATTTAGAGCCTCTAGAAAAAGCCGTTGGTTTAAGGTCTCAACTGGTAGTAGAAAGATCTCACACAAGGGATACATAAACAAAGGAGTGAATTTCACATGTGTCTAAAAGTACTAGATAAAGTGTAGAAAAAATAGTTATCATACCTTGTATCATCTTGTGAGATGTTGAGTAATAAGTATCCATAGCCTGCAAATACCTACAACCCCAACCATTAACTCCTTGAGCCTTGCATGAGACAACTAGTGGTGGCAGTGGTGGAATTAGCTCATAGAGTCACCATCCAATGGTAGATCCTCCCCCTAGATCCACACCTACTCCTATACCAATACTGCCTCCCTAGGGGATGCTCAGGACATGATTAAGAGATCCATGATCATGATGGTTCCTCTTCTATGGTGGTCCATCCAGTATTTGCCTCCGCTCCTTGGCGTGTCGGGTTAGGAAATCACATGCCTTGTGACCTTTCCTATCACATACATAACATATCCCCTATCCTAGATGAACATGTCCCCTACATGAACCCTATGTAACATATCCATTTTCATGAGTTTGGAAGTGTGAAGGTCCCCAATGCCAAGACCCTAAAGACTAATGCCTCCTAGACACAACAGTTGAATTATCTCCATGAAGACCTCTGCTGGATCTATCCACCTAGTGTCCCTTTTTTATGAGGATATTCATAACTAGATCCCGATCTAGTACTCTAGCATAGGTGGGAGTGCACAAGGAGAACACACTGGCATATATGTACCTAAAAATAACTTGATCAAAAATCAATAAACAAAAGAATCCATGTCACACCATGTCAAGGGAGTAATGTGTAAGGTTATTGAACCTCATGGTGTACTCAACAACCATAATATCACCCTAACATAGCTCAAGAATATTTTTGATCCAAACTAAGTACAAGAATAAGGGTAAAACTTTTCATGAAATAGTTTATGGAAATTGATCCATAAGAGCATTGTCTCACTATGAGTCTACATGACCAGACTTCACCAGTGACCAGCTACTCCATGGAAAATACTATCTAGTTGTGAAAACATATGATCAGTCAGGGTCTGTACAATCCTAAAGAATCAGATCACTAACTCAAGCCTATCCATAATTTCTTGGGGATCTGGATCATCATATAACCTCAGTGGTCTATGACACCAAAACTCACATAGTACACTAAGCCTATGCGCATCCTTAGCCTATCATAATGCTACTATATGATACTAGATAGGTGGTGGAACTGATCCCTACCCACCTAGAGGAAACCCCTCATGAGATATCCCCTGAACTGAGGCCTTATCACTCAACATATCATCATCATGCTTTACTATTAGTAACCTAGATAGATATCTCCACAGAGGCATCCAGAAAGTGATAAAGACTTACCACAATTATATGAGAATATATATAGGGAGATAACATAAGAAGGATAGTTGAAGTACTCAATCCTATATGATGTATATACCAACAGTTCAATGCAATCGTTTTCTCAGTATTCCTAGTTGAAAATAAGGTATTTAGAGTCTTGGTGAATGGATACATCAGCCACCACACCAACAATGGGTTACATGGTTTGAAATATATAATTGAGAAACTTATACATCGATTCCATAAGTTCTTAACCAATCCTCACCATGGGTCCAACTCCAAACTGAGACCTGATGATGAACCACCTTTGATACCTCTCTGTCATGACTTAATCCATCAGGGCCCACTTGACCAGCACTAGTACAAGTGTGGAAAACCCAAACCTACATCAAATAGGTTAGGAGATGGAGATAAGAGACAAGAAGGCATAATGTAATGATATTTTTTTACAAGTACATTTACATACACACACAACCATTTCTATGAAAAAGTGCAGAGGAATAATAAAAGATAGTAACATCCAGAGTATTTCCAAGCATGTAATAAACTATAGGGAATACATCAAAGTATGATGGAATAAACCAAATAAAAATGAGGAAAAGTACAAAACCAACCATAAATTAATTCCTAACCTATTAATAACTAGAAATAGTTGAAAATAATAAGAGAACCCAGCTCCTAATCTCCAAATTCAACCACCAAACATGGTCAATGCACCTAGGTATCACTATGATCCACCGATGTCACCACCAAACTATCCATCATCTACATATGAAATGAAACATGATTGAAAACACCATGTAGGTTTGAGTGTATACATACCTAGTAGGATGCCCCAAAAACCACAAAGAGAGAAATATAAAGATATCATAGTAGTCATATCAACCTAAAGCAAGAGGGAAAAAACCCAACATATATATATTCTCATAAAGAAACCCAAATGAGGGAGAAAGGGGATCTCCATCTCCATATTCCAACCCAGGATGATGATTCTGCCTATAGCTCCAAGGGTACATCTTTGATGCATAACATATCACGTGTTTTAACAAGAAATTTGTGTGGAGGACCCACACCTTAGCACTGTTCCACAATCGAAGGGGTAATAATATCTAATAAAGGACCCACACTCTATTTCAATAGGGATTCCACTCATCTGATAGAGGAATCATTCCCTCATGTGTCGGGGGGGGGGGTGTCACTCAGTAAGTAGATAGAGGACCCTCTACCTAGTGCGCCAGGGGGTCCACTTAGTAAGTAGATAGAGTACCCACACCCTAGTGCATCGGGGGGGGGGGGACTAAGTAAGTAGATGGATGAATTGTTCCCTAGTGCATCAGGGGATGACACTCAGTAGGTAGATAGAGGAACCACGCCCTAGTGCATCAAGGTGGTACCACTCAACCTGGGTAAAGAGTATGTGGAACTCACACCCTGGTACGATAGAAGGTTTCCAACTCTAATATCTCTATGGAGATCCTTCCTGATCAAAACTACCCATCAAGCATCTTCTAAAAAGTATCATTCTTGGAACCACTCAAATTATATATTTTACTCCTCAAAGAAGGAAACCAACATATTCTGTAAAAAAACTAGTAAGGATAGGATACTATTAGGCCAAAATCTATGTTTAAAAGAAACACTACTACAAAACTGGGTTTATCTAGGGATAGGTCTTTAACAGTTCTAGCTAAAAGAACTATTAAAGATCCCCCTTATCAGTGCTATGAAAATCTCTAATAAGGGGGGGGGGGGGTTATCAGTGTTTTTTTAGAAGCGCTGATAAAGACCCCCCCTTTATCATCACTTTTTTAGTAGCACTAATAATGGTATACTACATAAAAATTATATTTAATTAAAAAATAATATATTAATATATAAATATAATTATATTGATATAAATATAAATATATATTTTTTTAAAATATGTTTTAGATAAGGTAAATTGACATTTAAACTTAATATATATAATATATTTAGTGAAAATGACTTATAAAATAATTAAAAAAATATTTTCAATTAATAATTTTCTTATTATTACCAATTAATAGTCATTTAATATCAATTTGAAGATAAAAAAATCAAAAAATTAATAAAAGATCTAAAATAAGTTGAAAAGGTAACCCAAACTTCAAACGACCATAACTTTTGATCTGGGTATCCATTTGGGCGCCACCACATATCAAATCAAATCCTGAGATGAGATCTACAACCCATGTGATAATGGTAAAGCTTTTTCAAGGCCAAAAGAACTAAAAGGCCTAAAAAACTAATTTTTAATTTTGGGTACCCCAATTTTTTAACATTTGATGGATTTTCAGCCTCGTTTAAGGGGGTCTTATTGCTTTTTTTGGTGGAGAATGAATTTATTACCAATTATTACATTCATATTAATATTATGTTTTTGAAATTTTATCATTTTTCACAACTTAATTTTATTTATAATTAAATATATTCATGTTTTATTATATTTTCTTATAATAAATCACTGATATAAATACAAATATTAATATATTTACATAAAAATGTATAATATAATATATGTAATTCAATAAAAATTCTAAAAAAGTATTTAAAACAATATCTAACCGTATTTTACATTATAAAAATATATTTATAATGTTTATATATACATATATGTGTGTATTAATAAAAAAAAATATATTTTTATTATATTATGGTATATGTAAATGAATATAATATATAATATATTTAAATAAATATAAGTATATATATATCAGACACACACACATATTTTATAAATATATTTAAAAATAATTATATAAATATATGAATAAAATATATATATGTATATATATATATATATATAGAAATATCATTAAATAGACAAAAATGCAAAATTGTGTAGTGGTAAAGGAATTCCATATTCGAAGGAGAAGTGTGGGGTTAAAGTCCAGGTGGGTGCGCATGAGGTTGGAAATTTGAAAAGCATTGATAAAAGAGGTGGTGGGGTGAAATGTTCTAATAAAGGTGGTGGGAGAACTATTAAAGGTGTCATGGAAGTGCTGATAATGGGGTTGATATCATGGACATCTGAAAAAAAAATTATCCCCTTTAAAAGTGCTGCCTTTATCAGTGCTAAATTTTTTTTGTTAAAGACCCCATTTAACAGTGTTAAAAAAGCACTATTAAAAGGGGCCTTTAACAGTGCTTTTTTGGTACTGATAAGAGATTCTGGATTTTAACAACGTTCCTATTATCAATGATTTTTTCAGAACTGATAAAGGCATATTATTGCATTGTTAAAGGCCTCTTTTATAGTAGTGAAAGAGATACAGAATGTGGAAGTCCTTGAAAAAACTACACGACAGGAACCTAGGGTTACACAGCTTGTGACCTCATCTGGAAACCTGTTCATATCCTCACATGAACATTTCTTGTCTAGACATGTAGTACCACGTGACATGTATTTTTAATATATGACATTTCTAGGATTCTTAGGGCCTACCCATGTGCGCCTTTCCATGCCCGTGTACATCATCCCATGCTCGTGTACATCTATTCATGCTTGTGTACTTCAGGTCATGCCCGTGTACTTGGTTGTGCCCTTGACTGTGTACTCCTGGAGTACATGATTATGCACCAATGTATGGTCTCACAATATGAGGCAGGGTCCACTTGGAATGTGATCCTTATCTTCCTCAAAACCCTATCCATCCCTACTAGGGGATTACACAATATGTGTTCCTATAATACAGACAATGTAGTTAGGTTTTTTATAGAAACCTAGGAAAGATTTACACACTTCACCTGCATCATAATGGTAAACATTTTTTCCTTAATTCTTGATGAGAGTTCTAGATCTATGAATTTCCATGCCTGATCCATATTGAGTGGCTAGATTTTGGACACTCGAACCCCGCATGGATCTAACTATTGAACCGTGAAACTATTGTCGCCTCTCTGGATCCCAAATCCACAAAGGCATCACCCAAAACCCACAATCCATCCTGATTCATCATAAAATTTACAATTTGTTCATCATTAGTGTAATTACTATGATTTTTGGGGTTTAATCACACTCAAACCCTCCCTGATAATGTCAAACGGTGACCGCAAAGGCCAATGATGAAGAAAGTGAAGAATAATGGGGGAGGAAGAACATGAACAAAGTCAATCCATTTTCATCACAATGATCTCATCCAATTATCAAAAAATCAGTATATCCATGGGTGATATCAAGCTACAATAATGTTTTATAGGATCAAAAAAATGAAAAGAATTACAACACAGCTAATGAAAAGATTGTCAAATGCCATAAATTAAAGCAGATAAATTAATTCATGATTGATTAAATGAAAAGATAATGAATGAAAAAATAATGTTTCCTACCCTGATCTAGGTTCTATAGTTGGTGAAGAATGTGTTCAACGGTGATGTAGAATACCCACTACCTTCCTTGAATCTCGATCCACCTCGATCTGATTGCTCGTCATTCTCCTATCCCAATTTACGAATGAAGAATTTTCAAACATCCTCTCAAATCCTCCTAGGGTTATGTGGATAACCATTCTTATTTTTTATAATGGGATATTTATAGAGGATTATATTTTGATTATTTAATAAAAATAAATAAATAAAATTATTCATTTTATTAAATGCACCCTCCAATGGTCAGATCCCTCAAAACATCCGACACCGACCAATCTTAGGTCATACCAAGAGTAAGACCTATATTTTGAAATCAACCATGGTAACATATTTACCATATGAGGTACCAAATAATGGGAAAAACATTTAAAAAAATGATTCATGTGTAAGCTTTAAAATAAATTAAT
Source organism: Viscum album (assembly GCA_963277665.1). Lineage (NCBI taxonomy): Eukaryota > Viridiplantae > Streptophyta > Magnoliopsida > Santalales > Viscaceae > Viscum > Viscum album. The sequence goes on from OY728157.1 coordinate 1,114,718,303, forward strand.
ATTTTTAATATATTAATTCCAGGGTCCCAAGACATCCAAAAACCACGCTGAATCAAAGGATAAATATATATATATATATATAGAAATATTCCAAGTAAAAATCCATCAAAACCAAATTTACTACATCCTCTATCTAACTATCTAGTGTCACCCTCTATCATACCTGAGCGTGAGTCCTCTACTTACTAAGTGGTACCCTCTATCACACCAGGGGGAGGGTACTCTAGTAACCTATAGATTATAAACCCCATTTCATATTGATGTGTAGGTATTTTACCTTCTGGGTTTCACCCCCTGACACACTAAGGCATAGGTCCTATATCTGTTTAGTATAACCCCCTATCACACTAAGGAATGAGCACTCTATATATGGAGTGGAACCCCCTATTGCACTAGGTAAAAGTTCCTCTATCTACTGAGTGGACCCCCATCACTCTAAAGGTGAAGTTATACTATTGTAGATTGTTCCACCTTAACTATAAAACATATTGGTGAGGTGGGGGTCCTATATACGGGTTTTTATATGGACACATGAGATATGGGGCACTAGAGACATGCCATTGGAGTTTCAGTATGACTCATAATTCTTATGTGAACTACTAGAAAAAGTGTTTTTGGAGACTACTTACATGGGCGACCTCCATTGGAAGTCGCTATTGGTACCCTATAGCGGCCGCCAACGATAGTCGCTGGGGTTCTAAGAAAAACATCGGCGCCCCCTCCCCCACACCCTCACGCCCGATCCTGAAACATACCCCCCATAGCTGCTCATCCCCTCCCTCACCACACCCCACCACCACCCGTCTGCTCCCTCTCTGCACCCCCATCATCGTCCATCCCCTCCCTCACTGTACCGGTGACGCCACACCACCTCTGTCTCCGGCTCCCCGCCGACGCCATTGCCTGTCCCCTCACTCGTCACACCGCCCGTACCCTCCCTCATAGCACCTTCACAACATCACTGCCTCCTCCTCCATCTCCCCACCTCCATCATCACCCATCCCCTCCCTCACCACACCACCTCCGACTCTGGCTCCCCTATGCTTCCTATCCTCTCCCTCATAACACCACCTCCGGATCCCTTATTAATTTGTCACGCTATTAGGTATGCCCTAATTTCCATTTTAGGGTTTTAATTTTGAGATATTTACAGCACAAATTTGGCATTAATGAATATTATATGAATATTTTGTGTGAAAAAAATTTTTGGAAATGAAATTTCATGTGTATGTGGGCCTGTTTGCATGAAAAATTATGAAACAATGTGTGTTGAAAGTGTTTTTTGAGAAGACTTTACACTTTACTTGATGTTGGAAGTTACAGACAATTTAGAGTCCATGTATATGTTGACTGGATTGATATAAACTTTTGTTTTTATTTTATTTATACCATTCTTTATTTTATCAAATTTCTCTCTATGTGTGTGTATACCATGAGAAAATGTTCGAGGTTTGACCACATGTGCATTCTTGAATAGCCCATGAGACCCATGTTTGAGTTTGATCACATGTGTGTGTTTCGACACTATATGTTATTATTAATATTATATGTTTTTCGTCTATGTGATATTCCATGTTTCAATGTGATGTAGTTTATATATTCTATATTGTGTTTTTCTATGCATGGTACCAATGTTACTGGTGTACTTTTCGTGGCTCAGTATCCATTAAGGGGGAGTGTGATAAGATGATGTATGTTCCATGAATATTTTATTGAGATAGATGATGGGGTATATTGTATATTTTTTCTCATATAGGTTCATGGTAGAATTATGTGATCTGAACCTTGAGGTGATAATGGGGCATGATGGTATTCAATGACATGACTTGAGACATAGTTTTGGGATACGAAGGCCCAAGGGAGTGTAAAAATGTGTTGGATTTATGTATTAACTGATAGATAGATGGGGGTTGATTTCCATATATGGTTTGACACTATACTCTTCCCTTTTTTATGTTTTGGAATACTTGATGTGACATTATGGTTTACTAAGTTCATGATTTTTTTATAACTACATTTCCATCACAGAGCCAAAGTTTTTTTAGCGTATGACCACTCCGAACATGGTTGTGTGTTTTAATTCATGAACATTTATTTATTATCACAACATAAACTCTTATACCAGTGCACATGTGTTGAGGAATTTTTTTTTGTTTCCTACTACTTTCATATTCCCACCATGCATGGGAATCTTGATGCATGTGAAGACTTCATAGTCTGGGATACAAGAAAGGAAAATTCCCTAATGATAGGGAATAGGATATAGAGAATGGTGTTTAGAGTTAGAATTGGGATGGAATTTAGAGTGATGTATTAGTATTTTTTTCACATTCTTGTTATTTCCCACACTTTTATTGACCTATCACTTTGGGGGTATTTGGGGTTTTACTATATGACTTGAGATAATTACTATAGAATATTATTTTTTATTGTTTATTGAATCTATTATGTTATTGTTTTTATATTTATTTATTGATACCAATGGTATATTTTCTACACTGATAACATTCAGACCCTTACTTCTAGTAACAAACATCTTGGATAAAAGGATACCTACTTGAGGCCACAAGGAACACTGTCTTGGACCCTGTGATTCAGTATGGGGAATCACATTAATTATCCCACATATTATCTATTTATAAGATAAGTCAAGATAGATTAGTATATTTTTTTGTTCTGGAATTGTATATATTTGATGTTATCCTCAATATAGATTAGCTAGTAAAATATAAATTAGAGATTGATTACTATATTTGATGGTTAATCATTACTGCCTCTAATGGAACAAAGGCGGTGTTAATACAAGAGGCAGTGAGACATTATTTTATCAATGGTCCACATGCAACTTGTCAGTATTTATTTTAAATATATTTGATATGAAAAATTCATGTAATATGAAGTCTTTTTTAAATGTTTTTTATATAGATATTATTATGGATAAGAGTTGGATTGATCTTCCAAATTGAACGTCTAGTGAATATTTTATGGAAATTATGTAGTTTATTGAGTTCACTGGAGCATTTCCAAGTGACTATATTAGTTATCCATATAGAAAATGTGAAAAAAGATATCAATTCACACGAGATACTATGAGGGAGAAACTATTATTGAATGGATTTCTGAAAAATTATAAGAGTTGGACTCATCATGGGGAAAAATATATTCGTTGTCAAAATATAGATACAGTTCAGATGGATGTTGATGTGAGGATGAATGATCCAATGCATGAAGTGCTTACTAAAATGGTATGTGGGTTGGCTCTTGAAGGCATTGACAACCAAAATGTTGAGTCTGGTGAGATAAATCTGTGCTGCAGTGCAGATCGTGATTTTAGGAGATTTTATGAAGTACTTGATGATGTAAAAATGGAATTATATCCTGGATGTACTGCTTACAATAATTTTTCATTTATCATGGAGTTGTTTCATTTAAAGGTTTTGAATCAGTGGTTATTCACATCATCTAACAAGATGTGGGTGTTATTGAAAAAGGTTCTTCCTGTTGATGCTAAGATTCTTGAGTCGTATTACCATGCTTGTAAGTTGATATAGAACTTAGGTTTTACATATGATACCATAGATGAATCTACAAACAACTGTATGTTGTTTAGAAAATAAACTGCCCTTTTGGATATTTGTATAGTCTATTGCACTACCAGGTGGAAAGAGAACAGGGAAAATTAGACTCATCAAAGTCTGACTACCTAAAAGAGAAAACCAATTTTCGTAAAGTGAATGCATTACTTTTCGCAAAAGCCGAGGATGAAAATATTTTTATGTCATATAAAGTTTCAAACTTAATGAGATGACATATAGAATGAAACCAGGAAAGTGATATGTTAATCCACCCGGTAGACTCTCGTGCAAAGAAGGATTTTGATAAGAGACACCCTGAATTTGATAATGATATTCCTAATGTCTTATTAAGGTTGGCAGCAGATGGTTTCAATCCATTAAAACCTATGGTTAGTGAAACTCATAGCACATGGCCCGTGGTGTTGGTTCTGTATAATCTTCCTCCGTGGATTTGTATGAAGAAACAATTTATATTACCTTCCACTCTTATTGATGGAACTAGAAGTCTGGGGGATAAGATCAATTTTTACCTTCAACCATTTATTGATGAATTGAATGAATTTTGGGGTGATGGTGTGATGACTTATGACTGTTAAATGAATGAAATGTTCAAACTGCGGACTGCTTCATTGTGGAAAATCAATGACTTCTCAGCTTATGAAAATTTATCAAGTTGGAATACGAAAGGTGAATTTGCTTTCCCTTTTTATAATAAAAGTAAAAAATATTTAGGGATTAAACATTACAAAAAATGGGCATACATGGTTCACATACGTTTTATCCCTCCTAAACATAGGTTCAGAAAGGATAGGGTGACATTTGATGGTTCTAGAGAGTTCAACCCAACACCAAAGATCATGACAGGAGTCGAAATGTTATCACAGATTGAGGAAGAAAACATCCACACTGTATATGAATTTCAGGATTTGGAGGCTCATCCATTACCTAATATTTGTGGTTTGGGTAGACAGTGCAATCAAAATTGGAAAAAGAAAAGTATTTTTTGGTCTCCCATATTGGAAAAATAACATGCTAAGGCATAATTTGGATGTCATGCACATTGATTTTTTTGTGTAAATATATTGTGGATCATTTTAGGTGTTAGTGGAAAATCAAATGACCATGTTAATGTACATGATTATTTAGAAGAAATGGCTTTAAGGAAACTATTGCATTTACAGTTAGCTGAGGGAAACAAGGCATATATGCCTGTTGCACAGTATAGGATGACTAAAAAGGAGAATGAGACATTTATTTCCATTTTGAAGATGCTAAAGGTTCTTGATGGTTACTCTTCTAATATTTCAATGTGTGTAAATCTGACGAGAAGAACATTGCACAGGTTGAAAAGTCATGACAATAAAATACTACTTCAGCAGTTAATTCCAATCACAATTTGTGATTGTTTATCCCCCAATGTTGTTTAACAATTGATTGAGATGAGTAATTTTTTAGACAGCTTTGTTTAAGAAATCAATGAATGGGTGATTTAAAAAGTTTGCAGGACCGAATTGTACTTACACTTTGTCACTTTTAGAAACTATTTCCCCCTCATTTTTCGATGTTATGGTTCACTTGATAGTGCACATAACTGATCAAGTAATGGATGCTGGTCCAGTGCAATTCAGGTGGATGTATCCTATTGAGTGGTATCTGAATACATTAAAACAATTTTTACGCAACATAGCTCATCCAAAGGCATCAATATCCAATGGTTATTTGATGGATGAATGTACTAATTTTTGTGCAGAATATCTTATGGATGTTGAAACAAAATTATACAATCCATCTTAGATTCATGATGGTCCAGTTGTTGAAGGAACCATATTTGATATGGACAACATTGAGTGGATACAATCACATCGATATATCTTGTTCAATACTCCATCAATTGCACCATTAATGCAGTAAGTGTCTTATCACTTTTGTTTTTAACTTTTGAATGTTTTTTTCATAAGTTGATCATTTAAACATCACGTTGTCATTTGCAGGAAACACATTAATGAGCTAAAAGAAGATATGTCTCGTGCGACTGAGTATCAAATTCAACAATCTCATTATGCATAATTTAATGATTGGTTCAAGGATTTTGTACGTATAAATTGATTTTAATTATGAGTGTAGTATTATAATAATTTATTTCTACTGAAATAATTACTGAATTCTATGAATTATATAGTTTCATAACCTAAGGGAGTTAGGTGACCCCATGCTAACTGAAGAATTTATCCAAATAGCTGAGGGTCCATCTATAACAGCTTGTCGTTATAAAGCTGTGGATGCTAATGGATTTTGATTTCACATTAAAGATGTTGATGAAAAATGAGAAACACAAAATTGTGGCATCATTTGTCCATTCGTCTATTCTTGTTAGTACTATGATCAACTAACAAATATCATTGAAGTTGTATACGCACACAGGTTGAAGTACATATTGTTAAAGTGTAATTAGGTTGATCCAGTGCATGGAAGTAAAGTCGATCAATATCAGTTTACATTGGTGAATTTTAACTATATGTTATATAGAAATGAATTAGTTGATAATGAACCTTTTATTTTGACATCACAAGCGGAAGTGGGGGGGGGGGGGGCTGTCCAGAGTGAGTGGGGGGGTTGCTTTCTGGGGGGGGGGGGTTGGGAGCAGGGGCTGTCCAGGGGGGGATATCTAGGGGGGTTGGGAGTGGGGGCTATCTGGGGGTGGCAGGGCTGTCCGGGTAGAGTTGGGGGGTGGGGGGGGGGGAGTGTGGGCTGTCCAGGTGGTGGGGAGGGTTGGTAGTGGGGGCTGTCTGGTGGTGGGAGGGGGGGGGGATATCTTGGGGGAGTTTGGGGGAGGAGCTGTCTTGGGAGAGTTTTTTTGGGGAGGGGAGTGTGGGATATCAGTGAGGGGTGTTCAAGGGGGGCTATCTGGGGGAATGTGGGGGCTGTCTGAAGGTGGGGGGATGTCCGAGGTAAGTGTGTGTGTGTGTGGGGGGGGGGGGCTGGGGGTTGTTCAGGGTGTGTGTGTGTGTGGGGGGGGGGGGGGGGGGCTATTTGGAGTGGGGGCTGTCCGGGGGGGCTGTTCGGTGGGGGGGGGGGGGGTTGGGGGTGAGGGTTGTTCGGGGGTGGTGGTGGTGGGGGGATGTCTAGGGGGAGTGTGGGATGTAGGGGGTTGGGAGGGGGTTGTCCACGGGGGGGGGGGGGGGGGGTGTTCAGGGAGTGGACGGGGGGGGGGGTGGGAGTGGGGGTTGTCCGGGGGTGGTGGGCTGTCCTGGTGGAGTTTTGGGGGGGGGGGGGGGGGGGCTGTCCAGGGGGTGTGGGGGCTACAGGGGTTTGGGAGGGGGGATATTCAGGGTGTCTATTCAGTACTGAAATTTAATCTATATAGTTCATTGTATAGCAAACACAACTGAATGGTTGTCCAAAACTCTTTTCAAACAACCTCATTGCATATGAGAAACAGAGTAGCTCCCTACTAGAGTAGAGTAGTGAGTCCAATGGCCTAATGTCAAAATTGGCCAATTGGATAAATGGAGACTTGGCCAATTGTCCAAATGCTCAAATGGACAAATGCCCAAATGTCCTAATGGCCTAACACCCTAACTCCCTAACACCCTAATGCCCCAACTCCCCAATTCCCCAACCCCCAAATGCCTTAACGTCCCAACTCCCTAACAACCCAATGCCCTAAAGTCCCAACACCCTAACGACCAAACGACTGAGTGGACAATTGGCCAAATGGACTGCTTTCTTAATTAACTAATGTCCTATTGGCCTAATTACATATTAACCTATTGGACTAAATACCCTATATCCCAATTACATAATATACTATTAGAATAATGGCCAATTGGATAAATAGAGACTTGGCCAATTGGAAAAATTCAGAAATCCCCAAATGGCCAAACACTGTAACGTCCTAATGCCCTAATGCCCTAACGACCATACACCCTAACGGCCAAACACCCTAATAGAAAAACACCCAAATAGCCAAACACCTTAATGAAAAAACGCCCTAATGCCCTAACACCCTAACACCCTAAGGGTCTAATGACCTAACGACCTAATTCCCTAACGGCCTAACGGGCCAAGGGCCTAAAAACGGCCCAACGACCCAATGACCCAATGGCCTAATGGACAATTGGCCAAATGGACTGATATCCTAATTACCTAATGTCCTATTAGCCTATTAGTATAATGGAATATTATCCTATTGTCCTAATGACCAAATAGAATAATATCATATTAGAGTATTGGACTAATGACCAATTGGATAAATAGAGACTTGGCCAATTGGCCAAATTCCAAAATGGCTAAATGCCCTAATGGTCTAATGCCCTAACGACCTAATGACCCAATTGCCTAATGGACAATTGGCCAAATGGACTATTTTCCTAATTACTTAATGCCATATTGTTCTAATGGAATATTAGATTATTGGCCTAATGACCAAATGGCCTAATGGAATTTTATCCTATTGGCTTAATGACCAATGTGACATACTTTGTATATTCTATATTGTGTTATTCTATGCATGGTACCAATTTTACTGGTGTACTTATCGTGGATCAGTAGCCCTTAAGGGGGAATATGATAAGATGATGTATGTTCCATGAATATTGTATTGAGATAGATGATGGGGTATATTGTATGTTTTTTTCTCATATAGGGTCAAGGTAGAATTATGTGATCTGAACCTTGAGGTGACAATGGGGAATGATGGTATTCAATGACATGACTTGAGACATATTTTTGGGATACGAAGGGCCAATGGAGTGTAAAAACGTGTTGGATTTATGGATTAACTGATAGATAGATGGGGGTTGATGTCCTTATATGGTTTGACACTATACTCTTACCTTTTTTATGTTTTGGAATACTTGACGTGACATGTGTTGAGGAAAAAATGTTTGTTTCCTACTACTTTCATATTCCCACCATGCATGGGCATCTCGATGCATGTGAAGAATTCATAGTCTGGGATACAAGAAAGGGAAATGCCCTGATCATAGGGGATAGGATATAGATAATGGAGTTTATAGGTAGAATTGGGATGGAATTTAGAGTGATGTATTAATATTTTTTCACATTCTTGTTATTTCCCACACTTTTATTGACCTATCACTTTGGGGGTGTTTGGGGTTTTACTATAAGACTTGAGATAACTACTATGGATTATTATTTTTCATTTTTTATTGAATCTATTATGTTATTGTTTTTTCATTTATTTATTGATACCAATGGTATATTTTCTACACTGATAACATTCAGACCCTTACTTCTAGTAACAAACATCTTGCATAAAAGGATACCTACTTGAGGCCACGAGGAACACTGTCTTGGACCCTGTGATTTAGCATGGGGCATCATATTCATTATCCCACATAATATATATTGATAAGATAAGTCAAGATAGATTAGTATTTTTTTGTTCTGTAATTGTATATATTTGATGTTATCCTCGATTTAGATTAGTTAGTTATCCATAAATTAGAGATTGATTGTTATCTTTGATGGTTAATCATTACCGCCTGTAATGGAATAAAGGCAGTGTTAATACAAGAGGTAGTGACACATTATTTTATCAATGGTCTATATGCAATTAGTCAGTCTTTATTTTAAATATATTTGATATGAAAAATTCATGTAATATGAAGTCTTTTGTAAATGTTTGTTATATAGATATTATTATGGATAAGAGTTGGATTTATCTTCCAAATTGAACGTCTAGTGAATATTTCAAGGGAATTATGTAGTTTATAGAGTTCACTGGAGCATTTCAAAGTGACTATATTGGTTATCCATATAGAAAATGTGAAAAAAGATATCAATTCACACGAGATGATGTGAGGGAGAAACTATTATTGAATGGATTTCTGAAAAATTATAAGAGTTGGACTCATCATGGAGAAGAATATATTCATTGTCAAAATATAGATGCAGTTCAGATGGATGTTGATGCAAGGATGAATTATCCAATGCATGAAATTATTACTGAAATGGTACGTGGGTTGGCTCTTGAAGGCATTGACAACCAAAATGTTGAGTCTGGTGAGATAAATCTATGCTCCGGTGCAGATCACGATTTTAGAAGGTTTTATGAAGTACTTGATGATGAAAAAACAGAATTATATCCTGGTTGTACTGGTTACAATAATTCTTCATTTATTGTGGAGTTGTTTCATTTAAAGACTTTAAATCAGTGGTTATACACATCGTCTAACAAGATGTGGGTGTTATTGAAAAATGTTCTTCCTGTGGACGCTAAGATTCTTGAGTCATATTACCATTATTGTAAGTTGACATAGAACTTAGGTTTTACATATGATACCATAGATTCATCTGCAAACAACTGTATGTTGTTGAGAAAATAAACTTCCCTTTTGGATATTTTTATGGTCTATCGCACTACCAGGTGGAAAGAGAATAGTGAAAATTAGACTCATCAAAGTCAGAATACAAAATCGGGAAAATTGATTGCCGTAAATTGAATTCATTACTTTCCCATAAATCTTAAGTTAAAAAGATTTTTATGTCATCTAAAGTTTCTAATTTAACGAGATGACATATAGAATGAAACTAGGAAAGTGATATGTTAACCCACCCGGTAGAATCTAGTGCATGGAAGGATTTCGATAAGAGACACCCTGAATGTGCTAAAGATGTTCCTAATGTCTTATTAGGGTTGACAGCAGATGGTTTCAATCCATTCAAATCTATGGTTAGTGCAACTCATAGCACATGTCCCGTGGTGTTGGTTCTGTATAATCTTCCTCCATGGATTTGTATGAAGAAACAATTTATATTACTTTCCACTCTTATTAATGGAACTAGAAGTCTGGGGGATAAGATAAATGTTTACCTTCATCCATTGATTGATGAATTGATTGAATTTTGGGGAGATGGTGTGATGACTTATTTCTATTAAACGAATGAAATGTTCAAACTGAAGACTGCTTCATTGTAGAAAATCAATGACTTCTTGGCTTATGAAAATTTATCAAGTTGGAGTACGAAAGGTGAATTTTGTTTCCCTTGTTATAATAAAATTAAAAAATCTATAGGGATTAAACATTCCAAAATATGGGCATACATGGGTCACATACATTTTATCCCTCCTAAACATAGGTTCAGAAAGGATAGGGTGACATTTGATGGTTCTATAGAGTTCAACCTAGCACCAAAGATCATGACAGGAGTCGAAATGTTATCATAGATTGAGGAAGAAAACATCCACACTGTATATGAATTTCAGGATTTAGTGGCTCATCCATTACCTAATATTCGTGGTTTGGGTAGATAGTGCAATCACAATTGGAAAAAGAAAAGTATTTTTTACAATCTCCCCTATTGGAAAAATAACATGCTAAGGCATAATTTGGATGTCATGCACATTGATTTTTTTTGTGTTAATATATTTTGGACCATTTTAGGTTTCAGTGGAAAATCAAATGACCATGTTAATGTACATCATTATTTAGAAGAAATGGCTTTAAGGAAACAATTGAATTTACAGTTAGCTGAGGGAAACAAGGCATATATTCCTGTTGCACAGTATACGATGAATAAAAAGTAGAATGAGACATTTATTTCCATTTTGAAGATGATCAAGGTTCTTTATGGTTACTCTTCTAATATTTCAATGTGTGTAAATCTGACAAGCAGGACATTGTAAGGGTTGAAAAGTCATGACAATCAAATACTACTTCAGTAGTTAATTCCAATCGTAATTTGTGATTGTTTATCCCCCAATGTTGTTCAACCATTGATTGAGATGAGTAATTTTTCTAGACAACTTTGTTTAAGAAATCAATGAATGAGTGATTTAAAAAGTTTGCATGACTGAATTGTACTTACACTTTGTCACTTTTAGTAACTGTTTCCCTCTCATTTTTCAATGTTATGGTTCACTTGATAGTGCACATAACTGAAAAAGTAATGGATGCTGGTCTAGTGCAATTCAGGTGGATGTATCCTATTGAGCGGTATCTGAATACATTGAATTTTTCTTACGCAACAGAGCTCATCCAGTGGCATCAATAACCTATGGTTATTTGATGGATGAGTGTAATACTTTTTTTTCAGAATATCTTATGGATGTTGAAACAAAATTATATAATCCATCTTAGATTCATGATGGTGTAGTTGGAGAAGGAACCATATTTGATATGGAAGACATCGAGTGGATACAAGTGCATCGATATATCTTTTTCAATACTCCATCAGTTGCACCATTAATGTAGTATGTGTCTTATCACTTTTATTGTTTAACTTTTTCATGTTTTTTTCATAAGCTGATCATTTAAACATCGTGTTATCATTTGTAGGAAACACATTAATGAGCTAAAAGAAGAGATGTCTCATGCGACCGAGTATCAAATTCAACAATCTCATTATGCTTCATTTCAAGATTGGTTCAAGGATTTTGTACGTATAAATTGATTTTAATTATGAGTGAAGTATTATAATAATTTATTTCTATAGAAATAATTACCAAATTCTGTGAATTATATAGTTTCATAACCTAAGGGAGTTTGGTGACCCCATGCTAACTGAAGAATTTATCCAACTAGCTGAGGGTCCATCTATAACAGCTTGTTGTTATAAAGCTATATATGCTAATGGATTTTTATTTCACATTAAATATGTTGATGAAAAACGAGCAACACAAAATTGTGGCAACATTTGTCCATTCGTCGATTCTTGTTATTACTATGGTCAACTGACATATATCATATAAGTTGTATACGCACACGGGTTGAAGTACATATTGTTAATTTGTTAATTGGGTTGATCCAGTGCATGGATGTAAAGTCGATCAATATCAGTTTACATTGGTGAATTTTAACTATATGTTATATAGAAATTAATGAGTTGATAATGAACCTTTCATTTTGACATCACATGAAGAAGTGGGGGGGGGGCTGTCTGGGGGGAGTTTTTTTTTTGTGGGGGGGGGGGGGGGCTGTCCAGAGTGAGTGGGGGGGTGATTTCTGGGAGGGGGTGTTCAAGGTGGGGACTATCCATGGTGGTGGTGGGGGGGGGGGGGGTTGGGAGTGGGGTTGTCTCGGGGGGGGGGGGGGAGTTTGGGGGGGGCTGTTCGGGGGGGGGGGAGTGTGGGATGTCTAGGTGGGTGGGGGGGGGGAGGGTTGGTAGTGGGGGCTGTCTGGGGGTGGGTGGGGGGGGGGTATCTTGGGGAGTTTGGGGGAGAGGCTGTCTGGGGAGAGTTTTTTTGGGGAGGAGAGTGTGGGCTATCAGGGGGGGTGTTCAAGGGGGGCTATCTGGGTGGATTGGGGGCTGTCCGAAGGTGGGGGGGGGGGATGTCTGGGGTGAGTGTGTGTGTGTGTGTGGGGGGGGGGGTGTCCACGGAAGGGGGGGGGGTGGCTATTCAGGGTGGGGGATATATCTAGGGGGGATGTCCGGTGGGGGGGGGGGTGAGGGTTGTTCGGGGGTGGTGGGGAGGGGATGCCTAGGGGGAGTGTGGGGGATGCTGGGGGTTGAGAGGGGGTTGTCCAAGGGGGGGGGGGGTGTTCAGGGTGTGGAGGGGGGTTTGAGAGTGGGTTTGTCTGGGGAGGGCTGTTCGGTGGGGGGGGTGGGAGTGGGGGCTGTCCTGGGGTGGGGGGGCTATCCTGGGTGAGTTTTTTTGGGCGGGGGGGGGGGGGGGGCTGTCCAGGTGGTGTGGGGGATACAGGGGGTTGGGAGTTGGGCTATTTAGGGGGGGCTATTTAGTATTGAAATTTAATCTATATAGTTCATTGTATAGTGAACATAGCTAAATGGTTGTCCAAAACTCTTTTCAAACCACCCCATTGTGTACGAGCAACAGAGTAGCTCCCTACTAGAGTAGAGTAGTGAGTCCAATGGCCCAATGTCAAAATTGGCCAATTGGCTAAATGGAGACTTGGCCAATTGGCCAAATGCTTAAATGGAAAAATGCCCAAATGGACTAATGTCCTAACACCCTTACTCCCTAACACCGCAATTCCTAAACACCCCAATTAACTAACCCCCAAATACCCTAATGGCCCAAATCCCTAATAACCTAATGCCCTAAAGGCCCAACACCCTAACGACCTAATGACCGAGTGGAAAATTGGCCAAATGGACTACTTTACTAATTAACTAATTTCCTATTGGCCTAATGAAATATTATCCTATTGTCCTAATGATCATATAGCCTAATGAAATAATATACTATTGGACTAATGGCCAATTGGATAAATAGAGACTTGGCCAATTGGACAAATTCAAAAATGCCCAAATGGCCAGACACCCTAATGTCCTAACGCCCTAATGCCCTAACGACCATACACCCTAACGACCAAAGTCCCTAATGGACAAACACCCAAATGTCCAAAAACCTTAATGGACAAATTCCCTAACACCCTAACACCCTAATGGTCTAATAACCTAACAACCTAATTCCCTAATGGCCTAATGGGCCAACGTCCTAACAACGGCCCAACAACCCAATGACCCAATGGCCTAATGGATAATTGTCCAAATGGACTTCTATCCTAATTACCTAATGTCCTATTAGCCTATTATCCTAATGGAATATTAGCCTATTGTTCTAATGACCAAATAGAATAATGGCATATTAGAGTATTGGACTAATGACCAATTGGATAAATAAGGACTTGTCCAATTTTCCAAATTCAAAAATGGCCTAATGCCCTAATGGCCTAATGACCTAACAACCTAATGACCCAATTGCCTAATGGAAAATTGGCCAAATGGACTATTTTACAAATTAATTAACGCCATATTGGCCTAATGGCATATTAGATTATTGGCCTAATGACCAAATGGCCTAATGGAATTTTATCCTATTGGCTTAATGAACAATTGTCTAAATAGAGACTTGGAAAATTCTCCAAATTCCCAAATGCCCAAATGACCAAATTCCCTAACAACCTAACTCCCAAACGGTCAAACTCCCTAATGGCCTAATTCCCTAATGGTATAACACCCTAATGCACTAATGGAATAACGCTCTAATGGCCTAATTCCCTAACAAACTAATTCCCTAATGGCCTAATTACCTAACACCCTAACACCCAAATTCCCTAATGCCCTAATTCCCTAATGGCCTAATTCCCTAAAGACCTAACTCCCTAACGGCCTAACTCCCTAATGGCCTAACGCCCTAACATCCTAACTCCCTAACTTCCTAATGCCCTAATTCCCTAACGCCCTAACATCCTAATGCCCTAATGGCCTAACAACCTAACACCCTAATGCCCTAATGCCCTAATGGCCTATTGGACCAATTTGATTATTATATATATATGCTGACTGAATAAATATGCCCAATTTTCATTTTCTTTGTTTAGTTTTTTATTTTTTATCGTATTGTAGGTTTATTGAAGTAGAGGATTGGGATGGATTAGAGGTATTTGAATCACTAGATATGTGAATAAGTATGTCTTTAATTTATTGTTTTTAAGGATCCTCATGTTTTTTCTGTTTCAAATTGATATTTTTTCTAATTTTAGATATGTTTCTACTGTTTGAGAAGAAGGACTGTAAGTTTTTTTTAAAAAAATTACCAGGATAGAAGCCACCTATGGATTTCTCTAATGGTTTTTTTAGAGCTTAGTGACCACCAATGGTAGTTGTTGTAGGCCAATTATCAGGTTACATATAGAGACCACTATTTGGAAGAGCGTTAGGTCACCTATAGAGATCGCTATTGGAAGTCGTTGTAGCCCTACAACGACGAGCCTAATGCGACCACCATTGGTGGTTGATAATGGTTAAATTTCTTTTAGTGATGGGTTGTGGAGATGAAAATATCGTTTATCTCTTGTTTGGGCTTATTATTGATCATATATATGTTATTATGGTTTTGTTTCATGTTATGAATGAAATTAATTTATGGGTTGAACTGAATATTATTGTATCTTTATATTTATCCCTATGTAGTTTTTGAGGCATCCTACTAGGTTTGTATATACTCACCCTTGCATGGGATTTTTCTGTACGTGTTGTGTCTTTTTCATACAACATATATATCAAAGGTGACATCAGTGGAGTTTAGTGATACTAGGGTGCATTGACTGCATTTGGTGGTCATACTTGAAGATCAAGAGTTGGGATATCCTCAATTTTTTTTCAGTTGTTATCATTTTGGGACTTCATTTTTGGGTGGGCATGTATTTTTTCAATTTTTTATTTGGTTTATTTTTTCATACTCTAACGTATTACCTATATTTTTTCATGCATGGTTATACTCTAGATGTCACAGTCTTTATTTATTATTCTGTACTTTTATATAGAGATAGTTGTTTGTGCGCATATCGATACTTAGGATAAGGCCCACCATTTCATTTATACTGTCTTGCCACTTGTCACCAGCCCCTAGCCTATTGGAGGCATGCTTGGGGTTATCACACCTAGATTTTTGATGGCCAAGTAGGCCCTGGTGGATCAGTTCCTGACAACATTAATCAATAAATTTTCATTAATAAAAACAGTTATACATTTTTCATAAATTGATTGTTACTATTCATACTAACCAATTTAATGACTTGGTTATAATGGTTTACTATACCATGATTCATACAAAATTTTGGGTTTCATGTATGAAAATATATTGAATACTTTAAGATTTATTTCAAAGGAAATAAATATAAAATCTTGGAAAGTTACGAAATTTGAGATGTAATCTTCAATGAGAAGATTCTATATAGAGAAATGAGCTTGGATAAATCAAAAGTTAAGGAAAAAAGGTAAATTAATGAAGTTCTGGAGAATGCAAAAAATTATTTTAGATGATCTTCTAGAGTCATATGACTAGTCTAGTGGTACGAGGTTGACAATTTTTTTACTTCTAACAGATGATGGGAAATTCAGATACCTATAAGCGGTAGAAACTCTATGATTTGAAGTAGTGGGAATCATCCATTGAGGAAGATATGAATTCTTTAAAGTTTAATAGATCTTGGTATTTTACTAAACTGTTGAAAGGGAAATGATTACTCAATAAAAATGGGTCTACTATTTGAAAGAAGATGTTAATCTAAGTAGAACGTATAATGTATGATTGGCGGCGAAAGGATTCCAATAGAAGGAAGGAATCAATTTCATGAAAATATTTTCACTAATAATAATTAATATTACAATCCAGACTAGATGAGAATTATTATATATGATGGTTTACACCTAGAATAGAGGGGCATAAAGACTACCTTTCTTAAAGGTAATTTGGATGAGGATATCTACATGAAGAAACCTAAGGGGTTTGAAGACCATAAGAAGGAGGGCCTTATTTGTAAACTAAAGTGAAGTCTTGATGGTTTAAAATAAGAACCTCTATAGTGGAACAATAAGTTATATAATTTCATAAATGAGTAAGGTTTCACAATGAGTGACTTTGATCATTGTTATCATGAGAAGTTCTATAATGATGACAATTATATAATTATCCTACTCAATATGGATGACATATTACTTGTAGGTTTGGAGATTCAATGGATTTAAGAGCTTAAGATTAAGATATCTAGAAGATTTGAAATGAATTATCTTTTTAAATATAATAAAACTTTAGAGATGTGGATATTTAGGGGTTATAAATATAGTACTCTAGTGTTATCCCAAAATGAATACATATAGAATATCATTGAAATATTTTAAATGACTGGATGTAAATAATTAGGAATTCCCCTCACAATATAATTTAAGTTATCAAAGGAATAAACACCTTAAATGGAATATGAGGTATAATATATGAAGAGGTATAATATTCCTTAGCTATTAGAAGCTTGATGTATGAAATGGTTTTTACAGAGTCAGACATTGCCTTTATAATGGTATTAGAAATTCATTTCATGTACAACCATGGGAAGGAGAAATAATAAGATATAAATCGGTTTATCTGATACTTTAAGGGATCAATATATATAACATTATGTTTTAGGAAAGAAAATACTTTATAAGTATTTTCTAAATTAGATTTTTCTAGTTATTCTTACACTTGTAAAAACACAACAATTTTTGTGTGTAAATTTAGAAGAACAATGATCAACTAGATGTCATGTATTCATCTAGAGTAGACTTTTTCTACAACATAATTAGAGTATGTAGTAGCTATAGAGGTCAAAAATAAGTTGACCAGGTTATTTCACTTTTTAAAGAAACAAAAAAAAAATCAGTGGATGGAGGAAAGTCATTCTATGATAATCATAGTGCCATCCACATTTCTAAGAATCTAGTATTTTATGAAAAAATTAAATATATTAACCTATAGTTGTATTTAATATATAATAAACTATAGGATAAGGTTTTTGAGCTATATAATATCACAGGGAATAAAAATTTGGCCAACATTTTCATGAAGGTGTTAGTTTAATATTTCTTGAGGCAACATTGTACCTCAGTTGGGCTCGACTAAATGAAAGGGAGATGGAGAACCCTATAGTGAATGTTGAAGAAAGATTTGATTTGACCAAAATGTCGGATGATTCCAATGAGACTACTTAAATAAATATTAAATTGGGATATTATTGGATCTGTGAATTTTTCCTCAATCCATTGGATGTTTTTTCATTGAATGTTCATACTCTAGTAGTTTTCTTTTCCCTTATAAAAATTGTGGTAATATGAACCTTCCATATATGGGTTGACTACGAGAAGTTATATTTACTTCCAATGTATGCTTTTCAAAGTAATATTTTTGTGTGTTGAATATTATACAATCTTGGATGGTTGAGTGAGTGGAAGCCTCAGCTAAACAAAGAAGTCAACACATAGTTGACTGAAAATGTTGGATGGTAGTTAAACTAGTTTAATTGGAAATGAACCTCTATACAAGGAGGCAGATCGACCTACTAAGGTGAATTTAACTGTATTATAAAAAATGTAACTCTATCTTACGTAGATACAATGTTTGTAAATATTTTACTTCCAGTAATATAAAAGAGTTTTTAGTGTTCTTCCATATGAATAGGATGAAATTATAAAACATGTAAAACCGATGTTACCTCTTTATTTTCTCATTATTTAAATGATTGTGTGTATTTTTGAGTGCATATGTTTTTTTTTTATTTTAAGAGGTGACAAGGGTTCATTATGACTTCCTAATTTTATTTCTCTAACTTAGGAAGGTAAGAAACTACTGTTGAATTTTCACAATACTAAACTTTTAGTGGATATGAATTTATGGTGAACTCAAGGTTTAACTATTTGGTGTTTGTACCAGGTTTTTAAGGGACTTATTCCCAAATTTATATGATAAAATTAACAAGAATAAAAATTATTCAAAAAGTTAATATTAATATTTATCATTAATATTAAATTCAAATATAATTTAACTAAAATTTTGGATGCACATTGTGTATGACCCCCCAAGCATATTTATTAGTGTCATTATGTGAACTTACCTAGAGACCAATATTGTCATCTAACAAGACATCAATGAACCAATTAAAAAACTAGTTAATATCACAATGACAACAACCTTATTATGAATTCTTATTATTTAATATAACCCCATTGTCTTGATATCTCATCAAATAGGTTTCATACTTGTTCCATCAACCTATATGCTTGATTTATCTTTCTTTGAATATCTAATCTGATCTAAATAATTAATTTCCATAGTCATGGATTTAATTATATATTTCTATTTCTATAAAAGTAAATAGATATATTTTTTAATTAACTCATAAGGGATAAATACTTTCTTGACTTATTCAAACACTATTATATCATTTATGATACACTCACCATATACTACCTTGATGTGAGAATATGTCATCACAGTTTTCATTCATACATAAAATTATATGAATCATGATATAAATTAATAATAATATTAAGTATAAGGATAGATACACACATCCTCGAATAGGAATATCTAATTACACATATAATATGTGGTATTTCTATTACTGGGTTTTTCCTCATAACCTCCCTTCTTGGAGATTACCAAGCAAGAATTTAATGAGAAGAAGTATCAATATATTATAAGATCCCAACACCTGATAGTAAAACATCATCAATGTCATGTTAAATAGATGTTATGTTTAATAGTATCACCATAACATTTCAATGTTCCCATTATAGCAGGTAACTAATATAATATTTCAATGTGATAAATACTCGAAGAACATTATAAAATTAATTTTATGTAAAATATAAATCATCATGTAATATTATATTTATTAATATTTTGATAATTAAAAGTATAATTTCATTTGGATCTTGGTAAATTACTCCAATAGACTCCCAATTGCACTAGATAAAACTACTATAAATTTGAGCCTACTACCTCTCACATGATATCCATGATTCCATTGAGAAGAGGCTCTAGTCAATGGATCTACATTTTTCTATCTTTTGGAAAATCCATTTAATATGACCTCACACATTTGATAAAAATACCTTAAGATGGGTTACTTTCAAAGTATATGCTTCATCCAATGATGGGACCCTAGCACCTTGGATGAAACCACTACTATAGTATAATCATAATATAGAGTGATAACATATTTACTACTAGGTACCACATCAAGATCTTAGAAATAATTTTTTTATCCAATATAGCTTCTCTAAATATACCAAAAGCCAAAATATACTCAGAATCTATAATATAATTAGGAAACACTGGTTTCTTTGAAATATTCCATCTCACATCTCCTCTATTGAAGAAAAACATATATATTGACTATGATATCATATCATTCTGTACTATTTAGGAACTAACATATATGAATCCCTAGATTATTAGTTCCTTATCTCCTCTATGATCTAGGAACATATCCTTTGTATGCCTTAGATACTTCAAGATAGTCTTTACAACTGACCAGTGAGACTCTTTTGGGTCTTCTTGATATCTTCCTACCATGCTTAAGGTTTAAGAAATATTAAGCCTAGTATATAGTAGGATTACAAGATATCTACAATTACATAATAAACATAGGGTTTTATTCATAATTTCTCTCTCCTCTTATGTCTAAGGACACATTTTCTGAGATATATATATATATATATTATGTAATATTTGAAATAATACTCTCTTGGATTGTTTTATATTTAATCTCTTTAATACCTTATCAATATATATACATTGACTTAGTCTAATAAACATCTTAGTTCTATGATAATAAATTTTGGTCCTTGTAATGCAGGTTACTTGACCTAAGTCTTTCATAAAGAGGAATTTTTTTAACCATTCTTTAACTAACTATAAGACCAGTGTCTTGTTTCCCATAAGTAATATATCATCAATATATACTAATAGGAATTCTAGTTCACTCCCACTAAATCTATTTCAAAAACGGGGATCATTTTCATTCTTTATGATACCAATTCTCTTATGGATTCATCAAAATAAATTTTCCATGATCTTGATGGTTTCATCAACCCATAAATGGATTTATACAACTTGAACACCTTATTAGTATTATTTTGTGTCCAAAACCCTTTTTATGTTTTCATTTATATGCCTTCTCTATTATTTATATTAAGGAAATTGTTCTTGATATTAATTTTACAAATCTCATAATCATGGTAATCTACAATGTAAAGTAAAATTATAATGGATTTGAGTATAACAAATAGTAAAAAAGTTTCAACATAATCTATGCCTTTATGTTTCTTAAACCCTTTAAAATCTAGTGATTCCTTATAGGTACTGACTTTACTATCCATTCCAAGTTTCTTCTTGAATACCCACTTTCAACTAATAGGATTTTCATCTACCGATGGATCTATCACAACCTATACTTTGTTTTGGAACATGGAATAAATTTAAAAATTTATATATTCTTTCCCCTTCACAAAATTTGAGCCATTTATTTCTTACCTATAGGATAGAGGTTCATTATCTTCAACCAATAACTTTTTACCCTTTTTAGTGACTATAAAACCATATTTCTCTATTTCTATTACCTCTCTAGTGATCCTATTCAGTGATTGTATCTTTGAAAAAACTTTGTCCAATGTTACTTATGTGATTTTGTTCTATACCAAATCTTGTGTATCTTGATCCTCGACTTCATAAAAGTCTATCTTGATCCCACTATATCATTTGTAGATGTTCTACCTCTCTATAAACATGGCATGACTTCACAGATTTACCTTTTTTAGGGATTATATAGATAGTATCCCATTATTTCCACAGGATATCCTATAAAGATACAATTAGCATCTCAAGATGGGAGTTTATTGCTAGAAGTATCCTCAATAAATATATTATATCCTCAAAAATGTATATTTGACAAAAAAATATTCCCACACCATAACTCATATGGATTCCATTTTCCACTTTAGTTGACACTTGGTTAAGTGTGTATGTTGTAGATAATAATTCATATCTTCAAAAGGATAATCAAATACTTGCATGAATAATCATCAATATGACCATGTCCAAAAATGTATGGTTCCTCCTTTCACTAACACCATCCATTATAGTGTATAATGAGGAGTGTGTTGGTATAGTATACCAAAATCTATTATATAATTAATGAAATATTTTTTAAGATACTCTATTCCATGGTCTGAACATAGTTTCTTTTTCTTCTCACCAAAATGTTTCTCTACTTCATTCTTATATTTCTTAAATTTCAAATAGGAATCAAAATTATACCTCATTATGATGATATATCCCTATTTAATAAATTTATTAGTAAAATTTATTAAGTAAGAGTATCCACCTCTATCTTATATTACAAAATATCCAGAAAAATCTATATGAACTAAATCTAGAATCTCTATAACAACTTAAACTTTTCTACTAAATGGAGATTTAGTAATTTTCCCTTATAGAGAGAGAATGAAATATATGCTAACGTTTCAACTCCAAAAAATATAAATACCCTTCTTGATATAATTTTTTCAAACACTTATTATTTAGATGGACAAGCCAGTAATACCACAACTAGGTTTAATATGAGTCATGTGTACTTGATTCATTATATATATATGGGACTTGATTTTAATATTCTATTATATAAATATCATTATTCAAATTTGTTATCCCATATAATATTATATCTTTATAAAAGTAGAAAATATTATTTTAGAATTTGAAAATAAATTTATCCATGTCTAAACTGATCCCATATATTATGTTTTTAGTTACATTATAAACATAATAAAAATTATTTAAAAATATAATTAAACCAATTAATAATGTGAGCTGGTAGTATCCTATAGCTAGCACAACTTATCTTGCTTCATTAAAAAATCAAAGATCCACCTCACCTCTAATAATATTCCACAATCTACTTGGTTCTTATATGTAAATACAAATGTGAGAACCCCAAGCTATATTTAATACCCTATTTATAGAAATGGAAATATTATACTTGATAATGAAAGAACACAAATCATCCCTTTACTTATTTACCTAGGCATAGTTCTTGTTCTAGTTTCCTTTCTAGACATAATATAAACACACTTCATCTTAATCATTATCCCATCCCTTGATCTTTCTCCTATTGAAAGGTTGGTACAAAGATGACTTAGAATTGGAATTAGTCTTAAAGATTTTATTCTTTCCATTACTATGGTTCACTATAAGGGAATTTTTTTCTTGATTTATTTATTTATCTACTTGGTGAACTGGAGTTAAGAGATCCAGGAGAATCCTATCTATATTGTTCCTGTTCAAATTCATAATAAAAAATGACAATATTTTAGTAAATTAGGTGAGTATGTGGTGTGTTCAAAATTTCTTAGGTAAATTGAATCCCAATATTTCTAAATGCTCAATGTAGACACTCATATTAACTATATGGGGTCCATCTAGGACTCCTACTCTAAGATTTTATGTAAAGAGTTCCTTGGAGATCTTATACCTATATTTTATTAATTTTTTGCTAATAAAGATCATGGAGATAAGATATTATGGTGTATACATCCATGTTTTTGTGAATCTTCTAGATATAAATTTTTATGGGTGATAAAATGAGGTATTGGAAATCCATTTCATCATCCACATGTTTCAAGGTAACATTTATCTCCTTCTCTCTAGCCTCTTTGTAAGGCTCTGTAGGAATCTAGGACTTCATTATATAAAGTTTTTTCTCTTGGTGTAGTATAATATGCAAGGATAATACCACTTATAGAAATTATAATAGGTAAAATTATTATTTTTATCCAATATGGATCACATGGATAGTGTTTTGGTCAAATAAATTTCCATTTTCTATTAAAAATAAAATCATATTTTAGTACTTTATCATGATTACCAAGTTTTATGTAATAAATCAATTTTATATGTATCATACTATATCAAATACCAATATCCTTAAATATTTGATTCATAATATCACATCACTTATATATTATAATGGAAAGGATCCATATTATCCTTATCATAATCCAAAGGAGGGTTTGGACCAATTATTTGAAGGTATTTAGGTAGTCACAACATGCTAACTTCATTAACTCACCTAATCCTTGATCTGTTGAGTGGAATCACAAATATGGGTGTCCTAAACTTGGATTTATTGAATGATTTACTCAATGTTATACCAAGTATTTATAGGGAAACTAATATTAATATTAAATTTTTTAATTTAACAAAAAACATTCATTAGAACTCCCTAATAAATGAACGTATCTTAATAAGGTTTAGACCAATACTTCAATCTATAGTTTCATTCTAACTCAAGAGATAGAAGGTGGTATCTTTCTAAATATTTTATTTGAGGTATTTTATTTAACTTATGTATAAATATCCATTATTTTATTCTTTATATTCTTTTTAATATTATGTGGATTTTTCATAATTAATTAACCATATATAATTAAATAATTAACACATAATTCATTTAGTTTATTTTATCATTGCATGATTGTCAATTTATTCACTTTATGTAATCACATTTAATAATTAAATAAACTATTCATACCATAAATAAATAAATAACTATGAACTAATAAAAAAAACAAGAATGTGATTTGGTTAT
Source organism: Viscum album (assembly GCA_963277665.1). Taxonomy (NCBI): domain Eukaryota; kingdom Viridiplantae; phylum Streptophyta; class Magnoliopsida; order Santalales; family Viscaceae; genus Viscum; species Viscum album. Next base: position 1,114,742,775 of record OY728157.1, read on the forward strand.
GATATTTTATGATATTAGTTGGTTTATATAGATGAGATAAATCAATCTTGATCTTAGGGGGAGTACTCCTTGATCTAATGTCTATATAGAGTTACAAAATTTAACCATAAACCTGTATATATCGTTATTTGGTTTTGTTGGATATTGATTCACGCTCAAATTTACCCAAGAGGTGAAGGTAGAATGATCCTTGTCGTCTAGCTTGGGTTGTCGAATCCACTGAGACTGAAGAAGATACCTACGATGAACAACCTATGAGATGGATTTTTGGATATGAAGTGGCCAACTTTGTTTTGATTTTATATGGTTTTAATGAACACTAAGAAACCTAAGTGAATTCAATTTAATGAAAATGGGTTGATCTTAGGATTATGTTTTGGGTGAATTGAATGAATTTTACTTATTTAAACAATTTTGGTTTTATTAATTCTTGATGAATCCATTCTTAAAAATAAAACTAACTTAATAATTTTCCGGTTTAATGCTAACTAAACTAAATTACTAATCCCATAAACACTTAGAGAACCAAATTAATGATCTCTCCAAGGTGTATGGTCATTTTAGTAATTGGATTTAGCTTCCTCAAACACAGTGAAGATGAAGAGTGGAAATAATTTAAGAATAGAAGTATTGAATTTATTATACAATTAAAAATACTTAGTTCATAAAATAACATTAAATATAGCCTTTTCATCATCCTACGATAAACCCATTAAAGGGTTAGACCTCAATTGATGGTATACTCTCAATGGTGGGTGGAATATGGCTTACAAGAATTGGATTGAAGAAATTAAAATCGTGGAAATAACGACCACTCCTCAGTGTGTGTGAACAAAATTCACACATCTGTGTGAACTAATTCACCACAACACAGAGATATCACTGTGATTTGTGAGTTTTAATGAGATATAATGTGAATAATATGAGAGAAAGATGTTGTTTAAGAACATAGAAATACAAAAAATAAACTTACATGGAAATTGAGAACATTACAACAAAACTTTGGAATAATAACATTACAAATAACAAGAGATGTATTCCCCCTCACCACCACTACCTTAAATAGTAAATTGGGAAGCCTTAGTCCGATTCTCAATCAATGTATTCCAAATATTAAATTAATTTAGACCTTAGGGTGGTGGAATGTAGTGGAGAAATTGATCCCCTCCTTAACTTTTTATCCTCCTTGTCTCCCCTGAAAAGATCGTCCTGTATGGGCACACATATCACTGAATCTCGGTAGGCCATATAAGAGTATTTTTTGTCTCCGGATGTCTTATATACCTCTGTAAAACTTTTGCCTATTTGGAGTTGTGGATAGGGATTTATGGCCGGTTTAGTGAGATAATATTATAGGCCGCAGATTCTAGCCCAAATTTTGATCTTCTCTTTGAGCCATGTTAATAACCACCATAGAAGCCGAATTAGCACCGACTCATGAAGAATGATTTTTTCCTATACATGTCTTCTAGTATATCACGAAATTTGGGATTTATTGGGCCAGTATTGTAGGCCCCACATTCTCATCAGTGGGCTGGTGTCCAATCTGCATTCTCTTGAATTGTTTCCTTTCATCACCAAATATCACCATCATCATTTATGAATCCTCTATTGATACCTGAATGAAAAATTTTAATATTAAAGTGTATATACATTTCTTAAAATATAAAATTAAAATATGAATAATTACATTCGTTAAAATTAGATGAATCATTGGGCCTAAATTGGTGTACATTAGGTATGAAGTGTACAAATGATGAGAATGGATGTTCAAAATTAAAATCCACTAACTCAGGCTCATAAGATCAAAAATGAACATTTAATACCATTAAAATGTAATTAAAATATGTGTTTTTATTGTCTAATCAAACCCCCAACTTGAGATTTTCTAGTCCCAAGCAAATAATTTGAAAATTATGTTTGAATTCTTTTTTTTCAAACACATTATAACAAACAGTGCTCACAATGTAAACTACACACAAATATATCTTTATAACCTATCAAAATAATTTAAAAAATGATAAATTTAAAAGAATATCCCAATCCCAATCCCATTCCTTTGATCAAATCAATCATCATACTTCATCCAACTCAATTAGGTGAAATGATGTGTTGTGAATCACAATAGATATGGGGGTTCATTTTTATTAAAGGGGGAAATCATGGAAGCGCTAGGTGGAATCAAATTTAATACTAATATGAGTATTCATCATTCTTTTTTTTTGGATTTTTTTTTGCAATATTTTCATATTAATCGAGATTGCAGTTACTCAAATTAACCCATGTAACAAGACTTTGCCGATGACTACCAGACTCAAAGGCCTTAGGGCACCAAGTGAAGCCCACATACTCAGGTATCGTCTCAAGTTAACTTGATCAAAAAACAAAGTCATATTACCATAAATAGAGATAGAGTAAAAAAAATCAGGTCTAGAAAACTCTGGAGTCACGATCCCCTAGTGCCGAAAGCCACACATTTTATCAATCCATTACTCTACGCGCAAATTTTTAATTTTTAATTTTTAATTTTTTATTTTTTTTGAATAATCATATTATTCATAAAAATAAAACCAGCCTATGCTATTTATTGTGGGACACCGAGAATTCAAATTAGTACCCCACAATCTAGAGGATGTGCATTGTGGAATTTTGATTTAATAGATGAAAATAAAAACGATGAAAATTCTCATTGGACAACCAAACTTCCAAAATCAATGCTTGTAAACCTAATCATGAATTAAATTAAGAGTCAAGGAAATAAAAATTATTTTCTATGTACTTTTAATATGAGCAAAGATTTTATTATATGAATGATAAAGGAATTTTACTTCTTTTTAACAAATTTTTTGTTTCCACACCCCCCAACTTAGAATGAAACTATCCCTAGTTTCGTAAAAAGAAAAGAGAGGAGAAAGCGGGTGGGGGGATGAGTTGGAAAGGGCATGGAACAAGTTCACCTGGTGGCTTCATAATGATGATTGTGGTGCTCTTAAATAACTCTTTGTTCTCATGGGAGATGTAGGAACCTCCTTGATGGAATATGTATCACCCAAAAATAGTCCCTGAATCATACAAACAAGAACAAAACAGACAGAAAAAACAACACAATAATTTATTTAATACCAAGTCTCATCATTTTTATGGTTTTCCTTTTGTTTTTGTTTTTGTTTTCTTTAAATCAACTAATGATACATTGTATTCTTTTAAATTTCTAGGTAAGGTAGTACTCAGGGATCACACCCCGTGACATGGATGAATATGGTGCTCCCCTTTCATACCCATCCATACTCATAAGAGAAGAACATATCAACAGTATGAGTTAGAATAAAGTTATATCAAAATTATCCACTAATCCTATTTGAAATATAAAGTTGATTAAAACAAAAAAATTATTGGAAACTTTTAAACCATGGGTTTCCTCCCATGCAGCGCTTTGTTTAATGTCATTAGCTTGACTTGGACCCCTAATCGATTAATTATTTTCATCATCTAAGTTAGGTTCACACAAGTCTTCATCAACTTTATGTTTTTGGAATGGTTCTATAAATGGTTTGAATCTATGACCATTAACTTTAAATGTTTGACCATTGGTGGGATCTTGAATTTCAATAGCCCCATGGGGGTACACCATATGCACTACGTATGGACCTGACCATCTAGACCTCAATTTTCCCGGGTGTAGGTGAAGTTTAGAATTATACAAAAGAACAGGTTTTCCCAGTTCAATGTGTTTGGTTTTAGGATTTCAAGATTGGTAGGCTTGTACTTTAGCTTTATTGATCCTCAAATTTTCATAAGCCTCCATCCTAAGTTCCTCAAGTTCGTTGAGATATAATTTCCTTTTTGTTTCATCCAACGAGAGGTCATAATTTATTTTTTTTAATTTCCCAAAAGGCCTTATGTTCAATATCCATTGGCAAATGGCATGCTTTACCATAGACCAACCTATATGGTGACATTCCTAAAATGGTTTTTATGCATTTCGATAGTCCCAAAGAGCATCTAAGAGTTTTCTTGACCAATCTTTCCAAGATGGATTAAAATTTTTCTCAAGAATCTGTTTAATTTCTCTATTGGCTAACTTAGCTTGACCATTGGTCTGTGGGTGGTAAGAAGTAGACACTTTGTGAGAAATTCCATACTTTTCCATGAGTGATGAGAATGGATGATTGAAAAAATAAGTTCCACGATCACTAATGATATCCCTAGGAATTCCAAATCTAGAGAAGATGTTTTCCTTGAGAAATCTAATCACAGTTTGATGATCATTAGATTTTGTAGGAATGGCCTCAAACCATTTGGAGACATAATAGATAATTAAAATATTGTAAAGATATCCCCTAGAGTTTGAGAAGGGACCCATGAAATCAATTCCCCAACAGTTAAATATTTCAACCACTAAGATGGGAGTGAGTGGAATTTGATTCCTTTTTGTGATGGACCCTACTTTTTGACACCTAGGACAACTTTGAATTTTTTTTAAGATTCCCTTGAGAGGGTGGGATAGAAGATACCACACTGAAGAACCTTAGAATAAGTTTTCCTAGAGTAAAAGTGACATCCACATGCCTCACTATGATAGAATTTAAGGATGGACTCTTGTTCAGATTCTGGGACACACCTCCTAATGAATTGGTTAGGGCATAACTTTAGAGGTATGGATCATCAAACACATAGTGCCGAAAATCATAAAGGAATTTCATTTGAGCTTGAGTCCCTAAGAATTTTGGAATTACTCCCATAACTAAGAAGTTGGCTATGTCAACATACTAAGGGCAGTCACTCACAGAGTATGGGTGTTCCTCATGAAATGAATCAGACACATAAAGGTGATTTGAGTTATCTATGAATTCCATCCTAGAGAGGTGATCAACTATAACATTTTCAACACCCTTTTTTCCTTAATTGTGAGGTCAAATTCTTGTAATAGAAGGATCCACCTAATCAATCTATCCTTGGCATCTTGTTTTTGGAAGAGGTATTTTAGTGTAGAATGGTCAGTGAACACAATGATGGGGGATCCTAAGAGGTAGGAACTAAAATTTTCTAAGTCAAAAACAATAGAAAGTAACTCCTTTTTAGTGGTGGTGTAGTTTATTTGGGAATTATTTAAGGATTTTCTTGCATAAGCAATGGCATAAAGAGTTTTATCACAACGTTGTCCTAACATAGATCCTACAGAAAAGTCACTGGCATCAAACATAAGTTCAAAAGGAAGGTTCCAATTTGGAGATTTCATAATGGGAGGAGAGGTGAGAGAGGATTTGAGGGTTGAGAATGAACCCTCACAGCTTTCTGTCCAAACAAATGGAGCATACTTTACTAGGAGAGCACAAAGGGGATGAGAGATTGAACTAAGGTCCTTGATGAATTTTCTATAGAAACCAGCATGTCCTAAGAAATACCTCACTTCCTTAATATTTTTGGTTGATGGAAGGTTAAGAATTATGTCAACCTTGGGTTTATCAACTTCAATCCCCCTACCTAAGACCAGATGGCCTAGAACCAATCCCTCTATAACCATGAAATGGCATTTTTCCCAGTTTAGGACCAGATTCTTTTCTTCACATCTTGACAAGAATCTCTCCACATTCCTTAGACATCTCTCAAATGTATCCCCAAACATAGAGAAGTCATCCATGAAGACCTATAGATAATCCCCTACCATGTCTGAGAAGATTCCCATCATGCACCGCTGGAAGGTTCCAGGGGAATTACATAACCCTAAAGGCATGCGTTTGAAGGAAAAGGTGCCTAATGGACATGTGAATGTATTCTTCCGTTGATCCTCTAGGGAGATCTCAATTTGATTATACCCAGAGTACCCATCTATGAAACAGTATAAGGCATAACCTACCACTCTCTCAAGGACTTGGTCAATGAATGGTAAGGGGAAATGGTCCTTTTTGGTAAATTAGTTTAGCTTCCTATAGTCGATGCAGACTCTCCATCCACTAATCACCCTTGTTGGAAGAATCTCTACACCCTCATTGGTTATCACTGTGATTCCAGCCTTTTTTGGAACCACTTGGATTGGGCTCACCCACTCACTCTCTGCTATGGGATAGATGATACCATCTTTTAACAATTTAAGAAGTTCTTTTATAACTACTTCCATGATATTAGGATTGATTTGCAGTTGAGGTTGATGACATGGCTTTGAATCATATTCTAGAACAATCCTATGAGTCCCGATAAGTGGTATAATCCCATGAATATCATACAGGGTCCAACCAATGGCTTTCTTATGTTTCCTAAGGACATCTAGAAGCATCCTCTCATGATTAGCTTCAAGATATGAAGAAATGACAATAGGATGTGTTTGATTGTCCCCTAGTAAGGAATACTTGAGTACAATGGGAAGTTCCTTCAATTCAAGATCAGGTTGGTTCAGAATTTCACCAGAAGATTGGAATATTAGATCAAGTTCAATTTTTTTTCCTATAGTTTTAGATATGATTGATTCCCCACATGTATAAGTTTCAACTACAATATTGGTTTGATCAGATTTAGGGAAGGAAGTTTGATTGGTCTCCATGAAATTGGTTTGATGAAAGGTTTCACTGATTGTTGGACATAATACTTCATCATAAGAGAAATTTGAAAATGATTCAATCCAAGGAGATAAAATTCTTTCATCTGAATAAATTAAATCAATATCATCCCGACTTAAACATCCATCAAATATTCCTTGATGTTCTATAGATTCATTATCAATGCTTCATATCATGTTTACTTCATGAATTTCCTCATAATCTCCTATTTGTGAGCTTTCATTATAGATGTTCAAGTCTAGACTCATGTTTCCAAAGGTGATGGTCATGTTCCCATTTCGAAATCAGATAACAGAGTTGATTGTTGCAAGGAAAGGACGACCAAGGATGATTGGGGTTTGTTCCTTATTTCCTAAGTTTGGATGGTTGTCAAGGACAATGAAGTCAGTATGGTAGATGAAGTTTTCAACCTTTAATAGAACGTCCTTTAAAATCCCCTTTGGAACCCTAATTCTACGATCAACAAGTTGAAGTGTGACAGATGTGGGTTGGATCTATTCTAGGCCTAATTGGCAGTACACATCATAGGGAATGAGATTGACATTAGCACCTAGGTCACACAAGGCCTTGAAAACTTTTCTCTCTCCTAGTTCAACATTGATGTAAGGGAAACCTAGGTCTTTCATCTTAGTAGGAATGGTCCCTTGAATGGTGGTACTCACATTAGCAGCCAAAAGGACTTGGTTTTTATTTGAAAATTTTCTTTTAAAAGTTCACAAGTCCTTAAGGTACTTTGAGTAGGAAGGTATGGTTTGGACTGCATCGAGAAGAGGAATGTTCAACTTTCCTTGTGAAAAGATTTCCCTCAATGTTTCACTCAATTTAAGCTTGGTTCCCCCCCTCATGTGTTGAGGAAATGGTGCAGGTTATGGGGTTGTTTGTTAAAGAGTTGTTTCTTTGACAAGGTTATCATGTTTTTCAGTTTGATATTATGGTTCATTTGAATTTTCATCCAAGCTTGAATCTTCAGATGGGTTTTGAATTAGTTGTTCAGGTTTCTCAATTGATTTCCCACTTCTTAAAATAGTCACAACCTTTAGTTGTTCATGAGTTGTTTGAGTACAAATTGACTCTCCACTTGAAGTTGAGGATGGTACCACCTGAGTTGGAATGGGTGCCTTTCCAGTTTTGATGGTTTGAGGTTCTTGTTTAAGGGAAGAGACTTCCAAGTTTATCCTTTCCATTTGTTTTCATAGTTGTTCTAGTTGGCTTTGTGGAACAGTTTGGGTTGGTGCTTGAGAAGATTGTTTTATCCTAGGGGGATATTTTAGAGGTGGGATGGTTGGTTGAAAATGGACCAATGGCTATTGGTATTGGATATGTTGGGTTTGGAACTTTTTATGGGTTTGGTAGTTCTAATGGGGGTAAGGATTTTGTCCCTATGGTTGGCTATGTTGTTGGTTATCTTTCCAATAGAAGCCTGGGTGGTCATTATAACTTGGGTTGAAGTTGTTTTGGTATTGGGGATTTTGAAAGTTCAAAGAATTTACTTCTACTGGGGGTACTCCTAAAAGAACATCCTTGATGGATGGAATGGTTGGGCAGTTGTCTGTCTTATGGTCATGTTTTTCAAAAATTGTGCAAACAGGGTCAATAGTTTGGATTTCATGTACTTTCATAAGGTATATCTCTTCAACCTTCCTAGAGAGTGCTACAAGTTTAGCCCTAAGGATTTCATCTTCTCTAAGTGTATGAATTCCAGTAGTTCTTTGTAGATTTTCCGAATAAGGTGAAGTTCCCCATGTTTGGTTTTGTTCAGCAAGGCTTTCTAGATACTCATAAGCATCATTTGGGGCTTTGTTTTTAAAGGCTCTATTACACATCTTTTCAATGAATTATTTGTTCCCCGGACCCAACCCTTCATAGAAAATTATCACTTGTTCAGGTATAAAAAAACATGGTGTGGAACCATGTTTAGGGTGTCTTTTAACCTTTCCCATGTTTTATAAAATTACTCTCCCTCTTTTTCAAAAAAGTTCTGGATGCTCTTTTTAAGTGCAATTGTTTTGTGGTGGGGAAAGTATTTTTTGTATAATTATCTTTATAGTTGGTCCCAAGAGTTGATAGATGATGGTCTCAAATTTTTTATCCAATTTTTAGCTCGATCCTTTAAAGAAAAAGGAAATAGCCTAACTTATCTAATTCTAGTTGATGTGGGGACACATGGTTTCTACAATGTCATTGAATTCCTTAACGTGAAGGTAGGGCATCTCGGACTCCATTCCATGGAATGTGGGAAGGTGGTTTAGGACACGGGGCTTAAAGATGTAGTTGGAATCTCCTAGGGAATTGTGTCTAATGAATGAGGGGGAATTGGTCCATAAAGGTGTGAGGTAGTCATTCATGGTTTGATCAACTGCATTCCCCAAGTTTGGGGCTGCCTCATTTCGATTTCCATTTTGATTTCCACCTGGGTTTATGAGTTGGTTTCATTGAAGACCTTCCATTAAAATGGGCTCAAATTTGGACTTTTAAGTATCAATAGGATTAGGATCTAATGTAAATAATCCCCTAGGTTCCCTTGACTCCCCTATCATAGGACTTTCCACCCTAACTAGTCTGTTTGAATTATCACGGGTGTAGGTGGACATGCGCCAAAAGAAAAAAAAAGCGAGAAAGGGACAAGATAAGAGATATTGGGTGAGAATAGAAGAATGGGGGTGAGGAAAGAAGGTTTGGTCTAATGTACTTACTTAGGTCACTTGAAATGGCACCAAAATTTGATTCACACTCAAATTTACCCAAGAGGTGAAGGTAGAACGGTCCTTGTAGTCTAGCTTGGGTAGTCAAATCCATTGAGACCTAAGAAGATACCTAATATTAACAACCTATGAGATGGATTTTTGTCTATGAAGTGGCCAACTTGGTTTTGATTTTATATGGTTTTAAATAACACTAAGAAACTTAAGTGAATTCAATTTAATGAAAATGGGTTGATCTTAGGATTATGTTTTGGGTGAATTTAATGAATTTTACTTCTTTAAAAAAATTTGGTTTTATTAATTATTGATTAATCCATTCTTCAAAATAACACTAACTTCATCATTTTCTGGTTTTATGCTAACTAAACTCAATTAATAATCCTATACACACTTATAGAACCAAATTCATGATCTCTCCAAGGTGTATGGTCATTTTAGTACTTGGATTTATCTTCCTCAAACACAGTGAAGATGAAGAGTGGAAATAATTGAAGAATGGAAGTATTGAATTAATTATTAAATTAACAACAATTTGTTCATAAAATAACATTCAATCAAGACTTTTAATCATCCTATGATCTACCCATTAAAGGGTTATCCCTCCATTGATGGTATACTCTCAATGGCGGGAAGAAGATGGCTTATAAGAATTGGATTGAAGAAATTAAAATTGCAGAAATAACAAGCACTCCTTCGTGTGTGTGAACAAAATTCACACCTATGTGTAAACTAATTCACCAAAAAACAGAGATATCACTGTGATTTGGGATTTTTAATGAGATATAATGTGAATAATATGAGAGAAAGATGTTGTTTAAGAACATAGAAATACAAAAAAGAAACATACATGGAAATTGAGAACATTACAACGAAACTTTGGCATAATAACATTACAAAAAACAAGATATGTATTCCCCCTCACCACCACTGCCTTAAATAGGAAATTGTTAAGCCTTATGCCGAGCCTCAATCAATGTATTCCCAAATATTAAATTAATTTATGCCTTAGGGTGGTGGAAAGTAGTGGAGAAATTGATCCCCTCCTTGACTTTTTATCCTCCTTGTCTCCCCTGAAAAGATCGTCCTGTATGGGCACACATATCGCCGAATATCGGTGGGCCATAGAATATTATTTTGTATCTCTAGATGTTTTATAGACTTATGTAAAATTTAGGCCTATTTGGATTTGTGGATCGGGAGTTATGGCCACTTTAGTGGGATAACATTCTGGGCCACAGATTCTGGCCCAGATTTTGATCTTATCTTTGAGCCGCCTTAATAACCACCATGGAAGCCTAATTAGCACTGAATCCTAAAGAATTATTTGTTCCTATACATGTCTTCTAGTATCCCATGAAATTTGGGATTTATTGGGCCAGTATTGTGGGCCCCACATTCTCATCAGTGGGCTGGTGTCTAATCTGTCTTCTCTTGAATTGTTTCCTTTCATCACCAAATATCACCATCATAATTTATGAATCCTCCATTGATACCTGAATGAAAAATGTTCATATTAAAGTGTAGATACATTTACCAAAATATAAAATTAAAATATTGATAATAAATTCCTTAAAATCAGACGAATCATTGGGCCTAAATTGGTGTACATTAAGTATGAAGTCCACAAATGATGAGGATGGATGTTCAAAATTAAAATCCACTAACTCAGGCCCATAAGATCAAAAATTAACATTTAATACCATAAAAATGTAATTAAAATATGTGTTTTTATTGTCTAATCAGATATACACTAAAAATGAGGGATATTATATCCTATTATATCCCATGAGTCATAATATATGATATGAATGACAAGAATATTGTATCTTATGATATTATTATACTATGAAGGGCACATAGATGTTACTCTTGACTTATATCATACCATATGATACAAATTGTGATATATTTTTCATAATATGTGAGTTAATTCATCATCACCACATTATCCCACATAGTTTCAATAGTTATAAACTAATGAGATTAATTTATTAATCAATTTTAACATTCATTGGAAGTATTCAATGAATAATATACCAATTAGAAGTAATATATGTATTCCATGATATAACACATGATATAGTCAATTCTACCTCTACATTAAATAAAAAACACTGAGTATACACCTATAAATGGGATATGATCCCTCTATTGGATAGAGTGTGCAACCTTGTAATCCATATCTGATATTATCATTATATTTTATCACCATTAATTTCCATGGAGAAGGTGTTAACACTCATCATGTGATCATGTATCCTCCCAAGATGATCAAGGATCCACAAGATGATGTACCAACTTTAGAGGTTGGAGGCATTTGGTTGCTGCTTCACTGATCTCTATCAAACAAAAATAAAAGAGTAAAATATGTATTATTAGTCAATAAATTTATGACATATGTTATCTGTTAATAGCACATTTATTTAATTAAAGATATATTGGGAATTACATGGGTTTTTTCTACTACCTAGTTCATTCGATGAACACCCTAAAACCCATCATGGTTATTTGATCCATGTTCTTTAATGGTTTAAAATTTTTACATACCCATTTTTTAAATAAATTAACCATCATAATTCATCGGAATCCATATCATAAAATATGATATGTTGAAATCCTTTTTTTTGTTTAGTCATGGTGTATGACCTCTTATATCACAAGGTAAGATATACTGGAATCCAATGGATTAGAACCACACCATAGAATACAATATATGATATCATAAAATATAACTAGTTCTTGTATTTTATAAAATAGGGCATTATACCATATTTACAATATCAAGCATATCGTATAATATGATTGGATCATTATGATATATCCAATCATAAATAGTGATACCAATTGTGTATAATGATTGGGTTATATTGGAAAATATGATTTGGAATATAAGATTCAATATGGGCACCCTTACATATGAATTGATAATGTAACGAACCGACCTAGGCTAACTTATCACGTCACTCAGCCCAACATGTCACTAGGCCCAAATGGTGTTATTGATCTCCATAGGCTAGAAGATAATTTCTGGGCATCAAAGGAACGAACTTGGGAATTATTTCACACTCAGATCATATTTAACATATAGTGAATTCCTTACCATAAATCTGCAATGGATCATCCATTCCCTAGATATCCTTTCAATATCAATAAAAAAAAGAAAAAATAATGACAAAAAAATCCATAACTAAAGAAACTAATCCAAATAATCTCAATAACATAAAAAATAAAAATAACACCACATGCATGTATTAAGTAGAAGAAATACATAATTGGTTATAATACAATGAAACTAAAATATAATAAAAAGGAGGGTCTTCTTGTTTGATACACTAACATACCAAATAAAAATAGATCGATCTATACCACAAGAACATTCATACAACCAAGGTTTATATCTACATCCCAACTCACCATCATTAACAAAAATAATGAAATCCAATTTGTGTAAAATTTATAAACATTAATGAAACAATAGGGACTACATATTCCAAAAATATTAATGCATATGCATGGTGTGAGAAAAATGTCCCAGTAAGATATCCCCAAGGGGTCTATGTAATTCCTTTAATTAAACATGTCATAAGGACTAGTTTGAAATAAAATAACAGATATAAAATTTTCTAGTTTATAATCTCTAGTGAAATAAAATCACACCTATATAAAATAAAGAATAAATTCTTTATTTTTAAAACCTAAGTAGATGAAACCTATTTAAAAACCAAAATACCCACCTTTGTTATTTCCTGAAAAAATAGAAAAAAGAACCTTTTTATAAAATCCATTTCAAAAATCATTATTTGAATAAAACCAAATATTAATTTTTTTCTAAAATATATTTGCAAATAAATATTTAATAACTATTTAAAAATAATACCCACCCATAGATAAAAAGATCATAATCAAAGTAATACCACAAGAATAAGAAGCCATTGAAAATAATTAATAACATAGGAGGTTCCACTAGCCATTCAAGCATAAGGGGATACAATAAATATAAAAAAGAAAACCCATGCAAAAAACTTTCTATCATAGAATGAGAATCATGGGATTTAAACATAAGTAATGAAGTAATATAACCCTTAATTGACAACACTAACCCTAGGAAAACACTAAATAATATACCTATCTTGGTATTCCCATCAAACCGGTGAAACCCAATATTCATCTCATGAGAAAGAATCAACTGTGGGAATATAATCCATCCTGGAAGTTCTCATCATATATGGGAAATTAACCCCTTGCAAGATCATAACCCATACTAGGTATTTTCAATAATCCATGCCTCTAATTAGTTACCTAGTATTCCCATGAATAAATAACATGTAGGTGATAAAATAATAAATACAATTACCAAATATTAATAATAAAATTTCTTACACCTAACCTTTTTCACCCACATGTTGAAAAACACCATCTCGCACCATAAATCCATCATTAAATGATAAAAAATCATAATGGGTAAAACAATACAAGGGTAAATGGTAAGGGTCTCACAAGAAATGATCCCTTTAATTTATAAAGTGTTAAATTATAATTTACATGAAAATAAAATCATGATTTCAGGACTCTCTATTTTCTTTAAAACCACATCATTTAAAGTATATTTAAAAAGAATTTGATTACACACACCTTTTACATTCCCAAATCACTTCCTTTAAAAAATTAAAACATGGCGTAAGGCCAATATTTTCCATGAAAATAATTTAAAGGAGTACTGTAAACATTCTATCAAGAGGCTTGGAATTCTAAAACATTATTTTCAAAAAACATTTAAAATCTATCCATAAATCCCTTTAAGTTAATATAAGAAATCCATGAAAGAAATTTATATTTTAATCTTGGTCATTACATATAACTATACTTTAATTAAAAGTGAATTTGTAACACCCAAAAATCCCATGAATTGTATAATAAAGGATAGATCATAGAAACACACACCTCAACTAGAATAAAATCAACTTTCAATGTTTCACCTTTCATGGTGAACACTAAAACGAACTTGGAATCACCCTCCATTTGACCTAAATAATGAAACCCCTAAGTTATAATCAACTTTAACCACTAAATAATCATGCATAATGGATTAAGGTATTTGGAGGGAGAATAATCCTATGAGAAATGGGTGTAAGAAGATGGAATTTGACACCCACATGTCACCATTACCATATATTTTATGTTATTTTATCTTGGTTTGGGGTAATTTAAGTTTTTAAGAAGTTTCATCCCAAAACATAGACAATATATAATTTTTCCTATATAAATTGTTTTCATGATTTTTAGGGGAAAATATATGGTAACTCTTACTCAGGTTATTTTCCAATTTATTTTTTATAGTGCATAGTTGGTTTACATTGGTAGTTTACAATTCAGTCCAAATTTTGTGAGGACTAGGGGAAACTATGTGAGTCCCCTGGTGTGTATGGGTACTAGTGAGCATCTTATGCACAATTAATGGAAAATATAAGACAATCATACAATAGATTTTATAGTTTTAATAGGGATGTTTTTTATATTTGGTGCATGATTTGAAAACCATGAAAGCATATTTTTATTTGGTAGTTCCATCTGTACGGTTAGTTCATGGGTTAGAAAATTGTGTAGGAAAATCATGTGGATTTCCCAGATTTCATTAAAGTGGCAAAATTTCCTTCTTCTCCCCTTGGGTTCTTTTGTTTTTTCCATCCATTATTCTTCTATAGTTCATCTAAATAATGGTGCACACATGGGGTGCTAATCCCTTCTCCCTCATTTTATTTGGAGCTCCTTCTTCCTTGAATTCCAAGTAGGTAATCCCATATCCCTTCCTTCTTCATTCTACTCACTTATTCCCTTAACCTCTATATTGATTTTTCTCACTTCTAAGAACCCTAACCACTATTAGGATTGGGATTAGGGTTCAAGGAGGTTCTAATTAATGGGTTTTGGGTTGTTTAGGTTAAAGGATAATGTTTCCTGGCTTAGTTTTTCATTCACTATAAAAAAAGAAGTATCGATTGTGATTTCCTTTTATTAAGGTAGGTTTTTATTTATAATTCCATTATAATGAATGTTATAAATTACTTTTATGTCTTTAAATTATTTATTATGAATATAAAATACTATTTTATACTATGAGTAGGACTTAAATATATTTCAAATGGATTTAAAACTTGACATGGATGTGTCAGATTCCAAGTGTTTTTGAAAATACTTGTGTGGCTCTTTTAAAATGATTCTATATTTTAAAATGTTTCCTTATAGAATTAAGTGAGTATAGAATACCCTTATTGGTATTTAAATGAATTTTAAATAGTTTAAACATGTAACCTCCGGACCCGGATCACCATCAACCCGGTAGCCGGACCGGTCGCCACATGGCCTCAAGCGTGTCTCCCCATACGCCAGAGGCTGCCGACTAGCAGCAAGGGTCTTGAGAGGTGATAGTGGGGAGACTATACCCTCTTATCAGAGTTGCAAAATAGTATCTCAGAGTAAATAACATTCAATAGCAGAAGCAGTAATAGATAAACAATGAACAAACAATAGCGGAAAACAAATAGTGATCATTTTTATAAAAGGTGGAAAAAGCCAGTTTACACGATACATGGATGATGAATGATACAAGGTGAAAGCAAGAAATAATACAACATGCTTAAAATACAATGAAAATTAACTAAGAAAAGATAGTAAGGCCTGACGGGCAATCTTCTGAGCATCCCACGCTCCCGTTTGGTCCTTTGCTCTTAACTCCTCAGGTATAAACAGCACAACAACCAACCGAGGTCCTGCCAACAAGAAAGGTCTACTCGGGTACCCCAGTGCAATGGAAACCCAAGTAAGGTGTGAGATATAAATCTTAGTAGGATGGCACCACCAATGTATAACCCATTCTAGATAGTGTAATAATAATTAAAGTTGTAAGCAGGTATAGTAGGATTCGATAAATAAAACAATACAGAACAAGAACACCCATCCAGGTTTCCCCAGAGGAAACCTGATGACTATACCTGCTTCGGCTCGTTGCCGATAAAGTAACCCGATCATGTCACCATATATATATATAATATGTTGGGTAGGACCAGGACGGAACTCACGGACGCCCTTAACCCAGGGGCAACACTCTCGATCCTACCCCTGGCCCAACCTTGGGGAA
Source organism: Viscum album (assembly GCA_963277665.1). Classification (NCBI taxonomy): domain Eukaryota; kingdom Viridiplantae; phylum Streptophyta; class Magnoliopsida; order Santalales; family Viscaceae; genus Viscum; species Viscum album. The sequence continues at coordinate 1,114,759,166 of OY728157.1, forward strand.
TCTTTCACAGTTTATCCCTGGCCCAAAGGCTTAATAATTATTCAAGGGAGCTCTCACAGTCTACCCTTAGCCCGAAGCCGTAACATAGGAGAGCTCTCACGATCTACCCCTGGCCCGAAGCTGTATCATTTAATTAGGGGAGCTCTCACGGTCTTCCCCTAGCCTGAAGGATTAATAATTATTCAAGGGAGCTCTCAAAGTATACCCTTAGCCCGAATCTGTTACATAGGGGAGCTCTCACAGTCTACCCCTGGCCCGAAGCTGTATCATTTAATTAGGGGAGCTCTCACAGTCTGCCCCTAGCCTGAAGCCGTATCATAGGGGAGCTCTCACCATCTACCCATGGCCCGAAGCTTAATCATTTAATTAGCATGGGTTATGAGGCATACACTTCTTATAACATTCATATCAATAAAACATGGAATTTACATCTCACAATATCACATAATCACATTATTTATCATATTCATCACATTTATACTTAAGGCATCCCTTCTTAAGTATTCATCTCAAGACATTAACATATTCATCACATTTATATAAGGTGCATGTGGCAACCCACTCATGTACAATATTGGATAACCCCTATTCATTCTTCATTCCTTTTATGTCATTTCAAAGGCATATAGGTATTTATAAAGAATTAAGAGGTGTTGCAGACTACCCCTCCTAGGTAAGTCCCATTCACTAGATTCATGCCACTATCCTGGGCCAAGCTTATTTCATTATTCTAAGGCATGGTCTTACCACCCTAATCCATTTCCTTATTAGTTTAACCATTTTATATGATAGGGTGCAATTATCATACTTTAATAATTTGGTAAAAATCAAAGGAAAACATTTCATCAACAATCATCACCCAAGAATCACAGAGATCAAGTAGGCAAGAATAAGAATATACTTCCTACTTTTATCTTCAAGACAATGCACCTCTGATCAAGGGGTTTTATTATTAAATCATGAGTTTAGTGACCAATCAACCATTTTAATCCTTCCCCTTCAATTCACACTCATTGCACGAAAGCATTTAATTGAAACTAAACTTACATAATTGAAGCAATGCGGTATTAAACTCATTAAAGGCTTCACTTCAATTTAAAAGGGCAAGGAAAGAGACCCTACCTCAAAGTGGATCCATTCGTCCACTCTGGATCTTGGCGCTTTCTAACTAAAGATGTTGCCTAAGCTCCAGAAACTCCAAAGCACCAAACCAAAACACACCAGGTACCCTTTAAAACTACTAAATCACTTATTTAGAACCTGAGAAAACAATACATAAGTAAAACCCTTACCTCGAAAACAAACTTGTGGACCGAAAAGACTGTAATCCACCTCGCCTTCAGCGGAAGACACCAAATCTCACCCAAAGGAGTCTCAACGGACCCTTTCACATCAACCTAGAACAAGATAAACAAGGAAGAGGACGAAATCAAAAACCCATCCTAACCCTGGGGTTCGTCCAAACAAAAAATAAGGCAAGGGGAAGCCCTAAAATCATCCAAGTAGGGAGGAGGAAGGAGGGAGGAGACTTACCGTGGATATTCGAAGGAGAAATCACCAATAACGGAGGAGAAGATCGAAAAAGGAGGGAGTTGAGGGGAGCTCCGTGCGTCGCGGCTCCAAGGGAGGGGTCTCGTGTAGGTTTTGGCCAAGAGGAGTGAGGGAGAGTTTATTATATTAGGTTTTATTTTAAATTTCTTTTAAATATTTTAAAAACCCAAAACTGGGCACAACGCACGGTTTGGGCTGCACGGTTTGGCAAACTGTTCGCCAACCGTGTGTCCCCCACTAGAAACCCATGACACCCCGCATGGGCTGGCCGTATGGTTTGGGTAAACCATGCCCATGACGTGCAAACTCCTCTCCCTCCCTAATTTGGGCTGCAAGGCTTGGGATGCATGGTTTGGGAAACCGTGCATCAACTGTGCACCTTCAGCTGTTCTTTAAAAACCAGAATTCTATGGGTCGGACACTCCCAGAACCCCTCAAGACACTCTGAAAACATAACAGGAATTCTCCCATGTCCAAAAACATTAAAAACGAGGGATCCATACCTTCAGAGTCTCATTCTGAAGCCCGATATTAAATTTGACCAGTTCAGTAATTTGAAAAGTTCAAAATCCTTCACCTTTTAACCCAGTTCAAAAAGTGGGTCCTTACAAAACACATGGAATGGGATTAAGTAACTTTCCAAGTGTTCTTAAAATTTTCTGATTAGCTCTCTTAAAGGGATGTGACTATTTTGAAGGAGTTTTCAATTCCAATTTAATTTTAATAAGGGGTATGTGATGTTTCAAAGGTGAATTTTGTAAAAATAAGGGAGTTTAACATCATTATTTTTAAGTGGTTTTGAGTCCATTGGGTCTCATGGTGTTTTAAATTATTTTTAAAAATGGAAGTGTAGTTTTTATAAAAGGGTGATTGGAACCAATTGTTTTATTTTAGAAAGGGGTATATTGTTTTAAATAGGTATTTATATAAATTTTCTAGGTTTTAAAATTTTTATTTTAAATGTGGTTTGATAAATTTTTTTATAGGACATTTTAAATGAGGTTTTTCAAATGGTGTGAAAATGATTTTGTCACTCAAGAACTCTTGTGAAAGATTAGTTGGAACATTAAGTGAAGTTGTTTTATAAATTTACGAGACCCTAATTGAGCCCCATGTGATTATTGTTATGCATGTGGAATATTTTTATCATGTGAGGAGTTGTTTTATATTTATTAATCTAATTATGAAATTTTTATTCATAGATGTGAAAGGGGTTTCATCATGTGAGGTTATATGAGGTGCGGTGTGGGATGCTTTAAATGATTTTATATTTCTTATATGTGTGATTATTATTTCTCAACACTGATGTTTACATGTCATGGGAGTCCTAGTATAATAGTATGGATCCAGATAAGTGTACGACCTTCTATAGAGATTTTTTTCTAGGCTAAATCCCTAGTCATATTGAGTGAGCTGATGGGATGTTCTCTGTGGTCCCAATGCATAGTGTAAGGTCCTGAGGATTATTTTAGATGTACCTGATCATGATATATCCTAGTTTTTTCTACAGGACTATCATGACATGAAAGGTTCATTTGTATCATCATAGCTCCCTCATAATTAGTTCAAGATCTAGATATGCGAGTCCTTGGATGTTTCTTACAATGCTTAAGTCCTTAAGAGGGAACTTTATGAGATTTCTCTCTTTTTATGTTTATATTACCATATTTATCTTAATTATATGGATCCAATGATAGGTTGTGTTATTTTTTATTCTTTATTCATATCTTGGTTCCTTCTTGTGATTGTGTTTCACCTTAGGTGTGTTTGTGGTTTACTTTCAAATGAGTTGTCTTTAAAATTGTTTGAAAGTGAATTTAAAAAAATAAAGTGGTTTTTAAATTTATTAAATGGATTTTGAGAAATAGATCTCAATGGAGTTGTTTTATGGAAACAGAATTTCCATGAAATATTTTATAAATTGGATATGTGGTAATTTGACATGTTTATATGGTTTTAAAGGCCCCATTTACTTTTTTTTGAAATTATTAATTTTAAATTTTTAACCATCCTTATTTTATTTTAAAAAAAGTTTTCTTGTTTATAAATATATAATTGGAATTTTATTCCACTTATTTTATAAAAAATATGAAAATCTATTTTATATATTATATTCAAACACACACTTTATAAACCTTATTACTAAGGAATTTCCATAGTCTCAGTGGGTGGTTACCAAATGGAATATTTAGATCAAACATATATAGATTAAAGATTTTAAGTGCCTAGTTCAATTATTTTTTTAGTTTTGGGTTGGTACATGGATGGATGGTGTATAGAGACCCTACATTTTCTTACATAACTATTACATCATTTTAAATACAAATGACATAATAGTTATATATTAAAAGATCGAACAAATTATTATCTTAAGAAAAGTAGGATCATTAATCACTAAATAATAAAACATAAAAATTATTAAAATCCTTCTTATTTATCAACTTTATATCTCTCATGTTCTCCATAGTACATGTAGACACGTAAGGATATAAATCAAAGAAAGGGGTGAGATAAAATCCTAGTAAGGGGAAGGATGATATAGAACAAATAAGAGACTTGAATCAATTATACATGGGTGTGTATAATCATCATAATCATTTCACAAGCATGAGATCATAATTATATTAACTTAGAAGAAATTTGAAATTAATTGATGTGGTGATTCATAAAATAGTGGTCAAATATCACACATTGTTGTGAACAAATATAATATCATGTTCATGCATAATATATGTACATAAATCATAACATCATTATTGTGAAAGAATATAACATCATGTTAATGAATAATACAAATAATCTCATGAGATGCATCAAATTACCCAATGAATTGGAGGGATATATATTTTTGGTCCCACCCATAACATCATGAATTCTCATAATAATGCATGCCGCATAGAACGTATAACAATAATAGTCATGAAATAAACCATAAGAAGTAATGAATTCTAGAAGAATTTCATAAATAATAATTTCATGAATAAAATTTGGGGTTAAAAAATGAATAATTGAAAAAATGTTTGGAATAAACATAATTATTATTAAGTGAATAATAAATAACTAAAGATGATTTGAGGATGTATTTTGCAAAGAAAATCATTTTTAAAAAATCTTTGAATTTGGATTAAAAAACATTTTGGCGAGGTGAAAACATGTATATCCTAGAAAATAAAAGTAATGAAGAGTGAAAGAATATTTAAGGAATATTAGTGGAATACCCATATTGAAAATTACTAGAAATATGGATAAACCAAAGAAATAGGAGCTCGGTTTGATAATCCCATTACCTTAAATACTGCTTTATTTCATTATTTTTTCACCTCCTGGATATTAAACCTAGGATTATTAAAAAATTTAAAAAGAATTTAATTATGTTAATTTGTGTCACTATTTATCAATTATAACAATTTTATTATATTTATTTATTTTCATTATTGATGTTGAATTTTTTTGATATTATTCTTCACTTAAAAATTTCTCATTTTTCTTTGATTTCATTATTTTATTCTAGGTAATTTATACATAAGTTGAATTAATTACAAAAGATGAAAATAAATATGATTATAAATTTATATATCATAAATAATATATTATTACCTGTCATATGGTTATTGATAAGAAAGTAATTGGCAACATCTTTGTTGGTGGTTAACTGATCGTTAACAGGATATTGTCAGAAGAGCGGGAATGGGAAGTATGGAAATTTAATATGTCATAAATATAATAATTATTGTCGGTTTAAATAATTAATTTAATTTTAAAATACTAATTAATTATCCTTTGAATATTTTTGTTTTAAATGGTTGGAGGAAAATAGATAGATAAAAGGGGAATGAGAGGAAGAATTGGTGAGAGATTACCCTCTTCTTAGTGTTGCTTCTTATCTACAACACTAAACTTATTTATGATTGGATTCATATAGATCTAGAACATCCCTAGGTATTATAAGAGGATTAACCAAGATGATTTTTTTAGATATTTGTCTTTGTAAAGTGATGGAGGAAAGTTTTTCCAAGGGGATGGGGAGGGGTTATTTATACTTGAGGAGGGGGTATTTTTAAGTTAAAATATTGAATAAAATACTATATCTAAGGTAAATCTTTCACTAGTGATATTTTTGACATTATAGACCATATTTTAATTAAATAAAATGATTTTAATAATTTTAATCACTTTATGATTCGAATTAATTAGTTTAATCAAAAGTAAAGGTGAAAAAATGATAAAATATTATTTTAATGAACTATTTTAAATTTTAGACTTTGGAAAGTACTTTTTTGGTTTGGAAGTAATGTTTATTTTATTTTAATAAACCTTTTATCAAATTAAATATGTTTTGGTCAAGACTCAGCTTCTAAAAATGGTTAGTTAATTATTACATCATGAATGATGTAATTCAAGATACACCAGTTACGGAAAAAACTGTATTTCTTTCTATTCAACTAAAATTTAAAGTATGTCAGAAAATTACCAAAAAACCACCCTTGGAAAATTTCAACATGATGATTTAAAATATCATATTAATTTTATCAAAATAATTTTATAACATAGGTAATTTTAAGTTTTAATATAAAAATTATAATTTTTATGAAATACTTTAAAATATAGTTTATTATAAATGTGATTATATTTTATTTGAGTTTTTTAATCATGATATTTATTTTTTGGAATTATAAAATTTATATTTAATTCAATTATTCACAATAAATATTATTTATATCACAATTAATTATTTTTAGGTCAAATTACTATTCCAATGGTTAGGTTACCATTCCCAACAGTCAGGTTGATATTTAGATCGGTCAGGTTACTATTCCAATTCAAAAGATTCAATTTCTATAAGTGGTAAAAATTAATATAAATATAAGTACTCAAAATGTAAATAAAAACAGTTTTTTGAAAAATATTTTTTAAGTACAAAAAAAAAATTTTACACCAAAATTATGAATAGAATTGATTTTTATGACACTTATTGGTTTATTAATAAATAAATTAGGTTTATGTAACTTTAAAACCAATATAAAACCAAATGTAACTGTGAAATTACTTAATTAATTAAAAGGATAAAAAATAGTTCGTTTATTATAATAAAATTTCACTTAAGCTTTAAAATTTCAAACATAGGTTTCTAAATAGAACATAATATTTTTAATTTAATTATTTTACTTTTTAAATATATATTTGATCTATAAAAAAATTACAAACTGTTGGACTCCTCATATATTAATCATGTTTTAATGATCACAAATCTTATTCAATCTAGTTAACTGCTATAAATTATATCAAATCAAGTGTATTAATGTTTAAAGTATTCTCATGCTTTAATAAGAGACATTCAAGATCTTAACTGCACAAAATTTAGTTTAATTACTTTATACCATCTTTCATCTACTCTCATAATACGTTCTTTGGCAAATGCTTAAGTATAATCCATTCTATTATCATCATTGCTCAAGTCTGAACACAGTTACTTTGAAAAGTCTGAGACACTGTGAGTCTACCACTGGTTATGTCTTTCTAGAACCATGAAGTGAGACACCATGAAGCATACACCATGAAGCAAGACACCGTGATGTAGACAACGTGAACAAGACACTGTGAACAAGACACTATGACCATGAGACACCGTGACCGTAAGACACCATGACACTCAGACACCATGATCAATTTAGACACCGTGTGAAGGAGACACTATTTCCTTGACTTAATGCGACGCCATTTCTTAAACTATTTTGTCGTCTTTTAATTTAATTTATAATGGTCATATTTGAATATTTTAATGCACTGACATAATTAATGTTTCTTTGTAGACATACACTTGACAGTATGAGGTATGGGGTGCGGTATCCATGCAACCTGTCGGATCCATCACATGCATTCAAAGATAAAAGAGATGTGTGGCCAAGAGTCAAGAGGATGATACAAAACAAAAAGGCAAGGCCATGAGAACGATAATGAAGAACAAACTTAGATAAATTTTCAAAAAAAGGGCCTATTGCATGCAACTTGACACTACTGAAGAACACACGAAGCATACTTGAAGCCTAGAAAACATCTTCACTCTGTTGAACCTCATGATGGACACAAGTTGAATTGTGACACTATATTTTACAGGCGAGGACTCGAGATCTACATATGCTTCATCTCGGGAAGTTCAAAGCTGCAAAGACTAACACTCAGAGAATCTCTGAACCCATCTCCATATTTCTGCTATGTTGTGTAACTTTTTATTAACTTTTGAGCAGAGTGTGTACCTGTATAACAGCACACTCTATTTCTGGCATTAAACTGAAGGATACAAGATATCCTTACTTAAACATCTATTTGACTCTTGTGTATACCCACTGATAAGTGTGGAAGAGGTCCCTGTGTGGCCTGGTTATTTTGTACCCATGAAAACATTGGAAGAGGTCCCTGTGTGACCTAGAAAGTCTGTGTACTATTGTTAACCCTGATCCAGGGTGTGGATCAATGTTTATTAATATAAACTTCTTAGTGGCAGGTGATCACCAAGTGGAGTGGATTAGGCCTCGTCTTGAGACTGAACCACTTGTTTCATATCCACTGTGCTGCTTAATTTAGTTTTCTCTATTTTATTGATTTACTGTATAATCTAGAAATCACTAGTTTCACTTTGATAGTTAGTCTTGGAAAGAAGTTATAATCGGAGTGTCTTTGTAGAATAACTTCAAAATTAATATTAATAACATGAATTAAGATTACTAAGAATTAATCAATCTTCCAAAAAGTTACATAAACAGTCAAACTCTTATAACATTATAACCTTGATTAACTGGGCTATATTTTATCTTTGGGGAAACCTTTTTAGTAATAATTTTTACAGAAATTTTTATGGTTACTCAATTCACCCCTCCCCTATTGAGTAATCTACTCCGACCAACATTTGGTATTGGAGGGTGTTTATTAGGACTCTGTGTAATCTTATTCAACTGTGATTGTAGTTGTACTTTAAAGATATGTAAATTTCTGTTAGTTCTAAATTTACATCTCTTTTGGAGTAATACGTTATTATGGATAAAATATTAGAATGTGCTGCAACCAACAGACCCCCATTATTTAATTTAACCAATTATTCTCAATGAAAATTTAAAATGAAAATGTATTTAGAGAGAATGAGTTTTGAAATTTGGTCATCCATTATAGATGAATACCAAAATTCTTACTACTAATAGAATCACATGGGATGGACCAACTAAAATAGCCTAAAATAACAACTACAAAGCTATGAATTCTTTATACTACTCATTATGAGATGAAGAATTAAATATAATTTCTTCTTATAAAACTACCCATGAAATTTGGGATACCTTGTCTGTCTCACATGAAGGAACATCTAGTGTAAAACAGATGAGACTTAATACTTATACCATTAAATATGATAATTTTAAAATGAAAACTGATGAGACTATTTCTGAAATTTATCTTAGGTTCAATGAGATTGTCAACATAATGATTTATCTTGAAATAGAAGTCACTGCCAAGGAACAGATCATGAGAATCCTTAGATGTCTACCTCAAAGATGGAGGGGAACCTCTGTCTCTCTAAGAGAATCGTGCGACATCAGCAAAATTCCTTTAAAAGAAATCATTGGGAAACTGATGATGTATGACGAAGATTTTAAAGTCAACAAGGAAGAGGAGGAAAAACGAAAGAGGAAATATGTTGAATTCAATACCACCACCTCTAAGCAAAAAGACAAAGGGAAACTTGAAGATTCTGTAGAAATCTCCACCAGTGAACAATCATCACCTGATAGTGATGAGGAGATGGATCAACTAGCATAAAGATTCAAATGATTTTACAAAAAAAGGAACTTTTTCAGAAAGCCTAACTTCAAGGGAAAATTTGACCAAAAAGGAAACTAGAAGGACTGGAAAAGAAGTGTCAAAACTGATGAAGTTTTCTACTATGAATGTATGCAGAAAGGACATATAAAGGCTGACTGTCCAAATCTCAAGTACAAAAAGAAATATGAGGACAAGGACATGAATTAAAAAAAGGAAATGAAAGAAACCTAGAGTTCTTCTGAGGATAGTTCAAGAGACTCAGAGATATCACATGATGAACAAGATAACATCGCCAATATGTGTTTTATGACAAACACATCTGAGGTAACACTGGACTATTCTATACATAATTCATATTATTCTGAAGATGAATGTGACTCTAAAAAATGACTAATGATGAAATGTTTGAACATTGTAACATTATTGAAGAAACATTCAATGAACTAAAAGACAAATATAAATCATTGATGAAACAACATGCTTTTACCATAACTATTAAATCTGATCTCACAACTGAAAAGGAGAAAAATTATCAACTTCTCAAAGAAAACAATGAATTAAAAATGTATAATGAGCAATTAAAGAGTGACTTAGAAAAGTTTACTAATGGAAAAAATACACTTAACCAAATTCTAGGAAAAAAAATTTCCCTTTAATATAACATTGACATTGGTTATCAACATGGTAAAAGAAAACCTAGTAGAACAAATTTTGTTTCAAAATATATGACATACAATTTTACTCCCAGTTCTGGACTTAAATCAACTAATTCAATCCATGATACATATTCTACTATTTCAAATTTTTATGGACCAAATATAGTTTAATTTTCAAATAATTTACACAATTCTTATAGAAAACCTATGAGGAAAATATGGGTTCCTAAATCACTTATTAATAATATTATTGGACCCAATCAAGTATGGGTACCAAAATCTATTTTTTCTTAATCTTTTTGAAAGAAATTTGATTAAAGAGATCCAACAAAAGTCTATGGTACTTGGACACTGGATGATCAAAGAACATGATAGGAGACTACTCATGCTTAAAGAACCTAATAAAATTAGATGGAGGACATGTCACATTTGGTGAAAATGCCAAGGTAAAGATTATTGGCCTCAGCCAAATCAGTAACTCTAACTCATTTTTAATTTCTAATGTACTGTTTATTGATGTTTTGAAATATAATTTGCTTAGTATCTCACAATTATGTGATGATGGATTTCATGTTAGAATTGAAAATGATGATTTTAATGGATTTAATTCTAAATATGAATTAGTATTTTATGCATTATGAAATGAAAATGTGTATTCTGTTAATTTAGATTCTTTAGCTTCTCAAAATTATTCATGATTACATGTATTTCATAAAAAATCTTGGCTCTATAATTGGAGATTAGGACACTATAATGTTCACTCCCTTAGAAAACTAACCAGAAAAACCCTAGTCAAAGACTTACAAAAACTTGAGTTTCTAAATGACAAAGTGTGTAATCATTTTCAAAAGGGAAAACAACACAAAGATTCCTTCAAACTAAATAAAGAAGTGTCAACTTCTCAACCTCTCAAACTAGTTCACATGGATTTGTTTGGATAATTTATAGTTTATAGTTTCAATGGGAAGTACTATGTTTATGTTCTTGTAGATGACTTTTCTAGATATACTTGGACCTTCTTTATGGCTCACAAAAGTGAAGCCTGCTCTTATTTTACCAAATATTCCAAATCTATAGAAAATCTTTGTGAACTTAGAATTAAATCATTAAGAAGGGATCATGGTCGTGAGTTTGAAAATAAAGATTTTGAATCCTTTTTTCCACAAAATGGTTATAATCACAATTTCTCTTCCCCTAGAACACCTCAGTCGAATGGATTTGTAGAGAGAAGAAATAGAACCCTGTAAGAGATTTCTAGAACAATGCTTAGTGAATATGACCTACCTATTAATTTTTGGGCTGAAGCTCTCAATACAGCGTGCTACATAATCAATAGAGTGTTGATTAGACCTATTCTTAATAGGAATTTTTATGAATTATGGAACAATAGAAAACCCAAGGTTAACTACATCAATGTTTTTGGTTACAAAGTCTATATTCTTAATACCAAAGACAATGTTGAAAAATTTGTATCCAAAAGTGATGAAGGTATCTTTTTAGGATATTCCATTTCTAGTATAGCCTATAGAGTGTTCAATAAAAGAACTAAATGTGTGGAAGAATATATTCATGTCAAATTTAATGAAATAGATCCACATGAGCCTAAAACCATCCTAGAGAATCTGGAGGATAATCTATCAAATATGAATATCAATTAAAAATCCTCAAATTCTTCTATGAAAGAATCTGTGAAAACTTCCAACTCTGGAAATTCCTTATAATCATGTCACAATGAACTTGAATCTGTTGATAAACCTGAAATTACTAGTCCCTATTTTTCTAGAGCTGCTAGAACCCTTAAGAACCATCCCTTAGATGCTATTGTAGGAGACTTAGTCAAAGGAACTCAATCTAGAGATTCTCTTAGAAATCAAGTTGAACATCAAGTCTTATTATCACAAATTGAACCTAAAAACATTAATGATGCTATCAATGATGAATTTTGGGTGATGGATATGCAAAAATAACTTAATTAGTTTGAAAGGAACAATGTTTCGAAACTTGTTGAAAGACCCAAGGACACATTCACCATAGGCACTAAATGGGTGTTTAGAAATAAGGTATATGAAGCTGGTACCATATTCAGAAACAAGTCTAGATTAGTTGCACAAGGATATAGTCAAGAATAAGGAATTGACTATAAGGTTACCTTTTCACAAGTAGCTAGACTTGAAGCCATCATAATCCTGTATGCCTATGCTGCAGATCTGAATTTCAAACTATATAAAATGGATGTTAAGATTACATTCTTAAATTGGTATATAAATGAGGATGTTTTGGTTAAAAAACCCCTTGGATTTACAAACCCAAATTTTCCAAATCATATTTTCAAACTATCAAAAGATTTATATGGTTTAAAGCAAGCTCTAAGAGCTTGGTATGATAGATTGAGTATTTTTCTTATTTCCAAAGGATTTATAAAAGGAATATATGATCCTACCATTTTTATAAAACAAATTTCCAATTATGTTTTATTTGTTCAAATCTATGTAGATGACATTATTTTTGGATCTTCGAAAAATTATTTATGTGTTGATTTTTTCAAAATGATGCAAAACGAATTTGAAATGAGTTTAATGGGTGAACTAAAATTCTTTCTTGGATATCAAATATTTCAAAATAATGATGGACTTGTTTTAACTCAATGTAAATATACTAGAGATCTTACAAAACATTTTGGATTGGATAACACTAAAATTAGTGACACTTCTATGAGTACCACTTGTAAGTTGTATCTTAATGAACATGGAAAATATGTTGATCAAACCACTTATACAGGAATGGTTGGAAGTTTACTATACTTAAATGCTAGTCATATTGACATGATTTTTAGTGTGTGTATGTGTTCTCATTTTCAAGAAAACCCTAAGGAATCTCATTTTAATTCTGTAAAGAGAATTTTCAAATACCTCAAGCATACACCCAATCTAGGACTGTTTATCCTAAAGGACAATCATTAGAATTAGTTAGTTATTCTGATACTGACTTCAGTGGCTGTAAGTTGGATAGAAAAAGAACCTATAGAACATGTCACCTTTTAGGAAAGTCACTAGTATCATGGTGTAGTAAGTAACAAAATTTTGTTGCATTATCTACTGCAAAAGCTGAATACATAGCTGCTGGCAGTTGTTGTGCACAAATTTTGTGAATGAAACACACATTACTGGATTATAGATATCAATTAAGACATGTAAATATAAATTGTGACAACACAAGTGCTATTAACATCTCAAAAAATCATTTTTCAAATTCTAGGAAAAAGTCCATTGATGCAAGACATCACTTTTTGAGAGATCATTATAAAAAAGGTGATATCACTTTGGAATTAATTGGTACTGAATATGAACTTGCTGATATATTCACCAAACCATTAAATTCTGAAGGAATAGACTACATCATACATGAACTAGGCATAATAAACCTCAAATAGATATATTACTATTTCAGGTCTTACTATTCGATATCTTACTTTTTGATACGTTACTATTTCATGATTACAGTTTCTCAGCTAGTGTTTTGTATTACTATCTCACTGTAATAATCAGTCACTGTATCTCATGTTCACTATCTCACCGTAAAGTTCATGTTTACTGTCTCATAGTTAGTATTCTGTGATTATTTTCTGACAGTTACTGTCTCACCATAACGCACACTGAGAAGTTCATTTACTGTCTCACCATAACATACGTTTACCGTCTCTCCATAATAACCAAGCACAGTCTCACCATAAAAATTCTTTATATTTTTCTTTGTAAAAACCTGTATCGTGGTAATTATCCTTTTCACCTTTTTTTCTTTCCCGTACTTTTATCTTTGCGACGTTTGGTATACCTAAATGATAAAATAAAGAAAGTATCCCTAGATTATTCACTCGAGGGTTCTTCTACTTACTCATTTCAAACCCTTATTTATCCCTGCAACCCCCCTCCCTCTCTCTTGAACCTTCAGTGAATTCCAAGAATGAAACGTACTTCATCGTCGACACCTGAGAAGCGCATCTCGAAGAAGAATAAGATTGCACCTAATCTAACACCCGAAGGACCTTTAAATATGAATCTGGTAAACCATGTTATTGTACATGAGAAAGAGATTTTACCCAAATGGCTTCTGTCTAGTAAGTCTATGGTATTGAAAGTGTTAGAACAAAAATACAGGTTAGAGTGGTTCTCGAAGGAAGATAGACCCATATACCCTAGGTTAGTGGCTTAGTTTTACCAGTACGTACAGTTCTCTTTCGTTTCTGGTGATAGTTATTTAGTAAGAAGTTGTGTCAATGTCCAGAGATGCTCATTCCCTTTGAGGTTATGGGCTTCATGCCTTAGGATACCTCATGAATGCATCTGTGAGGATTATCAGAGAGGACCTCCACCTTCAACTAAATTCTTTGATTTAGAGGATGCTCTGAAAACCTTAATTAGAAATGGCACCCAGAGGAGAGCCATTGCTACTGAATTAGATGGAGAATCAAGGCTTCTGTTCAAGTTTATAGAGAATTTGGTTAGTCCCAGAAAAGGTTATTTTGCTATTTTGAAATATCAAGATGTGTTTCTGATTAAACTTATGAAAAATTGGCATAAGATTAACCTGTGAAAGTATATCATACATCATATGTGTGAGCTGATCAAAGTCACATCCAAGTCAACTTCACTATTTTACTCTTGGTTAATCTCACCCATGCTTCTTTCCAAAGGTATGGTTGGACCTAATGAGGAAGTAATTAAGGACTGTGAATACTGTATCTCAAAATCCACTACCAAAAGAATAAAGATAACTTGTAGTCATTGGAAAAAGGAATGGGTGGAATACAATGATAGAATTAATGAGAAATTAAATCTGGTGGATTATCCCTCAAGACCAAGAAATATTTCTAATCCTAGTTTGAAAACAAATGAGATTGTTGAGTATCCTGAAGAAGAGGAAGAAGAGGCTAAAGTGCCACCTAAATAACCTATTATTGTTGAGGAAGACAAGACTACTGTTCCTCATGATGTTCTTGAAAAATAAGTACCTACTCTTAAAGAATCTTCTAATCTGGAAACTCAACCCGAGGCTGAAATAGAATCAGTTGTCAAAGAATCTGAAAATCATTCCATGGAAGAGCCTATAGTGGAAGAGCCACCTATTTTGCAAGAAACCAATCTTGAGGAACTCCTTGCGGAACAATTTTTTCTTGAAATCATCCCTTCAGTATAAGAACGAATGGATCTAGCCTTTCAGCTGTTTAGATAGGAAATTAGTGAGGAACTTAGAGCTAAGTTTGTGGAATTAGACCGAGAACCTAAGCCTATCAGTCCTGAGGAGGCACCTATTGAGGGGGAGAAAACCCCAAATCTTGAGTCTATTGAAGCTTCACATCCAACTGAGTCAATTTCTATAGAAACTCAGTATAAATTTCCCAGTTTCTATGATTTGGATGACTCTCAAAAGGTTACAACAACTGGAATTCATCTTTCCTCAATATTCTAGTTGAAATCAGTCTCCAATATCGCACCTGATAAGGAACCTGAGCCTGTACCAGTCCCTATTCCTAAATGTTTATGTGAACAACCATCTTTTGTGAGTAAGGATGATCTGAAGGAATTTGGTGCTACCCTCTTATCTGAAGTTGAGAAACTCATGAATACCCAACCTCTTCCTATGGACTATTTAAGTGAGAGAGATGCCTCACTATTGCTGGAAAAGATAATCTGGGAGATTCAACCTAAAATTCTTCATGAGATTCAAGAAGTAAGAGTCGAAAATAATCTTCTTAGTAATGATGTGAAGAACCTAATAAGTATGGTTAAAGACATGTAGAGAGAGCTGCATTCGAGATCTGATCTTGTTGATCCTCCTATAGAACCTGTTGCTCCTCAAATCCCACAGACTGTTGTGTCTCAGATTCAACCTTATCTAGATTCCTTAGATGAAAAGGCTGCTTAAAGGAACAAAAAAATTGTTAAGGAAATGAGAGATCTTGTTTCCCATATTAATAAAATCACTGATGAGTATACATGGTGTCTTCAAAAGGTGAAGAATCAACTCAAATCTCTAACCACAACTGTCAATGCCTCTAAAGAATCTGGTCAATCCTTAAAAACCTCCTTAGATAGTGATATGCTTAGAACTATAGTCAAATAAGAGATTCAGAATGAACTCAGTGGTTTCAATACTGCTTCTCTATCTAATTTTTTTAAGAATAGTGATAGAGTTCTCGACCTAGTACAAATTCACTCCAAAATTGCCAATGATGCTCAACAAGAGATTACCAAGAAAGTGGATTTCTACTTCAACAGAATCTTCTCCAAGACCGACATGACAAACCATTTAAAGTATCTTATAGAAAATCGGTGGATTCCTCCTGTGACTCAAGATTTCAAGACCCAAGTCCAAAAGTTCATAGAGTTTACTCGATTGTTAGACAAGTTTATAGAGAACAAGGATGATTTTGAGAAATCTATGCAGTATGGTGGAGAGATCATTACAGATTTCATCAAACTTATAAGGACATATCTTTATGTCCAGAGTACAACCATTGTTGCTCCAGTGACTACACCTATAAGACCTGGGCTGCCTACCTTCAACTTTGCCCTAGCCTCAACCACTATGTCTATTGGCCAAGCACTAAGTCAGATCAGGCATGTGATTCTCGATCAACAAATGCCTAGATCTTCTACTACTCCTACTTTGTCTCCATCAGTATTTGAAGGCCTTACTTTAACCTATTTGTCAACCACCTCACTACCTTCTTCTACCTCATCCTCTGCCCCTATGTCTTCCTTATCTGTTGCTACTAAAGTAAAAGAGAAGTCCAACCCATGAATAAGAACAATGATTACTCTTTTTTGATAAGGATGTTATTGCTTTTGTATTGCTCTCTTGTTTTGTAGTGAACCTTATTTGTTATTAATGGAATGTGAATTTTTGACTTCTCTTTTTCCATACTTTTGATAATCCCAAAAGGGGGAGATATTTCTATATATTATCCATATATCCCTATAGTTGAATCCAATATACACTTTGAATGTACATGATTTATGATCATCAAAAAGGGGGATATTGTTGTACTCCTCATGTATTAATCTTGTTTTAATGATAACAAATCTTATTCAACCTATTTAACTCCTGTAAATTATCTCAAATAATGTGTATTAATATTTAAAGTATTCTAATTATTTAAGAAGATCCATTAAAGATCTTAATTACTCTACATTCAAGTTAATTACTTTATACTATCATTGATCTAATCTCATAATACTTTCTTTAAAAAATTCTTAATTCTAATCCATTATATTATCATCATTTCTTAAGTATGAACACAGTTACTTTGAAAAGTCTGAGACACCATGAGTCTACCACTGGTTATGTCCTTCTGGCACTGTGAAGTGAGACACCGTGACACAGACACTGTGAACCAAGACACCATGAAGCAGACACCGTGAACAAGACACTGTGAACAAGACACTATGACCATGAGACACCGTGAACACAAGACACCGTGACACTAAAACATCATGATCAATCTAAACACCATGTTAAGGAGACACCATTTCCTTGAATTACTGTGACACCATTTCTTAAACTATTTTTTCATATTTCAATTTAATTTCTAACGGTCATATTTGAAGATTTTAATGCACTGACATAATTAATGTTTCTTTGTATACATATCACCTGACAGTACGAGGTACGAGGTGCGGTATCCATGCAACTTTTCGGCTCCAACACATGAATTAAAAAATAAAAGAGAAGTGTGGCCAAGAGTCAAGCATGCGATACAATACAAAAAGGCAAGGCCATGAGCATGATAACGAAGAACACACTTATAGAAATTTTCAAAAAAAGGGCCTACTGCATGCAACTTGTTACTACTGAAGAAAACACAAAGCATATTTGAAGCCTAGAAAACATCTTCACTCTATTTAACCTCAAGACAAACACAATTTGAATCACGACATTCTGTTTTATAAACAAGGACTCAAGATCTTTATCTTATTTATATCAAGAAGTTCAAAGCTGCAATGACTAACACTCAGAGTATTTATAAACCCATCTCCATATTTCTTCTTGGTTGTGTATCTGTTTATTACCTTTCGAGCAGAGTGTATACCTATAGAAAAACACACTCTTTATCCTGAATTAAACTAAAGGGTACAAGATATACTTCCTCAAACCTCTCTTTTACTCTTGTGTATACCCACTAATAAGTGTGTAAGAGGTCCATGTGTGGCCTGGTTATTTTGTACCCACGAAAACTATGAAAGAGGTCCCTGTGTAACCTAGAAAGTTTGTGTACTGTTGTTAACCCTGATCCAAGGTGTGGATCAAAGTATATTAATATAAACTTCTTGGTGTAAGGAGATTACCAAGTGGAGTGGATTAGGTCTAGGCTTGAGACTGAACCACTTGTTTCATATCCACTGTGCTGCTTAATTTAGGTTTCTCTATTTTATTGCTTTACTGTATAATCCAGAAATCATTAGTTTCACTTTGAAATTTAGTCTTGGAAAGAAGTTATATCTGGATTGAATTATTAGAATAACTTCAAAAGTAATATTAATAACAAAAATTAAGATTACTGAGAATTAATCAATCTTCTAAGATGTTACTTAAATAGTCAAAATCTTATAACAATATAACCTTGATTAACTGGGATGTATTTAATCTTTTGGGAAACCTTTTTAGAAATAATTTTTACAAAAAATTTTATATTTACTCAATTCACCCCTCCCATCTTGAGTAATCTACTCTGACCAACACAAAATTTATAGTATTTATTATACCATAATGATGTTATAAAAGTGATAGTATTTGTAAACATGGTATTTTTCACTATTCACCTAAAAATCAACTATTTTAGAAAACATGAAAAAAACCTAGTGTTTATTAAAAATTTAAAACTCAAAAATGATATAAATTTTATAAAATTAAAATTTTAAAATTTTAATTTTAAGTATAACCATGACCTTTTTTTTATTATAATGATAACATAATAGAATTTGCATTGGGATGTAGTTTAGAGATATAATTTTGGCCTACTAAAGTAGAGTATTAGGTATTATAAGAGGACAGAGTGATGGATCTATGTAAGGTTGATATAGTTTTTAATTTGATATATATACTAAAAAAATTTATAGTCCAAGATTTTTTGATGTGGTCTTGTGCCTTGGTTAGGTTGGGATAACTAGAAGAAAGGTGGGGAAACCAAGAAACTACAAAGAAAGTTTGAGAGTGAAGAGATTTATAGATGATTATGGATAAATTATTGATAAATCCTGAAATATATTATCAAGTGGGTGATTATTAGGTTCAACTCAATGAAAATAATTTTTTCGATAAGTAATTTGAACTAACAAAGTGAGAGATTTTGGGCGTCTAATTTTTAATCCAAGGTGTTGATGGTGGAGTCTAAATAACAAAGTATGAAAGTATTAAAGTAGGTATACCTGATGCAGGAAAGTTGAAGTTACCCCTAAAATTATAATGGTTAAGTACATAGATACGGAGGACCTTCCTGAAGTTTTATCTGTTGATACATAAGTGACTTACTTAAGGATACATGGGGATTTTTCTTGGTGATTTTGTGGAAAATGAAATATATAAGGGTTATCATAATGATATATAAGAGTAAAATTGAAGGGTTTCCAGAAGAATTCACTATACACTATAAGAAAGAGCTAAGGTGGTGGATTTATTTTACCGAGAGAAATGATGTCCATAAATATTGGATTGAGGTGAACATATTCTCTACAAATATCTAATGGTGGTGGAACCAATTAAACCATTTGGGATCTACTATATTTTGTATAGTGGAGCCACCATGTTTAAAAAAATGAGTGGTTTGATATTGTAATAATATTATTTTTCTTAAATAAAAGTATTTGTAGTGTTCTGACCATATAATAGAACTAAATTAGAACCATGTAAAATACTTGTGTTGTTTTTTTCCTTTGTTTCTTTCAATTAGTGTCTTTTTGAGATTATTTTCTAAGTTATTTCAATGCCTGCATTGTAGTATGGTGACTTAGGTTAATTTTTTCTTTTAAGTTTCACTATATCATTAGTGTGGTTTTGTTTTTCTGTTGTTTTTTTTCTTGTATGTTCCATAAGATAACTTTTGAGAGTTCAGAGGATGAACCATACATAATATTTAACTCATTTTCCCATTAATTTCCGATTTTGATTAAGAATTCACAATGAACTTTATCACTTTAAACTCAAACAAATGGAAAACCTTTTTTTATGGGGGTCTTTTGAAAAACATACTTGATTTTTTTCATAATTTTATTTATAAAGGTGACCTTTTTCTTTAAACTTTTTACTTTAATTTATGAAATATAAAAGATCATAAAATTGAGTCTAAATTTATAAGAAAAGTTTATTAAATATAAAAAACTTATTTCATTTTTTGGATTCAATTTTAAATGGTTCATAAATTGATTTATTTTTCTACATTTTATTTTTTAAAATTAATGGTGATTGATTGGTTACTCTATATTCATGACATGAGTAACTTATCTTTAAAAAAATATCATTACTATAAGGCATTCTAAACCTCTTGATATATTATATCTTATAACCAAATTCTTGTAATATTTTCAAGATATGAATCAATATTATAAATTTATTTATATAATTTTCAAAACATGATAAGAGGAATAATTTGAGCTAAATGTGAGATATTTGTTTATTTCATGGTGCTACTTGTGAAAAATTAATTGAAAGGGAAACATGTGAGAGATTTGTTATTTGTTATGGGAGAATGGTTCATGAATTTATTTTTTATTTTCCCTTTCATGGTTCCTCTTCCATTTTAAAAAATAATAAAAATAAGAAAATATGAAAAATATTAGAGAAAAGAGGCACAGTTTTTCATTTTTTTAAATGTTCTACTTTACTAACCTATAAGAAAAAGATAAAAAGATTTTATAGATGATTTTTTATAAAGTAGGAAGGTATTTTTTTATGTTTAAGTAAAAATCATGCATTTTAATTAAATAATTAATCATGATTTTTGAACCTTATAAATTTTAATATCATTATCCACTAAACCTTAACCTTAAAAAACATTTTAAAAAGTCCTCTAGATTAGTGTTGTTTGATTTAAAAAAAATGATATTTAGTTACATTTTAAGCGTGTGGATATACTGTTTGTAATTTATATTGATAAAAATAAATTCAATCAAATGGTCTTGACTGATGAGATAGTACACTTTTTGATAAGGTGTCTCACAAAGTGAGCATGCATATTTAAGGAAACATTGATTTTTATATTCACTTATTCATCAGAATTGTATTATAAAATTGAATTCAATCTATCTAAATTGGTTATTTTTTATGTATTTTAAGTAGTTTGATGAATCAAATGAAATTAGAGAAATTTGTAAGAATAAGTAGATGGAGATAAAACCCACTGTGATTCTTGGTAAACCACAACTTATTTCCTTACATACTAGACATAACCATATTTTTATATTTATTTTCAAAATAAAATTAATTTTTTTCACCTTAATTTATTATCCTTTCTGGTATTTAAGTGTTTTTATATTTATGGTAGGATTCCTCAAATATCTAGAAAACGAACAAAAATAATGAATTCAGTGGGTGAAGACACTCTATGCCACGAAACAAAGCAACATAGCGTGACACTAGAATATTAATGATAGAATATGGAATATAGTTGAATGAAAAGAAGTTAATAGATGATGATTTGATGATGAAAATGATATCCCATGATTAAGGACAAGTGAAGGGCCGGTTCTAAAGATCTAAACTAAAGAACTGGGATGAAATTGGGCGAAACCTGACGGAAAATAACACTACATGTCATGAATTTCATTCATGACATGAAACCCAGAGAAGAATTTAGAGCATGAAATAGTCTATGAAAAAGGTAATCCCTTAAAAATTACATGTTTTGGATAATATTCATGATATGAAATTCCATGATGGACCAAAAATTAGCAGTCTTGGATGTAAATAATGGTAGACACCCCTTTGATCATCAAAGTCCACAAAAACCATTTATAATTCCATTTATAATGGCTTGAGAACCTAAAATCCCTATAACTAAAAGTCCAGGTCATAGGATAATAGATCAGATACTTTGGGTTTTTCCATTATGTTGTACTGTCGAGATACTGCTATAGTTAGGTGTTCCTTTTATATTTTAGTTTTAAGTATCTTTTCTCATGTAATTCCAACTCCATACTTATAATTTAAGTGTTTCCAATTTCTTCTTACAACCCTCTTTATCTTATATCCCTAATCTATCTCTATATTCCATCTTACACCATGATCTCTTTTTTACTTTACAATGGAAAGTTAATAACTCATGTCTTGTCCCTAGTGGATGTTTCACAAAGTTTTTAATTATCACACCTTAAATTATTAATGTTTTAATTATATTTTTTTGTAGATGAGAGAGAAGTTAATGAATGGAGAGGTCATACACCATGACATATATCTCAAGTCCATTCATTTTCTTTGATTCATTCTTTTTTCCATCCTATCTCTCAGGTAAACTCTTCATATAGTGTATTTTAGGATACCTAAAGGGATGAAACAACATATAATGGAATTAGGTATTTTAGTAATTTTCCTCTTGGTTGAGGTGTTTTACTATTTGGATATTGGATGAGGTGAGATTTGGTGTGCCAAATAGGTTTCCTAGGCATGTTAAATATCCCAAACTCAGTAAATAAAAGAAATGTAATTCATTTATGAGGTTTCATAAACTGAATTACCAAATTGAATTTAAATAATAAATAAATAATTAAGGAACTCGTGTTACCAAACCCTAGGACAAAACCTTTCTTCCTAACTTAATTTTTTTTGCATCTGCATGTTAGTATAGTTTTATTTTTTTTGAATTTATTTCTTTTAAAACATATATGCATTATTTCCAAAAATAAAATAAAAACATCAAAATAATTAGATTCGGTGAATTAGTAATTAGTGATTGATTGACTGTGATGCTTCCTAAGTGAGACAGCCCTGGTCAACCTCTCTACTCCATTAAGAAAATAATTATCTTTTTCTGAACACTAAGAAAAATTTGCATCAGAACTAGTGACATTTCCATGGAGATAAGAATCAATAATTAATTTATTTTTATTTTCACTATTTTTTTAAATAATTTTCATTGTTTTAAAATAAAAAATTCCCATTATGCATTCAAATAAAAATTTAGATTATTATGCATGGTTATATTACTCATAGGTGAAACAATTATAAGAAGAAGAAGTTATAGAGTATAATGAATCTCAACTGAAAGAACCTAGGGAAAGGGGGGATTATCATAAATAAATTAAAAATGAAGGCATTTGGTCAATTCAGGCTAGGGAAGATATAGAATAACTAAAGAACCAGGTTGAAAGGGTGTTAAAATATTTTCTTCCATTAATGGAGCAACCCAAACCTAAACCTAATTAATAACCTGATCCAGTGGTGGAAGATATCCCCCCCCCCACATCTTTTACTTCAAAGAACCTAAGGAGGTAATATAGAAGATATTTGAAGATCCATATTGCCTCTCTCAAAGATGTGTATGGAAATTTCTTCCACTATTAGATTATGTTATTTCCCTCTCAACCACTATTATAAGAGATAGATGAAGGAGACTTTCCTGATGATTTAAGGAAAGGATATAAATACAATTTAGATAAATTTTGGAGTAATTGGGAAGAAATTTAAATGCAACATGATCTCCCTATTTAAAAAGAAGAAGAATCATCACCATTTCACCTCACTATACCCTTAAAATAAAAATAAAACGCCTAATTGGTGGAACTTAAAGAGAGGATATAGGATCCTGACTAACTACCTCCACCTTATACCATTTAACTCCAAGAGGATATTTCCACTGAAGAAGCAATTGATTTCAAACCAAATTAGGAAGATAACCCTTTTTATCTCTATATCATATAATTTTATTGAAACTAGATTATGTATCACCCCACACTATTTTAATTTTTTATATTTGGATAATTATTATTCTTCTTGGGAGGAATGTGATAAATAAAACATTGCACCTATAGATGAACATATAGAGCTCCCAGAAGATATTGAACATTTATTGGAGGTGGTACAAGAATATATATAAGTCTCTCTACCATAGGAACTCAAGAAAAATGTTGATCACATTAAAAGGGGTGATTTTTATTGTGATTATTCTTGTTTAAATTTAGTTAAAGTTAAATTAAATTCTAAATCACCTTCTGATTATTCCTTTTATATAGAAATATTTGAGAAATAACTTGATAAAAAATAACAGGTTTCACATTTTTCAACGAAGAAGGTGGAGGTTTCATACTTAATCCTACCCTCATTATGTAAGTTTTACATTATTACAAATGGGTGGATCTAGTTTACTCTATTCATAGATTCATTCTCAATAAGAAAAATAAGTGAAAGAAAAAAGAAACAACATGTAGTGGTTTATGCCCAAGAAACCTCACCCATTGATAGACTTTGGATAATAGTTGGTATTACCCATCTGGAGGCAGCCAAAACCTAGGTCTTACTTGGTTGATTAAGCAAAGAATTATCTTTCTCATTTATTTATTTTTTTCTAGGAATTTAATTTCAATTTTAATTTCAATTATTAGTTTTAGGAATAAATTAAGATACATCCTTGACCACTCTGTCTTTTTTAAC
Organism: Viscum album; assembly: GCA_963277665.1. Lineage (NCBI taxonomy): Eukaryota > Viridiplantae > Streptophyta > Magnoliopsida > Santalales > Viscaceae > Viscum > Viscum album. The sequence goes on from OY728157.1 coordinate 1,114,783,819, forward strand.
ATAAATATCATACTAATTGTACTTATAGGAATTGTTTTATTTTATAGGTCCATCAACATAGAATAAAATAAATTGAAATTAAAATTGAATACACTATGCAGAATTCATGTTGAGTTAATGGGATTCGCATTGTGAAAGTTTTAGAGATCCAAGTTGTGAAATGAAAACTCACATCATGAAAGGAATTCATGTCATGAATCAATACGGAATAGAAATCTATCAGAATCTATGCAACCTGAATTAAAGCATCATTTCGAGGGGAGTATGAAATTAAATTATTTATTAAATTATTTATCTTATTATTTTAATTTGTTTTAGAGTTATAATGAAAATTTTATACCCCACTTTTAACTCTTGCACTATTGTTATGATCTAGGATACATAAGTTTCTTATGATAATCATTATTCCATGTTTTAATTTTCATTTTTCATAGGATTATATGATTGAAATGGTAAAATTAATTAGTAAGGTTAAGAATAATGGGATGAATTTGAAAAATTGTGATTTTTAGAGATGAGTTTATTTTTTTTAAATGAAACTCTTCTTATATTTAACATGTTTTGAATTTATGAAATTAATATAAATTATTTAATTTTTTTTTGCATTACCATGAGTGATTTTATAAAAACTTATGTTCTTATCCCTAATGAAAATTATAAACCAAATATTTCTCATATATTTATATAGTATATTTGTTGAGAGATCAGGGCATATTTTATTCTAGAACTTTCCTATCATATTATCAATGATATGAATATATATAATTAATTTTAATATGATTGATCCATTTTATTATTGTACCCTTTTATCCTTATAACCACCTTGACATCAACCTAACTTTTATCCTATAGGATCCATGAATGAACTTGTTAGGAAATGTGCCATGTTACAAGCCTATTATATCCATTCCTACACTACTCATAGTATATTGCATGATATTCCAGGAAATAATTGTGGGGGAGAGGTTGTATATGGTATATATGTATTTACTTCATTTTTGGGGGTTTTTATTTGGTTTTGGGAAATGGCCATGTTTTCATTATACTTTATTATTCACCTATATTTCTAAAAAAATAATAAAATGGGTTATGTATTTTCAGGATCAAAAATCACCATTATCAATCTAAAAATATTAGGATTGTATGTGGTCAGGTGGTGGGTGTGATATTTTTCTTAAGAACAACTTTATAAAAAGAAAAAAAAATAAAAAATTGAAAAAATAAAGAGAGGGTGATTCATTTGTTAAGATTAATTGTATAATGTGCCTCATTTGAGATTTGGGTGTGGGAGATAAAATTTATAGGAGTATTTAATTAGGATTATATATTTATATCATATAGTACACTAAAGAGTTAAACCTTATTTTTGAGCATTATTTCTAATCATTTATCCAGCCAAACTTAATCCTTATAGATGTTTTATCCTTAATGCAAATCCCTCATGATTAATTTGGATTTCTTCCTTTAAATGTTAGAGATGATAGATGCCTTGAAATACTATGGTAAGTGACAAGTACTTGAGTTATGATAACAATTAAAATTACATTTATTACCATTATATATGAGTAACAAGAATTCATTGTGAGGTAGATTGAAATTGGAATGTGAATTAATGATTAATTATGAAATAAAAATTAAAGGAAGGAAGAGATCTCTTATTTTATAACAGGGAAAGTAAAATACATTATTGAATTGTTTCTTTGAATAATTAAGAGTTTAATGAATTATTTTTATGTCAAATTTAAATTTTTTTTATCCATTATCAAACATTTCATTTTGTTACTTATGAAATTTAAATATTAGTAGACTGGAATTCATTTAAAATGTTATTGAGATTAATTTATTGAATCTAAGAAAGTTATAAGCATTAGAGAATTCACAAAACCATATTTTTATAATTATTTTGAAAATTAAATGAAAATTTTCACTTTATTTTATTATTATTTTCAGTATTTAATTGTTTTTGTGATTTATGGAAGGATACCACAATTTCTTGGAAACATAACAAAAATAATGAATTAAGTGGGCTAAATAAACTATGTGCCATAATAAAGTGATGTGATGAAACACCAGAATATTGAAGATGGAATCTGGAACAGAGTTGACTAAAAATAAGTGAAAAGATAATTATTTGATGATTAAAATAATGTCCAGTAATAAAGGTCTATTGAAGGACCAGTTTCAAAGATCAAAACTAAATAACTGGGGTGAAACTAAGTGAAACCTGCTGAAAAAAACATGAAATGTCATGAATTTAATTCACAACATGAAACAAAGATAATAATTTAGAGTGTGAAACAACCCCTAAAAATGTTCTTCATGTGGACATTACACATCATGAATATTATTCACAATGTGAAATGCCTTGACGAACTAAAAATAAGTATCCTTTGACATAAATAATGGAGAACAAAACTTTGATGATCCAGGACCAAGAATATACATTTATGATTCCATTTATAAAGACCTGAGCACCTAAAATTCTTATAAATACAAGGCCATTTCAATGGATTAGAGATCATACACTTAGGGTTCTACTGTTGCACTGCACTATAGGGATATTGCTGTTGTTTATGTTTTTCTTTTTTATTTTAGTTTTCAATTTCTTTTCACATGTGATTGCAACATCATAATTTTATTTTAAGTGTTTCCCCTTTCTTAATAATTTCCTATTCACCTTCCAACCCTAATATCCATCCCCTTCCATATTTCATCATGATATCTTTTCACTTCTCAATGAAAAGTGATTAACCTAAGGATTGTACTTGGGATATTTTTTTTTCAAAATGATTAATTATAACACCTCAAATTATTAATGTTTTAATTTTATTTATCATGGATGATAGAGAAGTGAATGGATGTGGAAGTCATCCACCATGGAACAAATATAAATTCCATTACTTTTATTTTATTTGTTCTTTTTCCCTAACTTATCTCAAGTAAACTCTTTATATGATGGAGTTTAGGATACCCAAAGATATGAAATGTAATATAATGAAACATGGTATTTTAGGAATTACACTCTCAATAAAGGTGTTATCATATTTTTCTATTTTATGAGGTGAGATTTGGTGTTATAAATATGTTTCCTAGTAATTCTAAATATATCACACTAAAATAATAAAAGTAAATTAATTCATTTATGTTGTTTTAAAAATTGAATTATCAAATATAATATAAACAAAAAATAATTATGAAGAACCCAAATTACAAAACCCTAGGAACAAACCTTTTTTCCTAAAATCATTCTGTTTCATATATATGTTAGTATAGTTTTATTTTTAAGCATTTATTTTTGTCAAAACCCAAAACATATATCCATTGTTTTCAAAAATAAAATAAAAACTCCAAAAAAATTAAATTAGGTGAATTATGATTTACTGATTGATTGATTTTTGTGATCCTCAAATGAGATGACACTGGTCGGCCTCTATGTTGCATTAGTAAAAATAAAATTTGTTTTTCCATGTCCTACGATAGGTATTCATAAATATTATTAAAGATAAAGAAAATAACCAACCATAACTAAAGTGATCCTATTGTAAAAGGATAACCATGATTAGAAAACAACATCATGATCAAAGCGAGTGGGACATTTTTATATGCTTATGTTTTGAAGATTAATGATGGTAGATAGTTGTTTTTTATCTCTTTGTTTTTCTCTTATAATATGGTATTTTTTCTCGAGTATTTTTTCTTCCTTTTTTCCACTCTCTAACTTATTTTAAAGTTATATTTTTTTCACTAGAATATATTCCAAATACAAACCCTGTGAAATTATTTTCTTTTTTAAAAAATATTATTGTTTATTTTCCATTTAATTGTAATGAAGATATTTTAGTTAGTTATAAGATATTGTTTTTGTTTATTCTATTTTTTATCATATTGAATATTTTTCTATTTTTATTCTTGTTTGAGTGTTTATTTTTGGGATATGGTTGAACTGGTCCTTAATGATAGTCTCACTTTTGAAAATATCACTAATGACCATCTAACCTTGTTTATTGATCTATAAAATCGAGATAATGATCTAATCCCAAGTAAGTTGATGTCCTTTTGTTTAAATTTATAAAAAATAAATTGTTGTGTAGATCTTAAATATGCAGAAATTATATAACAACTCTGAAATTTCCATATACAAAACAAATTCGTATGTTTTTACCTTTGGGGATAAACAACCCATGGTTATATTTATAAAATATGGACCATGGGAATATATAAAGAAGATATTAGTGTTGAATTTCTAGGAACCTAATTATAATATATAGGATGTATAAATTGATAAACATGGAATATGTTATCCCATACACAACATATATAACTTAAGTTCCAAGTCAAAATTGTATCATTATATTTTCAGATATACATTTCTTTATTTTTTTATTAGTTTGGTTAAAGATGATGTAATTTTTGAAGATTATTTTTCTTTATAATCATCACATTTTATACTACCTTATAGAATACAAATAAATAATACATTAAAAATTAGTTTTGTTATGTCATCATTATTTTGAAATTTTATAATTTATAATAGACAAAAATTCTATTTTTTTAAAATAAACCTTCAAATTTTTATCAAATGAATTAGTAAATCACATCATGATCAAATTTTGTAAACCATTTTTCCATAATCTTGGTTCAAATATAAAGGATGGAAGATACAATTATTTATCTCCTTATTTTTGTTCCTTGAGTTTGGGTGCACTACTAAGAAAGGGGGTGGAATCAGTGGTGTTAGTCCTTTATAATTTCTTTCACTTATAAATTAACCTCTACAATTTGTTAGGACTTGATCCTCTCTTAAATATAACTTATACTTATCCAAATGAATTCAAAAATAAATGAAAGAGAAGCGATGAATTTTTTTTCAAGATTTGGTCCCATTTTGGGTACCTAATCTTTACTATGTCCGGTTTGTATCTCAATCCAATCATTTTACATTATAATATTTCAACAATTAAAATGGTTAATAAGGTATCATCCCCTACCCATGGTGTTTACCAATACATACTGCATTATGAAAAATATTATATTGACACACGCCTATTACAATATGAATAAAATTAAATGAGATTGATATATTGATAGATCAGATTCTGTCACAAACTAGTCCAAGACATCCCTGATTTGAGCACCCAAGGTGACCAGTGACATAACCCAAGCCGCATAGTGACAAAAACCAAGGCATCAAATATATGTATGTGGGAATGGGTTTTGCCAATAAATATAATAATAAATATTCCCTTTAATTACATATAATATCTAGAATAACTCGTTTAAAAGTCTAATATCCACGAAAATTCAAAAAAGAACTCAAAAAATCAAACATGGCATAACCATAAATAAACAACTAAGAAAAATATATTTAATAAAATAGAATATGAAATATGAATGATCTCGAAATATATAAAGGCCAAAATTTCTAATACATACCTAAAACCAAATGAAAAAAAATTAAACACTAAACTAAAAATATTCATGTAACCCATGGTCAAAATACAACCTCAACACAGAACACAATCCATAATCATCTAGAAATAAAAATTATATAGAGTATAAATCCTATAGAATATGATCATAACCTGAAATTTATATATCAACATAAGAATGAATTCCCAATAGGTATCTTCCCCATACCTCATGCATACTCTTTAAAAATAGAACCCTTTTATGATAGTTTTAAATGTATGTTATGAAAATATAACTCTCTTTAGAATTTAATTAAACTAAATAACATAATTAAATCGAAAATTTATTTAATTGAAAATCAAACTAGTCTACAGAGAAAAACCCATTTATATTCCAAAAATTATTAGTTCCACCATTTAAAGAAAACATAGAAATAAATTTTGAAACTATGAAAAGTGAATGAATTGATTTAAAACCCATTTTTAACTAGTTCATTTTCAAATAAATTTGTAACCTTAATTTTAAACATCAAAAAGTAGCGGGACATAAAATATGAAATGAAAGTTACCAACAAAAGTAGCAGTGATAAATAAATAATGTATATAGGTGTATAAATAGTAGAAATGGATAAAAGAAAAGTACTAAAAGTAAATAGTAATAGTAGCATCAAAAGAGAGAATAAAAAATCAATAATATTAACATACAATGAAAAGAAAAAAAAACTAAAATTAAACAACATCTCGGGAGCATACCTAGTGGAACTAAATCTAGGGTTACATAGAGAAATAAATTCAAAAATTAGGGAAATACCCTCAAAGAGAGGTATAGATATAATAACTTAAGTGGATAGTGTGGGGACCGTATATATTACTTCACTAGTGAGGGTCACACACATATCTAGTAGAAGGGACCTCTACCTAATCTAGTTTTTTTACACAATTTCCTAGGTTCCCATGATAACACTAAGTGGAGGTGAGTAAATGAATAATATATCCAATAAAATAAAATGCTAAAACATATAAACACACATTAATGTCCTCTATAATAAACCCATTTCATTAACTACTAATCAAGTCTTTATACCTCTTGAAATAATAAAATAAAGATATTTTTTCCAAAAACTAAACATGGTTCAAATATTTGAAAAGGTACTTTAAAATTAAAATGAAAAAAATTATATCATAAACACTTTATATATATTCAAATTAAAACTAAAAAAATGTTTAAAACTTAAATGATGAAAACCAATTTTGAATAATTCCTTTCATAAACACCCAATAATAATAAAACAATCTTGAATTAATACAAATAATCCCATAATTTTGAAATTTGTCCCTTTGAAATTATTTTGGAAGATAAAATACTAATAATGGTTTAGGAGATAAATTTGAAATTCCAACTAGGAATTTTAGCAAACACAAAACATGTGTAAAACTTGAAAAATAGTATTGAACCTTGGGTAGAATATGGGAACCATTTCTATTTCCTTAAAGTACAAATAAAACAAACCACTTTTATCAAAAATATTAAACATACTAACTAATGGTAAAAAAATTAAAAATTATGTTATAAATGTTAATAAATCAAGGTTATAAATGTAAATAGTTATGAATGGAGAAAACTGACCTTCATCTAAGAATGGATGAGGTGATTCCATCAAATACAGGAAGAGGAGGAACCAAATAACGATTGTCACACCCTAACATCAAGAACCAAAAAATATTAGGTAGAATCCACTCCTTAGGGATCAACCAATAGTGATCAAGAATTAGGTAATAAGGAATAACATGAATAATAATGAAATAAAATTAAGAGAGGGGATAATCTTGAAATAATCACTTAAACACAGAATAATAATAGGCAAAAACCAAGGGATGTGTAAAAAGTAAGGCTCCTTGGTGATCTACTATGTGCATTTACTGAGAGGGAAGAAAAGGGATCAAAGGGGGGTTAAAATCAGTATGGTTTGAATGGATATGTCATGAATTTTGAATTAGGTTCATGTTTCATAGCTTGGCCACAAGATTTACCAAACCATGTGCCAACTATGTGCCCATCACAAGACACACCTGGGTAGCTACACAGTTGGGTCATATGGTTAAGAAAACCATGTGAAAACTATGAAACACATCATTGATAATGATTTTTAGGTTTTCATGTTTACCCACATGGTTAGTAATGATTGTTTACTAACCATTAACATAGCACCACAACTTCAAAATTTTAAATTATCAAGTAAATTTGACCCAGAATTCAATAATAAGGGTACAAATCAATAAATAAATAAAATAATATGGAACGTAAAGGTTTGGGTGCAATAATTTTCTCAACCACAACACTTTATTCCCTTGGAAATACATTGAGTAAAAGTAAAGGAAAAATACAATAAGTTGCAGGACACACATAGGGATGATCTCAGATTTGGAACTAAAATTAGACCATGCCAATCAAACTACATCAACACACCCAAAAAGATGAAAAAAATACTAGATCATGATTAAAAAACAAATAAGTGAAATATTCACTAGGGATAACCAAAAGTAACACTTATATTGATAACTATTCTCCCCACTATAATAATTACACTACCATGGGAGGTTAACTGAACAAGAAGATTCTCTAAGAGGAACACTAAAACCACAATGAAAATCTGAATCAATTAAACTCAACTAAATCATTCAATCAAGGTAATATCTAAAAATTCATATATCTAGTCGTTAAGTTTTCTGAATAATCATGTGGTCTAGAGTATCCCAAACTACAAATCTACTGTTAAGAATAGAGAAAATGAGGAGTGAGGGGAGAAAGATGAATTCCCCAAATATGATCACTCAAAATACTAATAAACCTAGACTATGATACTTCAATATAGAAGTATTTGAAAATAACTAAACTATACTTTATGATAATAGCATGTATAAATATGGAAGGAGAGATCTTATAATACCCAAGATAAATTACACTAGATCATATAAATAATTTCTTTCCACAATATAGATAACCTTAACCAAACCAATAAGAGGAGGGTCACCACCCATTCCATGATAGCCTCTATAAAATAACTTTACAATCCTATCCCAACTAACCACATCATCAAATAAATATAGGCCATATGATAACACCTCCAAATTACATTCTGAACAAATTTTTCTACCAAAAACCAAACATTAAGCACATACTTAATAGTGACTCAAGAATAAGGAATCCTCTAAACAAAATATATATTAAAACTAATCAATAATTCTCAGGCAAGTCTCGACCTCCTAGAAGGATTTGACTTCACCACTCCACCAAGAGTCTTTGAAAGGATTCCAACCGAAAGGAGCACACTTCTGAAACCATAAGAAATAAAAATGTGAGAAATATCCCAAAACATGGACATCTCATAACCCCTTAATAGTTTTTTGGATGCATAATATACAATAAAGTAAAAAAAATTTAAATAAAGAATACACCTGAATTTGACTCATCCTGAAAAGAGTAAACCATGGGTAAAAAATAAAAAACCAAGGAAATAAATCATAACCACTAACGCAAAATCCAAAGACCAATAAAAATCTAAGGTTCATTTTAGAAATTCATATAAAACCATAAAATTTTAACCAAAACAAAATTTTTAATCCTAATTTCAACATTAAAATCATTAACACATCATACCATATTAAATTATTTTTGATTCACTTTGAAATATTTTTTTATAAATTTCAAACTCAAATATGAACCTACTTTATATTTGATATTATTTCATAAATTTAAGTTCAAAATAACCCATAATCATTTTAATACTAAATAATTTATTTAAAAATTATTTTGAAATCATTTTGAAAATATAAATATCAAGATCATTTCAGTTTATCATAGAAGAATTATTTATTAATTTTAATCTCCACTTAAAAGTAAATTTTTATTTAATAAACCCTTTTTAGAACCATTTATAAATCTAAAACCTTTAACTCATTTCAAATTAATTTTAAAAAACCATTTATCACCTTTAAAACATAACCTTTCCCATTGAAATTGTGTTTTAAACATCATTTATAATCAAAATTAAATCAAATAACATAAAAACTCATTCATATACTCTTTTTTTCAACCTAAATAACAATTAAAAAACCTATATAAATTCAAAATAAAAAGTAATCAAGAAAACAAAAGTGAAAAGGGGTTAGTGTTTGTGCACAGTTTGGTCATGCACCAACCATTTTACTCCCATGATAAAATCAAGATAGAACTATGCACATGAGAACCGTATAGTTTTCCAAACCTTTCAATCTGACTATAAACCTCCAGTTATTCTCCCATTATCATCCTAAAACATAAAATACCTTAAAAACCTATATAACCTCCATATCATCCAAAATACTATCTATAAAAATCAAAATAAATCATAAATAAAGAAAAAAAATCAAAATTCATTACTCTAACCCAAACAACCATTGTAAATTGAGGCCTAGTAATGGTAAGAGATATATAGACTCTACCCAGACCTACTTATTGAGTTTTTATAGTCTTATCTATAACCTATGGGAGACATCCAAATAAAAAAGGGAATCTCAAGAACCTATTCCGTTTTAAGAAACTAGGCTTTGATGCCATTTTATCTTGAACTGGTCTAAGAAACCCCTGATCTAGAAACCCAATCCATCCTTTTACCTGACTCAAGGCATGTTCTCAATCACCCTAGGATTCAAAGAGGCTCTAGGGTATCAAATATAAGCACAATCGAATTGTTTCACCCAATAAAAATAATAATAAATATGTGGCATAAATACATCGTAGATCCATAATGACTCATCTATAAGTTTTATTTATATGAAATGTAAATAAACATATTTAAAATAAGATACAAATAAAACTTGGCAGAACCATACATAAACAACTAAGAGAAATCTATATCATAAAAGAGAATAAAATTTTAGAAAATATCATAATATAAGAATGCCTAAATGGATGATACATAAATATTACCAAATAAGTAAAAGAAAAACTAAAAATTAAAGTGAAAAAACTTTTGCGACCCATAGTAATTATCCAAGCTCAACACTAAACCTGATCCAGAAGTATATAATGAGAATGATTTTGTAGAGAACAACTTGAAATTAATATATAATCATGAGAATAAATTCCCAGTAGTATCCTCCCTACACCCAATGCATACTCCTTAAATGTAGAACCCTTTCATTCGATTTTGAAATAAATTTTATTAAAATAGATCTCTTTTTCGATTTTACATAAACCAAATAACATAATTAAATCCAAACATTACTTACTTGAAAGTTAAACTGATTTAAATATGAAACCCCATTAATTTTCTAAAAAGTCCACTTAGAATCCATTTTTAAAGAAAACATAGAAATGCCTTTGAAAACTAGAAAAAGTGAATTTGTTAATTTAAAAAACCACTTTTTACTAGTTTACTTTCAAATCAATTTGTTACCCAAATTTCAAACATCAAAAAAGTAGTGTGATGAAAATTATGAAATGAAAGTAACCAATAATAATAGGGATAATAAAAAAAGAACAAATAATTGGGAATAAATCATATTAGTGGATAAAATAAAGTTACTCAAATTAAATAGTAATATCATCATCATAAGAGGGCATAAATAATAGATGATATTAGTATGAAATTAAAGTAAATAATTAAATGTAAATAAAATCCTAGGAGAGGCCCTACAAGAACTAAATCTTATATTAACTAGTGAAATAACTTCACAAGTTGTGGAAATTGCCTCAATGAGTGGGATATAAACAATAAATTCACTAGACATTGGGGGTGCCACATATATTAATTCACTTGTCTTGGTGACACGCATAACTAGTGGAAAGTAACTCATCGATGTCTTGGTTGTCCAATCAAAGTTCTCAAGTTCCCATGAGCAAACTAAGAGGAGGTTAGTATATGAATCACATAGCCAATCACTTAAAATTCAAAAACATATAAACACCAATTCACCTCCTCTCTAAGAAACCTCTTTAATAAATTTTCAATCAAGCCTTATTACCTCTTGAAAGAATAAAATAAATAAATTCATTTCCCACACCAAAAATGGTTCAAAGCTTTGAATTTTTTTTTAAATTTAAATTAAACTCAATTACATCATGAAAACATTATGTATATTCAATATAAAACTAAAACAATGTTTAAAACTTAAATTATAAAAACCACATTGAAGACCACCTAACATAAACACCCAAGAAACATTAAAAAATATTGAATTAATCCAAAAAAATCTATATTTTTTTTAAATTACCTCTTTAAGATTATTTTGGAAGATAAAATACTAATAATGGGTTAAAAGATAAATTCAAAAGTCCAACAAAGAATTTAATCAAACACAAGAAAAGTTTAATTATTGAAAAATGGTTTTGAACCTTGAATGAAAATGGGGAAATATTTCAATTTTCTTGAAATCCAAATAAAATAAACCTCTTTTATCAAAAATATTAAGCATACTCACTAAGGGTCATAAAACACTTAAACTTTTCATATAAATCTCAATCCATCATGGTTATATATGTAAATAGTATCACATGGAGGAAACCTACCTCAAATCAAGTGTGGTTGAAATGATTCCCTCTGATACAAGAAGAAGAGGAATTAAAGAACAATCCACACACACAAACATTAATAACCACAAGATATTATGTAGGATAACCTCTATAAGGTTGGTCCAATGAGTATTTTTAGTGAATTAAGAAGGAGAAAAAATAATAATAATGAAATAAAGGGTAGATAGTTCCAAACCTTAAAAGATTACTTAAACTATAGTGACCCCAACCCCAATATCCTAGAGCTAGTTCCATACTACATTACCTTGTCATAAGATACTAGGAATCACATCTCGAATGAGCTGATAGTTTAGTAGTATTGGTAAACTAGATACATACTTGAGTTATTCATTATATTTGAATACACAAATTATGACGTATTTTTCTTGGATAATAAATTTATTCCATATATAGTATCCAAATATATTAGTCATCATAAACTTTATGGAATCCTAGGGAAATAAGAAAAACAAGGGTGAGCTTAAATCCTCAGTAATGATTAAGTAAAGTGGAATCTATCATGAATCAAAAAGATTAATCAACATGGAAAGGTAAATAACAGAGCACACATTCCATTTATATAATTTTATAAGGAATAATCAATATTAAAATATAAATAATTGAGCACACATGTCATTTAAATAATTAGATAAGGAATAATAAATATAGTAAGGTAAATAACTGATAAAACATGTCATTTAAATAATTGGATATAGAATAATCAATATATAAAGGTAAATAATTTATCATACAATACATTTAAATAACTGTATAATTAATAATCAATATGGAACAGTAAATAACACAAAATACATTTCATTTAATCAATGAAATGAAAATTAAATGCATCCAGAGATAATATCATAGTAAAAATATATTGGATAATAATAATTGAACTCTAAATGAAGGCAATTCTTAATTATTAGATTTCATGTCTCAGGCATGTGATATCTCTATTGTCAAGACCTTTCACAAGACAGATTAAACTATACGTAAAAACTCATTTAATGCTAGCAGAATTGATTTGTATCATAAGACCTGATGATTCATAGAGGTTCCATATAATTCTAGGCCCCACCCATCACTTCAGGTCTAAATAATTCTTTATATATCAAAGAATCTATTTAATTCATGAATCAATATTCCCTAACATTAAATATCTGTATTGAGTAAAGGATATGGATTTATCAATATTTCCCATGTCAATTAATTAACTTTCAAAGTAAAACACCATATATTGAAATGATATATGATTTAATAAATAAGAATATCCATGAAAAATAATATGGATATTTTTGGGAAATTCAATGTCTAATGATTATATTAAATTAAATATTTCAAGGGGAAGTTAATGAATACAAAATAAAATAAGGAAGTGAATGTCAATGCTATCCTTATTCAAAATAATTATAAACCTTATAGAGGAAGAATAAAAATTGTATAAACATATAAAAATTAGAGTAAGAATAAGGGTTATTGTCATTGATTAATTGAAATACCATAAAAATATCATTAAGAACTATTTTTAGAAAAATATCATTTTTATTTTGAAAAACATTTTTTAAAATCCTTTTCTTTCAAAATAACTTTTAAAAAAAATTTCTTTAAAAATAAAACTCATAAAATTACAAAGGAATATTCAAATAAATGATTTTCATGACAGAAATTAATTAGTTACATTCCATAAAATTAAAAAAAGAACATTCCTTTTCACTATAAAAAGGTTAAGAAAGTTACTTATTCAGAAAACGACAAGAAGATTCCTTTCACATTTTCAGTAAAATCCAAATGATCATTTATATGAAAATAAAATAATATTAAATTGAAATATTTTTTTAAATAGTAAAAATGGGTGAAAATCCAATTGATAAATAATTTTAAAAATTTTAAAACATTTTTTGAAAACATTTTTTTTGGAAGAAAACATGTTTCCGACTGAAGAGAAAAATAAAGTTAGATTTTCTTGAAAATGTTTTCTAAAAAATTTCAATAACAAAATATTTTAAAAATGGTACTATTACTTGAAAATATCATTAATAACTATAGTAAAATAAAATTAATTTTTTATTAATAAATTACCAAGTAATTTCCTTCAACTGATATTCAAGAATAAATAATATTGATTAGAATGAGATTGTGAAATAAACTCTTAATATGATCATAAAATTAAATTGAGAATTAATAAATGAATCAAGTATGCGTAAAAACTATAAATACAAATAATAAAAGTTTAAGGAAAACATAATATAATAATAATTAATTACACACATAATCTTATCATGGCATAATCAACGGAATAGAAGTTTAACCGAATGAGTGGGGATTGAATTAAAAAATATCTTACCACTTGGTATCTATTAATTAAAATAACATTAGATTAAATGATTCAAATTGAAACATAAAATACCATGAATAATTAATTATTCATGATTTTACTTTTCAAATAGGATTTATTTAAACCATGTAAAATAAATTAGATGCATAACATTACAATATGCCTCAATGAAATAGAATTGAGAGGAAAAACCTTACCTCACGCTTTCCCTTAGTTGAACGTGCTTATTTATAATGGTTTTAAGAATTTTATTAACTTATTAAAGAAAATTATTAATATTTATAATATCATATATGATCCTTTAATAATTTCTTATCACTTTATTGTTTATAATCTTTAATTATTTTCATTGATTTGGGTGTTAATTACCTTGATTTCTTATGTATGTTTTGTTATAATGTTCTAGTTATTGCACATATTATATGGATATATAAGCTCCATAATATTAATAATGACATAATTATCATATTTTTTTATAATTTTACTTTTAAAACCAATCATGAGGGATGGTTATGAAAATTAAGTATGTTATGATCATGAAGACGGTGGGATGTACATACGTATGAGTAACATTTTCATTTTTCAAGGATCATTATGGAAAGAAGGTAAGTAAAATTTAACCTTTAAATAAAGATCATAATATCATATATACCTAATTTTATACTTATTTTTTTTCATACATTTGGTGTGGTTATTAAAGGAAAGTCGCATCACTTTGTGAAGGTGGTAGTCCACACGTACACAAACGATGTTATCATCTTTACCTGAGTGAAAAAAAGAAAGAAAATGATATATATATATATATATATATTATCATTAAAAAATTATAAATATGTCATGAATATCATAATTATTTCATTTATATCATATATAATCATTATATTTATCTTCATCGCCTTCTATGTGAAGTGTTAGTAAAAGATGAATCACATCGATTAGCGAGGTGGTAGTCCACCATAAAAATGAGCAGTGTTATCGTATCTCCTATGAAATGGAAGTTAAAAGGATATATATGATATATTGAACAAATAGGTATAAATATGTTTTAAATATCATATATATATATACATACTTTATATTCATTATCATACCAAATCATGAAACATGGTAATAGAAGAATGAACAACATCTGATCATGAGGCGGTAGTTCATCGTATACATGAACGATGATTTTGTAACCCATTGGATGGAATTTTGTGAGGTTTTAGGACATAAATTTAATATAAAAACTTATCATTATATATAATATACTTATTTTATTATATCATATTATTTTGATAATAATTAAAGGAGTTGGATAAGGAAATAAAATGAAGACACTTATTGAAGAACATTACCTCTCCTTCGAGTATCATCCTTAAGTTTTCACTAAATCCTTCAAAGGTTGGATTTATTACAAAAAATAATAATTATATAATGAGTTTAGGTAATTTTTTAAGTTATTTGGGTGGGTATTTTCTGAATAAAAGTGGTTTTTTGGTGTGAATTGGAGAGGATAGGGGGTGGCCTTTTATAAGTGGGGGGGGGGGGGAGAATACACTTGGTATTTTTAAAAATAATTGAATGATCTAGTGTTTTTAATATGAAAAAGGGTAAAAAAATAAACCATTATCTAAAATTAGATGTTTAATGTTCGAAATAATTCCATATAATAGTTTTTATACAAGTTTATATGTTATTTTTAACATTTTATTTTTAATTTAACCACCTGGTAAACCCATTTTTAACTTAACCATGATAATTATTTTTTTGCTCAATTGACTATTCAATTTGGTAAAAAATTAAATTTACCTTATTAGAAATTAAAAATTATTATTGTTACAGATATATAATCCATTTTTAAAAAATTAATTCATATAAGTGGCAATTATTAATTTAAAATTAATCCCGCATACGTGATGAGAAAGCGAGTTTTTAAAGTGCAAATGTTCAAAAAGTATACAAAGTTTTTATATCTAAATTCAATATTAAAATGAAGAAAATTAACTAAATTTTATTAATATTAGTATAATTGAAATATTTATACATTAAAACCAATTCAAAATATAATTTTACATTATAAATTATTTATATGAAAAGGATGTTTTCAATTAAAATTCATTATTTTTCAATATTTATCATAAAATGAATCTTCCTAGAAATATGCTAAAAATTCACAATAAGCTAATTTTCATATTATGATTTAAAAAATTAATTTTATTTTATCAAATAAATATTCTAAAAGTTTTAAAAATTAATTTTAAATTATTTGTGCTAAGTATTGTTAAACAATCTTTTAGGAAAATACTGTTTTCCAAAAACATTTCTATTTATTTTAAATGATTATTATTATTATTATTTATGAAACATATATAACCAATAAAACTATGTAAACTATATATTTTCATAATTTATTTAATATTATTCATACCCACCATTAAAGTGTCTAGGGAATCACTATCATATTAAATAATAATATTGATAGTACATTATTGTTCGGTAAAATCGGTCTTTCATGTAACGCAAACTATCAAAGAAACTCATTTTTTCATGTATCATAAGATATCGAAGAAATTAAATTTATTATAAAAAATATATATTTTGAATTATTAGGGTTTTATATTATCTTATAATATATGTTTTTTTACATACACTATTGAATAAAATGTTATTATTTTATAATTTCAAGGTGTTATATTCTCCCCACCTTAAATAAATTAAATCCTCACAATTTAAACTCGATATTGATAATAAAGGGCTTGATATTTGAAAATTAGTTTATTGAAATCCCACATTTTTTAAAAGTTTTAGTAAAAAATCCTCTTAATAAGAGTTAATGGGAAGTACCAAGTTTATTCAGAATAATATATAACTAGGTTTCTATGTTGGATAACATTGGTGGAAAGTGAAGATATGGACATGGAGGAAAATCATGAATATTTATAAAGAGTGATAGTGTTAATTTATCCTAATAATTGGAATGATAAATGTAACTCCCTGAACCCAATTACCCAAAGTCGGTTCATTATTACATAACATTGTCATGATACAAGAAATCATGTCCCGAAAGACCGATCAGTTTATTAGCCTTGAAAGTACTAGATACATTCATAAGTTTTACATTACATCATGAAATAAAAACATCACCAAAATTTCCCACCATTGACCACACTTATATCCTTAGCCTATCCCTACAAGTCAACCATAAAATATTTCTTCACATCTTGGGAAAAATAAAACATAGAAAGGGGTGAGCTCAGATGCTCAGTAAGGATAACAATATAACAGAAACTTTAATTAATAAGAATAAACATTTAAGGAAATATATAAGACTAAAACAAAATCCTTTTAAACTTAAAATTCCGCATAATATGGAAAATATAAAATCAAATAATTTCATTTACTTATTCACATGGATATTCTACTTGTCGAATAATCACATGCAATATTAATAGCCACTTTCATAATGATGGAATGTATAATTCCAGACTCTATAACCACATAGTCAAGGCCTTGTTCCAAGACTAAAAATAAGATTTTTTCAAGACCTTGTGCCAAGACACTAGTTTGTCTCATGAGACCTACCAATTCATAGAGGAGCTATAGTAGGTTCCACCCATCACTTACTAAGTCCAATGCATTCCTCATATAAAAAGGTTTAAACATAACATAAAAATTTATATTAAAACTAGCATACAAAATGTCAATAATTTATTCATAAACCATGAATGGTGTTAAAATAGCACATCCAAAATCAAACATATCAAAAAACCTTTAATACAATATGAAATATTTGTAACATAATAAATCAACTTCAAACAAGTTTAAAATCCATCAAATGATGTTGACATATATGAAATGAAAACTATTTGAAATAAATACCTCTTTCAATTTTTAAATTATTTAAAAGTCATATAATTATAAAAGAAAACATTTATTTTTAAAATATTCTTTTAATATTGTATGGGAAGCTTCAATGATATTATAATAGTGGATAATATCCACACCCGCTATATATGTTAAAAAAAGACATTCTTACCTTAATTTTGTCGAGAAGGTTATAAAGTACCTTGTTTAAAAAATGATGAAAAGATTCCTTTAAAAAACATGTGGTAAAATAAGGGTATAAATTACCTTAACCCATATTCTACTAAATAGTAAAAATGTTTTGAATTACATTTTTAAGAAAACATGGATGTGGATGATAAAGAGGTCCCAGTAGATACTTACGTATTAACAACCTTAGATAAGTAAAGAGATTGTAGAATTAACCCTTACCTTGTACTTTTCCTTAGTCGATGGTATGTTAAACTCTTGTATAATAGTTAAAACATTGTTACTAAATTATACAAGAATCATATACATATATATGATATCATATATGATCTTATAATATTTCTTTTTTTATAATATTTTAGTGGTATCATCGTTTCGAGTGTTACCTGATTTGTTTTCCTTTATATGCTTGGTTATGTAAGCCATTTTTGTTGTGGATATGATGTATTTGATTCATATACATAATTATATTATGTTTATAATCATTATTTTTAATCATAAAATGAAAATTATTCTTGAATTATTACGATGGGGAATGAATCTTATCGCGTTCGTGGAGATGGTAATCCGTACATACGCACGAGTGATAATATCATTATATTGATGGTGAAATAGTATGTAATTGGATGGTATATTATATATAAAGAGTCATTAACATGTTATATTTATTATTTACATCATTTATACTCATTATTATACCCATCCAAATAATGAAGTGTTTGAATAACAAACGACACCACTATGTGGAGACGGTAAGCCATACATACGCACGTATGGTGAATTTGTCAGTCATATGATGGATAGAATAATGAATATGGTTATACCATTTTTATTATAACATCAAAATATATAGGAGATACTGGATTTATTATTTTAGAATGGAAACAACAAAGAAATAGGAAGTGGAAGAAGAAAAGAACTTGAAAGAGGTGATGAAATATTTACCTCTTCTTCAGGTTCTTCCTTTTGATTTGATCAAAAGGGATCCTTAAGTTGGCTTTCTGACCAAATGAAGGCCTCTAGGATGAAGGTAGGAATGTTTTTAGGATATTTGGGTAGGTTTTGGTCGATCCAAATGGCTTTGGAGGTGTGAAATTAAGATAAGGGGAAGTACCCTTTTATAAGAGAGGTGACAGTCACTTTAGGAAAAGCTTGAAATATTATTTTAAAATAAAATCATTTTCAGATTCTAATGGCTCCAAAATGATTTATTTCTAGGATAAGGTGAGTATGGGTTGAAAACCTCTCAAAAAATAGGTTTTAGATAAGTTTATCTCACCATATTAACATTATCTTTTAGATTTAACTCTTAGTTAAATAGTTTGACATTTACCATGTCTCTTTGTATTTTTATATTATATGATTAATAAACTTAGTATAAAAAGCCAAGATAATCCCATGTGGTTAATTATTAATATATATAACCTTATCTAGGTCATTTGGCCTATCCTTATATTTTTAGTAATATTATATCAATTAATAATATAGTATTTGTTTTAAAAACTCAATTATGTCAATTTTGACACTATCTAGTATTTTATTTTTTTGAATTCCATAAAAACTTTATCACATTGAATAATATTTATTTAATCAACCCTAACATGTCATATTAACCTATAAAATTAGTTTAATTTATCATAATTGTCAATTTAAATTTATTTGGATATTTATAATATCAATCATTTTAATATTTTATTATTAAGTTAATTATTGCATCATCATTGTGTCTTAGATAAATTAAATTATTTAATGTCTAAAAATTATAAATAAAATATAATTATGTATGAAATCTTTTTAAATTTCTAATTAATATTTATAGTTGAATTTATATTTTGTCTAACCTTATATTAAAAATGGGTTAGTTATTAAACATTGAATTTAACTCTTTTAACTATTCTTTAAATAAAATAATAATAAATGTCCTAATCTAATCCAGGTGGACCAAGAGGATCATATTTTATTCCTAAGGTTGATTTTTTTCAAAATACACTTATCCAATATAATTAGGACATGTTTTAGGGTAATTATAATATCATTTTTACCCTTAATTACTCAATTTACTTTTAACCGTGGTAAATAAAAGTCAAAAGTTACTATTCACCAAAAATTATTTTCATCTTATTGAGCCAAATTTTACTTACTGATTTCAAACGTGTCTCTTTTATTTTTTAAATTCAACTCACGTATGTGGTAAAATTATGTTTTATGCAAATTTGTAAATGCTCCTAAAAGGTGAGTAAAAGACGGTAAAAAGTTCAATAAAATTTTATATATCTAAACTTATTATAAAATTATTACAATGAATTAAATTGAACATATATAGTTATTATGTATCTATTTTGACCTCAAAAAATTAAATTAATATAACTACTTTTTTAAATAAAAATTCGGTTTTAAATATTAATGTAGTGTTTTTCACTATTCATCAAAAATTGAAAGTTTTCAAAAAAATACAAAAAATTCACCCTAAGAAAATTTCGATTTTCCTAATTCAAAAATAAATTCCATTTTTAAAAATAAAATTTATAAAAGATAAAAAAGTGGTTATTACTATTCATAAAGGCTAGTTTGATTGGTCGTGGTGTGTTAAAACTCCAAGTTGCGTACAATGCAAGCTACTGCATTATTCAAAGGGAAACGTACCATGTAAGCTTGGGGTGTTACAATCAATGTAAAGTTAAGGGGCTCAAAATGATAAAGATTTTATGATTTAAAAGACCATTTGATTCATCAGAAATGAATGTAATAGGGTAACATTTTTTTATTTCAAGTTAATTTTCTTAATATTGAGGAATTACTTTAAAGTTTGATAATATAAGAAAATATACTTACTTGATACATTTCTATTTCATAATTTTTTTTCATAATTTGGTTATTCTTTGATCACTTACTCTAAGAAATGAATATCCAAAAATGATTTCTTTATTCCTGAAGCACTAAAATTCACTTTTAATATATCATAATATCCATAAAAGACTAAAAAGATTTTCCATATATTTCTAAATATTTTACAAAACTAATATGGTTAATAAATTAATCATTAAACCTCAAAATTAATACCAATAGTTCATCATTAATACTTATTTTTCAAATTATTTAACTAAAAACAATGACATATTGACCAGAACATTATGTAGGCCAATTATAGGCATAAAACCCTTATTATCCTTCAGTCGTGGGTTCAATCCCCCTCACCTTTATGTACATGATGGTTTGTTACTTGGTATGTAGGTTGTTCCTTTTCTAAAACTATATTAATATTATTCCTATAGAATTACTAAAAAAATATGATGGACATCCATGAAATAAAATTAATCATTAAGTAACATTTTTATAATGGTTTTCAATATAATTTTTTTACAAAGTTAAATAAATATTATTTGACCATAATGATCATATTAACCAAAATCCTTATCAATTAATTTAAAATTATGTCTATAAAATATAAATTCATTATTCCTCAAATAATATTTCCACCAAAACATATAATTTCCCTGAATTTCTCCAACAGTTCCTTAATCTTGGTACATTCTCATCATTAAAAACCTAAAAAAGAGGTGTTTATGTCATTGATATTATGATCAATCTTAAAATCATAAACCTATGATGTAATCCATGACCCTTAAGTATATAAATACACAAATCCTTCTAAAATTTAATAAAATTCTTAGATGTCTTATAATTCTTATACCAAAATACCATTGGTAGAATACTTATATAATTTAATTTTTTGAATCACAATACATAAATACTTCTTCTATTTTATTTCCACATTGGTTATTCCTTGGTCTATAGGTTTAAACATATAATCATTTATAGTATGTATAAATCATTACAACTTATCTTCAATTTAAGAAACCTTAGGTTAAACCTAGGTAATTCCTTGTCATAATCACTTCAAATAATTCATAATGGTTGGTAAGGAAAATGTGAATTATCCTAAGCGTATCCCCAAAGAGTTTTAAACTAGATGCACAGTAAGGCTTGTTTTCATGTACCAGTTTATTCTCAACTCAATCCAGATGTGACATTTTTAGAGTTATTACCTCTAGGTACATTTGTGACTAAACCACATCCTCTTGTAGTATCCTGATAGGGATGTATTTCTAGGAAAAAACTAGATAATCTGTACTTTACCAAAATTTTATGATGTTCTACTATACTTATACTGAAATTATATCATAGGGTTATATTACCTAATTTATGTTTTCTAATATCTAGTTCTCAAGTTTTTTACTAAAATTTCTTAGATACTAACTATAGAAACCTTGAACCCAGCTTACCAGAGATGGTGTCATACTACATTACATTGGTATAAGAAAAAAGTAATCACATCTCAAAGGACCAAATAATTTAGTATTCTTAGTAAACTAGATACATACTTGTGTTATTCATTTAATTTGAATACACAAATTTTAACATAATTTTTTTTAGAATAAATTTATTCCATGTAGATTATCCTTTCATATTAGTCATTGTAAAATATGTGGAGTCCTGGGGAAATAAAAAAAATAATGCTGAGCTCAAATTCTTAGTAAGGATTAAGTATTGAAAAATTTATTATTAAAGAATAATAATAATCAATATAGAAAGGTAAATAACTAAGAACACATTCCATTTAAATAGATTGATAAGGAATAATTAATATGGAAAGGTAAATAACTCAATACACATTCCATTAAAAAAACTAGATAAGGAATAATCATTATGGAAAGGTAAATAACAGATCACGCATGATATTTAAATAACTAGATAAGGAATAAATAATATGTAAAGTTAAATAACATAGGAAACTTTCCATTTAAATTACTAGATAATGACCAAATAAAGTAGAATGGTAAATAACTAAGCACACATGCCATTTACATAACTAGATAATTCATAATAAATATGGCAAGTTAAATAACTTAAAACACATTCCATTTAACAAATGATATGTAAATGAAATTCATCTAGAGATAATATCATAGTTAAAATATCCTATATAATTATAACTGAAAACTTAATGAAGGAAATGATTTATTATGGGACTTCATATCTTGGGCACATGATACCTCCACCGTCAAGAACATTAACAAGATAGTTTAAACTATAGGTAAAACCCCATTTAATACTTTCTTAACCGATTTGTCTCATTATACATACCAATTAATATAGAAGATGTATAATTTCTACCCCCACCCATAACTTTACGTCCAAATCATTCCACATATATCAAATAATATATTGAATTCATGAATCAATATTCCTTAACATCAAATATCAATATTAAGTAAAAGATACAAATTTATTAATATTTACCCATTAAATAAAATAACTTTAAAATTAAAACACCATATATAGAAATGAGATAAATTTAAAGAAATATGAATTTATATGATAAATAATATGGATATTTAGTGAAAATTTAATGTCTAATGATCACATGAAAGTGAATATTTCAAGGAAAAGTTAATGACTACAAAATTAAACAAGTAATTGAATTTTAATACTATCCTTGGTGAAAATAATCATAAACCATCCATAAGAAGAATAAGTATGGTATCAACATATACCCATTGGATTAAGAATAATTTTTATTGTAATTGATGAATTTAAATATCATAAAAAGATCATTATAAACATTCTTGAGGAAAATATCATTTTCATTTTAAAAACTATTTTAAAAATATTTTTATTTGAAAATCACTTTTAAAAAAAATTATTTAAAAAACCTTATAAACATACAAATTAATCTTAAAATAAATGATATTCATGATTAAGGATAATTATGTACATTCCATAAAAGTAAAAAAAAGAACATGACTTTTTCACTATAAAAAGGTTATGAAAGTGTCTTGTTTATAAAATGATGAGAAGATTCCTTTCACATTTTCAGTAAATGCCAAACAGAAATTTTTTCGAAAACAAAAAAATATTCTTTTGAAAAAAAATTAAATAGTAAAAATGTGTGAAATTCCTTTGATAAATAATTTTTATAAGGCTAAAACATTTTTTAAAACATTTTTATAAAACATGGTTTTGGAAGAAAACATAATTCCGAACGAATAAAGAAATGATGTCATATTTTCTTGAAAACAAATTTAGTACCAAAGAGTGGAAAAATGGTATTATTACTTTAAAATATCATTAATAACTAGAGAATAAGAAAATTAAAGAGTTTATTAAGAAATTTACAAGTAATTTCCTTCAATATATAGTCAAGAATAAACATTCTCTATTAGAATGAGAATGGGAAATAAAATCATAAAATGGTCTTAAATTTTAAGTAAGAATTAATCAATTAATAAATTATGTGTATCAAATTTAAATCCATATAAAACAATTTGAAACATAATATTAGAATGACATCATCAATCAAGTATAAGTTTATCTTAATGGGTGGAAATTAAGTTAATAATTGTCTTATCACTTGGTAACTTTTAATTTAAATACAATTATATAAAATAATTCAAATTGAACCTTAAAATACCATTAATAATGAATTATTCATGATTCTTCTTTTTGAAATTGAAAGTATATAAACTATATAATATAAATTATGTGTGTAACAATACAGTATGCCTTAATGAAATTGAATTGAGATGAAAACCCTAACCTCATGATTTCCATTAGTATAATGTGATATAACTTCTTTTATAATGGTTTTAATAATTTTATTAACTTATTAATATTTATAGTGTCATATATGATCCTTTTATAATGCCTCATCACCCGTTCATTAATAATATTTCATTATTTTCATTATTTTGGTGTTTTTCATGTGTGTTTTGTTATAAAGTTCTAATTATTGTGTATATTATATGGTCATATAATATACATAATAATAATAATGAAATAATTATCATATTATTATAAAAATTAATTTTAAAACCAATCATTAATGTTTATTATGAAAAATTAAGTACGTTACAATCATGGAGACAATAGGTTATATGAACGCATGAGTAACATTTTCATTTTTAAATGATCATTATGGAAATGTGGTATGTAATATTTTACCTTTACATAATGTTCATAATATCATATATACCATATTTAATAATTATATATTTTATACATGTGGTTTGGTGATGAAAATAAAGTCACATCACTTTGTGAAGGTAATAGTCCACATATATACAAATGATGTTAACATATTTATGTGAGTGAAAAGGAATGAAAGAAAATGATATATATATATATATTATCTTTATATAATTATAAATATTTCATGAATAAAATAATTATTTCATGCATATAAAATATAATCATTATATTTATCATTATCACCTTCCATCTGAAGCATTAGTGAGAGACAAATTCCACTGCTTCGCAAAGCAGTAGTCCAGTATACACACACGTGATGTTAGCATATCTCCTATGGAATTGAATTTAAAAATATATATATGATATAGTGACTCCATAGTTATAAATATTTTATAAATATCATATATATACTTTATATACATCATCATAATCAACCATGAAAGGTGGTAATGTAAGAATGAATGACATCGGTTCATGAGGCGGTAGTCCACCGTACACACGAATGATAATTTCATGACCCATTTGATGGAAGTGTGTTTGTTTGTAGGTTTTACCCTAAATGTAAAAATATATCATTATATGGAACATAATTACGCTATAATATCATCATGGTTTTAGAATAATTGAAATAGGTGGATAAGGAAATAAAATCAAGTCACTTGTTGAAGAACATTACCTCTCCTTCGGGTATCCTCCTTAGGTTTGCACTAAATACTTCAAAGGTTGGATTAATGCACAAAATAAGGATTATAGGAAGAGGTTATAGAATTTTGAAATTTATTTTGGTAGGTATTTTATGAACCAAATTATTTTTAAGGTGTGAAGTGGAGATGAGAGTGGGTGGCCTTTTAAAAGTGGGGGAGAGGACACACTTGGTATTTTTTAAAAGAATTGAGTGATCCCAGTTTTTTCATATGTAAATAGGGTAAAAAATAGACCATGATAAAAAATTTAAAGTTTAATTGTGAAAATATTTCCTTAAAATATTTTTTAGACAATTATATAATATATTTTCAATCATATCATTTTAGTTTAACCTCCTGCTAAACCCATTTTTACCATAATTGTGGTAATTAAATTTTTACTTCATTCACTATTGATTTTTTGGTAAAAAATGAAGTTGACCTTATTATAAACTATAAATTATTAAAATTAAAAATATATAATCCATTTTTTCAAATTCAATTCACATAAGTGGAAAATTTTAATTTAAAATTAATCCCACAGATGTGATGAGAAATCAGGTTTTTAAAGTGAAAATGTTCAAAAAGTAGACAATGTTTTTACATCTAAATTCAATATGAAATTTTTTAAAATGTCCTGAATTGTATTAATAGATATATAATTGAACTATTTTGACTTCAAAACCAATTCATAATATAATTTAACCTTATAAATTATTTAGATGAAAATGAACTTTTTAATTAAAATTCAGTATTTTCATTATTTATCAAAAAATAAAACTTCTCAGAAATATCCATAAAAATTTAAAAAAGAAAATTTTAATATTTAGATTTCAAAAATGAATTTCATCTTGTAAAATAAATTTTCTAAAAGTGTTAAAAATTAATTTTAAATTATGTGTGCTAAGCACTATTAAATAGTCTTTTAGTAAAATATGGTTTTTTAGTAAACATTTATTTTTCTTTTAAATGATTCTTGTTATCATTTATAATCAATAGATAAAAAATAAATATGTGTAAACTATATATTTTCAAAATATAGTTAATATTATTCATATCCACCATTCCAATAGCTGGAGATCATTATCATATTAAATGATAATATTAATAGTATATTGATGTTCGGTAAAACTCAGTCTTGTGTGTAACTCAAGCTATCGAAGAAAATCATTGTTGAATATATCATAAGCTATCAAAGAAATTAAATTTATTCTAAAATAAATATATTTTAAATTTTGGGGTTGTTATAATCTATACCAATCTAGGTTTGTCATGTCACAAATGTTATTGAATAAAATATTATTCTATTAGAATTTCAAGATGCTACATAAATATCAAAAAAGAACGGCTCAAACCCAAGGAAGTTGCAAAAGTAATTAATAAAAAAGGATATCCTCTATGAATCATTTGAGTGGGAATAAATTTTCTCAAGGAGGGGTTAAAAATATTTAAGGTTATAATAGTAAATTTAGAAAAATTAATTCATGGGAAAGTTGCATGGTTTTCCCAATAGTGTGCTAACCGTGAATATAACAACCCATACTTTACATACATTGTTAATACTTCAAAATTGAAGCATACTTATAACATCATATAACAAAACCACGAAAGGACTGTATAGGTATAGTGTCTTTAGAAACTGGGAAACATAAACAACTGGTTCATAAAGCGTCTACACTATCTCCCATTTATTTCATCATATCTATAGTCCATTTTGGCATATCTTACTTAATAACCTTCTTCCTGACATGGGGAAAAAACATACAAAATGATGATCTCAAATGATCAGTAAGGGTAAACAAAAGAAATATCAATCACATCATATACATAAGTATATAACTTTTGGAAATATTAACCTGCAAATGAGATCATAATTTCATAACATGGAATAAATCATGGCAGTGAAATGTAATCACAATAATCATAACTTAAAACATGAAACTTTGTGGCATACACACATAATCATAGAGAATCATATCTTATTAGTCAAGACTCATTGTCAAGACTATCTTAGTGGACAAAGTCCATTTCTGAACCGAGTCACCCTCATTTCAGTCCTGTTTTACTGAACCGGTATAACCTACTGTTCCAGCCATGTCTATCTCATGAGATATAAAATCTTTACCCAATGAATTGGAGGGAGATATAGGTCCCACCCATCTCATAATGATACCATTCTTATGTGTGCCACAAAATCATAAACCATACATCATAGCATAAAACATGTAATAAAAATGGGATTCTTAAACATCGTGACATCATAAAACAATTCATATAAGATAAAGGAATTCATAAAAATAATTCCATCACAATATAATCAAATCAATGTAATAATAGGGATAGAAACAGAACTCTTTATTTTCTTAGATGAAAAATAATTTTGATAAAACACTTGAACTCCATTCTTGAGGAAAATATCCTTTCTTCTTCAAAAACACTTTTCCTTTCATAACATGTCATACAATTCTAAACTAAAAGAAGTTGATTAAAAATAAACTTGAAAACTTGTAAAGGAATCTTCTTGTAAATAATGTTTTAAAAATCAATTCATGCCGTATAAGTTAAAAAAAACATTATTCTCGTACTTTTGTCATAAAAGTTAAAAAGTACCTCGTACGAAAAACGACAAAAGATTCCTTTCATATCTTTTACTAAAAACTCACCGAAGGGTAAAATTGGATTTAAACAATTGTAGATGGATGTAAATAATATTACATATTGAGGAAACATGGTTGTGGATGATAAAATACACCCCAGTAAATACCAAAGTATAAACAATCTCGGATAAAAATGAGATTGTGATATTTCCCTTACCTTATGACCGATATGCTTTGTACGTATCCGAACCTCCTGTATAATGATTTAAATAATTAACTTATTACAGAATCATATTCATTTTTATGATATCATATATGGTTCACTTATGACTTTATATTACCCGTTCTTTTGTAAATTCCATGTTAAAAAATCGTTTTGGGTAAAGTCATTTCATTTATCGTAGGTGTTTGGACTTGTTGTTCTTGAAATTATTATTACTTATATCATGATTTACTTACTTAAAGAATATAAAACATGATTTATATATCATATATATTCAGTATATATATATATAATAGATAGATAAATGAAATGAAACACACCGTTCATGGAGACGGTAGTCCGTACGTACGCATGAACGCTGTTTTCCTTTCCTTATTGTCTTGAATGGAATTAAGTAAATGACTTACATATATACATAAATACAGTAGCTTTATAATGTCATATATTTCATTATTATTTCTTATATATACTTTATAATCATTCTTAAATGGTTAACATGGAGAATGAATCTCATCGCGTCGTGGAGACGGTAGTCCGTACGTACGCACAAGCGATGATATCGTTCTTATGATCGTGAACTTGTGTTTAAGTGTATGTATACTAGTTCAGTATCAATATCACTTTATAATAATCATATATAGTTACTCATTACACCATTATGAACATCCAATTAAGGTGGTGGCGGAAAATAGATTACACCACGGCGTGGAGACGGTATTCCGTACGTACGCACGCGCGGTGATTTCCTTTTTCCGTAGGATGGATAGAAGGTTAATTAGAGTTGTTTCATATTTATAATAACATATCAGTATATAATAAATACTGATGTTATTACTTTATCATGAAACAACTAAAGAATAAGAAGTTGAAGAAGAAAGTAATTGAAAAAGATCGGTAATGGATATTACCTCTTTTTGACGCGCCTTTTCTTAACCTCCACTTAAAGAACTAAGGATGGTCTTTGAAGAAGACCAGGACCTCTAGGATGATACTAGGGAAGTGGAGAAGAGATTTTGGCAGGGGTTGGCCGAGCTTTAATGCTCAAAGTGGTGTGAGGAAGAGGGGGAGGAGGTGCCCTTTTATAAGGGAGGAGAGGGGAACCTTTGGGAAAACTAAAAATATTATTTTATTATAAAGTCAAGTTCGGTTTTAAATAGCTCCAAATTGATATATTTAGAAGATAAGATGGGTATGGGTCGAAATCCTCTCATACAATAGAATTTAGATAAGTTTAGGTTCCTATTTTAACCTTATCATTTAGATTTAACATTAAGTTAAATAAGTTTACTTTTACCGTGTCTTCTTGTGTTCTTATACTACAAGGTTAAAAAACTTACTATAAGCAGCCAAAAGAACCCCAAGTTGTTTATTATTAATATATATAACCTTATATAAGGCATTTGGCCAAACCTTAGATTTTTAGGAATAAAATAACAATTACTAATATAATATTTGTTTTAAAAACTATTTTATGTCAATTTTGACACTATTTATTAATTGATTTTTGTGAAAATCATAACAGAATTATTAGTTCTCAAAAAGTCAATTAAATCAATAATAACATGTCATATTAACCTAGAAAATTAGTGTAATTCATAAAACGTCTTAAATTACATTTATTTTGGTGTTTATAACATTAATTATGTCAATATTTCATTAATAAGATAATTACTGCATCATCTTTGTGTCATAAATAAATTAGATTATTTACTGTATAAAAATTACAAATAAAATACCATTATGTAGGAAATCTTTTTAGCTTTATAATGAATATTTATAGTCTAATTTATCTTATGTATAACCCCATATTAAAAATTATTTACCTATTAAACTTTGATTTTAACTATTTTAACCCTTCTTTAAATAAATTAATAATAAATGTCCTAATCTAATCCAAGTGGGCCTAAATGGTCATATTTTATTCCTAAGTTTGTTTTTGGTCGAATTAAATTTATCCAATAGAATTAGGACATGTGTTAGGGTAATAATAATACCATCTTTACCCTTAATTACCCTATTTACTTTTAACCGTGGTAAAAAGTAAAAAGTTGCTATTCACCAAAAATTATTTTCATCTCATTGAACCACATTTTAGTCCTTGATATTAACTATGTCTCTAGGATTTTCAAAATTCCACTCACAGAAGCGGTAAAATTAAGTTTTATGAAAAATTCAGTTTTTTAACTACCACTTAGTGGTTTCACTATTCATCAAAAATTGAAAGTTTTCAGAAAAATACCAAAATTTCACCCTAGGCTAATTTCGATATTCCAAATCCAAAAATGAAGTCCATTTTGAAAAATAAAATTTATAAAATTTCAAAAAGTGGTTATTACTATTCATAACGGCTAGTTTTAATAATATTTTAATAGCATATCGTTGTGTAGTGAAACTCGGTATTGCGTACGACGCAAGATATCAAGGAAGGTCGCGATTTCGTGTAAAGAAAGCCAAGAAAGTGTTGTGTAGAAAAAGATTTCTTTGATGATTTATATAACATAAAAGTCTGGGGTGTTACATTCTACCCCCCTTAAAAATGAATTTCGCCCTCGAAATTCGTCGGGGTTATAAATGGTTTACTATTCGAAAGTTTCTTTAATAGAAACCCACATCATAAAAAGGAATACCAAAACCAATCTTTAAAAACAAAAGTATGAAACGTAACGGTTACCCAAATAAACTAATCATTGGGTTTCCACATAGGTGAAAATATGGATATGGAAAAGAAAGCTAACCATCATGTTCTGATGGAGAGTGGTAGAGAACATGGCTATGGAAAAGCCAGCAATCACAAAGCCATAAATTTGTAACGATCTAAGGTACCATCTGATTCATCAGATATAAGAGCACTAGGACAACATTTTTGGTTTTCAAGATCATTTCCCTAAAGTTGATGAAATTGGAATTAGAAGAAATACTTTCATGATTTTGGTATAGTCTCACCATTTTTCGTTCTTTGGACAATTTCCACTTCATCTCTTAAAGAAATGAAGTTGAATTTGTCATTTGTGATGTGTTAGCAGATCATGTGATAGAATGATGGGTCATTCCATCTGTCTCAAACAAAAGGTTAGAAAAGTTATCAAAAAATACATAAGTCCATCTATAGTGAGATTAATCATATATGGTTCCTAAAATGGACTTATACTTCATATATCATACTTCTTAATATAATAAAACTAGTTTCTACTAAACAGGGACTTCCTGTAGGCCAGTGGTAGGCGATAAAGGCCAGTCGCACTTCGGTTGTGGGTTCGATTCTCACAGCCTTGTCCGATGCGATGGGCTGTCACCCGTCCTGCAGGTTGTCCTTTTTATATTACTAGAACATCCAATCAACAATATCAAAAAAGTTTTATCCTTAAACAATACTAACTTATGTCCAACATAATCCATTCCAATCTTTAGGCTTATCTAAAATACTTCAGTCCAAGCTCATAGTATAGAGAAAATGATCACGTGAATGCCATCATTTATCCCTCATATATCTTGTTCGTCACATTTCAGTCATGTGAATACCATAATCATGTAATCTCTTGAAAAAAGAATACCCATTGAATCTTAGTGAAAACATGAGTGTTGTCAAAAGATAACTCTTTCCACATACCAAAATCCTCAAAATTCAATATACTCAAACCATGATATAACTATTTCCTTATATCAGTCATGATCTCATGAATACTATCAAACATTTAATTTTCTCCTTATCCCTTCATTATGTGCATATCATCTACTTTCCAAAAATATCTAAATAACCTTTCATGGATACCAGTACCATTAATCATACAATTTCAAAACTCAAGGAAAGACAACAGTGTAACAATCTTTAGATGTCTCTTTATTCCATAGTACCATGAGATTACTTATACAACATTACACTTGATAAACATGTAATCATTCCACTACCTTCTTAAACCATTGACCGAGCTTCAACAATTCTTTCATCTCACATATCATTTGTAGTCTCTTCATCATCATCAACATAAATACTACCCATACGACCATACTGATTCTCTTCATGAGACTTTCCCTTAGGGCATTGGTTTGAATAATGCCCGTACATTCCACATTTAAAACATTTAACCATTTTTGATGTCATAGCAAGACCATTATCCTCATCCCTGGTGTTAACTGAACCTTTTACTTTGCACTTACTGGCTTTGTGTCCTTCTTTTCCACACCCAAATCATCTTCCAGTTCCTTTGAAACATTCTCCTTGATGCCTCTTTCCACATGATTTACATAGGAGAAATTGAACTTTCTTTCCTCTATGATCATCATGAAACTCCATCTTTCTCTTATTAGCCGAGTCAGGAAACTTACCAAATTTTACTTTATTGATCATATTATGAGATTGCTGATTCGGCATAATAATGATTTTTAGACCTCCAAATCCCATTTCATTTGGTTTCCCATGAAGAATATCATCCCATTGTCCATCATATCCTCCATTATCGTGAATCATCTTGTTTCCAGCCATTTTCTAAAACCCAAAAAGAATAGTGTGAGAGGCAAAAATCATAATAAATGGGGAGTAACTTAAATATCTAACATCTTTCGTTTAATCTAATATCTTTACCATAGTTCTAGGACTATATAATATACGCATACTTATCCTTAGGGACATCCCTAGACATACCATAGAAATATCTCTAGGGATCTCACTAACATTTTCGCATCCTAGTTTCCAAAGGTTTACTAAACCTTTCCTCTGATACCAACTATAGCGACCCATACTTTACATACATTGTTAATACATCAAAATTGAAGCATACTTATTACAACATATAACAAAACCACGAAAGGACCGTATAGGTATAGTGTCTTTAGAAAATGGGAAACATAAACAACTGGTTCATAAAGCGTCTACACTGTCTCCCATTTATTTCATCATATCTATAGTCCCTTTTGGCATATCTTACTTAATAACCTTCTTCCTGACCTGAAAAAAAAAACATACAAAAGGATGAGCTCAAATGCTCAGTAAGGGTAAACAAAAGAAATATCAATCACATCATACACATAAGCACATAACTTTTGGAAATCTTAACCTAAAAATGAGATCATAATTTCATAACATGGAATAAATCATGGCAGTGAAATGTAATCACAATAATCACAACTTAAAACATGAAACTTTGTGGCATACACACATAATCATAGAGAATCATATCTTATTAGTCAAGACTCATTGCCAAGACTATCTTAGTGGACAAAGTCCATTTCTGAACCGAGTCACCCTCGTTTCAGTCCTATTTCACTAAACCGTTATAACCTACCATTCCAGCCATGTCTATCTCATGAGATATAAAATCTTTATCCAATGCATTGGAGGGAGATATAGGTCCCACCCATCTCATAATTATACCATTATTATGTGTGCCACAAAATCATAAACCATACATCATTGCATAAACCATGTAATAAAAATGGGATTCTTAAACATCATGACATAATAAAACAATTCATATAAGATAAAGGAATTCATAAAAATAATTCCATCACAATATAATCAAATCAATTTAATAATAGGGATAGAAACAGAACCCTTTATTTTCTTAGATGAAAAATAATTTTGATAAAACACTTGAACTCCATTCTTGAGAAAAATATCCTTTCTTCTTCAAAAACACTTTTCCTTTCATAACATGTCATACAATTCTAAACTAAAAGAAGTTGATTAAAAATAAACTTGAAAACTTGTAAAGGAAGCTTCTTGGAAATAATGTTTTAAAAATCCATTCATGCCGTATAAGTGAAAAAAAAACATTCTTCTCATACTTTTGTCGGAAAAGTTAAAAAGTACCTCGTACGAAAAATGACAAAAGATTCCTTTCAAATCTTTTACTAAAAACTCACCGAAGGGTAAAATTGGATTTAAACAATTGTAGATGGATGGAAATAATATTAAATATTGAGGAAACATGGTTGTGGATGATAAAATACACCCCAGTAAATACCAAAGTATAAACAATCTCGGATAAAAATGAGATTGTGATATTTCCATTACCTTATGTTCGATTTGCTTTGTACGTATCCGAAACTCCTGTATAATGATTTAAATAATTAACTTATTACAGAATCATATTCATTGTTATGATATCATATATGGTTCACTTATGACTTTATATTACCCGTTCTTTTGTAAATTCCATGTTAAAAAAGCGTTTTGGGTAAAATCGTTTCATTTATCGTAGGTGTTTGGACTTGTTGTTCTTGACATTATTATTACTTATATCATGATTTACTTACTTCCAGAATATAAAACATGATTTATATATCATATATATTCAGTATATATATATATAATAGATAGATAAATGAAATGAAACACACCGTTCATGGAGACGGTAGTTCATACGTACGCATGAACACTGTTTTCCTTTCCTTATTGTCTTGAATGGAATTAAGTAGATGACATACATATATACATAAATCCAGTAGCTTTATAATGTCATATATTTCATTATTATTGCTTATATATACTTTATAATCATTCTTAAATGGTTAACATGGAGAATGAATCTCATCGCGTCGTGGAGACGGTAGTCCGTACGTACGCACAAGCGATGATATCATTCTCATGATCGTGAAATTGTGTTGAAGTGTATGTATACTATTTCAGTATCAATATCACTTTATAATAATCATATATAGTTACTCATTACACCATTATACCCATCCAATTAAGGTGGTGGCGAAAAATAGATTACACCACGGCGTGGAGACGGTATTCCGTACGTACGCACGCGCGGTGATTTCCTTTTTCTGTAGGATGGATAGAAGTTTAATTAGAGTTGTTTCATATTTATAATAACATATAAGTATATAAGAAATACTGATGTTATTACTTTATCATGAAACAACTAAAGAAGAATAAGTTGAATAATAAAGAAATTGAAAAAGATCGGTAATGGATATTACCTCTTTTTGACGCGCCTTTTCTTAACCTCCACTTAAAGAACTAAGGATGGTCTTTGAAGAATACCAGGACCTCTAGGATGATACTAGGGAAGTGGAGAAGAGATTTTGGAAGGGGTTGGCCGAGATTGAATGCTCAAAGTGGTGTGAGGAAGAGGGGGAGGTGGTGCCCTTTTATAAGGGAGGAGAGGGGCACCTTTGGAAAAACTAAAGATATTATTTTATTATAAAGTCAAGTTTGGTTTTAAATAGCTCCAAATTGATATATTTCTAAGCTAAGGTGGGGATGGGTCTAAATCCTCTCATCCAATAGAATTTAGACAAGTTTAGGTTCCTATTTTAACCTTATCATTTAGATTTAACATTAAGTTAAATAAGTTTACTTTTACCATGTCTTCTTGTGTTATTATACTATAAGGTTAATAAACTTACTATAAGCAGCCAAACGAACCCAAAGTTGTTTATTATTAATATATATAACCTTATCTAAGTCATTTGATCGAACCTTAGATTTTTAAGAATAAAATAACAATTACTAATATAATATTTGTTTTAAAAACTATTTTATGTCAATTTTGACACTATTTATTAATTGATTTTTGTGAAAATCATAACAGAATTATTAGTTCTCACCAAGTCAATTATATCAATACTAACATGTAATATTAACGTAGAAAATTAGTGGAATTCATAAAACGTCTTAAATTATATTTATTTTTGTGTTTATAACATT
Source organism: Viscum album (assembly GCA_963277665.1). NCBI lineage: Eukaryota > Viridiplantae > Streptophyta > Magnoliopsida > Santalales > Viscaceae > Viscum > Viscum album. The sequence continues at coordinate 1,114,820,336 of OY728157.1, forward strand.
AATTATGTCAATATTTCATTAATAAGATAATTACTGCATCATCTTTGTGTCATAAATAAATTAAATTATTTAATGTCTAAAAATTACAAATAAAATACCATTATGTAGGAAATATTTTTATATTTCTAATGAATATTTATAGTCGAATTTATCTTATGTATAACCCCATATTAAATATTATTTACTTATTAAACATTGATTTTAACTATTTTAACCCTTCTTTAAATAAATTAATAATAAATGTCCTAATCTAATCCAAGTGAGCCTAAATGGTAATATTTTATTCCTAAGTTTGTTTTTGGTCGAATTACATTTATCCAATAGAATTAGGACATGTGTTAGGGTAATAATAATATCATCTTTACCCTTAATTACCCTATTTACTTTTAACCATGGTAAAAAGTAAAAAGTTACTATTCACCAAAAATTATTTCATCTCATTGAACCACATTTTAGTCCTTGATATTAACCGTGTCTCTCGGATTTTCAAAATTCCACTCACAGAAGCGGTAAAATTAAGTTTTATGAAAAATTCAGTTTTTTAACTACCACTTAGTGGTTTCACTATTCATCAAAAATTGAAAGTTTTCAGAAAAATACCAAAATTTCACCCTAGGCTAATTTCGATATTCCGAATCCAAAAATGAAGTCCATTTTGAAAAATAAAATTTATAAAATTTCAAAAGGTGGTTATTACTATTAATAACGGCTAGTTTTAATAATATTTTAATAGCATATCGTTGTTTAGTGAAACTCGGTATTGCGTACGACGCAAGCTATCGAGGAAGGTAGCGATTTCGTGTAAAGCAAGCCAAGCAAGTGTTGTGTAGAAAATGATTCCTTCGATGATTTATATAACATAAAAGTCTCAGGTGATACAACGAACCTCTCACTGGACACAATTTGATAGCTACACAGTTGGGATGAATAGTTATGTAAACCATTTTCCAACCATGAAAATGACCATTCATATGGATTTTTAGGTTTTTGTGGCCAAACATATGTTTTGTGATAATTGTTTGTTATTCGTGTGCTCATCACTGCAAATTAAAATTTTCAAATTTTTAAGGAAATTCGACCTAAAATTCAAAGGAAAGTATCAAAACCAGTAAATAAATAAAATAATAGGAAAATAGAAGGTTGGGGTGTGATAGAGTTTCTTCAGTAAATAATGAGGAAATTCTTCTTCAGGTCTTCATAAATAATCATAATATATTATTCTCATTTCATAAAGAATGACTTGATGATTTAGTTATTTCATGTGGACCTAATTAATGATCTATTTCTCAGTATTAAATCACTGAATTCTTAGTCTCATATAATTTTCTCTTATTACTATTAAAGTATTCCGCTAAGCTCTATTTCTCTAAATAGTTTTTAGTCTCAATAATGTTATATTCTCTCTCTAAAACTTCTCCCCTTATTCTAGAATTATCAATATTAAAGAATTAATTATAGAAAAATATCATAACCCAATTATACTATGAGATACTCAACACATTTCTTCATTATTTTTTACGTGCGGGAATTCTCCCATGATCATCAAATATTATTCTCCTCATTTAATCATTGTCTATAGTGTAATTCTAAAAATAACATTATTATATCTTCACTTCATTTCATATATTAAATAAAACTCTTGAAAGTACCTCTTCTTTGATCACCATTCAATATAATTCACATATATTTTTATTTTTAAATTCTAAAATATTCTATTAGTGATCTCTACTTTATTCCACTCGATCAGCTTCAATTCACATATTCTTTGATATGTTTATAGTGTAAAGGAACTCATTGAGGGAAATAACACTTGATAACTCATCTTGAATAATAGAAACAACATTTTTATGTGATTTATGAATTTAATAACTATAAAAAATTATCCCACTTAAATTTAAAATAATATTTTAATGTTTCTCATTAAACAAAATGAACTTCATCTTGATTCTACCTCATTAAAAAATTCTTAGCTTGGTATCCTTCTTCATAGTTCAAGGATCATTTTATCATCATTAATATCGAATAAAAATTCACTTTATCATGTTTAAATAAATGAAGATAAGTATGAGAAAAATATGATTTAAAATCTCTTAGAACAATTCATTTTTTAATTTCTCAAATATTTCATGCTTTTGAAACCTCATATTTTCACAAGATAACTGACTCTTAAAAAGTTAGTACTCTTATAAAGTTAGTATCTAGCCTTCAAAATTACAAGGGTTACTCTTTATAACTTATGTTAACTCTTATAAAGTGTTTAATGAATCGTATGAAGTCATTAATTACCTTTTTAAAAGCCTTAATTTACTCTTATGATCTTTTTATTTACTCAAATATTTCCACACAAATGAATTTTATGAAGTCTCAGAACACTCTTTTAAAGTATCTGGTTTCTCTTATAAAGTCTTGAGTTACCCTTATAAAGTTATGCCTTCATAAAATTTCAATATATCTAGTGAGCATGATCCTTATGAAGTGAAAACTTACTCTTCCAAAAATTGTATGCCTTTTCCTTTTCTAATCCAGATACTCTGGATTACTCTTTTGAACTCAATATGACTCATATGAAGTCATAGATAGATATTTCTCAGCCTCAATATATAAATTCTATATTTATTCATATAATCATAGAACCACTTTAAATAATTCCATAAAAAATTTAATTCATCTCACAGATGCTCAAATAATCTCAAAAACATTCCAAACAACTCACAAGCAACACACCTAAATTCTAAGGTTTGTATCTAGTAACACGCAAACACACCTATAAAAAAAGAAGTTAATTCCAAAAATGAAATAAAACATAATATAAATTAATGATATGTAATATAATATATTTATCTCGATATATCTAATCAATAAGGTTTCATGTTGGTGTCATCAACTTATGTGTTCGACGTATCTCTATTTGACTTTCTAGAAATGAACTTGTCAATAAAAATGTCATATACCTGGGCTTAATCAGATAGTTCTATTCCCATCAAAGGGCTTGCAATATAAACCTTTTCTCTTGAATATAAGGTAAAAATCCTTTAGTATTTATTCAATAATATCAAATCAGCCATGATGCACCCAATATACCCAACTTTTTGATAAACATAAGTCATCATGGTTTATGATAATAAATAAAATTACATGACTCATTATATGTATTAATTATAATCATAAATTCTAAGTAACATTACACATGCTCATAGATAGGAATAACAAATGAAACACATAAATATGGATTTCCTACTAGTAGGTCAAGTTATCATAATCTCTTTTCTTGAGATTACTAGGGAAGAACTTCATGAGAAGTCTCAATGAAACATGATCCCCCAAACCTTAATATATGATTTTATTTTTGTCATGTAAAATGATATCATATGGTCATGAAACATGTATTTAAGGATACTATCATGGAACTTCTACGTTCTAATCATATCAGTGAAGTTATATGGCCTTTTAGTGGAACACGTACTCCTAGGACATTATCAAATACTATATCACATAAAAGAATAATCATGATGTGATAAATATTTATTGATTATTCAAAAAAATAAATAGAAGTAATCATATAGTATGTATAATTCAGTTATGAAGAACTAACTGCAATAAAATCCCACTTCCACTAGAGCCAACTGCTAACAAATTTCAGTCTTCAAGATCTCACATGATATTCATGATTCGATTGAGATAAAGCCTTATTCAAGGGGTCCACAACATTTTCCTCCATATAAAATATACAAAATATAACTTTAACCCTTTTATAAAAATCCAATAATAGGTGATATTTTTAGATTATGTTCTTCATCTATTGATATGATGTTAGATCTTTTTTTAGATCCACCATTTTAGTATTATCACAATACAATGTGATAGGATCTATACTGTTAGAAACCACATCAGACTCCTGGATAAATTTTAAAATCCTAATTTTTTTGGATATATAAAAAATCTGTTATATACTCTAAATTCATTGTAGAATCCGTGATAACTGGATTATTTGAACTCTTATAGCACACAACTTCTTCATTGTGAATGAATATAAATACTAACTATGACTTTAGATCATTCTAATATATTTGGAAACTAGAATTAGTATATCATCTAATAACTAACTCCTCATCTCCTCCATATACTTGGATTATATCCTTAGTATTCCTCATACACTTAATGATGTTCTTAATAGCATGGCAATTTATTTTTTCCTTTATAATCTTGATATATTTCTTCCATGATCATCACATAGGTAACATCAAGCCTGGTATATACTATTTTATACATGATAGATCCTATCACATAAGTATATAGGATCCTACTCATTCTCTCTCTCTCTCCTATTTTTTCTAAGGACTCATTTTATTGGAGAGATATATACCATGTGACACTAGAACCAATTCCATATTAGATTGTTTCATACTGAATCTCTTTGTTATTTGGTCAATGTATATACCTTGTCTTATTCCAAGTATCCTCTTGGATATATCATAAATGATCTTGATCTCGAGGATATATTTCATATCACCTAAGTCCTATATGAATAAGAACTTGTTTAACTAGTCTTAAACTAATTGTAAGACCAATATGTCATTTCTAATAAGTAATGTTCCATCAATATATACTACTAGTTATATGATCACACTCCCACTAAACAACTCGTAAACACATGGGTCACATTCATTATTTATGAAACCAAAGTTTCTTATAGATTCATCAAATATAATATTACATGACCTAGATGATTTCTTCAATTTGTAAATGGATCTCTAAAACTTTTATATATTATTAGAATTTCATGTATTCACAAACCCTTTGGGTTGTATTATATATACATCTTCTTAAATATTCTCATTATGGGACAAATCTATAGTAAGTATCATTCTGATGGATTTAAACATGGAAAATAGAGAAAAGGTTTCATGATATTCAATTATTTGAAATTGTTTAAACATTTTATCCACTATCCATGGTTTATCAGTACTCAATTTACCTTCCATGTTTATTTTTTTAATGAATACCATTTTCACCCAATAATATTTACTTCAAATAGTGAATCAACTAAAACCCAGATTTATTTCAAATATATAGAATCCATCTCAACGTTTAGGTCTTATTTCCATTTTGTAGCTTTTCATCTATCTAATACATCTTTAGAGGAGAGATAATAATTATTGTCAACCAATAACAGGTAACCCTCTTTGGTGACTATATAACCATATCTTTCCAATTATCTAACCTATCTGGTGATCCTATGTAGTACTTGTGTTTCAAAAACAACCTCTTATATATGGACCTATGGAATATTTTTATACACCAATTCTTTTTTTCTTGAGCTTCAAATTCACTAAATTTGATCTTTCCCTCACTATCCTTCTTGGGAATGTGTTCCCTATCTATAATGGTAGGGAATATATAGACTATAATACTATTATATGAAGGGTTTTATAGGTGATATACTTTAGTTTCTTTAGGATATCCTATGAAGATACACTTCATGCCTTAGTATGTTGGTTTGTTGTATGTTTAAGGCCTTAAAACACCTCACACCCCAATGCATAAAATTTCAACAACACAGGTTCCTTCTAAATCCACAATTGGTATGGGAAATAATTTTACACTTTTATTGGAATTCATTTTAGTGTATATACTATAGTTTTTAAGTAATATCACCAAAAGTATAATGAAAGATTTGTATGAATCATCATTGATGTTACCATTTAAAGTAAGGTATGGCATATCCTTTCACCAAAACAATTCCACTATGTTGTATAAGTAGGATTGAGTCAGTATAATATCACACACTCTTAAATAAGATCGATAAACTATACGTTAATATATTCACCACATCGATCATATTGAAGCTTATTTATCTACTTACCAAGTTGATTCTATACTTCATTATTGAATACTTTGAATTTTTCATAGGACTTGGTATTATACCACATTATGTAGACATATATATTTATAATTTAAGCATTAGTAAACTAAAATAAGTAATAATAACCACCTCTAGATTCTATTGTAAAAGGTCTGCATACATTTTTGTGTGTTGATTCTAGAATTTTTGTATCCCTTTCACCTTTCCCACCAAATGATGGTTTGGTAAATTTTACTTGTAAATAATCATGACATATATCTAGTGTTTTTTCTCAAGAGTTTATAAATAACCATTATAATTGAGATTTGTAAAATTATTCTCATTTATATGACCAATATAGTGATGCCACAACAGGGTGTCAAATGAGTCATGCAAACTTTATTCTTTTTCAATTTCTAGTGCTTGGTTTTCGCAATTTAATGCATAAATACCATCACTTAGTTGTTCTATACCATACAAATTTCTTTTTTATAAAAGTAGAATTCATTATTTAAAAACTATAAAATAAATCCATCCATATTAAGGTAAGAAATAGTGATGATTTTTTAGTAACACATAATAAATAATAATAGTTCTTTAAAACCAAGATAAGTCATGTTGGAAATGTGAAGTGGTATTCCTCAATGGTTAGATCATCCAGTATCACTCCATTGGAAATCCAAAAATCCAAAAATCCTTTATAAATCTTCTGAAATATAATTTGTTCTTATATTTGGATAAATATTTGAGCACCAAAATCTATATATAATACCCAATGTGTAGATATAAAAAATTACACTTGATAGAAAATTCACATGAAGATTTCCCTTGATTCATCAATTAGGAGTAGTTCTTCTTTCAGTGGCCCAACTAGACATATACAAAACATACCACATCTTTTTTATGTTAATATATTTGGATTATTAATTTTTTAGAGGGATTTTGTTCAAAATAATTAGATTTTGAGTGAGTCTTTGGTCCCTTTTCCTTGTTCTTTATTTTATTCACTATAAGGACTAGAGGTTTTTCATGTCTCATGTCCTTAATAACTTATAGAATCAAAGTAAGGAGTTCAGAGAGTGACTTCTAATTATTTATAATATTATAATTAATAATTAAACTGTATAATTTATTAGGTGTTAGGGATAGAATGATATCTATGAATAGATAATCATGGATCCTAAATCCCAAGATGTATCAGTGTTCTATGTAGCCAATTAACTTGACTACATGAGGTTGATATGGCATCGAATCTTCAATATTAAATGTGAATTGTATATTGGATATATCATATCAGTCTTGTTTTTCTTTCACTTCATATAGATCATTAAGGTTAGATATTATTCTATATAAATCTATATCCCTATATTAATTTAAAAATCATTGGACATGGATGATATCATAAAACATTAGACATTTGTGGAATCATCCAGATATTTCATGTAAAGAAAGTGTTCCTTCTCACTAGACTCATTATCAAGATCTTTAGGAACATGGATATCTAACACATATAATTTATATCCATATAATAGTATAATGCACAAGAACTTATACCATTCTTGGAAATTTGAGTTAGCGAGAAGGTTATGCTTCTCTAATATGGATCAAAGTGATATTATTGAAATTATATGGGTTTTAATTTCTATAATAAATAAGAGTAAATAATTAATATTTTATATGAATTAGAAAATAGATAATAAATTTAATTTATTTTATTAATATTGCACTATTGTATTAAAATCTGATATCCCTCTTCATTGGTATCAGAATATATTGTCACCTATAAATTATAGTGTTAGAGATCCATCCATTCCTTATGATAAACCCAACATTGATCATAAAAATTACTCAAAGAAATTTTAGAATATATATCTTTCCAACTACAATAAATAATAGCTCCTAGATTCATTTAGTGAACTCCCCAATCCTGATATCCTGGACTCGGATTTCCATAACACTTTCCTCTAAAATTGTATTGGAAAGACGTTTTCCATTACACCTAATATTGATTTGGTTAAGTTGTCCCAATACCCTTATAATAATTCCCTGATAAAAGTTCCCATACATTGGTTATGAAAATACTTAATTCTATGGTTGTATTCTTATTCAAGTAATAAAAGGATTTTCTGACTTAATACTTAACTAGTGGATTTTTATCTTTAGGTGTAAACTACCCATTTTATCTTATCACATGATTTTTAATATTAAGTGAATTTTACATATGTGATTAACCATATCTATATAAATTTTACACATATTTTAAATTTTAATTTAATTACATATTTCATGCATGTGAATTAAATTATTTAATGATTTAAACATCCTTAAATAATAAATCATGAAACTGATAGAAATAAAATAAATAGAGTGGAATTACGATGATCTTCTAATGGTTGGTTTATCTATAGGATGATTAACCTATAATGACTGAACCTTAAAAATTACATAATCTTGATATTTATGTCAAGAATTTATTTTTTCATCCTAAATATATATTAGGTTTATAGTTTAAATAATTATTTCATCACCCATAAATAAATAAATATTCCATAATAAAGTGGACACTTCCAATTGGTATCTATTATTCCCTCAAAACAAAACTTTTATGATATAAAAAATTCTCTTTCCTTGATATATCTTCATAATTTTCATCATGACCTTATCCTTGTCCCCACACATCCTTAAAACCCTATAAAAAAAATTAAAATGTGGGATGAACACAAAAATCTCAGTAAGGGAAATATGAAAAGAAATAAAGAATGATGTTAGTTTATGAAAACCTACAGAATATGTTTTTTCAAAATTAAAATTTGAGTTAAAAATAAACATTTAATTAACCAAGAAATCAACATTTTCACTGAAATATTTTTATAAAACATTTCATAATAAATATTAAATGGAAAATAAAAACAATAAGGGTTCCTTTTCAATCATGAAAATTTTATGAAAACTTTTTAAAAAAAAGTTATGCAATTCATCATTATGAAGAATCATATACTTTACTTTAAAAATAATCTCACCAATAATCACATGGGATCATAATATAAATAAAATGGTATCATAAGATCATGGAAAAATAAAAAACGTGTTAGAGAAAAACATAACATAATCATAAGTCAAGGATAACTTCCAAGAAAACGTCACATGGGGGTAAGAGTCCCATAATGGATTAGGTTTACTCCCTAATATCATACATGATGTCTCATGTGACAAAACATTTACTCAATTAATTAGAGTTCTACCTGGGTGCACCCATCATAACATGTTCATGATTATGTGTTCTGTAAAAATAAAATCAATCATAACGCATAAATACAATAATTAACCATAGAAAGAAATGGGTTGCATAATCTTCCCTCATATCATAATGAAAAGAGATTTCTTAAAGAAGACATTTGAGAAATTATCATAAAGAATGTATTACCCAGTTAAATGAAGGGATAATAAGATCCATATATATGTGAGAGACATATATATAGAATTTAGAATAATTATATAACATTAAATAGAGAGATAAAGTGAGTTATAGGGATAATGGTCATAACCCTAAAAATTAGTGGTTCAAAGACATCCCTTACATCCATAAGAAAAACATTTATAGATATCAAAATATTCATTCCATTTAAAACCATTTTTTGAAAATAATTAGAACAAATAGAAAGATGATTTTTCTTTGAATAAAAAAATTAATCTTATAAAGAAATAAAAAAATCAAAAAAAGGTTGCGATGATGGAAAACTCATTGGATTCTTATATATTTAAATAAAACATCACTTTTTGTCTTTTTGTAAAGAAAGTCAAAACATTCCATATAAAATATATAAAATATTCCTTTTAAAAAAATTTAAAAGAGATACATAAAATTTAATTTATAATTATTTCATATCTATATAAATATATCCATGAAATAATTTTTAATAATATTGAAATTGAAGAGAAAATCTATAAAATAAAACTTTACAATATTTAAAAATAGGTTTTTAAAGTATATTGTCACATAATTAAACCCTTAAAAGTATTCATTTTTAAAACAATTGTATAGAAACTCAAATATGGTAAAAATGAAATTTATCATCCATTTAATAATAAATAAAAACTTCATTTAAACATTTAAAAGAATAGGTACATGTAAGAAAAGGAGTTTTAGGGGAAACTTTAAAGAGGATTTTTTTAAAATAAAGTCTCTTACCTCAAGTATGACTCATTATATACATTCTTCATCTTTCTAAATAATAACCTTATGTTAATTATTTACTTTCTTAAGAAACTTATTCAATTTTATTATCCCTTTTATTTTATGTATTATCATGTTATATTCAATTATATAATCATTTAAGTTCACATTGGACATTTTGATGATATTTATCTCTTAAGTCAAAAATGAATTTGGCAACTTGACTATGGTCAATAAGGTCATTATTTCATCATCTTTGGAATTATAATCATGACATAATTATAATTTTTATGCATAAATTATAATTTTAAAACCAACTATGAAATATGGTTCTGAATAATAAAATACATTACATTAATGGAAATGGTTGGCCATACTTACGCATGACACTGCTACAAATAAGGCCTTTAACAGTGCTAAAATAGGACTTTTTCAACCCAAAAAAAGTAATGAAAATTTGAGAATGATTAAAAGACCTGGGATTTTATCAATGCCAGAAAAGAACTGATAAAGGAACACTTTAGCAATGCTAAAAAATCACAGATAAAGGAAACCGTTATCAGCACTTCTTTAAGTGCTAATAAAGGACACCATTTATCAGTGCTACTAAAAGTGATGATAAATTATCCATTTGTCAGTGATTTTAATAGTAATGATAAAGGGTCCCTTTATCTGCACTATTACTAATGCTGATAAAGGGGATACTACTATAGTGTGCTGTTAAAATTACATCACACTATAACAATAAAAATATAAAATACATGAAACAATATAGGAGAAAATATAGGAGAAACAATAGTGAAATAAAATTTATAAAAAAATAAAAGAAAATAAAACTATATTATAGACATTTTAAACATTGTTTTGTACAATTACATGACTAAGTACAAATTATCACAAACATTTAAAAATTTCAATGTTTCATTTTCTTTTTCCCTCGATCATGCAATTAGTTGCTAAAAAACCACCACATCTCGAGCGAAAGAATGTAACTATATAATAAAACAATTATTATGTTATTAATACTATAAATAAATAAATTAAAAAAAATGTCAATTTTAAACTAAATACATATACTCTGAGTCATACTATGTACACTTTGTATCATATTTAGTTTTTGTTCATTCTTACACATCACACTATTTCTTTTTGTTCTCAAAAGCATGTGCACTTGAATTGGATCTCATCTATGTGGATAAAAAACCCACTACGAATGGGAGAAAATTCAAGAGAACTTTCTTTTTTAGAACAAGCCTTCAATTATCACACCATTTCTTGTTCTTCTTCAAGGATTATATCTATAAAAAAAATAAGTATATAAAAATGATAAGGAAGTTAATTAAGTAATAGCAGATAAAATGATAAGAAAACAATATAAGATCATTTTATAAGTTTTAGCATTGTAATGAATGTTTTAAACTAAAATGGAACTTATATATTGAAAACTCATAAGTTGAGTCATACTAACCATATCATGAGTCTTATTGATTTGTGGTCAATTTCTATATATCACACATGAATTATGGATCATTTTCCTAATTTTTGAAAATAATATGAGCCTTTTTTCTTGGTTTTGTCTAGTGATGTACGTTTTAAACTAAAATGGAAAATTTTCATTGAAAACATGTAATTCAAGACATATCAACCACAACTTGTTTTGGATTGATGTGTGATCAATTATTACATGTCATAAATGAATTATGGAACATTTTCCTAGATTTTAAAAATAATTCAATCTTTTTTTCTCATTTTTGGCTAGTGACATGTGTTTAAAACTAAAAAAATACCTTTATATTGAAAACATACACTTTGAGTCATATAGGCCACATCATGTGTCATATTTATGTTTTGTAAAATATTACATGTCAAAAATGAATTATGAACTATTGTCCTAAATTTTGAAAACAATACGATCTCATTTTCATATTTTTTTCTATTTGATGTGTGTTATAAACTAAAATGTCACTTTTATATCTAAAACATGAACTTTGAGTCATATCAACCACATCGTGTGTCAGATTAATGTGAGATCAATTCCTACTTGTGAAAAATGGATTATAGATCATTTTCTTAAAGGTTTGAAACAATATTAGCTATTTTTCTTTAATTTTTATATTTGATGTGTGTCTTAAACTAAAATAGAACTTTTTTTATTGAAAATACACACTTTATGTCATATCAAAGACATCATGTGTTCGATTGATGTACGCTCAATTACTACATATGAAAAAATGAATTATGGATATTTTTCCTAATGTTTTAAAACAATCTGAGATCATTTTCTTGGTTTTGGCTATTTGATGTGCGTTTTAATCTAAAATGGAAATTTTATAATAAAAACACATAATTCAAGTCATAGAGACCACATCATGTGTCATATTGATGTGAGGTCATTTTTTATATGTGAAAAATGAATTATGGATCGTTTTCCTAAAGTTTGAAAACAATATGAGCTCATTTTCTTGGTTTTGTTGACATGAAACATGTTTTAAACTAAAATGGAACCTTTTAATTGAAAACACTCACTTTGAGTCTTATTAGTCACATAATGTGTCATATTTATATGCGGTCAATTCTTAAATGTCATTAGTGAATTATGGACTATTTTCCCACATCTTTAAAATAATACAATATTTGTTTAATCATTTTTTGCAATTTGATGGGTGTTTTAAACTAAAATAACACTTTCTATACTAAACCACACACTTAGAGACCTATCGACCACATTAGGTATCATATTGATCTATGGTCGATTTATATAGGTAAAAAATGAATTGTGAACCATTTTTATAACTTTTCAAAACAATATGTTTTCATTTTCTCATTTTTGTCTATGTGATGCATTTTAAAATAAAATGAAACCTTTTTATTGAAAACACACAATTCAAGTAATATCGACCACATCGTGCATCAGATTAATGTGTGATCAATTACTACACATGAAAGATAAATTATGTATTGTTTTCCAAAATTTTGAAAATAATATGATCTCATTTTCTTTGTTTTGATGTTGTGACACATGTTTTAAACTAAAATGACACCATTCTATTGAAAACATCCACTTTGGGCCATATCAGTCACATGTTATGTTAGATTTATGTGTAGCTAATTCTTACATGTCAAAAATAAATTATGGGCCATTTTTATAAATTTGGAAAATAGATAGTGCTCGTTTTATCATTTTTTTATATTTGATGTGTGTTTTAAACTAAAATGACACTTTTATATTGAAAAAATAAACTTCATGTCATACTGAACACATCGAGTATCAAATTGATGTGTGCTAAATTCCTATAGGTCACAAATGAATTATAGTCCATTTTCCTGAAGTTCGAAAAAAAATCTAAACTTGATTTCTCGATTTTTGCTATGTGATGCATTTTAAACTAAAATGGAACTTTCATATTAAAAGAACATAGTTTGAGTCAAATCAACTACATCATATTTTGGATTGGTGTGTAGTCAATTCCAACATGAAAAAATAAATTATTTATCATTTTATTAATGCTTGAAAATAATCTGAGCTAGTTTTCTTGGTTAAGGTGATGTGATATGCATTTTAAACTAAAATGGAAAGTTTCTATTGAAAAAAATCACATTGGGTCATATTGATCACATCATGTCTTGGATTGATGTGTGGTCGATTACTACATGTCATAAATAAATTATAGATCATTTTCCTAAAGTTTGAAAATAATCATAGATCATTTTCTTAGTTTTGGAAATTTGATGCATGTTTTAAGCTAAAATGACACTTTGGGATTGAAAACACGCACTCTGAGTCATACCGATCACATCGGGTATCAGATTCAAATGTGTTTGATTCTTAAAGTTCTTATGGACCATTATTATAAAGTTTGAAAATAATCCTAGCTTGTTTGTTTAGATTTTGATATATGATTCTTTTTAAACTAAAATGAAACTTTTATATTGAAAAATTTATTTCAAGTCATATCAACCACATAGTGTATCATATTGGAGTGTGATAAATTCTTATTCATGAAAAATGAATTGTGGATTTTTTTCCTAAAGTTCGAAAAAATATGATATCATTTTCTCATCTTTTATGATGTGATGTGAATTTTAAACTAAAATGGAACCTTTCTATTGAAAAAACACACATTGATTCATATTGATCACGTTGTGTCTCATATTGGTTTGTGTTCAATTTCTACATGTCACAAATAAATTATGGATCATTGTCCTAATGTTTAAAAATAATCCAAGATCATTTTCTCAATTTTAGCTATTTGATGCGTGTTTTAAACTAAAATGAACTTTTTGTATTTAAAACAAACACTTAAAGTCATACCAACCACATTGGGTATTTTATTAATGTTAATTTGATTCCTACATGTGAAAAAATGAATTATGTATTTTTATCATAAAATTGAAAAAAAATCAGATATATTTTTCTTTGTTTTGGATATATGATGCTCTTTTTAAACTAAAATAACACTTTTATATTGAAAACATGAAATTTGGATCATACCGACCACATCATGTATCAGATTGGTGTGCGTCCAATTTCTACATGTGAAAAATGAATTATAGATCATTTTATTAATGTTTAAAAATAGTCTGATATATTTTTCTTAGTTTTTACTTTGTAAAATGTGTTTCAAACTAAAATGAAACTTTTTTATTGAAAACTTTCTCTTTAAGTCATACCAACCACATCGCGTTTTGGGTTGATGTGTGGTCAATTCATACATATAAAAAATGACTTATGGATCACTATTCTAAAGTATCAAACCAATATGAAATTGTTTCCTTAGTTTTGAACATGTGAAGTGTGTTTTGAACTAATATATAAATTTAAAAAAATATGTATCATATAAAAATGATAAGGAAATTAACTAAAAAAATCAGATATAATGATGAGAAAATTAATTAAATAAGTAGTATGAAGTCACCAATTCATGATTTCTGTATACATTCGGACACCATGTATTCTTCCCATTTGTTTCTAAAAAAATTGATTTCCTCCATTACACTTATCATTGAGAAATAGATAAAAAATAATATATAATCCTTATGATACTAATTCTTCACACAATAATTATATTTTTAAATTCATAGCCCATACTATATCATAAACACAATTTCTAATCACCTAAATTTGATGTCCACAAACATTCTGACACCATGTATGTTCTCCAATCACCTCTAAACAAATTTACTTCTTCTTTTGAGTACATTGATTATTGGTAATCTTGTTAGTACAGAAAAAATATATACAAACAAACAATTAAGAAATATTTTTTATGAAATTATAATTATCTTTATAAATTACTTATTTGGGTAAGATATTATTTTGATGTTATATAATATCTTTCACAAATTTTCAATAATGATATCAAAAATAAAATTTTGTTATCTTACTTTGGAAACTATAGAAACATTGACCAAAACAAGTAAATTATTTTAAAATATGTTTTGATAATTAAATATTTTTATATATATACCTTAATATGTTTCCATTTGAAGTAATTCATAGGATTCTTATTTTGAGTCACTAAGATCATACCATGATTTAGCCTATATTTAGATATTTCCCTATCATAATAAAATTATTGTTAAAACACAAACAAAAACATTTAATTTTATTTTTATATTTAAAATGTTAGATTAGAGTGCATTAAAAATTCACAATAAACATCATGTGTGGTTGGATTGATGGAAATCCATGCATTGGATCCAAAAACAATAAATATTTGTGGTATCAAAATTGATTTCAATTAGCATCCAATAATTTCTAAAAAAACAAAAACAAATAAGTAATGAAAAGAATTAAAATATACTTTATCTGATTAGATTGCATAGTTTTACCCCTGCGTTGTTGGCATCAAAAAGAGTTTCATCATTTGTTTTCTTATCAAACGACCCATTTATGTCATCTTTTTTCTTATCAATTTATTTCAAATCAAAAGTAATTTCATATGTATAAATGATACAGTGATTAATGAATCCAAATCATGCTTCGTAGGGTTTTCACTTTATATATTAGTAATATAAACACCTGTATAAAATATGAATAGTTATTTACTTTAATGATCATATTAGATAATTTTTTGATAGAAGTATTATGAAAATCTACCTTATGTATGTATTTTGAACTGAGACTCCTAGCCATTCAAAATTGAAAATCTCATTTATACTCTCAAGATCAACCATGTCTGTAATGACTCTTCCAAATATTTATTCTTTATATATAATGTATGAAACATCTCTATATTTGAATGTGGTTTATGTGTGAAGTTTTAATGACAATATATGTTATTGTGGAACTGTTGGGGATAAGGGACTCCGATAAGGTCTTTTTATCTTCCTAGTCTATTAATTGTATTGTCTTGATTTTCATCTTTTCCCCCATAATTTTATTTATTTGTAATATCATGCCTCACTTCAGACCTTTTTTCATCAACTGTTACAGGTTTTTCATTAGAAAACTTGGTTAAGAAAATACCTCATGTATCTTTATTGTATTAAATGTCTGTGATACGAAAGTTCCAATAGCATCATTGACCATTGTAATATCTAAATTATCAAGTGGAACCTGAATCTCAGTGGTCAGCCCTTGAGCTATTTCAATACACACTCTCATATGATCTTTTGGGAGTTCATTATTATGTAGCATGTCTCCCAAGATATTATACATTGTAACCCTCAAAACAATGAAGTGCATGGGTATTGATAGATATAAATCACATAAAACTTTAACCTTCATAATTTTAGTAATATAAATTTATAAAAAGTTGTTTGATTCACTTTTAGGAGAAAGAGTAATTAAAAAATTTATTATCTTGAGTGCGGTATGTTGTTGAGGGGAATGACTAAGCACAAAAATAACAGGGTCATTTGGTTATTCAAGTGTTAATATTTGTTCCACTACCAGTTTTCTTTGATCATTTTGTTTATATTGGTTAGCTAAATTAGAATGAATAATAATATCTCTCAAATAATCTATATATGCATGAAATCCTTTCATCATCAGATATGTTTCCTATTACAGTTCTATATTCTGGAAATATTTTCAAGTAGACAATCCAAAAACTACACCTCAAATGTGGCCATCTTGTTCTGACCACTTCAAATCTACTAAAATTAGTTTTTCATCTGGTACAGTCACTGCCAATTATTGTGTCTAAACTATATAAAAAATATACTAACATAAATAGATATTTTTTTTGTATTGCTATTATAAAGAATAATTATTTACTTTTATGTCACACTTAAACATGTTTCTCATACTAATTTTTTTCATCCACTAGTTTACCCTCCTTATTTACACGGACCTCCTTCCATAGCACATGATATGGTATTTAAGTGGATTAAGATTATTATTTATCAATCCACATAAAAAAACAACATATGTAGTTTCACATCGCATAAAACGTATATTATTGATTTTAAATACATACCATTTTATTCTCTAGTGAATCATACCCCATCCTTTCTTTGCGATATGGGTATATTGGTTTTGATGCATGTTGTTTGTTTTCAGTACTCCTCTTCTATTTCCTAAATTAACAATTTTGAATCAAATTGGATGAAATAAATAACTTCAATTAATATATAATTGACTAAAATGAAACTGAAATAATTTTTCATTAGTAATAGTGATGAAATCATTCCATGTTTCCAACTTTATAATGTGTGAATAAGTAACTAGTGAGTGGGGATTTAGTTTCCACTCAACATACCTAAGATGAAATATGGTAAGAAGAGTTGTGAAGCCTCTATGGGGTTTTACAATAGACATTAATACATATGTAATATGGAAATATTCTAAAATAAATGAATACTGCAAGGAATAATAAAAATTAAATCAAAATTTCATTATATAATTTTGTGATAAAATAGATAAATTATATTGTAACATTACCTTTATTCCTTCCCAAATGGTTTCCTTCATTATAGGTTAGATATAGCTCCATGAATCTATATCAATTAACACATTCATCCTCAATGTGATCCCAAATTAACTAATGATCATTGACTTTTAGGGGTCAAGAGGATAGCCACGTTGATTCTAGTTATCCTCAAATTTTATACATTTCCTTCTTTCCTTCATAATTTTATTAAACACTGTGATGTTGTGTCATTCTTGTTTTTTTATCAACATGGTGTTGATCCCCAAATAATTTTGTAGTTTTAGCGTCAACTACCTACTCTTTCCTGAGATTGGTAACATTATCACATGTAGAAGTCAATGTCTGCATGAGCAGTCAAACATTTAATTTATATTATGTAAATTCAGTAAATAACACATAATATTAAAAGAAAAACCATGGTATATTAAGAACGCTTTAAACTGCTCATTGAATTCTATTTATTTTATATAAAGGTTGAAGGGGTTTAGATCCTCTATCGAGAATCCAAATCCCCATTTTGTGGTCCTCTATAACATAGAAGACATTGTCTATATTTGGACCACCATGAATTGATTGTGATCTCCCAATAAAAGGGTAATCCTCCATTGAGTTATCATCTAACCCTACAATTGTTTTAGTCTCTAGCAGGACAATTGAATAATTATTGTTTGCTAAATATGAGGCATAAAATACCTCCACTACTTTTGATTCCATTATGAGTAACTCATTATTTTCCCCTTACACACTAAAATTCACCTCTAGGAAGCCTATTTCATTTACTTTCACTGCACTCTTGTTATCATACCATATTAAATGGAAAACTGGAACTTGAAATATTGTATAATCCAACTAATATATCTGTTAAATGATGCCAAAATATGAAATATTCACATAAATTGGATTTATATCCTTGGAACAAGATATGTGCATCACTTCTGCCACAAATGTAACTCCACTTTTTATCATCGTACTATGTTCATTGTGTTATTTTTTATAGAATTTACAACCATTAATTTTAAAAAAATTGTAAGATGTAACATTTTCATTTGTTCCCCTTAATATCCATCGAAGTCTTTTACCAATTGAATTCATATTTTTAGAAAACTATTAATAAATATGATCTTAGAAACATCCTATAAACTATTTAATATGTGTATTTAATATCTATCCTTAATATTTTGATGGATTCTAATTTTTAAAAATTGATTTGTGAACTTTAATATATAGATCAACAACCTCACTATTATGTAAAATGTAAAGGTGAGATTTATCTCAATTTGTGATGGTAATTGTAAAAAAATATCTTCCGAAAATCCCTTCAACCATAAGGTATCCACTGTGATGAGACTTTGGGAGACTGATGCTATTAATATCTGATACATAATTAGTATATAATTCAACATCTTATTCAACAATTTATCATTAAATAAAACATTTTGGATGACTTTGATTCATGATGTACCCTTTAAAAATATTCATATATCATTCAATGAGATATATCCATCTATAATGGATAGGACAACAAAGTTAACCCTATCTAACCAAGTGAACCATCAGGTGGACTAGTATATCAAAGAATAATGGGGGTAATAAGATCTATAATTCACATAATATGACAGCAACCTAATTATTCATGATTGGAAACTTTACTAAGTCTATGACTTTACTGTATATGGATTTAAAAAAGATGTTGAGTTTGATTAATGTATGTCATGCATTTCTAGGTAAAATGAAACATAAAGATATAGGAATCAAATCTTGAATCAAAACATGGAAGTCGTGTGATTTTAGTCCTTGTAACTTCAAATTTTTCATTAACATGGAATTATTTATATTTTATGAATACCCCTCTATAACTTTTACACCATTAAGGAAAATGAAAATTTACAATTTTTCTTTTCTGGATATAGTGTAATCTGCTGGAGGAAGAATACTCTGAATTTTATCCTTCACCAGGGTTAACTCTTCCCTTATCCCCATATCAAAAATGTTTGATGTATCCTTCATTCCATATTTTTTCCATAAACATTTAGTAGCATGTCAATAAAACTATAAAATACATTTTTTATACTTTCATTACATTAATAAAATTTCTAATGTATAAAAAATTTCACTGGTAATTTAAATAAAATTGATCACTTTTTCTAACCTAATTTTATATGGTTTTTAGAAAATGTTTTACTGAAATTAGTGTCAATACATTTTACTTTATCAAATAGTTGATCTCCCATTTGTGTAGATGATGTTGTACCTTGATTGGTATTCCCATCGAATGATAATGTACACGATCGATATTTATGTCGTCAAGGTAAAAATTTTCAATGTCTTAAAAACACATTATTTGACGAATGTTTCAACCAAAATAAGTATTTTCATTCATAAAAAATGGGACACCCATAAATTTCTTTAATGTTATATCCTGAATAAAATTCTATAAGAAATAAATTCATTTAGTATCCCATATAACATGACCCTTTAATGTGAATTCTTCACATATGATCATCATAAATTATAACACATGTATTCTATAGGAATTTTAGATCTTTGATCAATGGATCAAAATCGACATCAATATCATTATCATGTATTTTTTTTCGGATATAAGCAGAGACATCATAATGTATTTTCACATGCATAACCATATAAGAATGTTATAATTTACCGACATAACTGGACATGTACTATGAGTACTACTCCAAATTCAGAATACTCATAATCAATTTTATTCCACTGAGGAGAGTATTTTGAATGATGTAGTTACCCATCTTTAATTCTTGTATCTAAATTCCATATAAATTGTCTCATAGTTTCCAAACATACATCGAGTCTTATAAAGCATGGAATTATAGGAAAGTGCCATACAAATTTTTAAGGACTTGATTCATCTTTCTTTTATCAATTTTCACCACACTTAGGGAATTTTATGAGTGATTCATGGTCCCTATGAAACAATATGAAATCATTTGGACAAGCATGTATTTGTTAAGTGATCATTACCATTAAACATAGAATTAATTTAGAATAATATGTTCAAAAAGGAGGTTTATTTTAATTTGGTATCATATCATTTTGGAGAACAAATAGTTTTGTAAAGTTGGTGTCACTCCATCCACTTCCAGCTTTCAAATTATATAACTTCAATATAGCTGGAAATGTTGTGTATTTAGTATTACTGGTATATAATGGTCTCTTAGAACAACTATTTAACTTCTCAAATGAATTTGTAGAATAAAAAAGTTCATCTTCAGCTTCCATTATCACTTCTTTCATACACTCTCCATCATCATTTACAATAGTATTTATATCAAATGATCCATAAACTAAAGTATCATCCCAATCTGTGTGCACATTCAGTTTTTCCCCATGTTTTGCCCAAAAGTTTTTGTTTTGATCTATTCCTTGATAAATAAAATGTTCTTATAACTCTTACAGAATAATTTTTCTTTAATAAAAACAATATAATCATTGACAAAAGAATTGAGAAGGGTCGTATGCATGCTCTATTGAAAACATGATGAACTCTTTAACTCCATCTTGATACTAGTTTATCATATTATTAGCATGCATCCATTTTCAATTCATATACACCCTATTAGGTTTATACAATATTCATTTTGAAAAACAAATAAATAAATACACATAATATATTAATAATCAAAAGAGAAGGTTATAGATAATTATAATAAGGGGATCCCAATATTTTAATGCAATCAGTTATGATTCCTAACAAGTTTTCATTTTACACAAGAGTGACATGAAAATAAACAACCTAGGTTGAACATGTGGTAGTTGGTTAAGGTTCTTGATTTTATGTTTTGTAGGACACAAATGTGGTAATAAATTTATTGGTGACAAAGTTTATTTATTATTGGATGGAAGAATTCCCTTGGAAATTATTGTTCTTTATTTTAATTTAATTGTGATCTGGATTTCTAAATTTTTGTAAAAATATCATTCCTCAGAACATAAAAGGTCATGTAATCACTGTATTTTGATATAGGGTTGGGGATCTTGTAATTTCATAAAATGAATGGATGAAACTATTATTGATGACATAAGTGAAGTTGGATTCCATGTTACTCTCTTTTTCTATAGATTATTTTAGACCATGTATTATAAGAATACCAAGGAATATATTTGTACTATAACCTACTGATGAACCTCTATTTAAAAAATAGTAGAGTTATCAATCTTAGGTATATTTTACATATCTTAATATATACAAAACCTCTACTGATTTTTTTCAAAACACAACAAATACTTTCCATTAATAAATATTCTAAAAAATTTGGTTATCATGGATTTCACATCATTGAGATCCAAAACATTTAGATTCCACCTCTAACAATGACACAGATCATTATAAGTTATCTCTCACATATAATAGTCAACACTTTCATAGGTATATCCAAAAGTGTATTATCATTATTAATAAAATCCATACCATATGTATGTCTTGGAGATATTATAATATAATTTATAAAATTTTCCACTATCTTCTAATCTAGTATGTATTTGAGATAAATGTGTTTTTAAATTAGATATTTTTTTATGGGTGAAACTCAAACCATTACAAATGATACACAATAGATCAAAATAATAATAATATTGGGTAAATGGATTAAAGAAAATAAATAATGTAAACTAACCGTTCATTTAATTTAAATACCCAATTGATTATTGTATTTCATAATTATAACCTTAAACTTTCCTGAGACACTTTACACAATAAAACCCACCTATTTGGGGTTTGATTTAGCTTCTCGAAACATTTTTTAATGAGTTTTACTCATTTTATCACTTGTTTATTTATAAAATGTCTTAAATTTCATGGAAATTCTACAACTAAATATTCCATTTTCAAAATTCATAACCAAAATCAATCAAAAACATACCCAATATGCCCATTTAAGTATATTACACATGGTTCAAACTTGAATTATCAGTTTTAAATCCATATGACACTTGAACCAATATATTCCCTTCAAACATATTGTAACTAATATAATATAAAAAATTCCATACTAAATTCAATAACTCAAACACATTCTAACTCAAAGCTTCATCATACCTAAGATAAATCATTACCAAAACCAAACACATTAATAATAAAATAAATCACAACCAAAACCATTTTCATATAACCAAACAGATCACAACCCAATTATATTAACCCAAAATAAAAGGGGTTTTGAGGACTTCTAGATCAAAAGGGAAATTCTAAGGTAAGTGTTGGGTTGCTTGACTTCAATATATTTTCATATAAATAATACACATCTTATGGATTCTCTATCAAGTCTTTGATAGGAAATGTTCTTTATCTTTATCTTTTATATTAATGAAACGTTTGTATAAACCTTATATAAAAATATTGATTACCATCTCTTTTCCATTTGAATACCCTATACATTATTTGTCTAATTTAACGTTCACTTAGATAAACACACCTTCTATTATCCTGAAATCAATTTTTTGATTTTCTAAATTTCCCATTTAAAAATGGATGGGTAACCAACAAAAGTGACTTCATTAAATGAGGGGTAAATAGTTTACCCCCCCCCCATTTTAATGGGATGGGGGAGAAACCAAAAATCTTGAGAAACTAGGCTGACACAAACACCGTGGGATCACATCCGTTTCCACAAGAGCCCCTAGCACCATCCCAAATCATCCTTGAAGCCGATGAGCATGACCAAAATGGGTATATGTGTGATGGGGATAGGAAAAAAGGGCCAATGAGGTTCAAGAGAAACCAGAATGAAAAAGTAATGAAACACAAAAACCAAAACACAACACTGTGAACCAGATTTCATTAGAGCAGGACCTATGTGATCCGTAGTAGGGTAAAATCAGGCATACAGAGACCCACAAACAAGGAACTATAAGAGGAGGATGAACAATGGTGGGAACTTCATCAACAAATCTATTAAATGTGGAACCTAGAGACCACTGATACAAGATAATGCTACATCACTGCACACTGCTAAACCCTAACAAGAAAGCAATGATAGAGGAAGATAAAGTAATAATATACCTTAGATTTGACATTTGGTTTTTCTGAGAGAAGATTAAGGGGAAGTGGTCGTAGATATTAACTTCTGTGAGATATTGAATAGTGCAATGAAAATCGGTTCGGTTCAGGTTATTTTAAAAAGATCGGGGAGGGTTTTATTAGCACTTCCAAAATAGTAGTAATAAAAATGAGTTTTATCAGTGCTAAAATAATATGCACTAATAAAAGTCATCTTTATCAACGCTAAAGTTTTAGTGATGATAAATAAATATATAATTAATATAATAAAAAAATGTATATAATTATAAATAAAAAATATATAAATGTATATAATCATAAATATATTAAAATTTTGTATATATGTATTTATAAATATAATTATAGATATAAATTTAGAATTATAATTTAAATAAATTTATTTTTAATTATATTTATAAATATTTTTATATAATTATAAATATATTTATATCGCTATATGTATATATATATATGTATATATTTGTTTATTTATTTCAAAAAATTGTATATATAAATTTAAATATATTAAATATATTCATTATTTAAATATATTTATTATAACTTTATAATTATTCAAATATATATTATTTATTTAAAATTATATAAATAATTTTTTTAAAAATTATATTTATTTATTTACAATTATAAATATATTGGTATATATATTTATATTCATAATTATATGTATATAATTATATATAATTACATAAATATATATAATTATATAATTATATATATAATAAATATATATAAATATAAATATAAATATTATAAATATAATCATTATTTAAATATATTTATTATAATTTTAAAATTATTTAAATATATAATTATTTAGGTATAATTATATAAAAACTTTTTTAAAAAATTGTATTTATTTATTTATAATTATTAATATATAATATTTAAAATATAGTAAATATACATTTATAAATATATTTATTTATAAATATATTTATTTATAAATATTTATTTATGAATATATTTTTAACATTATTAATAAGTATATAATCTTAAATGTATGAATGTTAAAAATGAGTGAAATTGAATAATTAAAAATGAGTATACATTAAAAATATTGAAAAATTGGAAAAGTTTTTTAATTATACAAATTATTAAAAAATAAAATATGTATATGTATTGAAATTAAAATGTATACATATTAAAAATATTAAAACGTTGTAAATAAACATGTATAAATAAATATTAGAAAATTATTAAATTCCCAAAAAAATATTAAAAATGAATAAATAATACAAACATTAATAATATTATAAATAAATAAAATTTACTGATTAAAAAAATAATATTTTTAATATATAATTTTACTAAATCAAATTATAAAATGAATATTAATATTTAAATAAATTACTTAAATATTAGGTTTATGTGTTTTTATATAATATTTCATTAATTACATAAATATTTGTATGTGAAATTAATGTGTGTATATATACAATTCTGGTATATGTTAAATTGAACAATGACATTATATGATATGTATCATATATTAAATAAATAAATAATGATAAGAATGAATACATTTAAAAAAAGAATATTTGTTATTAATTATATAGATAATTTTAAAAAATTAAAAATTAATATTTATATATGTTAAAATAGAAATGAATACATATTAATTATATAAATTAAAACCATATTAAAAATAGTAAATGTTAATGAATAAACATGTATAAATAAATATTGAACATGGATAAAATTTCATACATATTAAACAATGAAAAATTGAAAATGAATGAATTACACAAATATTAAAAAAAATTAAGATTATTATTGAATAAATAATATTAAAAGTGAATAAATTTGAAAAAAATATTAAATAATAATAAATATTATATATTGAATAAAAATATATAAAATGATAAAATTTCCTGAGTAGAAACACAATATATGTTAAATATATTATGTTAATAAATATAATTCTAAAATGAATATTAAAAATTGAATAAATTACATAAATATTATGTGTGAGTGCATTATGTATAAAAATGAATTAATTACGTATATGTATGTATGAAATCAATGTAAGACACTTTTGATATATGTTAAATTAAAAAATCAAATGGCATTCAATTAAATGTCCACTACTCGATACGATTATTCAATATTTGTAATTAGTATTGACTTTTAATTGTAGACCATTTTTCACAAAATATATGACTTATTTAATGTAAAAATAAATATTTTATATTATATAAATCATATTTTAGGAAATATTATATACATTAATATATATATATATATGAATATATTCCTATATTAAAAATATTAAATTTATTAATGAATAATTTTGTATAAAACCCGTTAAAAATGAATAAGACGTTAATATATTTTTAGTTATTAAATTTTATTCTTTTTATATATTTATATTTAATATATATTATTTATTACTATTTATAATTTATATATATATTAAATTTTTTAAATTTTATTAATTATTATTTCATTAATAATTTTTTTAACAATTTTGAAATTTATTTATTTTTATTTATTTTGTTTAATTATTACAATTTATTCATTTTATAGATCCATTTTTAATACATAATATTTATTAATATTAATAATTTATTTTTATTTATATTAAATTTATTCATTTTTATTAAAAAATATTTAATTAATAAAAAAATTATATTTTTTTAATTTACTCATTTTTAATTTTTATTTGTATAATTATTTCAATTTATAAATATATATTTAATATATACCATTTATTAATGTTTATAATTTATATATATATATTAAATTTATTAATAATTATTTATTTAATAAAATATTAGATATTTTTTAATTTATTCATTTTTAATTTTTATTTGTTTAATTGTTTTAACTTTTTAATTTTCTTAATACTTGTATTTTTTGGTTTATATAAAAAATTTGGGGTCATGGCTTATATAGGAATGTGGGTTGGGCCATGTATAGGCCCAGATGCGGGGTAGTTGGGTCGGGTCGGATTGTGTTGGACCCAACCCCTATGGCCTGTGTGTATGTGGGTGGGCTAAAGCCCAAGGGATGCATATGGAAGGATAAGGCTTTTTTAGGTGAATTCATGTAGCCACAAACCCATATTGGCTTGTAGGGTGTGTATGTGGGGGCTCATACATGCAGTAGAGTTCTTATTTTGGGATGTGGAAGAACCATTTATAAACAAGCAGCCAAACATCCAAAATTTCGATGCAGGACTCGTATGCACCATCATGACCTTTATCAACAATAGAAAATGAACTTATAAAGGTTAACTTTTATTATAACTAAAAGGAAAGTGCAGATAAAGTTACCCTTTATCTGTTTTAAAAAAATCGATGGTAAAATTAACCCTTTATCAATGCTTTTCATTAGCGCTGAATAAACTCAAAACTGTAGTAGTGTGAATAACATTTCCAATTTCTAATGATAATTATGGAATGAATGTAAGTGTTATTTTATCTTTTCATAATGATAATTATATCATTAATATAATATTATTTCTTTAAATACACTTATATATAACATCCATGTGATGCGGTAATAAAAAATGAATCACATCATTTTATAGAGGTGGTAATCCACACGTGCGCACGAACGACATTATCATCAAGGTAAGTAAATATATGATATATTAATTTCTATATAATTATAAATATGTCATGAATATCATATAAATATATATATTAAATTAATTTTCATTAATAGTCATGAGAGGCGATGATGGAAAATGAATTGCATCGGTTTGCAAGGCGGTAGTCTGCCGTACACATGAATGATGGTTTTATTTCCCATTTTAATGAAGAGGAGATAGATTTAGGTTTTTAAATTAACATAATAACATATTATTATATTATAGATACTAATGTTATTATATAGTCATGGTTGAATAATGTTTAAAAGAGGTGTAAGAAGAAATAAAACAAAAATGATCGGTTACGAACAATACCTCTTCAATGAACAAACCCTTTATGTTTACACCAAAATCCTTCCTTAGAAGATTTTCTAATTAAAAAAGGACTATAAGACATTTTAATTTAATTAAGGAATATATTTTGGCAGTTCCTGGTTGAACCAAAAGGCTTTTCAAATGTGAATAAAAGAGGAGAGAAGGTACCCTTTTATATGTGAGGGGAGGGGCACTTTTAGAATTTCTTAAAGTATTAAATAACTATAAATTATTTCTCATAGAAAAATTTCTCATAAATTATATAATTATAATTTAGAATGATATAGTGTAAAAATAATATCATATAATAAAATTTGGACAAGTTTAGACTATGTTTTTACCCTTATCTTTTTTAACCACCCATTAACCCTTTTTGACAATTATCATCATAAAAAAATTTAACTATTTAGGGGTAAAGATAGTTACTATAAAAGGAAAATTTAACAATGAATATAACATGTTTTATATTTTCAACCATATCCCAATAACTTAGATAAATATATATTTTTTTAGGAATTTAATTCATTTAATAAAATATTTTTATTATAAAATTAGATTAATGTCATTTTTGAAACTATTCATTTAATTTGACTTTGAAAACAACATGATAGAAAAGTAATTAGAATATATTCCCTTAACACATATCTAAAATTATATATTTATCTATAAAATTCATAGATCATAATAATTATTTCAAATTATATTACTTTTAATATTTTTAAAACCAACTATTTTATTTTTCTACTAATGGAATAAATACTATGTCAGTATTGCCTAATAATTTCAGGTAATTATATAATCACTAAAAATTATAAATAAATTACCATAGTGAAAATAATTTCATTATTGATAAAATAAAATTTAATATCCATTCACAACTTATTTTTATTCCTATATAAACATATAAGAGAAATTTAAAATCAAGAGAGTGATATTTTGTCTTTTTCTTTACTTAAAATATTATATAGGTCACTTTCATAGACATGTGTCCTATAAACTAAAACAATTTAATCCTAAGGTGATATTGGTTAAAATTACTTCACCTAATAATATTGAAGAGGGAAATTGGTGGCCTTATCACTTAGTTTTATCCCGGGTTAACCTGATTTACCTTTTTACCACAATGACAAATTTTTACTATTTTTACTATTCATTATGATAAAAAAGTAAGTTAAAATAATTAAAATAATTATGATTATTCCAAATATTGAACCTATAATAATAATTTCAATCTATATTAGTGATGCACTTATGTGCATGTGGCATATTTATACTTAAATGCACATTGAAAATGTTTGTTAAGATTAATTGTCATATTTTTTTGGCCTTAACATTGCTTGATAGGTGGAAATTAGTCATCCAATGAAGGATCATGAAGAGTTGGCATGAACTGGGCATTTCATAGGGAAATTGGAGTTGTATGGTCTCTTTTTCTATGGTACACAGTTATTAATAAGTCAAAAAAACTGTGCACCCCCAGCCTAGGAAACTGTGCACATCTTGAAGCCTCAAGATAGAGTCAGCTGCACTCCCTCCAAATGGTTAAACAAACCGTACAGATCAACTAGAAAATTGTGTGGGGTGAAATTTGTAGGAGGCAATTGAAATTTTCCCATTGTCTTCATGGTTAAACAAACCATCTAGACTAGACCTCGAGTCATGTAAGCTAGAACCAGTGGAGACAGAACCATGCGCATTCTCTACACATGGTTAATTGAATCATGCATCCCTACCAAAAGATCATGCACCTAAAATCTAGAAGGAAATATCGAAGTGCATTATTGGAACATGGTTATACTAACTGTGCACCTTAACCTTGCACTAGTCAACAGACAGCCACCCATGACCCATCTAACTTCTTAACCGCCCTTTTACTCAGGATTATTACCCTTAACCACTCCTAGACATTAGGGGTTGGCCATTTAATGATCCTTTGGAACTTTTAAGTGAACATTCATCCATGATGAATTCATTTTGATGGGAGGAGAGATTAAAACTCATTCTAGAAATTTTTTGGGAGAATTATCTCTAGTTGTGGATTTGTATTTTTCTCTTTTCATGTCTATAATTAAAATTAGAGGTAATGAGAGCTTTTTTATCTTCATTCATTCAATGAGTAGCTTATCACATCAATGTTTTGGGGCTATAGATAGTGGAGAAATATGGTTAATTTATATAATATTTTTGTTTTTATACTATCTCTTTTATTTCTCATAATTCCCCTGAGTTTTCTTCTTTTTCATATTGGTCACTCCATATCGAATCAATAAAGATGTCTCCAGGGATTCCTAGGGGAATTATGATGAATAAACCCATGACCATTGGGTACATTCATCATCTCCAAATGGTTTTTTTTCATAAATTTTTTTAAGAATTAATTTTCAAAACATAAAATTGATTTTTTTAAACTTAGATGGAACTTATCATACTAAAGAAATTTCATCACATTTGAATCTTAGAGAAAGTATTTATTATGAACAACAAGACATAATAAAAAAATATATTTCTAATAATATTTATAATAATACACAGCCCCGACGCATTTCCCTTATTGAGTGTTAGAAAATGCTTTCCTTTGTCTTTCTTTAATTAATGAAAACCTCTAAATTAATTTTGGAATTAAATCATCCTGGATCTTGAAAAAATATTATAACCACTAAAAAAAGATTCTAAATTCAGTAAATCTTCAGTTAATTAACCATAAACTCATGTTAATAAACACCCTAATTCTCCTTGTGGATCAACCCATAATTAGATTTACTCATTGTGAAGTTGTAAAATTTTTAATTTGGGTCACTGAAAGTAACACTTCATTTGAAAAAACACCAAATTATGGCATATTTTTCTAGGGAGATCTTAAATAGTGTTATATCGGTTTGATTTTGGGTTAATTAAGTAGGATACAAAAATCATAAATTCTAAAAAATTATACTCTTAACCCCATTTCTTTTTTTTGTTACTCTAAGTTTTCCCTTTTATAATTTTTGTGTTGTTTGGTGTTGTGAAGAACAGTAGGTGAATGAGTTGCTCCATCAGTTATTCCAAGATCACTAAGTTAGCAAAAATAATTTTGTTTGAACCTGAAATAGAATTAATAATATTAAGGTGACACTAAGCACTTATGAGAGATAAAATACATAATGCTCCCATTGAAAATGTATAAGAGGAAGAATTGGTTATTGTCCATGGATTTGGACAACAATTTGTGCTTTATAGAAATAAAATCCAATATCTTGCAGCTGATGGTGAAAAAAATCCATCATCCACTAGTGAATTTTATAGAGTATATTACATGGAATCATCAATGACTGTTGACTCAATTTTTTTGGTCAATGGGAAATAATAGCTACATCAATATATTCTGTAGGAGAAGTAATTATACATACCTCCTAATCAACAACCTTATTTTACAAAGGAACAACAATATATGTCACAACCACCTCAAGAAAAGTTGTTATCTCACCTTACTCTTATGGATTACAGATTTCCTTCAATTCATGGAACTGATATAGGAATTATTCAGCCACAAATTAAATAAAAACACTTTTATAGGAAGATGTACATGATGAAACTCATCCAAAATATAGTCTTGTTTGGGGGTTTTACAAGTAAAGATCTGAATTCTAATTTATCAAACTTTCTAGAAATTTGTGACACATTCCATCACCACAGAGTGTCTTAGGATGCTATCAGGCTATATATTTTTCCCTTTTTATTAAGGGATAAAGAAAACCATTGGATCAATGGAATTACCAGCACTCTATCCTCTCATGGGAGGAATTGGATCATGCTTTTCTAGAAAATTACTTTCCTCCCTCTAAAATTGTGACATTGAGGAATGAAATTCGCAACTTCCAACAACAAACTTTTGCATCCTTGTAAGAATCATGGGAACATTTCAAGTATTTTATAAGAAAATTACCTCACTATGGAATCTAATTGTGGATTAATGTTTTGAAATTTTATGGGATTATCTTAGTAAATAATAATTTTTTGGTGGATGCATCTGTATGAGGAACTATCATAAGGAAATCACCTGAATAATTGTTTAATATCATATAAGATATGTTAGTGAATAGATTACAGTGGAATTTTGAGAAGGAAACTCAGAAAATAGGGATACATAATGTTGATCCCACCATGATGCTAGCTACCCAAATTTATGCAATGTCAAAGAATATTGACACACTGAATTTTAACACAAATTTACAAGTTTATGTAGTAAAAAATACGGATTTCAATGAGTCTAGAAACAACCACATCATGGGTGAATGTCGAAGGATAAGTGTCAACCCCTCTACAAGATATGTGAGCTACATCAATAAAAATTGAGGATCAAACACATTTCCTAAATATTATAAATCTATGTTGAAAGATAATACATATTTAGGTTGGGGGAAGAAATAACAAAACCCTTAACCAAGACCTAAAAATCCACTCGGGTATGAGAAGCTGAAATACTAAAATTTGTAACCAAGGTAGTGGCAAGTACATAAATACCATCAGGGTTCATATCAGTAAAAGGTTATCCAAACCTTCATCCATCACAACCTCCCTTTTAACAAAAATAGTAGTAAGTAATTCAACAATGACCATAATAGGAATAAACTTCAAAATTTGAGGAGATATGTCTAAGTTCATTATGACTACAGAAACAAGGTGTCAAAACCAAGTGGTGACACTACTAAAAATTTGGGCTATAGCCACGGTTCTAAACCATGGCTATAGGCCCCAAAACCGTGGCTATAGGTTATAGCCACAGTTTCATGAATCGTGGCTGGTATTGGCGTGGCTATAGGTCTGACCCTACAGCCACGGTCCGAACCGTGGCTATAGGGTCAGCCCGAGATGCAAGTAAAATATACGATCACCGTGGCTAAAACTCTATAGCCACGGTTCCGAACCGTGGGTATAGGTCTATAGCCACAGTCCGAACCGTTGATATAGGATTTTAGCCAGGGCTTGAAACCGTGGCTATAGGTCTTTCCACTGCATAAAAAAAATCTAGCACGGTCACCATGCTGGCTGTTGGGAGGACTTCCCCATCACCCCCACCCCCTTCTCTTGCACACCTCCCTACCCCCTCCCCCGCACACCCACCTACACACCCCCTCCCCCTGCCTCCCCCCCACTTGTACACCCCCTGCCCCCTCTCCCTGCCCCCTGTCCCCCACCTATACACCCCTCCCTCTACCCTAGTACACCCCCTAGTACATCTATAAAAAACCATTTATTTGAGGTTAATAAATTCATTTTAGATTTAGAGAATATTAATGTTTATGTAGATGATGAGGATCCAAAAATGATCATATTAATCACTCTTGAAAATAGATATAGAACACTTGTTACGACCATGATGTATGGTTGAGTCTATTTTACATTAGAAGATATCAAATTAGCCCATCTGTCTAAGGAATTGCATTATAGAACAAAAATAAGGTCAGGATAAGTGTTTTTCACAAGGGGGAGAACTTAAACTAGAGGTAAGAAAAAACAATTCAGTAGGGACAAAAATAAGATTAATAAATAACCAAAATCTAGGACAAGTTCTATGGATAGAAAAGTAATATGTTTTCACTATGGTAAACCTAGGCACATTAAGCCCGAGCGTAGGAAACTCATGCGAGAGTTAGAATCCAAACAACCCACTAACCTATATTTTCTGGTTGATTCAGGCTATGACATTTGTTTAAATCTTGAATGTGTCCATTTATACACTCAATCAAGAGTGGGTCCTAGACTATAGTTGTTCTTTTCATATTTTCCAATAGAGAGAGTCATTTTTAGAGCTGGTCAAAAATAGATAAGTAGATGTATTCTTAGGAAAAAATAATAGGTGCATGGTTGAGGGAATATGATCCATTATTATAGAGTTAGATAATCAATCCATCATCACCTTACTTAATATATGGTGGGTCCCCATACTTTAATGAAACATAATCTCATTAGCGGTACCCACTCCCCTTGCAGCCCCCCTCCCCCCCTACAGCCCCCACCCCCTGTAAAGCCCCCCTGGACAGCCCCCCCACTCCCCTTGCGGTAGACAACCCCCCCTGCAAAGACCCCATGGACAGCCCCCTCCCCCCCTGTAAAACCCTTCCTGGAAATCCCCCCTTATTGGAAAACCCCCCCTCTCCCAAAAAAATATCCCCCACCCTCTCCCCTGCACAGCCCCCCCCCCCCCCCCCCCCCCCGCAACCCCCTCCCCCTGCAAATCCTCCCCTGGATAGCACCCCTCCCCCCTGTTGGGTTGAGAGGGAACTAGATGTTTGTTGTTGGGATTTGGGTGAGGGTTCTGGTTGTTGGACTTGAGGGTTTTGTTGAGGTGATGTTGGATGGGGTTGGGATCATCTTGTTAGTGAAGGGTTTGGATGTGTGTACATTGAGTTTCTTGGATCTGGTGAAGTCTGATGTTGTGCCTTCCATGTTTATGTGTTTGGTTTCTAGACTCGTGAGGTCATTGGCTATTGTTTCATGTGGTTGGAGTTGGTTGCGAGTGGATTTGTGGTACTTGCAAGTGTGGTTTCATGTGTTGTGGGACTCTCTTCTTATCAGGCATTCAACTAGTTATATGTAGCCTTGATTTTGTGGTGTTGGGGTCTCTAGACAGAGCTACTGGTGCTGCTAGCAATGGGTCTTCTGCAGGGTAGAGTGGTGGTGCAGCTGTTGTGATGCTTGGGCTGGCTGCTAGCTTCCGTTGTTACTGGTTGTCTTTACTTCCACTAGTTTCTCATCGAGGCGTGGATCATGTTAGTTTTGGAGAAGCTTTAAGTGGATTTGATGGTTTTTTGTGGGTTTTTGTGTTTTGTTTTTCTGGTGTTGGTCTCAGATATCTTTGGTTGGGTTCTCATTATAGGATGTGTCTGGTGCATCTTAGTGTGGACGACCCATAGAGGTGTGTTCTTCTAGTTTGGTAGGGGCTATTGCGGATGAATGCTTCCTCCTTGGTTGTTTTTTTCTTCTTGCAGGTCTTATGGCTTCCCTTGTGCTGGATGCAGGCTCGTTTGGAGTGGGATTCCCTTGAATGGTATTTGGTTTAGGCAGCTTGTTTTGAGGCTTGGTCTTTTTACATGGTTGTTCATTCGGTAGGCTATAGTATTTTGCAACGTTTCTTGTCTGGATATTTTTTTTGATGGTTTCTGAGTTGATGGTTTGGATGGGTTTCTCGGTGCAGGTGGTTTCTTGATGGGGCATGTGGATGGTGTGTGTCTCTTGGTTAGTGAGGTTGCGTGTTGTGTTTTTTAGAGTAGGTTTCTAGGAGAATTTGGGTTGTGTCTTGCTTCTAGTGTGCTCCTGGATTAGTGGGGTGAAGGGAATAGCGTGCCTACTCTCCTAGGTTTTCTATAGGTTCTTGGGGATTCCTTGGTCATTGATTGGTGGCTGTGCTAGGGCTGGTGTGGGATAAGGTTTCCAGTGGTTCTTGGGTGTTGATGGATGGAGGAGTGGAGTCGGCTGGTTTGAGGTGTAGATTAGGACTGTTTGGGAGTAGTTTGGTTAGAAGTCTATTGGGTGGGCATCAGCTGGTTTGCAGGTTGCTTTGCATGGGGATGGTCTTTACTGGGTTCGGTGGTCAGGTGTCATGGGTGTGCTAGATTTGTTCTTTTTTGTCACATGGTGAAAGTTTTTGTCGGTTATTTTTTTGTTTGGTGCGGTGCAGGCTCATATGGACTGGTGTGTTGGAGTGGTTTCTTATAGTTGGTTAGGGGATGGTCGTTGATTGGGGGGGATTCCAGTTTCTTTTCTTATTGCTACTTTATTGGGATTCGAGTAGAGTTTTCTTGGGTGGTGTTTCAT
This sequence comes from Viscum album, assembly GCA_963277665.1. NCBI lineage: Eukaryota > Viridiplantae > Streptophyta > Magnoliopsida > Santalales > Viscaceae > Viscum > Viscum album. Next base: position 1,114,855,985 of record OY728157.1, read on the forward strand.
GAGTGAGTGTGTGTGTCTGTGTGTGTGTGAGTGAGTGGATTGGGTAGTGTCAGTGGTTGGTGGTGTGTTAGAGTGTGCGTTTATCGATTTGGTTGATATAGATTCTAAGTTTGGCTTGCAGTTTGGTTGGCTTGTTCCTTTTGGGAATCTTCTTTTCACTTGTAGGTCTTTCTTGCTGGGTTCATAGGTTTTTCTGTTGCTACTTTCTATGAGTTCATAGGTGATGTATCTACAGTGCTCGAGTGCTACTGGATGGGAGGGGGATCCAACCTATCTCCTGTTAGTTTTGTGTGTGCCCATATCCTACTGGATGTGATTAATGGTGATGCTAGTTGCCTCTCTTGGAGTATGGAAGGGATTGGGGCGGCTCTTATATGTTCCCTTATTCCCTAGTTTCTGTTACTGGTGCTTGCAGTCTATGAATTATTGGTTATTTCTTCATGATGTCATGGTTTTGTTACTGTTTTTTTTGCTGCATTCGTGGATGTTACTTTTCTAGTTTGGAAGTGAACCTCACCATCCGGTTTCTATTTGGTTGGACATCGTAGGGTCTCGTGTTCGCTTATTTTCTAGGTTTTTTGGTGTTTAATGGGAACTATTCTTGGTTCCCATGTCTTGATATGGTTGAGCTATGAATTTGGGTTCTTGGGTCAACTATCGTTTCACCTTTGAGTGATCTGTTGCAATTCATCTTTTCATTGATATTTATATTACTATTTTTTCCTTGCAAAAAAAAATTAAAACTTCTAAAAACCCTAAAAAAAATCTAAAAACCATAAAACACCTTAAAAATGAAGGTGGGAGGGGGCTGGTGTGGGCTGGATGTGGCTGGAGTAGGGCCAAATCACATCATTACCGCGGCGTGACCGCGGCGTGACCGCGGCGTGTTAGCCCGGTCCAACGACATCCGCGGGGAAACATCTTCCGGCCAGGAGTGAAGGGAGCGGGAGGAGGCTGGAATGCTTGTGGAAGGGGGCTGGTTGAAGGTGCTGCAGAGATGGTGCAAAGTGATTTGAAGGTGGCAGGGGGGGATGTTGCAGGCCGTAATGTTGGTGGAAGCAGGCTAAAATGAAGGTGAAAGGGGGGTGGTGTGGGCTGGATGTGGCCGGAGCAGGGCCAAATCCTGACATTACCACGGTGTGACCGCGGCGTGACCGTGTCGTGACCGCGGCGTGACCGTGACGTGACCACGACGTGTTGGCCCAGTCCAGCGACATCCGGAGGGCAGCATCTTCCGGCCAGGAGTGAAGGGAGCGGGAGTAATCGGTGCAATTGAATTGCGAAAACCAAAAACATGCTAATATATGGTATTATACAAAAAATTCCAGTCAAATTAACCACACTAATAAAAAACATACTAATAGGAATAGAACTAAATCAAACATCATCAATCCAATTTGCGTAAAGTGGAACCAAACCAAATTGTTTTGAAAAAGATAAAACTGAACCAAACTGAAAACAATGTAACCAAACTGACTCAAACCAAGAAAAACTGACTTCAATAAAGCATAATTGAGCATGCAAAAATGAAACTAATGAAACATACCTGATTGGATCTAGAATTAATTTAATTGAACCGAATAGCCCCAAATTGAACAAAATGAACCTGTTAAAATTGACATAAACTAAAAAAAATGAACCCAATAAAAAATAACTTAGAAGACCTAACCTGGCTCAAACTGAACCAAGGAGCCGGGCCTTGTGATGAACTTTTAGAAGGCCTCTTGCCCGCATGTTGAGAGGATATCCCAGTCATGTGGTGCTTCACTGTCCTCAATAAGATCCAAAATGAACTGCAAAAATATAGGGAACCCAAAAATCACAAAAACCCAAATTAAAATTGAGGCAAACAATAAAAATGGAAGAATACTTACCTGAATCAGATGTTGAACTCACTGCCTTCTATAGTGGTGGGTAGAATCGACCTCATCATAAGTAACCATCTGTAAGTAAATAATAGGAAAAAGAGTGAGATATAACAACTTCAGATTGATATGTGATCAATGTGTCAACTGTACATGATAAATGATACATAACTCCATCATCAAAAATGAACAGAGAATATTCAGATTGATATGTAAATCCCAATACTGAATAACATGATCTTTAATAAAGGATTTTTGTTCAAATGAAATCCAATTTCATTCATTACATACACAATAGAATAATTTGAGTAATATTATTCTATATTTGTTGAGTATTCCATAATGGAGTAGGTTGCGCGACTATCGATGGGAAACATGAAAGATATGAGGGGATATTAATGCAGTTTGACACCCCTTGGGCTGTGTTGTATTTTTTGACAAAATGTGTGGACTTTTCCCAAGATGATTTTTGAAAATATGGGGAGATTAATGGACACCCCTAAAGTGAGTTTGAGGTATACATGTTGATAATGAGATGTGGTGGACGAAGAGTGGTGATGGAGATTGGCCATGTGAGGGAGTTCATATATTTAAAACTATAAATGTAGGTGTTTTCAGGTCGAGCATTTAGGCTTACACATATTGATAGTGTGGGGTAGAACCCACCTGCACACCCCCCTGCCCCCTCTCCCTGCCCCCTGCCCCCCACATGAACACCCCCTACCCCCTCCTCTACCCTCCCACCTTCACACCCCCTCCCCTGCCCTCCCACCTGCACACCCCTCCCCCTGCCCCAACACACCCCCTACCCCCCACCTACACACCCCTACCCCCTCTCCCTGCCCCCTGCCCCCACCTGCCTCCCCCCACACTTGCACACACCCCTCCCCTTTCCCCAACACACCCCTGCCCCCAAACTGCACACCCCCTGCCCCCTCTCCCTGCCCCCTACCCCCACCTTCACACCCCCATGCCCCCTCCCCTGCCCTCCCACCAGCACACCACCTCTCCTGCCCTCCCACCTGCACACCCCTCCCCCTGCCCCAACACCCCCCTGCCCCCCCACCTACACACCCCCTGCCCCCCACCTGCCTCCCCCCACCTTCACAGACCCCTCCCCCTACCTTAGCACACCCCATTCCCCCCCCCCCCCAACTGCACACCCCCAACCCCCCCTGCCCCCCCCTGCCCCCCCCACCTGCACACAGTCCTATAGAATCAGACAACCTAATACTATAGCCCAAAGGTTCACCCAACAATGCTCATACGATATCAAATTCCCCATAGCATCCCATTACAATGAAATTTAAACCAATACACCACAATAATGAAAATCAAGACAATACACAAGGCACAATCATAATGAAAAGCAACCAATGGATCAAATTATCACTTAAGAAAGATTACAGTTAGTACGCAATGTATTGGATATATTATAAACTTCAATAGAACTCTAGTGGCATTGTAACATGGTACTACACCACTAACTGAGCACTATATGTGAGGTCTTCCAACAAAGTAAGATTGCAAAGATATAAACGATAAGACCCTCTAGCTAAACTAAGCTTGAATGGATACAAGTTAGAATGGATAATTAGATAAATAAATTGGATTCAGTAAAGCAACAACATTTCAAAAACACACATAGCTCAGGTTATCACAAACCTCTTCGCTGCCCTCTTCTTCGTCTTCATATTCATCATGGACCTCTGATTTGGACTTGTCTGAATCTTCATCCTCGCCCTTGCTTGCTCCATGTCCCTTGTTGTACGCATCCATAGTCTTCTCATATTCGGATTTCCGCTTCTCAGCCTTCACCACGAAGGGACGTTTTTCCTAAAAATTTCAAAAGTGAGCAGTGGAATGCATGATGAGCTGCGAATAACATTAACTTACGGATTCAGTCATGGACTTCCATTTCTCTCCACCAGCTTTTCCCACCTGTTTTTCACGAAACAAACATGGATATTTGAGCAGTAAGTATCTATGAGAGATCAAATAAAATACCCCCATAGCTTCAATGAGGAACATGAAGTCGCTTACCACTAATACCGATTTATTGTTGGGGTTTTTTTCTTTGAACTATTTGGGAGATGAAGAACTGGATGTCTAGTAGTTTCAATTTCAAGAGGAGAAAAACAGCGACATTTGATTCTCACATGAAAATGGAGTTTGTGGATACTACTTAAATTATTTGTGGTTTGGTTGATGCTAACTATACTGTTAATTTTGACAATTGTAAATCCTTAACTATTAATGTGTTTACTGAATTTGGAGGTTTCATTTATAGAATTGAAATATGTAATCTATTGTTGCACTTTCAGCTACTGAATTTGAATACATGGATTTAACTGAGGTAGTTAAAGAAACTTATCGATTGAGAAGTCATGACGGTAGGCTATATCTAATTACTAGACATATTTAGCTTAAGGTAGATCTACAGGTTAGTAGTAATTCTCATTCCCAATAAGATATGGTAAATATTAATGATATTGATAAAAAAAGAAGTGTAATTAGATGCATGTAACTCGGCATACATTACCAATCCAAAAATAAAATTTACATCAAAAGTGAGTCTCAATATCAGTATCATCAGAATCATGATAACCCTCATACACACCTCCTACAGAAACACTATCACCACCTCTCACACCACCAACATCATCATCGACATATGCATCCGAACCGGCACCAGCACCGGGTCCAGCACTAGGTCCGGCTCTGGCTCCGAAAGAAGAATCTACATTAGCAGAACGCATCGACATCAAAAAGGAATCAACCGTTGCAGCTGATTCTGGTGGAAGTGTAGAAGAAAGGGCAGACATAAATTTCATCATATTTGCAGTTATCACCTGTTCTGATTTTTGACTTGCTTCTTTGATTACGGAATTCATTTGTTCCACTGTGAAAAAACCAGAACCGGTACTCCAAGAAACGTTAGTAGACCAGTATCGAGATGGTACATTCTTCTTCCCAGGTCGAAAACGCACTCTACCCTGATGCTCATCTCCTAATAACTAATCTAGATGATCGTTTGGGCCCAAATTGTCAGGTTCTTTTTTTGCCAATGCCTCTAAAGCATTCTGTTGATTGATATATAACATAAATTAAAATGATAAAATAATATAAGGAATTAAATTCAGTAAAAATGAAAGAAACTGAAATATACTTAAAATCGCCTTCTAGGTGTCGGGATTTGGCACAATACCATCTTTCTTTTTCCGGCTTGTACAAAACAAAGTTGAGCGAGGAACACAAACCTCGATATTCGATGACTTTTTCTGGAAAAAAACAAAGAAATAAATCAAAATTGGATGTTAAAAAAATTACACTAAACAAAGATAAATATTTTAAATGTTAAATTACCTGCGTTTGCTCATGATCTGGTAATGAAGTGTGTCCGCGACTATAAATGTGTTTCATTGCACTCTTGTTTGTTTTATTTCTGTTTGATTTCTCCTATAAAAAAATAATTATATAAATTCATTGAAATAAATAAAACAAGTAATTTAAAAATGTTTTCAAATAAATAAATGAATATATATATATAAATTTAACAAACACCTTAAACTCTGGACTCTTCTAATAGCTGATCATCTCTTTATATTGTAATATTGGGAAATATTGAATCACCGGTACTTCTTCAAGCTCTGTACCAACTCTCTTTTTCCAACCAAGATATAAATCATACTTGTAGGCTCTCCACATTTCACCTAAATCCATTATCCTTGCAGCCTTTTCATTTTTTCCATCAGGAAAATTATATCGAAGCTGCAATGGACATAATATTTGTTAAGAAAATATTATAAATTTATATATATATATATAAGGTGATTAAAATTACTTACCCAAATCTCTGCCCAGGATTTGTCCTTTATTTGTTTTACAACTTCCTTCCAACTTATTGGTTTAACCGGAATGATATTTCTGTGTCTAGAAATTGTTCCCATAAAACTTTTACATTCCGTGCCATTTTTATTAATTATAGAATTGTCTTCATTGTAATAAAATATGATTTGCGTGTTCTGATTCCAAACCTCGCGCATTTTTGTGCGGCCTCGTTGTCTGGTAGAGGTTGGATCTAATCATGAAACCAAAAATAAAAGAAAATAATATATATGAATTTATCATTAATCAATAACAGTAATATTTAAACAAATACCAGTAGATGGGGGATCTGCTGACCCCTGAAGTGCTACGTCTAGAGGGGGGGCAGCCTCCATGGTAGGCGAGATATCTATAGGAGTACTATGTATAGTTGATTCAAAGTGTACTGATAGAGGCAGAAAACCCAATGGATAACCCTGTACAGATGAGGGTGGATATGGATATGGATATGGCGGTGGGATATATAGGGGAACAATACCCTATACAGTAGATGGTGGGAATGGAAAATGAGGGATGGGAGTCTGAGAACTACCATATGATGTGGGTGTGGGAAAAAAGGGATACGGAAAAGGTGGGTATTGATAATATGGAGGTGGCATAATGGGAGGATGGCCTCCTGGTGTCTCAAGCGGCGTAGTAGTAGGCTGACCTGTATAATCAGTACCCCCACCACAATATCATCCTCAGTGGAATAATCCAAGAGTCTCCTAGACGATGCAACCTAAAATAACATAGATGATAAAATAAAATGAACAATAACAAGATAAATAATATGAAATACCATAATATTCAAACATAATTTATACTTACATTGTTTCCAGGAAGAGACCTGTGTTGTTCGTTTCTCGGTATTCTTCTACTCCTTCTAGTATCATCATAATCAGACATTTTGACCTAGAAATTTAAAATAATATTCTCAAATAAATATAAATAATGCAAAATGTTAAATAATACAATTGTATCATAAAACAATGAGATACATTTTCATGTGTGATATTTATATTGATAAAATATCAATACTTTTCTGTGTTCAATATTTACTAGAGAAGTGGTTAAACATAAATTGGTGTGGCTATTAATAGTTTTATATTCGATAATGGTATAAAATATACTAGTTATTTTGATATCATGTATGGAAGTTAAAAAAACACATACAATATTGCGATAATATCAGGTAAATACTTACAAATGTGTCAACGCTATGTGGGGTCTGTGACAATTTCTGGTTCACAATCTGTTCTAACAATTACATCATCCGTATCATCAAATGAAACATTCGAATAAATACCAACATGTTCATCCACAACATCATTTTCATCCATTCCTTCGTCAAAAATATTTCTAGGAATAACATCAACAATAACACAAAATTGTGTTTATAATGGGTCAATTACATAAAACACATGTTTAGCTTGTGACGCAAGAATATAAGGTTTATTAGTACGAATCTGGCGGTTCATATCAATCACTCTAAATCCACAGCTATCAATATCCATTCCTTGTTGTGTCATTGAATCGAACCACTTGTATTTTATCATTGCGACACAACCATGTGCGTAGTAATATAATAAAATGATTCTTTCAACAACACCGTAATATGATATATTTTCTGATCGAGGCTGCCTGTCTAATGCACTCGCTTAACAATATATCGTGGCGCTTATCGTGACATCGTCATGCTGTGTTGCCATTTTTTTTTGCACAACTATTTATAACTAATTTAAATCCATTGACAACCATTGACTTACAATCGTGTACCACATCGTTTAGACCAAAGGACAATGATTTTATTTCATATGATACTTCAATAATTGGTAGAGTTAAAACCCAAAAGATACCAACATAGAATATTAAACAGAGACATGCGATTATGTTATGAGAAGAATAAAAAGAAGTCTATTACCTTTGACTTTAACCAGGCAGCAAATTCTTTGTTGTGCAATAGTTCCTTCCTCTTAAAATATAGAGAGTGATGTCTCTTTTTTATAATTTCTAAATGGTCTCTATAGATATGAAAGCATTAAAATGTCAGAAGATATAAAGAAATCACACAATGAAAAAAATATATTTATTAGTTTACTTAATTTGATATAATCATCAAGCACACCACAGTTGAATAATACTGTGCGATGTGCCATTTCCCACTCTTCCCTGCTTAAAGTACACAATGAGTACGATCCATATATCCCCCCTGTTTGGGCCAGTGAAATAAATTCAGGCTCAATAGGATAATATTGCTCATCTTCAGTTATCATTAGTCGATTAGACATCGTAGTGACGTTGGCCAAGTACGATGAACAGAAATCCATGCATTCTTGTGCTAAATAGCATTTCACAATAGAGCCTTCAGGATGATATTTATTTCTCACATAAGATTTCAATGTAAACATCATTCTTTCGGTAGGATACATCCACCGACTCGAAACATGACCAACAAAGAGAACTTATGTGGGAAGATGCCCAGTCAAATGTAACATACATGTGAAAAAAGATGGTGGGAAAATTTTCTCCAAGTCGCAAAGAATAATCAGTGCATCTCTCTGCAATTTATGAACAACACTTCTGCTCAATATTTTGGCACAAAGATCTTGATAAAATTGACATAACTTAATCACCACAACTCTAACATTTTGTGAATGTAAATGGCGAATGGGAATGGGAATCAACACAAGTAACAAAACATGGTAATCAGGGGTTTTAAGAGATTTGAGTTTCACATCTTGTGTATTCACACTTTTTGAAATATTACTTGAATAACCATCTAGAACCTTCAAACTTTCCAAGACCTGAAGAAATTGTTTTTTTCTCCACATTTGTCATCGAATAATAGGAAACATGGACTTTCCACTTATTTTGACCAATTAACTCAGGATGAAGTCTTTATCTTATACCCCAATCCATCAAATCACGACGACACCGCAAATCGTCTTTTGTTTTGCCTTTGACATTTACAATAGTAGCAAGTAACATCTCACAAATGTTTTTCTCGATATGAATTACATACAAACAATGAAGTAATAAATTCGATGACCAATACGGCAACTAAAATAATATGATTTTCTTTCTCTAATTGCAATTGGAATTCGAATTAACATGCTTTCGCTTTCTGATATTTGATTAAATTTTTCTAAGAACATAATTCAAATCATCAAGTTCTTTAACAATAGCAGTCCCTGACATTCATTGAGGTGTCTCATCTGTCTCGATGGAATTATCGAACTGTCTCCAATTTTTCCTATATGGATGATTCATTGGTAGAAAACGTCGATGCCCTATGAAGCTGAAAGATCACCGAAACGTTAATCTTCAGAAATGTGTATTTTTCATACAAATAAGACAGGATAATTTACCTTTAGTACTCCAACCAGACATCATTTCATAGGTAGGGAAATCATTTATTGTCCATAATAAAGCTTCACGAAACATAAAGTAATCCTTTCTAAATGCATCATATGCTTGTGCACCAACAATAAAAAGCTCATTTAACTCCTCTATTAATGGCTGCAAGTATATATCAATATCATTTCCAGGATCACCAGGTCCAGATATCAATATACTCAGGATAGTGAATGGCTTCTTCATACAAATCCATGAAGGAAACTTATAAATGTGAATGAAAACAGGCCAAGTACTGTGTGCTGTATACATTTGGTGAAATGGGTTGAAACCATCACAGGATAATCTCAATCTAACATTTCGTGGGTCGGCTGCAAAATCTGGATGTAACCTATCAAATTTCTTCCAAGCCAACCCATCTGCAGGATGCACTATTTCATCGTTATCCTTATTTCTTTCATCTACATGCCATCTTATATTCTTTGCCATTTGTTCTGACATAAATTTTTTTTGAAGCCTGGGAATTAAAGGGAAGTGCCACATCACTTTCTGTGGTATGTAAGATTGAGATCCGTCTTTATTAGTCTTCCACCTTGATGTGCCACATTTTTTTCACTAACTCAAGTCTACATTCTCCTTCCAGAACAAACAACAGTCTTTGAGACAATAATGATTCTTACTAGATGAAAATCCAAATTTTTCAACCAACTTTGGTGCCATGTAATCATTTTCTGGAATACATGCATCATCAGGCAGTAAATCCTTAATAAATGTAAGGAGATAGTCGACCACAATATTACTAAATCCATACATTGTTTTCCCATGATATAATCACATTAAAAACTCAAGTTTGCTCATTTTTTCACATGCTTGATATACTGAGGTATTTGCATCTTCCATCAGCTTTCTACCACTCTCAATGTCATCATCCTGATTAATAGATGAGAAATGTGTTCCAGTATTCATTTCCTCTTGCACTGGTCTACATGTGGAACTAGCTTCAGAAACAAAAGGAAACCGATCAGAAATCATATTTTTAATACCAATTTTTTCCGCTGAATTGATGTCATTTAACAGTTGAGCTTTTTCTCCATTGTGATACCACACATGATAATTTTTTTGGAAACCACTTTTAGTGATATGGTAACTCACTTCCTCACGAGATAACCAAGGTCTTACAACACAATCAAAACACGGGCATCGAATCAATCTGCCATCTGAATCATTAGTGAATGAAAAGTCTAAAAAATATTGTAACTCCTCCTAAAATTCATCAGTGATCCGATCAATGTTGTACATCCAATATCTATCCATTCTGAAACAGATAAACATACATTAAATAAATAATCTCGAAAACGACTTAACATTATATGTATTGTTTCATAATATATTAAGTAATCATAAATAATAAGTTAATAAAGAAATCATAACAAATATATTAAAATTATGGTTTAGGGAATTCATAAATGTTTTAAATTATAAAAATTCATGAATATTCATACATAAGTTCCAAGAATGAGGATTGATTATAGTAAAAAGAGTTTATATGAAATCTAAGAGATAATAATAATCAATTCCCAAAAGTGTTTGGGTTAATTCATAACGAGTTGTGATGTTTTGTATTAAATCTACAAAGATTTATTGAAATTTAAAGGCATTTTGAAAATATAAATTGTATCATATAACAAGCATTAATATTAAATAATTGGCTGAAAATTACAATGTTAAGAAGATTAGAATAATAACTAATGTCTGAATCTATACTTTAATGATGGTGGTCACCTTAGAAAAGGGATATCCCATTAACTTGATTGTTCCCACCCTTGCTTGTATCTATGAACTGTTGGGTCAAATACAGGAATGAAGATCCCCACATCACCTCAGTGGTCCATATCAATTATTGAATGGATTGGTGGTGAAGTGCTATCAATGTTATGAGTACCGGTATACCGCAATAGTCCCCCACTCTAACTTTCATCCTACCATACTCTACATTGTTGTCATTCTACTAAAATCCTTGGGAATTTCTAGTGTGGTTGAGTTGTTTAGTGATTTTTCTAAGTTTTATTTTATGCCTTCCCCCTGCACCCCCATGGTTGGATTCTCATTATTTAATCACACCCATATTTGTACAAAATTTGTTTTTAAACAATGGGTAATAGATAAATATGCATTAGTAACAACGGATTTAAGATCACTATTATATTTTAATTGAGTGTGGTAACTAGAATGGAGCATGCTCATCTAAGAATGTGTTAAAAATAAATGGATAATAAAGACCACCGATGATGCAAAATGGAAGAAAACATCCTTTGAAAAATTAAAAAAAATTAAGTTGGAAACACTATTACCAAGAAGTTTTTAAAGAAGGAAGATCATACATCTTTGGGTAATAAACCTAAGAAGTCTAAGCCAAGTGCTAAATATAAAAGGATCAGTTCTTCTATCATGGAACAAGGAGAAAAGGTAATATTCATGCCAAGAAGCATTTCTTGTATGTGAAAATATAGGAAAGAAATAGCATAATGGAAGATTTGTCTAAGGGGAATAAAAATGTAGGTGGAAGGGGGACAGTGTGGGTTGGATGTGGCTGGAGCAAGGCCAAATCATGGCATTACCACGACGTGACCGCGGAGTGACCACGACATGACCGCGGCGTGACCGCGGCAGGACCGCGGCATGACCGTGACGTGACCACAGCGTGATCGCGGCGTGACAGCGGCGTGATCGCGGCGTGACCGCGGCCTGACCGCGGCGTGACCGCGAAGTGTTGGCCCAATCCAACGACATATGCGAGGCAGCATCTTTCGGCCAGGAGCAAAGGGAGCGGGAGGAGGCTGGAATGCTGGTGGAAGGGGGCTGGTTCCAAGTGTTGGGGGATGGTGCGGGCTGATTTGAAGGTGGCATGGGATCTATTATGGGCTGTAATGTTGGTGGTAGTGGGATGAAATGAAGTGGAAGGGGGCTGGTGTGGGCTGGATGTGGCTGGAGCCGGGCGAAATCACGGCATTACCAAGGCGTGACAGCGGTGTGACCGTGACCCGACCGCGGCGTGACCGCAGCGTGACCGCAGCGTGACCGCGGCGTGACCGCAGCGTGACCGCAGCATGACCGCGGCGTGTTGGAGTTTTACCAATGGGGGGACGGTCATGATAAGTTGATATAAAAAGATTAGATAGAGTGAATATATAGAGATTAAAGGTAGGCGCTGTTGAGGACAATAAGTTATGGGAATATTGTTAGATGAGCCATGTACCAAACGTAACTAAGGTATTTCAGCTTTAACACATGTATTTAGGGGCCCCAATGATCCAATGAAAACACATTCATGTATAATTGTACAACTAAGTGAAGTGATACTAGTTTCAGAGTATAAATATGAGTGAGGATACATAATCATTATTCAATTTATATGCGTTTTAAAATGGGTAGGCCATGAGATTGGGTGTAACTGTAATATTATAATAATAATAATAATAAACCATGAATATTCGAAATTATAGGTTTATGAGTCTATATTCCTTTAATATTTTTTAGTTATATACCCAGTATGATATCAAAATTAGCATCATGGTGTAGATGATATGTTTTTTGAGTCATAATACTAGCATAGAGTTGATTCAAATGATGGTTAGAATTAGAAGACGATGTTAAACAAAATAACACCATAGTACCAATGTATGGGTGCTTGATTTTAAATGCATGGAAAATGAATTTTCATAGGAGGTTAACATATCATTCAGTTTCACTTCTGATAAAAAGGGGAACTAGGATTCATTTGTGGTGAAAACTTTGTTTGGAAAAGATTGGCAATGGTTGTTCTTGTTCTTTAGATATTGTGCGGATTGGATTGTTTCATTGTATAAATATTGGGATAGTTTAGTGAAAATTTTATTTCTTTAACCGTTATGTCATATAGTTTCTAAAAGTCTATTACCCTTCAATTGTTAAGCATTAGTAAGTGAGAGTTTTAGATATATTTCATGACCCAACATCAAAATTACTCAAATCTATATTCTTGACGAGGAGGCTCTGGAGGGTAATTTATATGGTGTATTTTTTTTTTCAGATCGAGGAACATGTCACACTATTTATGTTTCTACTATATATCGATCAGATAGAAACAACATAGGTCATGGGAGGTCATAATCTATGACCATATTATCATGAGTTTGTACTCATCTTGATTTTCTACATTAAAGATCTACTATCATTAGTTCCCAGCTATTTGGAAAAAATTGTAGTCAATCATTCTTGAGTATGTCTCATCCATTGCTATCTATTTAATCTAGAGGGGTTTTCCCATTGGATCTTACTTAATAAATTTTTATCTTTTCTTGTATAGTATATATTCATCAATAGTTAACATTTACAAATATTTTTTATTATAGAGTTTGTGGTCAGTTTTATTCTCTAGGATCCACTATTTTAGATGATTCAGTTGATGTAGTAGAATCATGATGTCTTTCTATTATATTTTTTGTGTCATCTACTTAATGTGACATTTTTTATAAAGATACTACTAGTTGAATTAATGAACTTTATGACTTCATATTAGGTGATTCGTTTTAATTTTATGTAAATTCATATATAAATTGATGGTCTATTGAAGTGTGGTTTTGTTCTTCCAAGTGTCTCCCCTTGGAAAGCATCAGTTCAATTTATAATATAGTGTAAATGATGTATGTGTTTGTCACCTGAATCATTGGTTTCTAAATAATCACTTCTCTTTATTATAGATTGATGAATTATTTAATTAACATGTCCATAGCAGCACCCCTCCACCCTCCCCCTGCCCCCTGCCACCTGCCCCCCTCCAACCTGCCCCCGTGCCCCACTGCACCCCTCCACCCTGCACCCTGCCAACTGCCCCCTGCCCCCCTCCACCCTCCCCCTCCCCCCCTCCCTGCCCCCCTACCCCCACCCTGCCAACCTGCACCCCTCCACCCTTGAATGTATTATTATGTCAAAGGACCCTTGGTATCCAGTGACACACTAGCTAGAGAAGAATAAAACACATGTTCCCCATCAAGATGAGTGCTATATTAATCCTTGAATATACCTTTGGACCGAGACTCTTGCAGTTCACTATGGAATTGCCTCTGTTTCCTAGACAATGTGTTGTTTAACTTTGAACTGTTTTTCAGCAGAGAACCAAATAAAGTCTAATGACACTATGGAATTGCCTTTGTTTCCTAGAAAATGTGTTGTTTAAATATCACATCCCATGTGCCATATTCACAAAACATGGGACCCATCTTAAAAGTCTAATGTCACTTAAAGAGTGTCTTGGTTCAAACAACCGTTTTAATAAAAAGAGGGAAACCCCCTACAGGGGGATATAAAAAGGGTCAAGTATGATGTGTCACTCAAACTTCATAAAGTTCTCCTCTATTTTCAAAACACCTCATGAATTTCATCATAATACCAAAAAATTTCCTAAAATCCAATTTCATTTTAAAGCATTTCCCAAATTATATAATTCAGCCCCCTTCCCCCCTGCACAGAACCCCAAAAAGCCCCCCGTTCACCCCCGGACAGCCCCCATGTGCACCCCCGGGCAGACCCCATTGTATGAAACTTCATAGTGGTATCTATCGATTCCCTAATTATTCATTTGTTCAATTTCTATTTCATTTTTATGAGATTTATTTTCCCAAAGAACTCCCCATCACCCCCTTCACACCCCTTATACTCTTTGAATCTCTGTCAAATTATGGCCAATGAGTGGGATCAGAAAGGCTAAGTGAAATTGAACTAAACATGTAAATACAAAAGGCATGGGTGGTGCAATGGTAATATTTTAGAATGACTCATACATACATCGGATGTCCACTCTGAAGGAAAAGAAAACAAAAACAAAAACAAAAACAACATAGTATAAAGACAAAAAAAATGAAACACACAAATTAATCTCTTCACTACCCCGATCTCCCTCTCCTGTAAAGAAAACTGCGTAGCCGCCTCCAGTGCCCTTCTGGACCCCTTTGCATAATATAACTACCCTCCATCCATAGAAAACAGTAATAGCCTAAGTGGCCAATGCGATAAAGAAAATAAAATAAAAATTAACAACAGCATACCTGTTTCCAGTGAATAATTATATCTATAGTTTATTGTATTTTGCTAAATAAACTTAATGCTCTTGTGGTAACCCACTTTGATTGCTGCAAGTCAGGATAAAGATTGACAACATTTAATACCTTTCAAAGTAAAACCACATGTAATTGGCCAGGGACTGATGATTATCACTGAGTAGGAATATTAAATATATGGTAGAACTTAAACTAATGAACCAATATATTTGCACACATATTTCCAAGAACAGTAGAGTAATTTGGAAGAGTAAAAAACTGAAAATTTTAATTGCATGAAAACCTATAACATCCCACAACAAAGTATAAAGAACTTAATAAATGTAAAGAGGAAAAAATATAGGCCCAATACCTAGTAGGTAGGTCTAATCTAACCAAAATAGATAATACAGTCTAATCATGAGGCCTCCATTCTAAAAACAGTCTAAACACCCCATCCACCAAGCACCGATACACACAATCTACACTATGTCTACCTAAATCTCCATAAAAAACAACCATTTTCATAATACATTGTATGTTCAAGATGAACCCACGTAAGGGTGAGTATAAATATAACTAGTAGCACACCCCAAAATCAAGAATTAAAGCACCAATAAGTAGTTATATTGAAACAAAATAATAGAGGGTAAAGAATGGTGGATGGGGATGAAGACATGGGATTACCACTTGTTTTGGGGGATAACCTTTAGGAATGGAGGAGGAGGGGAGGCAGCTCAGATCAGCTTTGCTGAAGGAGGGTCGGGGTGAGGAAGGTCGCGGCGAGGAGGGGTCAAGGGTTTTCAGGGATGCTGGGGGTGTCGACCTCCGTGTCAAAAGAGAGGAATCGAGGAGGAGGCGTTTGGGAGTAGGGTCGTAGTGAGGAGGAGGGTCGCGGCATGGAGGCTTCAGGGAGGAGGGTCGCGACGAGGAGGTGTCAGAAGAGAGGCGTCGACGAGGAGGGTCACGGTGAGGAGGCGTCAGGGAGGAGGGTCGCGTCGATGAGGAGGGCGCAACGAGGAGGGTTGCGGCGAGGAGGAGGGCGCAGTGAGGAGGCGTTGGGGAGGAGGGTCGCGGCGAGGAGGAGGGTCCGGTGAGGAGGAGACCGCGGGGGAGAGAAATGGCGAGGGTAGGAGGGTCGAGGAGGAGCCCGACAGATTTTGGGGGAAAAAGGGAACGACTTATTTTAGGCATGGTTTCTTCATTAAACCGTGGCTATAAATTGGCTATAGCCATAGACCAATATAACCGTGGCTATAGGTCTGTGGCTATAGCCTTATTTTGTAGTAGTGTGACCATTAGAAGCCTAGAAAAATAGACTAGTTAGCTAGAAAATCAACTATTTGTGAGGAAAATCAACACATAGAGGTAATGTGAAAAATTATCCTCAAGAAGAAGCTAAATCAGTGACTCTGATGAGTGGTAAAAGCTCCCTCAACCAGTTCCAACAAAGATGAATGTGGATGAAGTTAAGAAATATGACACACTACCCCAATCAGTGGAAAAATAAGATGAAGTGGGTATTTATCCATCACAAAAGGACTCATCTAAAGGGAAATAAATTATAAATGATAGGGAAAAGGAGGTGATTAAACCCTATATACCAACCTTTTCCTTACCAAAGAAAATGAAGAAAATGAAGTTTAATCAACATTTTGGGAAATTCAAGGAGGTTTTTTGAAAACTCCATATCAACATCCCCTTTAATAAGGCATTAACACAAATTACCACTTACATAAACTTCATGAAATAAATTATCTCAAAAAATAAATATGGTGGATTTGGGCACAATTCCTATTAATAAGGAATATTCCTCAGTGGTTTAGCAATCAATCCCCTCTAATATTCAAGATCTTGGAAATTTTTTAATCCCATGCACAATCAGCTCTTGTGAGTTTGGTAATTCAATTTGTGAATTGGGAGATAGTGTCAATTTGATACCCTTTGGGGAATTCAACAAGATGGGGATTAATTAATAAAATCTCACCCATGTGGAACTAAAAATAGCAGAATGTTTCATCAAATATCCCAAGGTGATATTAGAAGATGTGAAGGTGAAAGTTTGAAAGTTAATTATTTCAGATGAATTTATTATCCTTGACATGGAAGAGTATGATAAAGTACCAATGATTTTAGGAAAACCCTTCTTATACACCATAAAGGTTCTGAATAATGTTCATAAAGAGGAATTGATCTTTTGAGTAATGGGTGAGAAGGTATCTTAAAAATCCCTCAATGTCTCCAACCAAGCATCACTTTTAGAGCATGAGGACTGATACACTTTATCCACATTATAGAATTATATAGACTACATAGAACATAACATGGATTATTCTCTATTGATAAATAAGTGCATAACTCTAGCCTGGATATGAACATAAAGAGATGTCATATGTTACTGGTCAGGGAAATCAATATTGAAAGTGATATATTGTTCTAGCTATTTTGGATTGAGATAATATAGACCCCTTGGTTCCCCCAGTCCTAAAAGAATCGAAACTAAAACTGAATCCTCTCACATCATCTCAAAAAACTAGATATTTGGGTGATAAATACACACTAACTATCATTATTAAGTCATCCATAACTGAAGATCAAGAGTTGTAACTTTTAAAAGTTCTCAAAATAAGGAAGAAGGTTATTGGTTGGGCAGTTTTAGGCCATAAAGGAATCAGTCTGACAATTTTTACCCACAAGGTACTTCTAAAAGAAAGGGAAAAACATCCAGACTGCCGTATGGAAGGCTCAACCCTCCAATGAAGGATGTCGTGAAAAATGAGGTGATAAAATTACTAGATGCTGGAATCATCTAATCTATTTTAGATAGTCCATGGGTCAGCCCCTAGTAAGTGGTTTCCAAAAAGGGTGGTATCACTATGATTTCCAATGAGAAGAATTAGCTTATTCTAACTCAAACAGTTATGAGATGGAGAATGTCTATTGGTTATCAAAAGTTAAATGATTCCATATGAAAAGACCACTTTCCATTCCCTTTTATGGATCAAATGTTGGAAAATCTAGCATGGCATGAGTTCAATTTCCATCTAGATAGTTATTCTAGATATAACTATATTTCAATAGCCCTCATATATTATAATAAAATCACTTTCACATTCCCATATGGAACATTATCTTATCATCACATGTATTTCAGAATGTGTAACACTCCTTCCAATTTCCAACGATATATGTTGGATATTTTCCATGACATAGTGGAACATATTATGGAAGTTTTCATGGATTATTTTTCAGTCTATATTAAATCTTTTGATATATGTTAGAAGAATATGGAACTCATCTAGGAGAGGTTTAAGCTAACCAACCAAGTTTTAAACTAGGAAAATGTCACTTCATTGTTCAACATAGAATTGTTTTGGGATACAAAATTTATGAAAAAGGGATAAAGGTTGGACCTAAAAAAATTTATGTCATAACCAACCTTATAATACCAACATCAGTCTAGGAAATCTAGATATTTCTGATACATATGAGGTTTTACCACTGGTTCATCAGAGATTTTTCAAAAATTACTCATTCACTAACCAATATTTTGAAAAAGGATTACGTTTTTGAGTTTGGTGGACAATGATTACAGGCATTTCATGTTCTAAAATAAATATAGCGGAGGGTCTTATCATGATCTCTCTAGACTATAAAGAACCATTTGATCTAATGTGTGATGTGAGTGATTATGTAGTGGGTGATGTTTTGGGATAATGTGTTGATCCTATTTTTCATATCATTTATTATGTTATCCATGCATTGAATGATGATCAACTTAATTATACCACAATTAAAAAAACATATTTTGGAAGTGTTTTTTTATTTGATAGATTTCAGTCATATTTGGTGAGATCGATTGTTATTGTATAAACTGATCACTCAACACTCATGTACCTATTGAACAAGAAAGATAATAATCCTTTTTTGATTTACTAGGTACTTCTACTCCATAAATTTGATATGGAGATTCATGAAAAGAATGGGATAGATAATTTTATTGTTGATTGTCTCTCAAACTTGTATTTACCTCACCTTGAAGAAGAAAAAGAAGATAAAGAGATCAAGGAATACTTCCCAGATGAACAAATTTCTTTACTAATGGTTTCACCTTGGTCGTGGTTTGGGGATATTTCTAATTACTTGGACACAAGAGTGATCCATCCTAATCTATATTTATAGAAGAATAATAAATTTTAATCACAAGTGAATAAATATTTCTGAGAGGATATGTTTTTGTTTCAATCATTAAGAGATGGTATAATCCTTTTTTGCATACCTAAAATTAAATCAAATGAAATTTTAGAGTTTTGAAACTCTTCCCCCACTGGAAGAGATCATGGCCAAGACAACACAATTACAAAAATCCTGCAATATATATTTTTTATCCAACAATACATAAGGATGTATAGAACTTTGTGAAATGGTGTGAAAAATGCCAATTAATGGGTAATATTGGGAACATAACTGATGTTTTACATCACCTCATGCTTAAGTGGAAGTCTTCAATGTGTGTTTCATTAGTTTCAATAGACCATTTTCACCATTGTATGGTAACAAATACATTCTGGTATGTGTATATTATGTTTCTAAATGGGTGGAATCCACTTACAAAGCTCAAAATCTATAAAGGTATTCATCAATATCCTTAAAAAGAACATGTTCAGAAAGTTCAGTGTACCATAAGTCCTCATTAGTGATAGGGGCACACACATTGATAACACAATGACGAGGAATGTTCTAATGGAATATGGGGTGAAATATAATATGGGGACACTATACCTTCCCCAATATAGTGGATAAGTGGATGTATCTAACCATGAGATCAAACAAATTCAGGAGAAAATAGTGGGAATCATCCAAAAAATATTGGTTGAAAAAGACTGATGATTCTTTATGGTCTTATTGGACAACATTAAAAACTTATTTGGTCATTTCCCCATTTAGGTTGGTCTATGGAAGCCATGTCACTTACCCATATAGCTTGAACACAAGGCATATTGGTATATCAAGGTGCTGAACTGCGATATGAAATATGTTAGGGGTAAGTGAAAACTCTAATTACCAGAGCTCGATGAGATCTGGTGGGAGGCGTATAAAAACACTAAGCTCTATAAGGATAGGACACAGGAATTTTATGACCACCTAATTTCTCAAAAACACTTTCATCCCGAGAATCAGGTACTGCTATTCAACTCTCAGTTTTAATTATTCCCATGTAAATTGAAGTCTCAACGGTCAGGGCTGTTCAAAGTGTTCAAAGTAGTCTACCATGGTGTGGTTTAAGTTACTTGAGAAGATATAAAGACATTCAACTTCAACAGAAAATTTCTTAAACCTTATTTTCAATTGGAAGACATGGTGGGAATGGTCTCCACCATGCAATTTGGTTGAGAAAGAGTCCTAGGTATGTCAAGATCAAGACATTAAACATATCACTGACCAATAGGTAACCCATCATTTAAAAAATTTATCAAAATAGTTGTTAGTTTTTTTGTTTCTTAGGGGAATATACTTAGTGTGTTTTTTATTTTATGTTATTTAGTTACAGGATCAATAAAAAATGATATATATATGATTCAATCTCTATTATTCAAAATTTATATGTCTTATAGAAACCTCAAATAACCTTTAAAAATATTTGGGGAACATATTTTTTAATTTTAGGGGCGCATTTCATTTCAAAAGGGGGAAAGATCGTAATTTTTCAATTATTATCCCACACGCATGGTTTTTTCATGGTTAAACAAACTGTGTGCGTTAATTATTCATAGTTAGGACCTCATTATAGAGGCAGGCTCATGGGCCTCACACAGCTAACCAGATGTGTAATTCAACAGTGTTTTAGGGGCTCCCATTCTAGTAGTTGTAGCATGGTTACCATACAGTTAAACAAACCGAGCATAGTAACCACACAGATTTTAAAGAATCCGAAAATTTCCAAAACTAAAAAAAATAAAAACCCCCATTTTAAAACCCCAAACCATGAATTATTGTAACACCCCAAGATTTTTTGAAATGGTTTTTTTTAATTAATTTATCTTTTTGATATTTTTTATTTCATGCAACACTAAAAATAGTTTATTTTATATCAAAGCACTATGTTTGGATTACGTCATATGAAACACCAATTTAATCCTTCAATACATGAAAAATAAATTTTATCTTTTTTTACACGAAACACCATGTTTATCTTTAGTTACATTCAATAAATACTTTCCTCTATGGCTTGCATAATACGCATAAACGATTTTTACCGAACAAAAGTATATCATTCAAATGTTATTATTTAAAATAATAATATATAACATAGACCATAAATTAGTGGTTATGAATAGTATTAACTAATTTATGAAAATATATGGTTTACATAAATATAAGATTAATTCATAGGTTACCAATTCATTATAAATTAATATGAAAATCGATTGAATATAAAAATAAATATTATTATTTTTATGGCCACAAAGTTGTTTTACCATAATAAATTAAATTAAATAAATTTAGCGAGTGGTATTAATTTAATATATATTTTATATATTCAATCAAATATTTTTTCTATCCATTCAATAGATTTGATATACATAAGATAAGAACAAACATAATTCTGTACTTAAAACCCTATATTTTTTACAACCTTTCAATGGAAAGACCATTTTAAATCCAATTTTTGGAACTTTTATAGATTTAATACGTCAAAATAAACCTTATATTTTTAATAAAAATAAAAAAATTAGGTTATCATAATATTTTTTTATATTTTCTATACTATTTCATTTTTAATGAATAATTAAAAATACAGTATTTTAATTCAAAACTGCTTTTTCATCTAATTTATTTATAAGATAAAATTATATTTTAAATTGTTTTAAAAGTTTAATTACATAATATTTTTATCAATTTATCCAATTTAGGTCATTGTAACTAATTTCACAATGAAATTGGATAAAAAAACTTAGAAAACTTTTGTTCATTTTTACTTTAAAAACTTGCAGTGTCGTACCGTCAGCAGGATTAATTTAGAATTAATTACCATCACTTACTTGATTTGAATTTTTAAAAACTGATTCCATATTTAGAATAATTAATATTTATATTGTATTATAAGGTCAACTACCAAAAATATTATTGAATGTTATTAAAATTAATTACATCGATGAAGGTAAAATTAAGCTTAACTAAGGACTAAACCATAAATTTAAGACTCAAAAGACCTACAAACTTGTCGAAGAGGAATTTTCTAGACATATTTAGACCCTATAATTCCCTTTATATACTTTTTTATATTATTGGATCCACTTCAAATTAAAAAATGTTGGTGGAATTCCATCTTTAAATATTTACAACTGTGTCACTCTTCCTCCACTATTAAAATGTCTCCTATCCTCCCACTTCCTCACACCTCTAAAGCCCCTTGAATCACAAAAAATATAATAAAATAATATAACAACTTCTATACCTTCTTCTTATAATCCTCCCCTTGGGTAGAAATAAATCCAAGTAATCCTTTTAGCATAAATCAAAAGGTGTTACCCAATTAAGAGGTAACCTCTTCACTCAAACTCCTTTCTTTTAATTTACTTATCCACCCAATTCACCCTATTTATTCCATAGTTGTATAATAAATCCATTATATTCAATATACTAGGTTTTTTTATGCTAAGGTTTTGACCTAAACTTACACATGCATCCATCTAATGGGTAACAAACATAATCTATATGTGTACGGAAAACTACTGCATCACTAAATGATGATTGTTCATTTTTCATTTACCACCTATCATTGTGGAAATTATGATGGAAACTATATTTATATATGTTATATATTATATTTATTATGTATTTAATCTTATTAATTCCTTTTAAAACACATATCATTTTACTTTATATTTAGTGTAAATAATATAATTTCATTTGAGGAAGTGTGGACTACTGCCCCCTCAAAGCGATGTGATTCATTCACACACTACATAAAATGTATTAACGATTATTTTAGTGATATTATATGATATATATGATATAATAATGCTACTTAAATAATTATATATATACATACATGTCATGTACATTTTTTCTTTCAATGCGACAATAAAAAAATAACGTTCATGAGCACGTATGACTTATCGTCTCCATGAACGATGTATTCCATTTCACACTTACATATTATATAGATTATTATAATAAAAATATAATGAATATAAATTATATTTATATCATGGTTTTAATTCTATAAATAATGATATAAACATAAGGTCCATGGATATAACAAATTAAGACACAAGAAAAAAACAAGGCACATATTACCCAAAGCATAACCTTAACTTGAAATTGCTAACAATAAGGTAATATAAAGTCATAATAAATAAATATATGGTATTATATATAAAAATATGGTTATTTAAAATATTTATAATAAATTTATATTTATTATAAAGGATTCTTGAACAAGTACGATGATAGTAAATACACAAGGTAATAGAATTTCATCTCACTTTTTATATTCGTGAGATACATGCTTTATTCACCACTCATTAATTTTGTGTGGTGTGTATACTTCCCATGAATTTATTATATTATCATTATACTTAAATTTATGGGTATTTAAATATCCATTATATGGTCTTTATTTCATGAGTTTAATGTTTCAAAAGTTACCAAATCGGTAAAGAAGTTTTGTCTCAAACTGCTTCTTTGAGACACATGTTTTTTTATGCACCTATGTTCTTTAATGAGGTGTATATGATTCCAATTGACATGTTATATAATTAGTATAATTATTTTAATAATATTTTATTCTTCATGTAATTTCATTTTCTTACATTAAGAGTATGATCCCATGTAACCAAGTGGTAAGAGTTTATTGAAACAATCTCATCACTTTTCAAGATTGTTAATGATTATGCTTATTTTGATGAAATATTATGATAAATATTTCCAGAAAAATCATGATATTACTTATACACATTTTATTCAAGATATATCCATGTATTATTACCATTTTTACACTCTTTGGTACTTAAGATAATTAAGAAAATGGTTTCTTACGAATTTTTTTTTCGTATCTCTCTCTTCGGTTGGAAATATGTTTTATTTCAAAACCATGTTTTCAAAAATGTTTTAAAATTATATTTGAAGATAATTTTTAATGAAAAATTATTTTAAAATGTTTTATGGTTTTAAAATATTTCATTACATGTTTTCAAAGTTATTCTTAATGAAATTGTTTTCAAACAAATTTCAAGATATCTTTATATGTTTTCAATGTATTTTAAAAGAAATGATTTTCAAATCATTTTCAAGATTCATTCATGTATTTTCAAGTAAAACGTTTTTCAAAAAAATTGAATATTTATTTATATGTTTTCAAATTATTTTCAAATAAATGGTTTTCAAAACAATTTCAAGCTTCTTTCATATGTCTTAAACTAAAAATGTTTTCAAAGAATTTTCAAGATTTCTTTATAAGTTTTAAAGTGTTTAAAAATAAAAAGTTTTTAAACTTTTTCTGAATATTATTTTATAATTTTTCAAATAAAAATTTTTTATAATGTTTTTAAGATTATTTTATAATTTTTTGTAGAAAAGTTTTTCAAATTTATTTCAAGTATTATTTATAAGTTTTCATGTCATTTTCTATGAAAATTATTTTCAATGGGTTTTATGCATTAAAAATAAACTTTCAAAGAATAAATGATATTTTAACCAATAAAATTTTATGAAAGATATTTCATAAAAACTCCATCTAAGATTACATCCATTTATGTTGCTCCTTACTTTCTAGGAAATGATCTAAAGTTTCCATTCATATTATTTATTGAATGGTTTATGTTTTGATGGAATGATTCTTATAAAACCTATTTCTCTTCCATGTGTTATATGATTTTGAATCCTACAACTTTTCACCAGTTATTCTATTTATGAAATGATTATGAAACTTGTATTTTTTCATTGGTGAATATTTAATTACATGTTTATGACACCCATTTCATTTTAGGTTTTATGATATAATTGTTTATGATTTTTTGGCACATTCATACATGTTTTCATTATGATATGGGTGGTACCTATATATCCCTCAAATGAATTAGGTAATGACAAATGTTTTATGAGATCAAAGGGTATAAAGGAGGGAATCCCAATCCCAAAAAAAGAGGGTATATAAGAGGACATACCAAGCCCGAAATAAGAGGGTATATGGGAGGAAATCCCAATCCCGAAACAAGAGAGTATATGGGAGGACATCCCAAGACGGAAACAAGAGGGTATACAAAAGGACATCCCAATCCCAAAATAATAGGGTATTTGATAGGACATCCCAAGCCCGAAATAACATGGTAAATAGGAGGACATCCCAATCCCAAAACAATAGGGTATATGAGAGGACATCCCAATCCTGAAACAAGTGGGTACAGAGGAGAGAATCCCAAGACCAAAGAAGGTACATGGGTGATTAACCCAATCCTAACATGTTATAAAGGCCTTGGTATCCTACCTTGACATAGGGTTTTTATATTATAATGTATTTTCCAAAATTCCTTGTTTTATTCCTATGTTATGCTCTCATGGATTATGTTCTTTATTTTATTATGATTTATGTCTTATGAATTTCTAAAATTTATTATAATCTATAATATGCATGGTGTGATATTTAGATATTATTCTCAAGTTACATAACCTTTTGTTCCTATTATTCTTATGCATTTCCTTTATTTACCCTTACTGAGGCTTTGAGCTCACCCCTTTATTATGTTTCCTTTCCCAAAGTTATGAAGAAAGGTTTTATGTAGATGTACTAAAGGTGGAGATATTTTTGGGATATTTTTAAGATCTTTCACTAGGATTGAAGATTTTTTTCCAAGTTTCCAATGACACTAAACAATTACGGTCATCAAGCATTCATTTTTTTGTAATGTACTAAATATTCATCTAAAATGATGTAATATCCATGTATGTTAATACTGGATCCCTATAGGTGGTATCAAAGTAAATTTTTAGTCAACCTTTAGAAACTAGGATGAGGAAACTTTAGTGAGATCCCTAGGTATATTTCTACGGATATGTATTGGGATGTCTCTAAGGATAAGTATAAGGATGAGTTAATATTTAGGAAAATGTCCTAGAATTTTGTTAAAGGATAGAGTGAGTGGTTTCCTAGAAATACATCCATATTTGTATATACAAGTGGATGTGGCTCTGACATATATGTACCTAGGGGTAACAACCCTGATAAGATATTCTGAGCCTTACTCAGGGTAATCTAGTACATGAAAACGGGTCTTGCTGCACACCTAGTTTGACACTCTCAGGGGATATGCTTTGGTAATTGAAGAACTCTTCAAAAACCATCGTGAAGGATTTAAATAGAATCTACTATTAATAACATTAGATAAACCTAAGGTGTCATTGATTAAGGAAGGTGTCATAATTTTGACATTATATAAGTAATTGTTTCCATGACTATGTGGTTTTCTGCTATGATAAGTAATTCTCACACTATGATTTTGGTTTTAGTCAATGGATAGAAATATAAGGAACATGGTTAACAATGAATGTTTCAGTTTTGGAAAGTATGGGAATTATGAAAATCTATTTCCCAAGTCTAAATCTCATAAAAAGAATCAGAAAGGTTGTATGAGTATTGTTTATACTTTTGAAGATAAAGAGACCACAATGACATGTGAAAGGTATGAGGTGTTCTTCTAGTATTTTTTATATTGATCATAAGAATCATGATTAGATTGAGTTAGATGAACCTTATGACATGATTCATATTTCATATTATAGGAAAGAGGTATTAAGGAATTAGTTGATGAATCATGAGTAATGGTTTAAGAATAAAGTTGGATTAATGAAGTATTTATGTTTTAGAATTCAAATATTATTTCATATGAATCATGAAATGTATAATTATTTTTAGTATAAGTTTTCATTAAATATTGAAAAGTTCATGTTGAATGGTGATGAAGACATAGAAAAGTAATTTCATGGAAATTTGATATTTTGATTAAGGTAAGGTAACCCAAAATTAATGCTTGAAATTGAGATAATGATATTTGAATAAAGAGGTGCTGAGTATGAATAAGTAAATTGGATGGTAAGGACTAATCTAGAAATTATTATTGAAATTTTTTTCTATGTCATCATGGATGAAGTTTACAAATTCATAGATTTAAATAATATATCATGTAATCATAGAAATAAGTAAGCATTCATGTTTTTCAAAAGTATTTATGGTATTTAAGGTTATTACCATACTTCAAGAGAATATATGATGAGGGTATTTACATGTTTGGAATGTAACAACCAAGAGATACTTTGTGATAAGGGATCAATGTTAAGATTATTTTGTGACTTCTTTATAAAGTTTGGGATTTTTATCTTTCATAAGGGTTATAGGGTTATAAATTTATGTAAATATTAAGTTAAACATTAGATGAAGTTTTTGAGAATAAAGTATTATATCACCACATGTGGATTTACACTTATTGGATAAACTGTTGTAAAAATATTGTGTTAATGATAACTGATGACAGATAGGATGTCATATCATGGATCTCATGATATGTTAGGGCTTCAGGAATGAAACTCACCTTCCATTTTGGAGAAAGAGGTGAAGTGGGTCAAGAATCAATAAAGGGTGAGGTTGTCCTAAAATTGTGAAAGTATATATTTCCATGAAAATTATTCAAATTTTTTATAATGATATAGAAATAAAATTTGTCCCAATACCTTATGTTTTTGTCAAACTAATGGCTTTTAAATCATCACAAATTTATGACTTTAAGGCCCTCAAATTTACGTTGACCATTCACTTGTTTGTGACTGATCACCTCAATCACTTATAAATATTTAAAATTTTCCTCCATGTACAATATTCACTCCCAACCTATATTATCCTATGTGGAAACCTAGTTATATGTTACTTTGGGTAACTGTTATGGTTCCAACTTTCCATTTTTAAATAAAGTCTTAGTATTTATTTTTACGTTGTGGATTTCTATAAAATAAACATTCATGTATTAAACCTCTGATAACCCATAATAATTTTTAGGGAGAAATTCATTTTAAGGGGGGTAGAATGTAACACCTTTGTATTTTGTGAAATATATTTTTTCTAATTAATTTATCTTTTTTGATATTTTTCATTTCATGCAACACTAAAATAGTTTACATTATATTAAATCGATATGTTTTGATTTTGATATATGAAACACTAAGCTAATCATACAATACACACAACATAAATTTTATCTTACTCTAAAAAAACACTGATATTATCTTACATTACACGTCATAATGAATTTCTTCGATGTCTTGTGTAACACGCATGACGGATTTTTACCGAACTATAGTATATCATTAAAATGTTATTATATAAAATAATGAGATATAACCTAGATGATAAATTAGTGGATATGAATATTATTATCTAATTTATGAAAATATATGGGTTATAAAAATATAATATGAATTCATAGGTCACCAATTAATTAGAAATTAATATGAAAACTGATTGAATATAAAAAAATATTATTATTTTTATGGTCGGAAAGTTATTTTAACCTAATAAATTAAATTAAATACATTTAGTGATTTATATTAATTTAATATATATCTTATATATTCAAGAAAATATTTTTTATATCCATTCATTATATTTTATATACATATAAGATAAGAACAAACCCAATTTTATACTTAAAACCTATATTTTTATTTTTACCAACTCTTAATGGAGAACCCATTTTAAATCCACTTTTTTGAACTTTTATAGATTTAATATGTCAAAATAAACTTTATATTGGTAATATAAGCATAAAAATTAGGTTAGGATGAATTATTTGTATTTTTCTATAAGGTTTCATTTTTTAAATGAATAGTTAAAAATACTGGACTTTAATTCAAAACTATTTTTTCCTCTAATTTATTTATAAGGATAAATTATATTTTACATTGGTTTAAAAGTTTAATTACATAATATGTTTATAAATTTATTAAATTTATGTCATTGTAATTAATTTCACATTTAAATTGGATATAAAAACTTAGCAAACTTTTGATCATTTTTAATTTAAAAACCCACAATATCATCCCATCAGCGGGATTAATTTTAAATTAATTATTTCTATTTATGTGATTATAATTTGGAAACTGTTATTACTTATTTGGAATAGAAATAATGTATAATTTAAAATAGGGTCACCTTAGTTTTTTACCAAAAATATTAGTGAAAGTAATTAAAATTAATTACATTGATTAAGGTAAAATTAAGCTTAAATAAGGACGAAACCTTAAATTTAAGACTCAAAAAAGCCTAGAAACTTTCACAATAACCATTATTTGTCTATATGTAGACCCTGTACTCCATTTTATATAATTTTTTCTATTATTAGATCCAACTTCAACATGAAAAACATGGGTGTAATTCTCTCTTCAAATATTTATAAGAGTGTCGCTCCTCTTCCACTATAAAAAGGCCTCCTCTACTCCCACTTCTCACACATATAAATCCCCTTGGCTCACAACAACTCTGGTAAAATAAGCTACCAAAATCCCTAACTTTCTCCTAGAATCATCCTATTTGAAATAAAACAATCCAAGGAATCCTTTTGGAAAAAACCAAAAGAAGTTACCTAATTAAGATGTAACCTCTTCTCTCAAGGACCTTTCTTTTATTCTTATTCTCCACCCCTCCACTCTCTTTATTCCAATATTGTATAACAACACTAGTATCTTAGATATACTAGGATTTTTTTATCCTAAGGGTTTTACCTACACTTATACACACATCCATATAATGGGTGTTTAACATATTTTTCATGTGTACAACAAATTACCGCCTCACTAAACAATGATTGTTCATTTTTCCTTTACCACCTCTCATGGTGGAAATTATGATGGAAGTGCTGTTTATATATCTAATATATTATATTTACTATATATTTAATCTTTTTTATTCATTTTACAACACATATCATTTTACTTTATATTTAGTGTAATGCGATAATTTCGTTTGAGGAATTGTGAACTACCGCCCCTCAATGCGATGTGATTCATTCACACACTACATGAAATGTATTTAGGATGGGTTATATGAAATTATATAATTTATATGATATATATGATATAATAATTATACTATAATAAATAAATAAATATATATATATATACACATATATTTCATGTACAATGTTTCTTTCAATAACGACAGTAAAAAAAGAAACACCGTTTTTGCGTACGTACAGCTTCCCATCACCATGAATGGTGTATTCCATTTCATACTTATATTTTATATATATTATTATAATAAAAATATAATTAATATAAATGATATTTATATCATTTTTTAAACTCTAGAAATCATGATATAAGTATAAGGACCAATGATATAACAAATTAAGACACAAGCGGAAAACAAGGAGAATATTACCTGAAGAGTAACCTCAACATGAAATTGCTAACAAGAAAGTAATATAAAGTAATAATAAATAAATATATGGTATTATATATAATAATATGGTTATTTAAATGATTTATAATAAATTAATATTTATTATACAAGAGGTTTTAATGAGTACGATGAGAGTAAAGACACAAGGTAAAGGAATTTCATCTCACTTTCTATTTTTGTGAGGTACATGCTTTATTCGCCACTCATTACTTATTTTTGGTGTGTATAATTCCCATAGATTTATTATATGATTATTATAATTAATGTATTTTTATTTAAATATCCATTCAATGATATTAATTTTATTGGGTTAATGTTTCAAAAGTTACCAAATCGGTAAATTAGTTTTATCTCAAACTGCCTTCTTTGAGACACATGTTTTATTATGCACCTATATTCTTTAATGAGGTGTATAAGATTACAACTGAAATGTTATATAATTAATCTCATTATTTTCATAACATTTTATGCTTCATTTAATGTCATTTTCTTACATTAAGTGTATGATCCCAAGTAACCTAGTGGTAAGAGTTTTTTGAAACAATCTCATTGCTTTTCGAGATTGTTAATGAATAATATTATTATAATGAAATATTATGATCCATATATCTAGAAAAATAATGATATTCTTTATCCTATGTTTATTAAATATATATCTATTTATTATTACAATTTTTCTACTCTTTTATACTTAAGATAATTAATAAAATGTTTTTTAATAAAAATCCGACTATATCTCTCTCTTAGGTCGGAAAACTGTTTTATTTCAAAAACAATGTCTTCAAAAAGGTTTTCAAATAATAATTGAAGATAATTTTAAAGAAAAACGACTTTAATTTTTTTTATTTCACAATCATTATTTACATGTTTTCAAATTTATTTTCAAAGAAATTGTTTTCAAAATGTTTTCAATATTTCTGTATATGTTATCCAAGTATTTCCAAAGAAATGGTTTTCAAAACATTTTCAAGATTCCTTCATTTTTGTAATTAAATATGTTTTCATAAATTTTTAAATATTTATTTATAAGTTTTAAAAGTATTTTAAAAGAAATTTTTTTCAAAACATTTTCAATATTTTTTCATATGTTTTCAATTAAAAAGTTTTTATAAAAAATTCAAGATTTCTTCATAAGTATTCAAAGTGTTTTAAAATAAAAAGGTTTTAAATTTTTTTTGAAGCATATTTTATAAGATTTCAAAGAAAATTGTTTTAAAAATATTTTGAATATTATTTTATAAGTTTTGAAGGGAAAAGGTTTTCAAAATTATTTCAAGTATTCTTTATAAGTTTTCAAGGTATTTTCTATGAGAATTATTTTCAAATGGTTTTATGTATTAAAAACCATTTTCAAAGAAGAAAAGATATTTTCCTCAAGAAATGTTTTTTAATGATATTTTAAAATTATTTTCCATATAATATGACATCCATTGATGTTTCTCTTAAATTTATAGTAAATGATATAAATGTGTTATTCATATTATTTATTGAATGCTTTATGTTTTGATGGAATGATTATTATGACACACATTTATCTTCCATGGGTCATA
Organism: Viscum album; assembly: GCA_963277665.1. Lineage (NCBI taxonomy): Eukaryota > Viridiplantae > Streptophyta > Magnoliopsida > Santalales > Viscaceae > Viscum > Viscum album. The sequence continues at coordinate 1,114,888,149 of OY728157.1, forward strand.
TGATATTGAATCCTGATTATTTTCACTAGTAATGCTTTTAATGAAATGATTATGAAACCTGTATTTTTTCATAGGTTAATATTGGATTACATTTTTATGACACCCATTTCATTTCATGGGTTATGATATAATTTTTTATGATTTTGTGGCACATGTATGAATGATTTCATTATGATATGGGAAATCCTATATCTATCTAAAATGAATTGGGAAATGATAAATGTTTTATGAGCTAAAAGGGTACCTGGTAGGTCATCCCAATCCGAAAACAAGAGGGTATACAAGAGGAAATACCAAACCCAAAAAAAGATGGTATATGGGAGGACATCCCAATCCCAAAATAAGAGGGTATATGAGAGGAAATCCCAAGCCCAAAACAAGAGGGTATATGGGAGGACATCCTAAGACAGAAATAAGAGGTTACATGGGAGGACATCTCAATCTCAAAACAAGAGGGTAAACAGGAGGCCATCACAAGCTTGAAATAATAGGGTATATGGGAGGACATCCCAAGACCGAAATAAGAGGGTACACATAAGGGCATCCCAAGCTGAAAACAAGTACATGGGTGATTAACCCAATCCTAACATGTTACAAAGGCCTTGGTAGGCTGCCTCGAAATAGGTTTTTATATTCTTATTTTTTTGACTTAATTCTATGTTTTATTCCTATGTTATGATCTCATGGCTTATGTTATTTATTTTATTATGATTTAGTCTTATGAACTTCTAATCTTTATTATGGTCTCTAATATGTAGGTTATGATCTTCAAATTTTATGCTTAAGTTTCATACCATTTTGTCCATGTTATGCTTACACATTTACTTTATTTACCATTACGGAGCATATAAGCTCACCCATTTCTTATGTTTCCTTTCATCAGGTTATGAAGAAAGGTTTTAGGTAGAGGTACTAAAGATAGATATATTTATGGGAGATTTTGAAGATATTTAACAAGGATCGAATAATTTTCTTCCATGTTTCCAAAGACACTAAACTATTATATTCCTCAAGCATGTATTTTTTTGTAATGTACTAAATATTCATCCAAAATTATGTAATATCCTTGTATGTTAATCTTGGGTCTCTATAATCACCTCTACCTGATTTGAACACCCCTCCTATCTTCTATCTTCTTCAATATCCTCCTCCCTTGCTCCCTCTTCTCCTTCCAAGTAAATATCCAAGGTATATTTCTTCTTCTTCTTCCTCACTTACACATCTTTTTCTTGTCTCTCTTCCTTTACATTTTATTTCTTCTCCTTCCATTAGGTTAAAGAATCCCTATTTTTCTCCCATCCCCTTTTCAATTTTTTTTATTTTTATTCTATGTTTCTTTCACTTTTTCAAAACCAATTTTTTAATAAACCTCACAAAACACCATTATCCCAAAACAAATTTCTCTAAAACCCCAAATTTTCTTGTCCCTTTGAAAAAATATCCAGGCTTCCATAATATATTTAATAATTTCATCATGTATATTCAATTTCATATCTATCACTTTGTAATTTGTTCCATATCTATGAATTGTTGTTATAATGCCTACAAGAACCCACCCAAACCTCTCCATGGACTCATCTAAACACACTCATACATCTGGATTGAATAACCTCTCAGGTCCTAACCTCAAATATTATACACAAGAGGAGGTTAATATATATCGATTTCTAGTCACTCTATATTTTTTCTTACACTACTGTTTTTCACCTCACCGCCTTTTGGCACTAAGAAAATCTTGATCTTGTCCTTCTCTCTGGTTAGAGTTTCTTTGTCGATGATGACTCAAGGGGGGGGGGGGGCTCTGTGAAATTGGTTCTACATCATCCTTTACCCTATATTTACTCCTTAATCCTCCCTTTTGATAACCCTCCCTCAGTGGTTCCCTCTCATTTCCCTATATGGATGAATTCTTTTTTTATTCTTTAGTTATTTGTTTAGATTTATTATGTGGTTTTGGATCTCTGTTGATGATTTCAATGGATCTTCCTGTAATCTTATTTGCTAATTAACATATTTTTTACATCATATTGGTTTGTTGTACTAGTTTCATTGGGGTGGTTTGGGTTGTGATGGTTGAGTAGTGTTGGTTTCCCAGGAGTGTGACCCCGAGTTGTCTCTTTCCTCTTTTGTTTTGTGATCCTCTATAGTGGTGATACTTGTTCCTATTAAATTTTTAGTTCAATTATTAACCACATTATCATCAAGAATGCTTCTATAGATTAATTTTCCATCTCTCTTTCTCTGGTCGATATGGTGTGGTGGTCTTATAGATGTTTTGGGATGTGTTATTCAAGCAGTGTGCCCCAGCTGTCATGACCTTCATCTATTTCATTTTGGATTTTTTGATGAAAATTTCTCCAAGATTATCACATTGTATTGAAATTTGAATTCGGAGGTGTTTCATCATCACCGATGATGGAACTCCCAGTTTCCAGGTTTGGTATTCTCTTGTAGTGGTTTTCATCCATGTTTTTCTGGTCTTGGACATTTACAGTGGATGTTGGTGGTGGTTCTGATGGACGATATTCTAATGGTCTAGTTTAACAGTGGAGATGATGTCTATTCTATTTTTCAATTTTTAATGATATAGTTTGATGGTGGTGGTTCAGTGATGGTTCGTTTGTCTTGGGGCATGGCTCGAGGCTGACGACTGTTTTCACATCCTGAGGTTCAAGTGGTGTGGTTTTGAAGCACTGTTTGGTTTGATTTTGAATATTGAATAACTATTTTATTTGGTTGAAGGTGATGTGGTGGGTGAAAACTTGTTCATGGGGTTTTTAAAATTCAAATCTGTGTTTTAAATTGGTGGGTAGTGATTTTTTTTGGTTTGGGTGGCTTTTCTAGGTTGAATTTTTATTTTAGGTTTGTCTACTGGTTTGTCTACATGGTTTTTATTTTGTTAGGGTTCACACATAACCTTTAAAATTGTCTTCAAAAAAATTAAAAATAATAGATTTGGACCACCTTAAAGAACTAGGAATATATGATGAGATTCAAAGACTAATTGACTATGTCCAGTTCACTCGGTCACTCATTGTGCATAACAAACCTTTAAGGAACTCATGTTTGAGTTTGATTAAAACTTTCAGTGCTAGTAAAGGTATACCACCAATGAGAAGGGAGATTTATTTGAGAATATAGGTGACATCACATTCCCCCTTCTGAAATTCCAATATAGTTATCAACTGGGTGAGTTCTCCACATTCATCAGAATATACGATCAAGACATTGTAAGCAATATAGAATATGTCGAGATGTACCTATCATGGTATCTTAACACCACCAAATAATTTTGGGCCAATGTTGACCAGTTGGGCCCGATCTACATCCCCCAAACTACTAAAGCCTATGAGCACCTTAATCTCACCCATAGTGTGCTTCACCAGATCCTTACTACATGTTTCACCTCTAATTAGATCGAGAAGACAACATCAACCTCTGTTATTTGTTTCTTATACTTTACATGATTACAGGTAAACCCATAAAACTCACTTGTCTCTTCACCTGGTACCTCTTTCACATGTTCACCAATCCAAATGGATACATTTTTTAGGCCCCTATATTACCCTCTTAGCCAAGTGTTTGAGAATTAAATTCAATAAATAGGAATTCACTGAACTTGAACCACATATCCTATTTAACATCACCATTGTAAGACATATGTGCATGCTGTAATTTGATGGAAAATGCTACTAGTTCAGAGGATTCCTAGGATGAGCTACTCCATACTGCAACCATGCTCATTGCTTCCTACCATTCCTCTCCACCCTATGAAGAGTACCACCTCATCAGTCCGACCACATCTAGGCATCCACCACCATACTATGCATACTCTACTTACCCAAATATTAAGGGAACCCAATTCAGTGACTCATATTTACAATGTAATAGGTACCAAGACTTTTATGAAATGTTTGACTGGTAGGTTGAGGTTACTCAACAATAGATGGTAGGAATTGGATTGCAAGATCTTCTTACCCTTGACATTTATTGACCCCAACTAAACTAACCCAATTCATACTGCATTTAAGGGGGTTCTTCCTCCCACTAGAATCCTTATTGGGACTCGTATCCAAGATAAAAACAACCAGCAACACCTTCTACAGAGGTAATGGACTTAGAGTAGGCCACTGTAGATTCAACTTGGGATGAGGCCACCCACACTCATTTTCAGTAACCCTTTTTCATTAATCCTTCTATAGGCTGAAAATGACTTTTTGAACTCCAATATCTTTCTAATTTACCTTATTTCAACTATATTTAAACATTACTATTTTTATGGAGGTTTTTTGTGTTTTTCATCTATGGTGTGATTGTGTGCTCCTCTTTTTCCCTGCTACTACTATGCTTTTATTGCTTTACTTTTTCTGGTTTCTTTGTCTAAGACAGTAGGTGGATTAATACTTTGGAATAGAGACACTATTTCGCACAACAAGATCTTACACACCAACTCTTGACCATTCTATGACCTCTATCCAGGGGAGCTTTTTGTTCTTATCATTTTATCATTCCTTGCATAGCTTCTTTCTCTCATCCCTTGCATGCATTTTCTTTCCCAATCTTATCCACCTAACCACATCCATGGGGGACCATGGTCGGTTTTAATTGTGGGGTATGGATCTTAATTTTGGAACCATGTTTAGTCATTTTATTAAAATTTACTAGGATGACATGTTTTTTCTATAAGACCTATAAAGGGATGTTATAGGCATCATGAATTTATATTAACTAAATAAGAAAATTATTTTTAAGAAATATTTTTGAAATTCCTCTTATGTTTAGATTGATAAGTGTATTTTTGTGTGAATTAAACATTGGAACACTCAAATAGAAATATTTATATCTTCATTCCTAAAATAATGTTTTTAAATATGAAATTTTTCATGGACTAGTTTAAAATAAGGAACCATTTAAAATAGAAGTTGATTTGTGCATTAGGGGAAGTGATGTATTGAAATTGTTGATACTGCACAAGTGGTTATTATGTTGTCTTAATTGCATTAGCTCTTGACTTGATTTTACAATTTATAAATATGGTACATAGAAAAATATGGGTACCAAAATTTCAATGATAGTATCTTACTCCAATGAAAATAATTGAAGATATGAAAAATCATGCCCAAGATATTGATGACACTTCAACATTCCTAAAAGTTGTGATTCAATGAGATTTTGTGACCTATAAAGGTGATATACCTCCAATTGGTTTAGATTTTATCTTTTCCTAACCTACCTAAGTGCGTGATGAGATGGAAGTGGAGGATATAACTTTATTTTAAATGAATAAAGGAAATTTGAGTTTTAAACAAAAAATGATTTAAGAATGAAGATCTGGATGTTTTTAATTGAGCCTACTTTTTTGGATAATTGAGTTATAAAGAATATATATATGAATTTCTATAATTATTCTTCCAAAATTCACTTTCATTTAGTAGATATAATATGTTAAATTTCTACCTATTTCTTTTGTGGTCCCTTTGAAATGATTTTCTAGTCATTTTTTTGAGGACAAACAACCAATCAAGTGTGGAGGAGTTTGATGCACTTAGGTGAATTTAAAATTTTCATACTTAAAAGCACATTGAAAATGGTTGTTAGGATAAATTTTCATGTTTTTAAAGCCTTAACATGTCAGTATGGGTGGGAATTAGTCATCCAATTAAGGATCAAGAATATTGGGCATGAAATGGGAATTTCATAGTGAAATAGTACGGATTTGGATTCTTTTTCCAGGGTGCACAGTTACTACTAAGTCACCCAAACTGTGCACCTCATACCAAGAAACCGTACACATTTTGAAGCCTCAATATAGACTCAATCGCATGACCTCCACACTATTAAACAAATTCTGTGGATCCACCAACAAACTGTGTGGGGTGAGAATTTGAGGAGGAAGTGGTGATTTGCATGTTGTCTACATGGTTAAACAAACCTTACGGACTATCCCTCATGCCATGCGATCTAGAACAAGTGGACACAAAACCATGAACATTATCAACGCATGGTTAACTGAACCATGAATCCCTACTATAAGTTCATGTGCCTAAAATCCATAAGGATAGATCAAATACCATGGTTGGTACATGATTAAACTAATTGTGTTCTTTAATCATTCACCAGTCAATATCCACCCAAAAACCTATAATCTACCTCCTTAACCACCCATTGACTCTGTATTATGACCCCTAAAAATCCGAGACACTAGGGGTCACATATTTATTGATCCTATGACCATTTTATGGCATATTCATCTAGTATTCAATCATTCCGGAGGGATAAGTGTTTAAAACTCATTCTATTCATTTTTAGAAGAATTATCTCTAGTAGTGGATTGGTTTTTTTCTCTTTTCTTGTATGTAATGAACATAATAGTTAAATAGATATTTTTTTATCATTTATTCAATGTGTATCTAATCTCTTAAATGTTTTGGGACTGTGGATAATGGATAACCATAGGTAATTGATTTAATCTTATTGTATTTATTATGTCTCTTTTATTTATCACAATTCCTATGGGTTTTATTTATTTTTCATACTGGTCACCTTGTATTGGATTAATAATGATGTATCTAGGTATTCCTAGTGTAATTATGATGAATAAACCCAATACCATTGGGGGTATTCATCATCTCCAAAGGGTTTGTATTTTGGAAAGTTTTTAAGAATTAATTATTTGAATAAGAAATCTATTTTTATAAACAAAAAAAGAACTCCCCGAACCAAGAAAGTTTCAACACATTTGAATCCCATAGATAGGATTTATTTGAAAAAACACACCACAATTATAAAATTGATTTCTTATAATCTTCATAAGAATCCACAGCCCCAACACATTTCCCTTATTGAGTGTTAAAAATTGTTTTTATGTGTCTTTCTTTAATTAATGAAAAACTATAAAATAATTTTGGAAGTAAATAAATGTGGACCTATAAAAAATCTTACAAACTTCATTCAATGATTATAAAATTTGTAAATATTCAATTAATTGTCCACAAACTCAAGTTAATAAACACCCTAGGTCTCTATGTGGATCCACCCTATACTTACACTATACTCATTGTAAAGTTGGGAAATTTCCATATTGGGCCACTAAAAGTAACACTTCATTCGAAACAATAGTAATAGATGGTAGAAATTTATTTTACAATAATCCTTCAAAGCATGATGAAAAATGTTTTTTTTAGGAAAATACATTTTTCAAGAAATAGATGATCGTATATCAATTCTTTGACTAGAAATAATCATTATATGAATTTAAATCCACATAAAAAGATATTTAATCTATAAATTTAATATAAATATTTCTTTATTATGGGTTATTTTAATTAATTAAAATAGATAAACTTTACACAATTAAAACAATTTTTAGAAAATTTTATTGTAAAACATAAAAATAAACTTATATCAAAATCATGAAAATAACATATTCAAATATAATTAATTAGATTATTATAAATAAAATGGTTCAAATTTAACTTTGATATCAATTATTAATAATAATGGGAATTTTAAATTACTTTATTTAAGGAAAATAATTGACAGTATTTGAAAAATCTGTAATTTTCATTATTCATTGAAAAATCAATCATTTCAGAAAAATCCCAAAATTTTAAACTAAGTTAATTTTGATCTGATGATTTCAAAAATGAATTTAATTTTAGAAAATTAATTTTCTAAAATTTCTAGAAATTAATTATAATATTTTCTCACAAAAAGTAATAAAGATCATTTTTTAAGAAAAGGTATTTTTTTAAGAATAAAATTTCTTCATTAAAAATTGAGTACTTATTTCCTATTAATTTATCAATAAATTTATATTGAGTAAGAACTTTATATATAGTTCATAAATTTTTTAATCCTATTCATACCTATCAATTTAACAGCTAGGTTAAAAAAGTCATATTTAAATAATAGGGGTTCGTTTATGCTTAGTTTTGTGTGTCATATATACTATCGAACATAGTATTATTTTTAAAATATAGAGGTTTTACATTATTATCCCATTTAATAAATTTCATCCTTGAAATTTAAACCTAAAAATGGTAATAAAAGGTCTGAAATTTGAAAATACATTTATTGAAATCTCACATCAAAAAAAGGGTTAATAAAACTTCTTCTTGAAAAGGGGGAACATGAAATATGAAGGTTTTCTAGAATAACGCGTATTAGGTTTAGAAATAAGAGAAAAATAGTGGGAAGTAAAAATATGGATATAGAAGAAAAATTAATTTCCAAAATACTGATGGAGAATGACATAGATCATTTATCACAATAAAGTGAATGATCATCAGAATGTTAATGACCATAAAACCATAAAACAACAAGTTGTAACAAAGAACATTTATTCATAAAAATAAAAATAATAAGATAAAATTTATTTCAAGATACATTTCCTAGAGTTTGAGGAATTAATTTACCATCTAGACAAAGAAAATAAGTAAATATACTTACTTGATAATTAGAATTTTATCCTTTAATAAATTTCCACCAATAATATATTTTCCTCCAAACTTTGAGTATTCAAGATGAATATTTTTATGCCTAAAGCACTAAAATCAACTTATAAGGAATCACATAATATAAAAAATGATAAAAAGATAGTCCTCCTATCTATATACATTAACCAAAACCAAAATGGTTAGTATGAGGTAAGATAATTCAAAAAATTAATAATTCATCTTATGATGAAATAAAAAAATAATATCTAAAGCCTCAATAATAACACCCAAATTTCAAATTTATCATTTCATAAATAACTAACATTGAAATTATTAAAAATATTCCTAACTAAGGTTTAAAATAAAATATTATAATGATTTTATCTCATATTCTTCAAATATAAATTTAATATTTACCTCCAAATAACATCAATATATCTTAATGTATCATACCAAAAATGTATATTCTCCAATCATATAATCTCTAAGATATGGTAATTATTTCTATATACAACCTGAATTACTATAAATCCACATTAAAATCATATATTTTTCCCAAATATAATTCAATATTTATTCCTAAAATATTATATAATGTTCCCTAGAATAATAAACTTATTCAAAAATAAGATTAGTCACATAATCACCAAAACACTTTTCAATCCTAGGGAAAGCTATATCACATGTTCCCAAATAATAATAACTCATCATTTCCTTATAATTAAGGATAATATAAAAACTAAAGGTTATCAATACCTTTAAACACATTTTCACAAAATATTAAGTCATTCTTCCTTAAATAATACTTCATTTAAACCTAAGGGTAACATATACCTCAACCTAATAAAGTGTCTCCCAATATGTCATTAATCACATTAAAATACCATCACTTAAAACATCAAAATGGGTCTATAAGATTTTGAACTTATGATCAATATTAAACTTATAAAACCATGATGGTATCTAAGACTCTTTAGATATCCTCTTGTGAAATCATCCTAATCTCTAAAGTTTTCTAAACCCTTCTATGATACTAACTAAAAGGACCCACCATTAAACAATACATAATATTGAGTTTTAAGCCAATAATTAATTTTACTATACCACATAGATTTTTATAGAATTGTGCCATCACCACTATATAAATAAAAAATACATCACAAAGTGGACACTTCCACTTAGTATCCATTATTACCACACACACAAAAACTTTTATGATATAATAATTTTTCCTTTCTTAAAATATATTCACAATTTTCCTTTTGACCTAATAATTGTAGATAATAATCCTTACAACCCTATGAATTTTTTTTTAAAATGTTGGATGAGAATAGAAATTATCAGTAAGGGATGTATACAAAGAAAGAAATAAAATCTTTATCTAGTAAATACTTATATAGTTTTTTTTCAAAATTAAACTTTAGGCTCAAAATAAACAATTTATTACCCAAGAAATCGACTTTTCTACCCATATATTTTTGTAAAACATTTCATAATAAATCTTAAAGGAAAAAAATAAAACATATAAATGTTCCATTGAAATAATTAAAGGATTATGAAATATTTTTCAAAAAAGTTATACATTTCATTTTTACAAAGTAGCATATATTTTCCATTAAACATAAGCTCGTAAGGAATCAAATGAGAGAATAACATAAAGAATATGGTATCATAAGATCATGTTAACATATAATGTGTGGAAAAAACATAAAAAATGAAATAAGAAAAATTCCAATCTAACAACCAAGATAATATCACATGGTGGGTAGATTACCGTAGTGGATTAGGTTTACTCCCTAATCCCATACATAATATCTCATGAGACAAAGACTTTACCCAATTTATTAGAGTACTATTTGGGTGCACCCATCATAACATGTTCATGATTATGTGTTCTGTTAAAATAAAATCAATCATAAGGAATAAATATAATAATTACCCCTGGAAATAAATGGGTTTCATAATCTTTCCTTATATCATAATCAAAAGATACTTTTTAAATAAATAATTTTATAAATAATCATAAGGAATGTATTACCCCATCCAAGTAAGGGATAATAAGCTAGTAATATATATCAGAAACATATATAGATAATTTAGAGGCATTTCACAACACTAAATAGAGAGATATAGAGATAGATATAGAGTTAGAGAGATAATGTTCATAACCTAAAAAATGGGTGGTTATGAGAGATCTTTTACACCCATAAGAAAAAAAATCCACATATCAAAATATCTATTCTATTTAAAACCATTTTTAAAAAATAATTAAAACAAAGAGAAAGAGTATTTTTCATTGAAGAAAATATGGAATATTATAAATAATTCCAAATACCAAATAATTATTTTAATTATGGAAAAATTATTTTATGTCATATATATTAAAATAAAACATTCATTTTTGTCTTTTGTAAAGAAGGTCAAAACATTCCATATAAAATATGTAAAAATATTCCTTTTATAAAAACTTGAAAAAGAGATAGAAAATTTACTTGAAAATTATTTTATGTATACATATATACATCCAAAAATAATTTTTATTAATATGGACATGGAATATAAATATTTAGAAAATAACACTTTAAAATTTTTAAAATGGGTTTTTAATGTAGAGTGCCACTTATGTAAAACAATAAAAATATTATTTTTTAAAAATATTATACAAAACATACAATATGTTAAAGCATGATCTTTATCATCCATTAAAATATAAATAATAATTTTCTTAAAATATTTATAATAACATGGACATGGAAGAAAAAGATTTGGAAGGGACACTTTAAAAGAGTATTTTTTAAAAGAAAGTCTCATACCTCATGTCTGACTCGTCACGTACGTTATTTATCTTCTGTTTTAATAAAATTGTGTTAATTATTTAATTTAGTAACTAAATTTTTCAATATTATTATCCCTTCTATTTTTTTCATTATCATTTTACATACAATTTCTTAATCATTTAAGTTCACATCATATGTTTTGATGATATTCGACTCATACGTCCGAAATGACTTCGGGAAGTTAACTATATTCAATGAGGTAGTTATTTCATTAAATAAAGAATAATAATAATGAAATAAATAATAAATTTATATATCAATTATACTTTTAAAACTATCCATGAAATATGTTTATGAAAAATGAACTATGTTACAGTCTTGGAGACGGTAGGTCATACGTTCGCATGAGTAACCCACTTTTCAACAAAAACAATGGAAATAATGTGGGTGTTATTTTGTCTTTATATAATGATAATTATATAATTAATACCATATTATTTCTCTAAATACAGTAATATATATCATCCATGTGGTTGGGTAATGAAAAATGAATCACATCACTTCATGGAGTTGGTAATCCACACATAAGCACAAACAACGTTATTATCTTTAAATGAATGGAAAGGTAAGAAAATATATGATATATTAATTTTACATAATGATAAATATGTTATTAATAATATATATATATATATATATATTTAATCCATCATCATAAACAACCTTGAGAGGCGATGATGGAAGCAGAAGATTAATAGACAACATTAATACACTAGAACCATATGGATATGATCTTTACATGTAATTAATAATTAATTTATAAGAATATATAGAATTTCCTAAACTTGTAATTGTATCTTCATTGATGATTTGATGGAATATATTTCATCGTATCATCATTATACTATAAGATTCAAGTGTAGAATCCCTCTAGCAATGATCCAATCATGCACCACAATTTCTAATCAATGTCTTCAAATTGACGGGTGCTAGCACAGATGATATTGATCACTTTAATTGTTCATTTTTAATTGAAACAATTTTCTTCTCTAAGAGGTAAAACTCTTGGAACTATATTGAATACATGTGAGTGGACAAAGAGAGACTTATTTATAAAACTCTAAATATGTCTATTGATATATCTATATAGATAAATCTCTCTAGAAATATCTCTAGATATCATTCTGGATATATCTCTCCAGATACATCTCTATATATCTCTCTTATTCATTGTACATGCCCAGAAAAGTCACTTTAGGAATGTGATATATTTAGATATAATTATAAATAATTAGATATTTATTATAGAAGGTTTTGGGTTAGAAAATTGCACACAATCCCTTAACAATTTATAAAATTATTAATTAATCCCATGTATATTAATAACATTATTATTATTATTAATCACTTGGCATGTGAAAAACATTAATTATATAAATAAGTATGAATTATTTCTAATTGGATAATTAAACTTGATCTTCTTTCCCTCATCAACATTTATCAATCCTTGAATAATGAATCTTTATTTAAATAAATGTCACTACATTATATCTATGATAAATATAATAAATATTATATTCACCAAAATTTAAAACTAGTATTTAATATTAATTATTTAACTCACTTTATTCTTTCAAAAAACTTGCAATTAAATTATATTGATCAAACAATCCTAAATAAATATTATTTATTCTTACTTATTAAATTCATTACGTTAATTTAAATGAGATTGGGAATACACTTTATGTGTCTCCCTATATCCCTCTTTCTTAGTGGCATTAGGCATAAATATCTAAAGTACAAGGTTAGCATCTAGAAACATGCCAAGAAATCCACAAATAAAGAAGTTAACATTGCAATGATGTACAACCTCCTAGAAACGTTTACTATGTAATATAACTTTTATCTTGATATCTTTAATAAATAAGGTTTCATACCAGTTCCATCAACCTATATACTTTATTTCTCTTTATTTGAATCTTAATAAATGAACACTCCAACCAAAAACTATATCCATGGATTTATGTTGGCAGTTTTATTCCATCAAAGGTCCTGATATATCAACTTTCATTAACAGACAGAAGGGATAAATCCTTTCTCGCATTGTCCATTAATGTTATATTTCTCATGATGCACCCAATGAATTCTACATTTCCATGATCATATTTCATCAGGGTTTTCATCAATACATAAAAGTACTCTGGATGTGATATTATTTAATGATAATATTAAAGTTTAAGGATCAATATATGTGTCTGCAGATAGAAACATCCAATGACACATGGAAATATGGATTTCCTATTGATGGGACTGTTATCATAACCTCCAATCATGGAGATTACCAAGGGTGGACACCATAATAAGGTGTATCAATGCCTTATGAGTCTCCTTGAACTAATATATTGTATTATATAAATCCTATTAGAAAATATCACCCAACCATATAACAAGATTCAAGAATGATGTCATAGAATGTTTGGTTTTTCATCATAACAGGGAACATCTATGACCTTTTAGTGCAACATATATTCTAAGTAAATTATCACATACAAATATCATTCATAAGAATAATCAATATGTGATTATAATACTTTTTTAATTAATAAAAATATGTTATAAAGTACTAAAAAAGTTGGTTCTAGGGAACCAACTCCAACATACTCCCACTTTCACTATAACTAACTAAAAACAACTTTCAGTCCACTAACTCTCACATGATACTCATGATTCTGGTAAGATAAATCCTTTGTTAAGGGGTCTGCCATGTTTTTCTCCATGGATACTCTAATCACTATAACTTCACCTTGTTTAGAAAAATCCCTCAAGAGATGAAAATTCTAAAGTATGTTCTTTTTCTGTTGGTGTGACCTTGGATCCTTGGAGAGAGTCGCTGCTAAAGTGTTATCACAATAAACTATGATAGGGTCTTTACTATTAGGAACCATATAAAGATATTGGACTTTTTTTTAATACATACTTCTTTCTTGGCTACATTAGAATCCACAATATACTCAAAATCCATTGTAGAATCAGCTACAACTAGCATCTTTGAACTCTTATAGCTCATAGCTCCTATGTTGAGTCAAAATATATATATCCATACTATGAATTTTTATCCTTATGATCATTATAGAAGAAAGAATCAGTATAAACTGTGATGAATAACTATTTATCTCTACCATACACCAGAAACATATCTTGAGTTTGCCTCATATACTTAAGGATGGTCTTGATAGCATTCCAATTTTGTTCACCTACATCCTCTTTATATCTTTCTACCATGATCAAAGCATAAAAAACGTTAATCCTTATACATAACATGGAATACATGATAGATCATGTCACTAAAGAATATGGGATATTAGTAATTCTATCTATTTCCTCTTATGTATGAGGACACCTCTTCATGGAAAGATATATAACGTGTGACAATCGTATTGTAAATAATATATTGTTCAAATATATATTTGATTTATATGTTTTCATCATTCATAAAATCCATAAATTTATTCTAACAAGTTTATCTCAAGTATTTCATATTATATTTATATTATGTTATGTGCTTAAGTGTTTATATTATGGTATAAAAATATTTTATCTTACGAGATATGAAGAACATATTCAGTGGTTTAGAATTAGAAAGTGTCACATAAAACTTTATCTTACGAAGATTGGCTAAGTCACTCAAGATATATCTCTAGTCAGAATACGATTATAAAAGGACCTAATCTTATGAAAAGAATTTTTATATCCATAAGATGTTGAATACGAGTAAATGTCACATCATGGTAACACTTTATCCTATTTTGAAAAATTATCTTACCCTACATTGAAGAATGTTTATTTTATGTAGAAAAGCTGCTTTATCTTATGAAAGTTATCTTATGATGAACAGTACTTTCAGTTGATATCCTATGAATATCTGGTATTATAGAACTCCATGATTACTTTTATAATCCCTTTATAAGTAATTTCATACCTTTATATAACATCAAAATAATATTTTCCATTTAAGGAATTATCGGTCTGCACAAGACTAACCAAGAATAAAAAGATTCAAAGAATGAGAAGATCTACAACATCATGATAGAAAAAGAAATTCAATATTTGTAAAGTGTAAATTCATACTCTTATTAACCTATCTTATTAGGAATATTTCATGGATCATTATACCATTATAAATATCTCGTTCTCTTGTTCAAACTAGATAAAAATGATCAGTTAGTCTTAGTAAAAACAACATAGTGTGTGGAATAACAATCGATTGAATCCTAACAAAGATAAAAACACAACAGACCTATACATAGAAGAAACCAAACCTTCATTATATTCTTATTAGTTCTATCTATTTCAATGATGATCATCTGTGATTCACTTTTAAGTATATCATTCTCTCAGGATGATTCTTCATATACTGTCAGTTGTTTCTTGTAACTATGCGCTACAAACATTTCACTAAAAGTTTCTATCTATTTTATTATTTTTTAACTCAATTTAAGAGTGTGGTTAATACTGTTGATAGTTATTTTAAAGGGAGGTCCCAGCTGAAAGATATTGGACCTTTTTATTAAGTGACAGCTGCTTACACTCAGCTGGTAGCCCCAAGTAAAAGGGTTGTTATTGTAAAAATCACCAAGATCATGGATCAGAGCATTGGTGGAGTGGACTAAGGAATTTTTGTTCCTTGAACCACTATAAATCACTATGTTCAATTTCTTTTCTGTATGTTTTTAAATTTCTGTTCTATATAGTCTCAAGGAAATAATTTAACTTACATAATTCAAATAGGATGGTTGAATATTTAAAAAACAATTAAGAACTAAATTCACCCCTATTTATTTATCTAGTCAGTCATTATCTGGGACTACAATTGGTATCAGATCTTGTGAGTTTTGATTTCAGAACTTTTAAAAGTTACCAAAGATCCATATTCAAATGTCTGATATGACTGATAAACAATAAGGTATGTAAATGGTTATATTTTTGGACTTCAATCCTGAGAACTATGGCTACTGGAAAGCTAGTATGGTCATTTGTCTAAAAAATCTTGGTCTATAATTCTATATCAAAGTAGTTAAGACCTATGAACTTCCTAAGAAAGAAAAAAAACATGGGATATTGTGGCTGAAAAAAATCATGATTTGAACCCGAAATATATGAATGCTAACATCTAGGGGTTAGGACCTAGTGAGTTTAATAGTATCTCTCAATGATTGACAGCGCATCAAAATGTGGACCACTATAGCAGTTGCATATAAATGCATTGAAAATTTGAAATCTCTTAGATAAGATAAAACTAATATTAGGTTCGATACTTTCAAAATGGATGAAGGAGAGATCATTACTCATTTAAATGGAAGACTTACTAAAATTGTGAATAACATTGACGCTCCAACAATGTTGATCATTGAACCAAAACATGCATTGAAAGTTATCATAGTGTTACCACCTAAGTGGAGTGGAATCTCAGATGATATCATAAAATAAACAGAAGATAAGAATTTCATGATAAAATATATCATCAAAACTATCATGATGTATGAAGTTGAAATGGAAAGTAGAATTGAATAGAATAAACTTATCAATAAAGAAAATGTTGCCTTGAAATTATCTACTTATAAAGATGATAGGAAGAGAAAAAACATACAAATATCTGAAGCATATTAAGAATAATATTTCTCCAGAAAATATTAATCAAATGACGATCTCTCTCAATTTTTAAGAAATATCAAAAAAATACTACAAGAGGTAACGTTTCAGAATATCCTTCAATAAGCACCAAAATCAAGGTGACAACTCTAAAGAGTTGAGATTCTAGTAATGAAAAAAATTGAGACACATCTAGATTGACTATCCAAAAATCAAGGATGATAAGAAGATAGAAAATAAATACTTCAAAAATACTGGATATAAGAAATATAATAAATCTATGAGGGCCACCTGAAGTGATTTTTCTAATTCTATCAATTGAACCTCATTAAAATTAGAAGTTGAAGCTAAAAATCAAAAGTTCAACATATATTTTATAGAACAATCAGATGAGTTACATTATTATTACTCTTCTGGGTATGAAAAATGAATCATAAAATGAATATTTATCATACAATGAATTAAATTAGAACTTCACTATGTTTTAAATCAAGTATTAAATCCTGAAAAGGGAAAATAAATCCCTTAAAAACTATTTTAATAAAATTTTTAGTGAAGAGAAAAATATGAAAAATCATATTTCAGACTTAAAAAAGTCATTTGAAAAAATCTAATTAGTCTAACACTAAAAAATAAAAAAATATTTAGAACCTATAAAAGGAGGTTCAGAATTTCAAATATGCTGCAAGTTTCTTTACAAAAGGGGAAGAATATTTAAACAAAATCATTGTTCAAAATTAACTTTGAAAATAAACTTTTTAGAATTGGAAGCCAAGGTGAAAATCCTAAACATTATAGAAAAACTTTTGTTCCTTTCTCCAAAAACAAATACCTTCCCAAAGTTACTTGTTTTCATTATGGTGAAATAGTACATTTTTCAAATATTTTTTATTTAAAAAATCTTCAAGTTTGTGGAATCAAAACTTTTTTTCCTTCAAAAGATTTTTCAAAATTATCTATAAAATTTTCTAGAAAAAATAAGAAATTATGGATGACTAGATCTCTTCTATATAACATTTTCAAACCCAAAATAATTTGGGTACCAAAGGATTTTTTTTATTTGATCTGTCATTGTAGGTAACCAGCCATATAAATAGAAATACAAAAATGGTTTCTAGATAGTTGTTTTTTAAAGAATATTAGTGGAGATTACTCCAATTTTCACTCCCTATCCAAATTAGATAAAGGATATGTTATGTTGTGATACAATGAAAAAGGAAAGATAGTAAGAATTATACCAGTTAAAATTCCTTAGTCTATTCTCATCAACAAAGTATTATGCATTGAAGGCTTGAAGAACAACCTAATAAGTGTCTATAAACATTATGATGGTAGTTATATTTTTATTTTTATAACAATGACTTATTAATTTTTAAAAATAAATGTCTCAATTTTAGATCACCCAAAATAGACATTGTTTACACATTAGATATTAATTCTCTATATAGATAGAATATAAAATGTTTAAATTCTGAAATTAATGAATCATTGATTTTAAATAGAAGGATTGGACATTACAATGTTCATTCCATAATAAAATTATCTCAAATAAATTTGTTTTATGATTTTCTAGATCTTAAATTGGACAGAAATAAGTTATGCAATGCATGAAAAATGTGTAAGAAACACATGTCATCTTTCAAGAAAAATTAAACAAGTTTCTACTTCAAGACCTCTTGATCTTATCCATATGGATTTTTTAAAACCTACTATAAATAAAATTCTTACTGCTAAATCATTTTTTTATGTTTTAGTTGATTATTTTTTAATATTTACATTTGTTTAATTATTAATACTTAAAAGTGAAGCTTGTTCCATTTTTATTGTTTTTTGTAAACTTGTGAAAAATGAAAAATATGTCAAAATAAAGTATTTGAAAAGTGATCATGGAGGTGAATTTGATAATACTTAATTTAATTCTTATTAATATAAGCATGGAATTATACATGTATTCTCTACCCCTAGGAAATTTCCACAAAATGTTGTATTTGAAAAGAGGAATAGGACTTTGCAAGAAATTTTTAGGACTATGTTATGTGAATATGACATGCCCACTCATTTCTACAGTGAGGTAGTTATTATAGCATGTTATATCATTAACAAAGTATAAATAAGGCATATCTTAAAGAAAACACCCTATGAGTTATGGAATAATATAAAACCCAAGGTAGGATACTTCAATGTTTTTTCCATGTAAGCTTTAAATCTTAAACACCAAGGATAATCGTGGAAATTTCGATCCAAAGGCTGATGAAGGTATCTTTCTAAGTTAGTATAATACTTCCAAATATTATATATTTTTTAATAAAAGTTCAAGGACTGTTGAAGAATAATTTCTTGTTAAATTTGATGAAATTGATCCTTTCAGTCATGGAATGATTCAGATTAATGATTAAAATGATTCAGTCAAAAATATGAGGCCCGAACCTCTCTATAATGACAATAAGGATGATGATTTGGAACTTGATTATTTTAAACCAAATCCAATAAGGGTACACACTAGTGAACCAAAAATTGTTTTTCCTAGAACACCTAGAAACCTTAAACACCATCCTTTATAAATAATTATAGGAAAACTAGATGAAAGAGTCAGAAAACACTACAACAAGGTAGTTTCTAGAAAATTGTATAGAGTGTTCATGAGTGAAAATGATCTTGATAAATGGGACACCATCTCTATAATTACCCTTCTAAAGCTCAATTATGATCATCATCTCATCCTTTTATGTCTTTATACAAAAATACTCAAACCCATTCTTTTTTTTGATTTAAGAATGTCTGGTATTCTGAACCTGGGTGTTCTAACATCATAAATAATTTTTGGACATATATGAAACATTATAATGATGATTTATCGTGTATCATTAAGCTAAAACATCTTAAGAAATGTCTTAAAGGTTGGTGTGGTTACAAATCTAAACAAATTAAAAATGACATATCTTTTCTTGAGAATGAACTTATCTAACTAAAAAACACCACTACTAGATTTGATTTCACTATGGATCCTCAACATGAAATCAAAACTTCTAAGAAACTCAATGCTTTAATCATCCTTATAAAACATGCATAAGAAAATCTTTAAAACTACATTGCTCTCAGACGGTGATAGAAACACATACTTCTACAACTCCCTCAAAAGAATCAAGAAAGTTTGTAGACCTCTCACCTTTCTTAGAGATGGGGAAACCCTCATTGATACTGAGGATGGTATCACTAATCATGTTTTCCCATATTATGAAAATATTTTTAATGGCCCAAATGTCAAAAAATACCTTCTTACTGATGTCATTATGACTATGGTGAATGAGGAAGATAATTCTTATCTTTTAATCATCCCTCTTGATCATGAAATCAAAACACTATTTTTAGCCTTAATACTAATAGTTCTCCAGACCCTGATGGTTTCAATAATGGTTTCTACAAACATTACAGGGAGGTTATTCAAATATATGTTTACAAACTATTGAAATCCTTTTTTTCAATGGCGTGCTTCTACATGGGTTAAATGTGAAATTTATTACTTTAATTCCTAAAGTGTAAAATGATTATGAGATTCATCTCCTCAGACCTATTGTGATTATTAATAATCTCTACAAAATCATCATGAAACTTCTTTCTAATAGACTAAATATTATAAGAAATAAAATTTTCTCATGGAATCAATTTGGATTTATCAAGGGTAGGTATATAAAATATTGTATATTTATTTCCTTTGAATATACTAACACCCCAAACAAATCCACAGGGGGGGGATATTTCTATTAAATTTGAAATAAAAAAATCATTTGATACCATTGATTGGAGTTTTATTTTCAATTTTCTTCAGAACTTTGGTTTTAATGATGTTTTCATCAGTAAATTAAATAATTTATTCAAATTAGCCTCCATATCCATCCTTGTCAATGGTTCCTATAATGGTTACTATAAATGCACCAAGGGAGTTAGACAAGGTGATATCCTAACTTCCATTATTATTGCAATTGTGGAATATTATTTAAGTAGATTTCTCACTTTCCAAGTTGATCAGAACAAGCTTAAACCTATTCAGGCTTCTAGAAACTTAAATGTTCCCGTGCATATTTTATGTGATGATGAAATCATCTTTTTCATACAAGGTGATAAAAGGAATATTCAAATTCTAAAAAGTACCTTATCTCATTATGAACATATCTCTAGTCAAACCATTTGATGGAACAAATAATTTTTCTTCTTTGGGAAAAAATTCTATTCTAATAAAAAAGAGAATATTATCAATGATTTAGGTATCAAAGAAGGATCCTTGACTTTCACTTATCTCAGTGTGTCCATATTTTGGGGAAGGCCTAAATCCAGTTACTTTTCCAACACTATTGACCAAGTCATCAATCAAATTTCCTATTGGAAGGGTAAATCCATCTCTATGGATGGAAAACATTGTCTTGTAAAATCTACAATTGTCTCTAAAATGGTCTACTCATTGATGGTTTACAAATGGCCTACTGGTCTACTTAAGAAAATAACTGTTTATATCAAAAAAATTGTTTATACCGGAATCAATATTTAAAGGAAGCTTGTGACCATTACTTGGACTACTTGTTGTGAACATTTAGATAAGGGCGGTCTAGGTATTAAAACCCTTAAACTCTTTAATGATGCTCTACAAGCTAAACTCGCTTTGAATATTCTCCACAATAACTTTGATTCCATTTATTTTCTCAAAAAAATATTCTTTGACAAGTTAAAGAAAGGCAATATGATTTTTTATTAGCTCTTCCATTTGGTCATCCATTAGGCATGATTTTACCAACATCATGAATAAATCTAGATGGATGGTTAATACTGACTCTTCTATAAATTTTTGGATGGATAGCTGGACTAGTGTTCCTTTAATCTCCATGTTTCCTTCCAATTTTTAACTAGAGAACACCGACTGCACTATTAGGGGTGTTTTAAATTCTCATAATTTTAGTCTTCCTGATAATATTAATCATGTTATGGAAAATTATCACTATTCTAATTCTTAAGATTTCTTAATATGGGAACCTTATCATAATGGAATCCTATAATAAACAAAAATTTACAACCGCAACTTTCAAAATTTTGATAATAATTTCTATTGGTTAATTTATTTTGACAAATCATGGATTAATCCCTCGAGGCATACTCTTTTTTGGAGTATTGTTTATAGAAGACTCCCCACTGAGGTTTTTCTACAATATTTTTAGATTAATATTTTCTCCAAGTTTCATATTTGTAACTAGAATGGAGAATATACTAACCATATTTTCCTATCTTATTCTATCTTTTTCTAAAGATTCAACTCTTTGGAACTATATTTTTGAATTTTTTTATTACAAATGGTTACTCCTTGATTCAATCAACTCACAACTAAAGAATTGTGTGGATATAAAACCCACTCATAAAATCAAGAATATTTTCTTAAATGTTGTTGCTGAGATTCTCCATGTGATCTGGTATGATAGAAATTCTCATCTTTATAATAATTGATCATCCAGTTTAAGTGTAGGTCAGATGCGCATTCTCATTGCCATTTGAGAAGTTTCCTTGATTCAGAAGGCTAATTGTGAAAACTCTATTAAATAATTTGGGATCCTCCAACTTATTCATATTTATGGTATCTATCATCATCCTAGACACACTTTTGAAGTGTTCTAGAAAACCCCGCTCCCATGTTAGATTAAAGTAAATGTTGATGGTGCTTCTAAAGGAAATATGGGACCCTCAGGTTATGGTGTTGTTTTCTGAAATCACCTTGGGCAGTGTCTTAGATGCTTCTTCAGTAGCTGTTGAATCACCTCATCTCTAGAAGTGGAAATTGTGAGTGTGATCCATGAAGTTTCCTTTGCTAAGAAACAGGTTTTCAACAACATTTGGATTAAAATTAATTTGACCACTATTGTCCAAAATATTTGTAATGGTGTAGTGAATCTAGAATGGCCTCTTACTACCCATTGGATGAAGTGTCTCCTTTCACTTCGGAAGATCCGCTACATTTCCACTCATAACTTCTGTGAAGAGAACATGGTTATAGACGGTCTTGTTAACAAGAGAGTTACCCATGAAATAACCTGGCTAGATGACCTACCTATTGATTTACTTATTTTATGATAAGGATTGTAATAATATTCCATCTTTCAGACTCATGTAACTATTTTTTATTTTTATAATAATTTGTGATTTGGTATTTTAACAAGGAAACACCTTCTTATATATATATTGTATAGATGATGTTATTTTTGGATCAACAAATAAAAAATTGGGTGATGAATTTACAAGACTTATGAAAAGAGAATTTGAAATGATCATGATGGGAGAACTAAACCATTTTATAATATTTCAAGTTTATGAAAAATATTTTGGAAACATTTCAAATAAAATAAAATATATACTCGACTTACTTAAGAATTTTGGACTTGAAAATGGTAAGACTTACTCATCTCATATGAGTTCTGATATGAAACTTGACTCAGATAAAACTGGAAAGCCGGATGACAACAAGCTGTATAGAGAAATCATTAGAAGTTTTTTGTACCTTACTATAAGTAGACCATACATTATGTTTTCACTATGTATTTGTGCAAGATTTCAATCTAATCTAAAATAATCTCATTTGAATGCTGAAAAAATAATTTTAATAAATCTAAAAGGAACTGTAATTCTTTCTCTTCTTTTATTAAAAACCTCTGATTTTAATTTTATTTTATACTCGAATGTTAATTTCACTACATGTAGATTGAATTGGAAAAGAACCTCATAGACCAGCCCTTTTATTTGTAAATCCCTGGTGTCATGGTTGAGTAAGAAAAAACACTCTATTTATAAGGACCCGAACTTAATCATTACATAACATAGAAACAATTCACATGAAAGGATCTACATAAAGATGAATTAATAATCCTTAATTAGTAGAATGTCAGTGAAATCAGTGGAGGAAAAACAAGATTCAGACACAGAATTTTGATGGAAAATAGGGATTGTGATGTGTGGTTCATATTTAATTCTAGATTGACAAACAAAAAAATATACATCAGAGTTTAGAAATAGAGAAAACTAGGTCCTAAAAAAGGAAACACACGCCTACCTCGATAGGTTGAATAAGAATCAAAACCCTAACCTTGATCTTGACTTCACCCACAACATCACCAAAATTGCCTTTCTCAACAGCAATGGACCTCGAACAGGTTCGCGACTCCACAACGACGAACATACTCGGATGAAACCCCCTACCTATGACGACTCAACCTGCATCGGCCTGGACTCCTAGCCATGTTCAAGCTCCAAACTCACGAAGATGTACACGATAGGACCCCCCCTCGTTGGCACAACTTGTCCTTGGCTCAGACTCCCGCGAAACCCTAACTCAGCCTCCATTACTTCTGTCTTGCGCTGTGACACCCCATTACGAACCCCCTTTTCATTCACCCTGTTTTTTTCTTTTGATTTTATTATTATTAATTTTGTATCATTATTAATCTATCATAATTATATTATCATAAATGTCCATTATTAATAGTCCTTATTATATATTAATGTAAAATTTTATTATTATTATTATAAACAAAATAATAAAAAGTAGAAGTTATAAAAATAATAAATTAATCATTATTTGTAATTCAAAACTAATATATATCATATATGTAAAAATTAAATTTTATAAAAATTAATTATATTTTTCATAAAGAATCCATATTATCATAATTTATAAATCTTCCAAATTAGAATACAATTTTAAAATATCATTTATACATGTATAATTTTTACATTCTATTAGAAAAATTCATACTATTAATAATTTTATAAAACATTAATCCAAATCACAATTTGTAATCTAAAACTAATATTTATTACTTCATATATATATATATATATATATATATATATCATATTTTGGAAAATCAAAAACAAATTATCTATATTCATATATTAATATTATTATTTAAAATATTCTATTAAATAACAGTTTTGATAAAAATATATTAAATTTAATAAATAAATAGTTATTTAAAATTATTCTTTAAACAAATAAAGGTAATATTTACTTTTAGAATAAATTTTCAAACGTTACATATAAATAAAACAATTACTTTCAATTATTATTTTAAATAAAATCATTTAAAAATGATTAAATTATAAATAAATCTATTTAATAAAATATTTTCATAATAAAACTATGTTTAGAATTTTTGGGCTATCGCATTCCCCCCCCCCTTAAACGAATTACATACTCACAATTCATTTTGTCGGTCTAAAAATAATTTTGAATTTCAATCTTCAAAATTAAGAAAATTGGGACCACTAGACTTCTAGACACTACTGTTAGACGACAACATATAATCTCCAAAGTTGTCTAGACCATTCCTCTAATACAAATTATAAGCACCCAGCCTTAATCATTACATAACATAGAAACAATCCACGGGAAACGATCTACATCAAGATGAATTAATAATCCTTAATTGGTAGAATGTCAGTGAAATCAGTGGAGGAAAAACAAGACACAGACACAAAATTTTGACAGAAAACAGGGATTGTGACATGTGGTTCAGATTTAATTCAATATTGACAAACAAAAACAACAATCATCAGAGTTTAGAAATAGAGAAAACCAAGACCTAAAAAAGGAAATGCACACCTACCTCGATAGGTTGAAGAAGAATCAGAACCCTAACCATAATCATAACTTTGCCCATAACATCACTAACATTGCCTTGATCAACAGCGACAGACCTTGAATAGGTCCACAACTCCACATCAAAAAACATACTCAGACGAAACCCCCAACCTAAAACAACTCGACCTACATCGGCCTCTAATCCCAGCCATGCTCAGGCTCCCGACTTGCGAAGACAAACGCGACTAGACCCCTCCCCTGATGGCGTGATTCGGCCTTGGCTCGGACTCCTGTGGAACCCTAACTTGGCCTCCCTTACTTCTACCTTGCGCCGTAACACCCCACTATAAACCCCCTTTTCATCCTCCCACTTTTTTCTTTTGATTTTATTATAATTACTTTTGTATCATTATTATTATATCATAATTTTATTATCATAAAAATTTATTATTAATAGTCTTTATTATATATAAATGAAATCTGTTTTTTTATTATAAAGAAAACTTTAAAAATTAGAAGTTATAAAAATAATAATTTAAGCATTATCTATAATTTAAAACTACTATATACCATATATGTGAAAATTAAATTTTATAAAAATTAATTATATTTTTTTATAAAGAAACCATATTATTATAATGTATAAATCTTTCAAATTATAATTCAATTTAAAAATATCATTCATATATGTATAATTTTAACATTCTATTAGAAAAAAATCATATTGTTAATAATTTTATAAAAAATTAATCCAAATCACAATTTATAATCTAAAACTAATATTTATTACATCATACATATAAATATATATATATATATCATATTTTTGAAAATAAAAAACAAATTAGATATATTCATATATTATTATTATTATATAAAATATTCTATTAAATTATAATTTTGATAAATATATATTCTATTTAAAATAAAAAAATTTATTTTAAATTATTCATTAAAAAAAGAAAGGCAATATTTACTTTTAGAATAAATTTTCAAACTGTACTTATAAATAAAACAAGTAATTCAAATTATTATTTCAAGGAAAATCATCTTAAAAATATTTAAATTATAAATAAATCTATTTAATAAAATATTTTCATAATAAAACTGGGTTTAGAATTTTTGGGTTGTCACACTATTTCAATATCAACTACTGAATCTGAATATATTGTTGCAGTAAGTCTTTTATATAAGTGATGTGGATGAAACAAAGTTCAAAGAATTTTTTGTTTAATATTAATTTTTTTTTGAATCATATGTGATAACACTAGTGCTATACAAATCTTAAAGAATCCAATAAATCATTCAAGAAATAAGCACTTTGATTTAAGATATAATTTCTTAAGAGATCATGCATAAAAAATGATATCTATTTAGATTTCATTTTCATTTAAAATCAATTAGTAAACATTTTTACTAAACCTTTACCTGCTGACATGTTTGATTTTATTAAGTTGGAATTAGGTATGTTTAATTTTACTAAATAAAATTTTATAACTTCATTCCCATATTTAAAGTAAATTCCTTATTTATCTTATTTAAATTTATTTTTTCACCTTCATTTTTGGTTCTAATAATATCCAATAGGCTATTCCTCCTACTATTAATAATAATTACCCTGGACATTACTATGTTACCCCTTGATTACCATGAATGAAATATATTGTGTATCAAATCTATACCTGAAATGACTTGCAAACCCTTTTAACCCTAAATCTCTTTGCTCAAACCTTGTGTAATCCTATCCATTATGAACATTAAATCCTTGAAACCCTATAAAAATGGAAAAAAAAAACCAATGATGCCTCATCTAGAAGATTGAAACATCAAAGGATATCAAGAAAAGTGTTAAGTATATAAGCCATTTATTTTCGATGGTTGGATAAGACAGACATGAACTTAATAAAATTTGTAAACCATAGGGGTTGGGAGTATGTTTTTAATGATTCAAGGACCATTTACATATTCACGAAATAAGTTAATGAGTTTTATGAGTCATCAATTTTTATTTTGATGATGATTATTACCTGGTTACTGAAATTGTAAACTAGAAAAATCTATCGTTAACCTAAGTCAAGTTAGCTGAAGCACTAAAAACTACACATAAAGTATATCTAGTCTTCATCACATATTTTTCTACCATGGATGGAGTCTCTACTCCAAAAATCATGAATTCATTTTTTGGAACCACTATCGTAGAAAAGAATCAAGTTAAGAATCTATAGCCTGATAGAAATTTTTAACCAAATTCACCCAGTCAGGAATCTCTCAACAAAATGGTGAGTTTAAAAAGATTATTTTTCATGATATTACTCTTATTTATTGGTTTTGGTTGTAAAATCCTGAAAATATAGCATGATATATTATAAGATATATGTTTCATGTTAAAAAAAATTCTCTGTACTTTTATCCGTTTGGATGAATCTTAACCCTTTTCTTTCAGAGTTCTGGATTTGATCTAGATGATAACAACATAACTCCTTGTCACAGGTTGACAAACTTAAATGTGAGTATAATTATAGGTGTATTTCATTGGGAATATTTATTAAGAAAGTTTATTCCCTTTTCCTCGATGCCTGAAGCATACCCCGGTTTGACTCATGGGGAGCGTTTAAGTTTTCATGAGATACCAATAATGGTGAAAGAATAATCTCATAATACTGAGATTAGAGAAGTTCACGAGGATTAAGAAAATCTTACACTAAGAAGAAGAGTTCATATTAGTATTATGACAAACCCTCAAACAAGCTACTAGAAGAGGAACCCTCTTATTTTTACCTTTTTACCTACTCAATATCAAAAGATAAGATAACCTTGACTATCACTCGAATGTTTTCAATCAGTCAAGATAAAAAAATCAGTATGATAAAAAATGTATCATCTACTAGTCAAGTATCACTCTCAAGGGATTGAATGAATAGACAAAATAAGAATTAGTAGGATGTAATATCAAGAATACATTCATCAGGATAAAGTACCTAATGATTCTAGAAACCAATCTCTTCGGGAAGAAATCGCTGAAGTTCAACAATAAATGAATACCCCCATTTTTCAAGATGCTGGGAATGAAGAAGCACTGGAAGTTTCTAAAATTATTTCTAAACAAGATAAATAGAGATATTAAAAGTTAATATCTGAATTTAAAACTCTAAAATCCAAAATAGTTGAATAAAATCAAGAAATAAGAGTTTGTGTGATCAAATGACCTCAAAATCTGATTTTCAGGAAGTAAGACCATTGGTTCAATCTATTTTAGAGAAATGTTCCAAATAATCCTTTGCTAGAGCCACACTTAGTTCAGACTTTTAATTAAAAATAAATGAGTTGTATCTGGACATGGATATAGTAATTGTATTCATTGACTCCCTTCAGTTTGAATTTATCAAAAGCGACATGTTTCAAATCCTTCATATAATTGTCATAGATGAAGTTATAAGGCTACTTGCTACACTAAATAATGTTTTTGAATTTATTGATAAATAAACAAAAGAAATAAGTTTTATACTCAACCAAAAGCTTCCAAAGGCCCTAGATAATTTTATTCAAGAAAGTAAGGATTAAATTTTCATCATCACACTTCTAGTAAAGTTGGATGGATCTTTGTTAAATAACTATGGACAACTAAAAAATCATGAAGACTTACGTGAATTAGCGGTAAAAAATTTCAAAAAATAAATCATAAATGATGATGAGGAAGAGGTTGAAACCTTTATAAAATCCTAATATAGTCATGATATCTCCAAGGAAAAAAGAAATGGTTTCTATAATTAGTATAATAAAAATTCAGTTCAATGTTTTGAAAAGTTTGGTATAAATTTTTGCAAAGAAAAGAGACTTGAAGAGATTCATTGGGAAATTTTATCAACATATGTGGAATGGTTTCACACATCTTCTATATTATTATAATAATTATATAGTTAAAAGAATTGATACATGTTCGGATGCGCTCTTTCAAATTTGTGGTAGATGACTACTTGGACCGCTGATTGTTGACTGTCACTTCTCCACCTCTCAGCTCCTCAAATAAATATTTGATCCTTCATATGTTCGTCAAAAGAAAAACCTCAGGTTTTATAAAGAAGAATATTTATACTTACTTAAATATTGAACTAAATTACCCTTTACCCATGTAGGTAACTTCGATTTGGAAAGAGCACATCAAGCTTCTCTCAACATTGAGTCCACACCAGTCTGGTTTTATCATGAAGATCACACCGATCTTGGAGCATCCCTATTGACATTGGGTGATTTAATTGGAACAATAGATAATTCTCCTCTACTTATATCTTCATTACCTCACAATCAACCACTCTATTTCAATAATCCACCTTCAAAAAGTCACTTTCTAATTTTTTTTTGATATACTCCCTTTCATGTTTTTGGAGTTAGTTTCCCAGCAGTTGGGCATTATCAAAAAACATTTGAATTATGACACATTTTTAGGTAATTCAAACATTTTCATCTATTTAATTTATTATCTCTATTAAATGATTGTAATGAATTACCTTTTTCCTTTTATTGAATGATCTTACTACCTTAATATTTTTAAATATTTTTATAAAATGTTTACTTGTGATATGCCTTTAACTTTTTACTAGACATTCAATACTATTACTTTATGATTTCACTTAAATATATTTATCTATCATTTATTTATGATATATTATTTCAATGATTCATTATAAAATCTATTTACTACCAAATTCTATTTATCATCAGTAGTGTTAACTGATTATTACTATTTGTGTGCAATATAAACCGTTTTCTTCATTGTAATTATTTTTTATATCACAAAAAGGGGGAGAAGAAAAGAAAACTACAAAAAAACGTATTCTATATTTTAAAAAGATAAGAAAAAATAAAATAAAAAATGCATTCTATTTCAAAAATGGGAGAAGGAAAAGATATTCTTCTTTATTCTAAAAAGGGGAAAAGAAAAGGAAAATATTTTTTTAATAAAAGAAAAGGAAACATCTTCTTTTCTAAAATGTTAAAACCTAGTATAAGGAATTATTTTTCCATATCATGGGTTTTTCGATCAAAAAACTGGGGGATATTGTTTTAAGGAATATATTGGTCTAATATATCTCTATTTTATGTGTCTTGATGAGTCACCAAATCCTTAATTTTATTATAAAAAGTTTATCTCAAAATTTTCATATTATATTTATCATAGGCTATGTTTGCAAGTGTTTATCATACGATATGAAATTATTTTATCTTATGAGATATGAAGAACATATTTGGTTGTTCAGAATCAGAAAGTGCCGTATAAGACCTTATCTTATGAAGATTTCATGAGTCACTTAAGACAGATCTCTAGTCAAAACTAGATTATAAAATGGCCTTGTCTTCTTAAAATAATTTTCATATCCAGAATAAGTTGAAAGAAAGAAAATGTTAAATTATAGTAACACTTTATATTATGCTGAAAAAATATATTATGCTATATTAAAGACAAATTATCTTACAAGGACAAGCTTCTTTATCTTACAAAAGTTATATTATGATGAATAGTGATTTTAGTTGATATCCTTTAAAGATCTAGTATTGTAGAATGACATGATTACTTTTCTCATACATTGATAATACATTTCATACCTTTAGAGAACATAAAAAGAAGATTGTTCATTTAAGGAAATATTTGTCTACACAAGACTTTCCATGAATAGGAAGATTCAAAGAAAGAGAAGATCTCTAACATTATGATCATAAAATTAATTCTATATTTGGAAAGAGTGGATGCATGCTATTATTAACCTATCTTATCACTACTACAGATAGTGCTTTTATCAACACTATAGAACTCTTTTAATAGAGCTAGAAAAGAATTGTTAATCTCAGTGAAGATAAAGGGAGGTCCCCTTTAACAGTGCTAAAAAAGCACTGATAAAGGGTTTCCTTTATCCATTCTAAAAAATGTAGATAAAGACCCCCCCTTATCCATACTATTTTAGCACAGATAAAAGACCAATTTATCATCAATTTAATTAGCATTGATAAATTATGCCTTTATTAATTCTCAAAATAGCACTAATAAAGGGTCACTTTATCAGTGCTCAAAGTAGCACTAATAAAGGCCTATTTTCCTGTGATGTGTTGTTTACATAACAACACACCCACCATTAGCACATGCACATATAAATAGTAGCACCTACAAAGCACACACACACCACCTACACGAAACATCACCTACATACCACACACAAGAACAAAGCAATACACATAATAATAAAGCAACGAACACAAGGGTTTGGAAAACAATGCTATATACATTTCAAAAATAATGTTTTATATAATTACATTTACAATTATCAAACAAATAGTTAAAAAATTAATGTTTCATCCTTTGAAATTTGTGATCCCCTCTCAAAAATGTCCACCCATGGTATTAGTTACTGAAAAAATCATCCCAACTCAAGAAAAAGGTTCCATCTATATAGGAAAACAAATATTATATTAGTAATACTATATAGAAATAAATTAAACATTAATATGAAATAATACATTAATAAAATGTCAATTTTTAATGAAAAGACTCATTTTAAGTTATACAGGCCACAATGTGAATCCTATTGAGATGGGGTTGATTCTTACAAGTTATAAATGAGTCAAGGATCATTGTCCTAAATTATAAAAACAATTCGAATGGGTTTGCTTGGTTTTGAGTATGTCCCTTGTTTTTTTACTAAAATGAATATCAAATTTAAATGACATATTTGGATTTATACCGGTCACATCATTCATTGGATTGAAATGTGGTTGATTCCTACATGTCATAAATGACTTATGTATCATTTTTATAAATTATCAAAACAATCCAAATGAGTTTTCTCAGTTTTTAGTATGACAATTGTATTTTTTTTACTAAAATATCATTTCAAACCGAAAACACCCATTTTGAGTCATAATGGTGACATCATGCATCGGTTTGAGGTGATACAGCTTCATAAATGTCACAAAGGACGTACAAATTGCTTGCCTAAATTATGAATTCAATCAGAGGGCGTTTGTTTGGTTTTTAGTGAGTGAAACATTTTGATCTAAAATGTCAATTTTAAACTACTAACAAAATTTTTTAGTCATAATGGTCTCATTTTGAATTGGATTGAGGTTTGGTTGATTTATACACCTCAAAAATGACTCATGGATCATTTTCTTAAAGTATGAAAACAATCTGAATGAATTTTCTCAGTTTTTAGTATATCTCTTGTTATTTTTACTTAAATTAATGTCAATTTTAAATAAAAACACATTTGGATTTATACCAGTAACATTATTCATAGAATTGAGGTATGGTTGATTTCTACACATCACAAATGAATCATGGATATTTTTTATAAGGTATAAAAACAATCCATTTCCATTTTCTCAGTTTTTAGTATGTTAGTTGTATTTTTTACTAAAATATCATTTCAAATCAGAAACATGTTTTTGAGTCATAACAGTCACATAATGCATCCATTTGATGTGAGACTACTTCATAAATGTCACAAAGGACATAAGAATAACATTCCTAAATTATGAAGAAAATCAAAAAGTGTTTTCTTGGTTTTTAGCGAGTGATGCGTTTTGAGCTAAAATATAAATTTTAAACTGTTAGCATACACTTTTAGTCATACTGGTCACACCGTGCATTAGATTGAGATGTGGTTGATTAATACATGACACAAATTACTCATGTATCATTTTCCTAAATTATCAAACAATACAAATTCTTTTTCTTGGTTTTTAGTATGTCAGTTGTTCTTTTATACTTAAATTAATGTTAATTTTAAATAAAAAGATGCATTTGGATTTATACTGGTCACATCATGTGTTTTATTAAGGTGGGGTTGATTTATAGATGTCAAAAAGTGACTCATAGATGGTTTTTCTATATTATCAAAACAATTTTAATGTGTTTTCTCAGTTTTCAGTATGCTAGTTGTGTTTTTTTACTAAAATTAATTTCAATTTTAAATTAAAAGAGACACTATGAGTCATCCTGGTCACACTGTGAATCAGATTGAGGTGTCGTTGATTTCGATAGGTTAAAAATGACTTATAGATCATTTTCCTAAAGTATCAAAACAATATAAATGTTTTTTCTATGTTTTTATTATGCCAATTGTGTTTTTTTACTAAAATATCATTTTAAACCGGAAACACGCATTTTGAGTCATACCGGTCACATACTGAATTGGTCAGACATGAGACTACTTCATACATGTCATGAAGAACTTATGAATTTTTTTCATAAATTATGAAAACACTCTGAGTGAGTTTTATTGGTTTTCATTGAGTGACGCGTTTTGAGCTAAAATGTCAATTTTAAACTAACAACAAACACTTTTAGTCATATCGGTCACACCGTTTGTCAGATTCAGCTGTGGTTGATTCCTACACATAAACAATGACTAATGGATCGTTTTCCTAAATTATCAAAACTATATGAATGCATTTTCTCAGTTTTCAGTATGTCACTTGTTCTTTTTACTAAATTTATTGTTAATTTAAATTCATAACAGTCACACCATGTGTCATATTTAGGTGTGGTTGATTCCTACACATCACAAATGACTTATAGTTCTATTTTCTAAATTATCAAAACAATACTAATGTGTTTTCTTAGTTTTTAGTATGGAAAATTTTCTTTTTACTAAAAATATTGAAAATTTTAAATTAAAATAAACACTTTGAGTCATACTAGTCACATCTTCATGCTATTTTAATAAATTATTCAATCAAGTATGCTTCTCATTCATTTATAAAAAAATATATCTCATCTTTTGAATGTGAGTCTTTTCGATAATTATGGTATTCCTAAAAAATATAAATACACAAAGGATTAATAAATATTTTAAATGAAATAGTAATTATATTTGAAAATATCTCTTCAAGGATGTTGTTTTGTTCATGTAATATGATCACTTTCATAAATTTAAAAACATAATAACCACAATATTTATCATTTTTTTTATTTTGGACACTACAGAAACATTGAGAAAAATCAGTAATTTTTTTATATGTGTTTGGATAGTGAAATCTTATTATATATACCCAAATTTGTATCCAGCCATAGTACTTGTGATGTTTCTTGTCCTTTTCCCTTGGACTCATTCCATGTTGTAGATGATATTCATGCACCTACCTATCATAACAGAGCTCCATTAAAAGATAATATAAATTAAATAACTAGATGTTTAGTTCTAAAATGTTGTATGTAGTGTATTACAAATTGAAAAACTCCATCATTTTTTGTCAGTTTATTGGATATACATTCATTGAATCCAACAAATAAATCTTTGGAGTATCCAAATTGACTATAATGAGAATCCAATGCTGCCTAAAACACAAAAAGGAATAACTAATGAAAGAAATTAAAATATATTTTATATGATTAAATTGTACATTTTTACTATTTCAACATTGGTATCAATAAGAGTTTATCATCTGTATTTTTCTATTAAAAATTTTGAACAGGCCTACCACTATTTCACCCTCTTTCTCGGATTCTATATCTGTTTGTTCTATAAAGTTGACGTGAGGATGAATGAGTCCAAAATTTTATTTCATGGGGAAACCTATTAAATTATTTTTCATATATACGCCTGTGAAAAATATGAAATATATTTAGTCATAATTATCATAGTATATCAGCTTTTGTAAAATCAAATCCTGAAAACATACCTCATGTATACATTTACAACTAAGCCGCCTATCCAATCATGCTCTAGGATTTCAATTACATTGTCAAAACTAATCAAATCTAGATCTTCCCCATTGTACATATATTCATCAAAAATAAGTGTGTGAACCCCATAGTATTTCAACTTCATATTCACATGAGGCTTCAATGATAATAAATGAAGATATAGAATGAAAAGGTTTAAGGTTCTTTCAATAGATCGTTTTGATCGGTTGGTTGATCCTTGAGATCATTTTTAGCCATTCTTTCTTTTCAACTCATTCCCTGTGTCTGAATATAATAACATTCATTAGTTCATACCTTTTTTCATTAAATGTTAAAGGTTTATCTTGAAAAATAAATTGAAAATGAATACCTCATTATAGACATGTTTTTTACAAGCTTTGGTGGCCATGCGATGAATGTTCCAAGAGTTTGTTTGACCTTATAAATATCTTAATCATCAATTGGAATAGGTATCTCAGTACTCAACTCATGGTCTACGTTAATCAACACTTTAACCTGACTTGTTGGAAGTGGTCTATTGTGTAGCATGATGTTCTGGATATTGAACTCCATAGCCCTCGCTACAAGGTGATGGGTGGGTGTTGATAGATATAAATCACAGTTATTTTCACCATGTAAAATATTAATACGGGAAAGTTATCAATGTATATCTAATTCACAATTCACAGAAACAGTTATTAGAACATTTATTACCTCATCTAAAACAAGTTTTTGATTGGAATGGCTTACCTTAGAGCTATTGGGGGTGGGGCGAGATCTTCACATGTTGGTTTCTCTTGAGTTGTTTCTCCCCCCCCCTCACCATCATATTTTCCATGAACTCACTCTGAAATTTCATATGTTCTTCAAGTATAAATATTCTTTCTCTCATCATTTTTATTTCTTCATTTTGATCCTCCTCTTGTTGTTTTCTCAAAAAATGTTCAGTATGTCACCCCAAAACCTGCACCTCTGATGCAGCCATATTTTTCTGTAAGATTTAATGCCATCGAAAGTATGTCTGTATCTGTTTTGTGTGTTTTTGATTCCTAGGACTATGTTAGATAGATAATATAGAAAAATAAGTAATCATTGTTATGCAATATCAATTTAAATCAAAACAAATATTTATTATTTCATACTTACACATGTTTCCCACACTTTTTGTGTGTTTTCATCTATTAGTATCCCATATTTATTTACATATTCCTCCTTCCATAGAAGATGGTGTGGGATGGAAGTGAAATTGGATTTGGATTCATCAATCTTCATATAAACATAGGAACATATTTATGGTGTTGTTTTATGTCACATAAAATTATCACTGTAGATTTAAAATACGTACCAATTTTTTTTTCAAGTGAAGCCTACCCTATTCGTGCTTTACAATATTGGTATGTTTGTTTTTCTACCCATTCCTTATTTTCAACACTAACTTGTTATTTTATAAATAAAAAACTATCAATAAAAGTAAGGAATACACGTATCATCAAACAATGTATTACCAACCACAATGTACCTAAAAAGACTGCTCTGTACGACGACTAGTAAATGCATCCCACACTCCTTGGGTTATTAGGAGTGCATAAATAGAAGGTGGGTGCATGTTTATTTTCCCTTCAGTATCTTTAAGATAATATTTTGTTAAAATTTTGCTAAATCCTTTGTGAATCCTTCCAAAAACCCTTTATACGTAGTCCTTATGTGAGTCATCCACCATAAATGCACTCTACAAGGGATGATGAAGTGTAAGTCAATGTTTTATTATTTTATTTTTTAGTGAATTAAAGAAATGATATCAGAATGTTACCATAATATCTCCCCTCATCATTGTCTTAAGCCCGGTGATAATATGGTGCCATGACTGTACATCAATTGGCTTGTGTTTCTGAGTGACGATTCCAATGTAACTACTGAACATGGACTTGTTGGAGTTAACATATTGGCCCCACTTATTATATATGACCTTTTATTTGATGCCTTTAGCTTTTTTCCTTAAGGGTTTCTTCTAACACCATCAAACTACAACACTACTTTTTTTCTATGCTTCCAGTGTTTCATTGCCTACTATTTCCTTGGTTTCAACATCATCAATATATTCCTTCATAGTGCTAGTATAGGAATGTGAAGATAGT
Source organism: Viscum album (assembly GCA_963277665.1). Lineage (NCBI taxonomy): Eukaryota > Viridiplantae > Streptophyta > Magnoliopsida > Santalales > Viscaceae > Viscum > Viscum album. The sequence goes on from OY728157.1 coordinate 1,114,925,435, forward strand.
GGTTGTACCTCTTGTAGAGACCCAATCTTGATTCACATGTACATTACATTAATTTTTTGGAATACTTAATACATAACAAAAAAATGACACCCAAGGACCGTAATAGTTTAGTGTCTTTGGAAACTTGGAAGAGAATCTTTTAATCATGGTGAAAGATCTTCAACATCTCCCATAAAGATCTTACACTTTTGTTTATTACATAAAACATTTCTAATATCCAGGGAAAATAAAACATATAAAGGGTGAGATCAAATGATCCGTAATGGTAAACATGGAGAACTTAAAAACAATCCATAAATATTTGAATGTAAAAACATGAACATAAAACATCAAAATCTTAAGCAATGACATAAATATTTGTAGTATATAAGTCATAGATTATAAAGGAAAATTAATCATGATAAAATATCATGGGAATAAAACATGTAATTTTGGAAACCGTTAAGCACATGATTTGATTTCCAAAGTAGTCATGGCATTGCTGCCAAGACCATCATAGTGGACAATGTCCCTTACTGAATCGAGTTCACTCCACATTCCAGTCCTGTATCACTGAACTGAATTAACTTGTTGTTCCAGCCATATCTATCTCATGATATATAAATATTTACCCAATTCATTGGAGGGAGATATAGGTCCTACCCATCTCATAATGAAATCATTCTTACTTTTGACACAAAATAAACATAAATCATTCATCATAACCTAAAGAATAAAATGGGTTTCAAAAAAATCATACCATCATAAACTAATCCATATAAAACAAATGGATATCATTTCATCATAAGAATAATAAAACCATGGAAATGATAAAGACATTATACTTTAATAATAATCATACTAAATAATGTCATCTAATATGGAAAATTGTTTTAAAAAACACTTGAAATGAATTTTGAGGAAAATATCCTTTCTTCTTCAAAATCATCTTCTTTTCACAAAATACCATTCAATTTTAAAAGAAAATGATTTTTCTGAAAATAATCATGAAATATTATAGAAGAATCTTCCTGAAAATAAGGTGTTATGAATCTGAAAAAATCCATTCATGCCGTATAAGTTAAAAAAACATTCTCCTCATACTTTTGCTGGAAAAGTCAAAAAGTACCTCATATGGTAAACAAAATAATGATATCTTCCATACATTATGGTAAAATTCATAAAAGGGTAAAAATGACTTTAAACATATATGGAAGAATTGTAAAAAATTTATGAAAACATTTTGAGAAAACATGGACATGGATGATAAACATAACCCTAGTAAATACTTACGAATAAACGATCTTAGATAAGAGTAAGATTGGAATAATTATCCCTTACCTTATGTACAATTTCTTCTGTATGTGTCTGAGACTCCGGTATATTGGGTTTAAACATATTATTAACTTGTAACATAACCCTAATAATATTTATGATATCATATATGATTCACTTATGACTTTATATTACTCATTCTTTTGTAAATTCTAGGTTAAAGCAGCGTTTTGGGTAAAATCGTTTCATTTATCGTACGTGTTTCGACTTGTTGTTATTGATATTATTACTTATATAATGATTTACTTAATTCCAGAATATAAAACATGATTTATATATAATATATATTCAGAATATAAATATATATTATAGATCAATAAATGGAATGAAATACACCATTCATGGAGACGGTAGGCCGTACGTACGAATGAACGCTATTTTCGTTTCCTTATTGAATTTAATGGAATTATATAAATGAAACATATATGTACATAAATACAGTATCATTATTATGTAATATATTTAATGATTATTTATTATATATACTTTATAATCATACCTGAATGGTTAATTATGGAAAATGAATCTCATTGCATTCGTGGAGACGGTAGTCCATACGTATGCACAAGCGAGAATATCATTATTTTTATATTGAAATCGTATATAATTGGATGGTATATCATATATAAATAATAATAATAATTTTATATTCATTATTTATATCATCTATACTCACTATTTTACCCATCCAAATGATGAAATGTTTGAATATCAAACTACACCATGACGTGGAGATGGAAAGTCATACGTACGCACCTGTGGTGACTTTTTCATTCATAGGATAGATAAAATAACATATATGGTTGTAAAATTTTTATAATAATGTCACAGTATATATAAGATAATGGAGTTTTTATTTTATAATGGAAACAACAAATAAGGAGGAAGTGGAATAAGAAAGGAACTTGAAATAGGTGGTGAGATATTTACCTCTTCTTTGGGTTATTCCTTTTGATTTGATAAAAAGGGCTCCTTAGGATGGCTTTCTGACTAAAGGAAGGCCTCTATGATAAAGGGAGGATAGTTTAGAGAGTATTTTGTTAGGGTTTTGACGACCAAAATGGCTTTGGAGGTAGGAATTAGAGAGAAGGGGGAGAGCCCATTTATAAGAGGGGTGAGGGGCACCTTAAGAAAAACTTAAAATATTAGTTTATAATAAATTCATATTCGGTTTATAATGAATAAAAGGTGACTTATTTTGATGATAGGGTGGGAATGGGTCTAAATACTCTCAATAAATAGGTTTTAGACAATTTTAGGTTACCATTTTAGCCTTATCATTTAGATTTAACTCTAAGTTAAATAATTTAACTTTTACAGTGTTTTCTTGTATTCTTACACAATATGGTTAATAAAATTACTATAAACTGCCAATCGAACCCCAATTGATTCATTAATGTCATATATATTATTATATAAGTCTTTTGGACGAACCTTAAATTTTTAGGACCATTATATCAATTAATAATATAATAATTGTTTTAAAACTCTTTTATGTCAATTTTGACACTATTTGGTATTTTGTTTTTTCTAAATTTAATAAAACATTATAACTTCGAAAAAAATTCCTATAACCAACCCTAATATGTTATATTATCCTATAAAATTAGTTTAATTCATAAAAAGTCTGAAATTACATTTATTTGGGTATTTATAATATCAATTATGTTAATATTTCATCAATAAGGTAATTACTGCATCATCATTGTGTCATAAATAAATTAAATTATTTAATGTCTAAAAAATATAAATAAAATACAATTATGTATGAAATATTTTTAGATTTACAATTAATATTTATATTAGAATTTATATTTTTTATAACCCTATATTAAATATGTTTTAGTTATTAGTCTTTGAATTTCACTATTTAAACTCTTCTTTAAATAAAATAATAATAAATGTCTTCATTTAATCCAAGTGAACCTAAAGGGTAATATTTTATTCCTGAGGTTTTTTATGGTCGAATTACACTTATCCAATAGAATTATAACATGTGTTAGGGTAATAATAGTATCATTTTTACCCTTAATTACCATATTTACTTTTAACCGTGGTAAATAAAAGTTAAAAGTTACTATTCACCAATAATTATTTTCATCTCATTGAACCAAAATTTACTTACTGATATCAACCGTGTCTCTCATATTTTTTAAATTAAACTCACAGAAGCGGTAAAATTATGTTTTATGTAAATTTACAAATGCTCCTAGGAGGTGGGTAAAAGACGGTAAAAAGTTCAATAAAATATTTAAATATCTAAAATTATTATAAAATGACTCCAATGAATTACATTGAACTTATATAGGTATTATGTGTAACATCCAAAGTATTTAATGAATAATAGATATTTTTATCTATGTTTATTAATGAATTAGATAGTGTTTTAGACGCTTAAAATGAGAATAAATCCAATCTTAAGCATGGAATACATTAATATTTTTAAAAGATTGTTTTAGTGCCTTTTGATGGCGAACCTTTTTTAAATATTTATTTTGACAATTTTATAAGCTATATTTGTAAAAATAAAGTTATTCTTTATGATTGGGACATTGAAATTTACTTTGAATAAATTTCTGGTATTTTTCAGATAATGTTCATTTTTTAATGAATAGTGAAAAGTGTTGTATTTTAATTCAAAACCTATTTTTAATCTAATTTATTTATATGATAAGATTATATTTTGAATTGGTTTTAAAGTTCAATTAGAATATATTTTTACCATTTAATCCAATAGTGGTCATTTGAATTAATTTCTCAATGAAACTGAACTTAAACTAGTGTCAATCTTTTGATACTTATTGTTTCATAAAAACACGCTATTTGCTCTGACAGCGGGAATTAATTATTAAATTAATTAATGTAACTTATATGTTTTGAATTTTTTAAAATAGAAATAATTTTTGAATTTGGAATATCAAATATAGCTTACGGTGAAGTTTTGGTATTTTTCTGAAAAACTTCAATTTTTGATGAATAGTGAAACCACTAAGTGGTACTCAAAAAACTGATTTTTCGTTTAAATGAAAATTTACCACCTCTGTGTTTTTAATTTCAAAAATCCTACATAAATGGTTGTCATTAGGAAGTAAAATGTGGTTAAATGAGATTAAAATAATTTTTTTGTTGAATAGTAACTTTTAAGTTTTAATCGCGATTAGAGGTAATTAGTGCAATTTAAGGCAAAAATGATATTATAATAAAATGAAAATACCTATACACATGTCCTACCCTTATTGGATGTGTCATGGCCGACCAAGACAATCCATGGGTCGACTTGGGGACCCCATGGAGTCACTTTGGTAGGAAAATGACATTAATAACTTTTTATTTAAAGTTAAAATAAAAATGACACAAACATGGGTTGTTTTACTAAAACAATTTGTAAATGGGGTTATACCAGTCAGAGTTTTGACTATAAATAGTCATTAGAAATATAAAAAGATTTATTACATCATGATATTTTTTTTATAATTTTTAGACATTAAATAAATTAAATTATTTATGACACCATGATGATGCAGCGATTACCTCATTATTTAACGATTTAAATAAAATGAAAATATAATGTAAAATATAAGACCTAAACTTGTCAAAAACCTATTGGATTGGTGGATTTAGAAACCTTATCACCGTATCCTAGAAATTTATAATTGTGGGACCTTTTTTATCCGAAAATCATTTTATAACAAAGTATCTTTTCTTAACTTTCCAAGAGTGCCCCTCCTCTCCTCTTATAAAAGGCCCCCACCTCTACCACCCTAACCACACTTCCAAAGCCTTTGGCTCGGCCAAACGCTGCCCATTTTGTCTCTCCACATCCCTATCTAACTCTTATAAGCCTCACTTTGGGCAGAAGTCTTCCCAAGGAATTCTTTGGGCTCAAATAAAAAAGAGTTACCCGTTTTAAAGGTAGTGTTTTCTCTTGTCTTCTTATGTTTTATTTTGATTCTTCAACCCTATAAACTCTTTTTATTCCTTTATATTGTAACAAAATCAGTATCTTCAATATACTAGGATGTTTTTATAAGAAGTATTCGAGCTACACTTACACACACCTACATCTAATGGTTAAAGAACATATTGTTTCCGTGGATGGCGAATTTCTACCTCACGAAACGATGATTGTTCAATATTCTTTTAACACCTTCAAATGTGGACATTAAGATGTAACTATATTTATATATGGTATATAATATGTTTATGTTTTACTTAAGCTTTTGTATTTTTCATTTATGGCATACCTTTATGGTTTCCATTATGGGTAAACATGATATCTTCATTTTAGAAAGTACGGACTACCGCCCCCTCAAAGTGATTTGATTCGTTAATACCATAAGTGGGACGTATAAAGGATGGAGTTAATGATATTATATATGATATTATAATGGAATTATAATATACCTTTATGTAATTATGATTCCATTCCATAAAATACGAAATAAAAATGAAAGTAGCGTTCATGCGTACGTACGGCTTACCGTCTCCATGAATGGTGCATTTCTTTTCTTAGCTCTAAATGTTATGTAATATTATAAATGCATGTATATACTAGATATATATGATATATATGATATCTAAATCATGAATATAACTCTGGATATAATGGATAAATTAACAACTTGTAATTATAAAGAGTTTTTTTACATAAGTACCAATGATCGTTAAAATGACCATTATTAACTTAAATAATTACACAGTGTTCATGACATGGTAATAAGTGATAAAAAAGGAATAATGAACTTGAAAAGGGTTCTTAAGAATGTAGAAATTAACTCAAGTTTATTATTCAGGAGATTCAAGAACGATCGAGTCAAGTCGGACACAAGGTATGGGACTTCGTCTCAATCTCCTTTCATTGAGGCATATTTTGTTTTATACAGAACCTTCTTTTATACGGTGTATAAACCCCTTTGACTTTTACGTTTATCCAAAAGGAATATTTTTTATACGAAGCGTTTAACTAAAAAAAGGGAATGTTTTTGTCGTACGTATGCGGCGACAATGACTTCTCCGCCGCCGTGACCATTATTTGAGTTTCGGCTTCCTCTACAAGCCATACCTTTTTTTTAAAAGAAAAATAAATACCATGTATTACTTTTCTTTTATTTTGGTATTGAAAATGGATTTCATAATGTTTTTTTTATATCAATGTGTTGTATTGATATCTTGTGATTGAAAAGTGGAAATGTTATGTTTCCTTTATGCATGTTTTCTGTGATAAGATTATGTTATGGTTCTTGGGAATTATTATGAAGAAGGGTGGTTACATGATAAACTAAGGGTGGGTGAGCCCAATATAGGTCTCCAGTGCATTGGGTAACGCGAAGGAGTTAAACGTTAAGGTTTCTCTAAAGAGATTTAGGGAACATACTGTAATGGGTATTCCAAACGTAACCAAGAGGGTTACTCCCTATGTAAGAATGTTATGAATGCCTCAAGTTATCTTTATGTATTATGATTTCTATGATTTATTCATGACTTGATGAGGTATGTGATTATGTTTTATGGGTAAAGTATGATTTCATGCATGGACTAATGTTTTCATTTCATATTTTTTTATAACCCTTACTGATCTTATTATGCTCATCCCAAGTTTTTGAAATGTTTTTCACAGGTTAAGGGAATGGTACATGATATGATGATAGTGTCAAAGAAGTGTCAAGAAAGAATCCATGTTTTATTTTAAATATTTTTCTGTTGATGGAAAAAATTAATACTATCTTTTATGTAACAACTTCGTTTAAATGTGGAATGTAATGCATGTTTTATGATCTAATTCTCTAAAACTCTAAACCTGAAAAGATCCTCAATGTGTAATCTTGTAATAACTCAAGAATAAGTAAGGTTTAAGGATGGGGCCTTATAGTTGGTATCAGAGGTCAGTTTAGATAACTTTAGGAGTTAGAATTCTATTAAATGATTATCCAAAAATATTTTTTTATGGTCAAATTGAAATGATATAGAATTTACAGATTACCATTTTGCTTCACCTAAGATATTTCTGTGATAAGAATGGTTTTCCATAGAGGAAACAGAGCAGCTTTTCTAGGAAGGCATACAAAGTATAATGACCTTTCGAATCAGCAACCAGAGATGGTCGGAATCAGAATTAAGTAGTTTACTGCGCTAATGGCTCAGTTGAATTAGGTGATAAATGGTGGTTGTGTTTATTGGTGATATTTTGGTGTTTTCTAAAAGTAAAGAAGAGCATGAAAGACATTTAAGGGTTATTTTTCAAACCTTAAAAGAAAATAAATTGAATGGGAAATCCAGAAAGTGTTAGTTTTGGTTTCAACAAATTTCTTTCCTTGGTCATATTGTTTCTAAATATGGAATAACTATGGATCCTGCAAAAACAAGAGTTGTTGAAGAATGTCCAAGACCCACAAATGTAACAGAGATCTGTAGTTTTCATGGTTTTGAAGGTTACTACCAAAGGTTTGTTAGAAATTTTTCACGATTATCTTGTCCAATGACAAAGCTAACTCAGAAGGGTGTTCAGTTTATCAGGACAAAAGAATGTGATGATTGTTTTCAGGAACTGAAAAGAAGATTGGTGAATGCTCCAGTTTTGGCACTACCTTCCAGGAATGAGGAGTTTGTTACCTAAAATAATGCTTCATTGAAAGGACTTGGTTGCATCCTAATGCAGAATGATCCGGTAATTGCTTATTCTTCACAACAGTTGAAAACTCATCAGGTAAATTACCATACACATGATTTGGAATTAGCTGTTGTTGTTTTCACTTTAAAATTTTGGAGGCATAATTTGTATGGAGTAAAGTGTGAAATATATACCGATCAAAAAAGTTTAAAGTATATATTAATTCAGAAAGAATTGAATATGAGACAGAGGAGATGGTTAGAATTAATCAAGGATTATGATTTTACAATTCATTACCATCAGGGAAAAGCAAATAAAGTGGCTGATGCTTTGAGTTAAAAAAGTAATGATTCATTAACAATGTTGCGTTTAGAATGTGATCCTTTGGTTAAGGATTTGATGAACATTGGCATAGAATTTGTTGGTGCAGGAGGTTATTCTGTATTGTTTCATGTATCAGTGAGATCATCTCTATCAGACAGAATTAAGCAAGCACAGAAGCAAGACAACAAGTTACAGAAAAAGGTAGAGCTGGTTCAGAAGGGTAAGTTGCATGAATTCAACATTGATAATGATTGTGTTTTGAGATTTGGTAAGAGATTGTGTGTGCCGTGTGATTCACAGTTGAATAGAGATTTGTTATGTGAAGCTTATAGTTCTCTGTTTTCAGTTCATCCTGGCAGCACTAAGATGTATAGAGATCTTCAGGAGTATTACTGGTGGGATGGAATGAAAAGAGATATTTATGATTTTACTATGAAGTGTTTGACATGTCAACAGGTTAAAGCAGAGAGGAAGTTACCGAAATGGATGCTTTATCCTCTACCAATACCAAAGTGGAAATGGGAGAATATATCCATGGACTTCTTTGTGGGATTGCCGAAGACATCTCGAGGTAATAATGCAATCTGGGTTATTATTGATCGCTTGACTAAATCAGCTCATTTCCTTCCTATTCGAGATACTTTTTCCGTATATAAACTTTCCTGTTTGTATCTTAAAGAGATAGTCAGGTTACATGGAGTTACTATCTCCATTGTATCTGATCATGATCCCAGGTTTACTTCTAACTTTTGGAAAGGCCTTCAGAAGTCATTGGGTACTGAATTAAATTTTAGTACAGCTTTTCATCCTCAATAAGATGGACAGTCAGAACAAACAATCAAGACTTTGGAGGATATGCTACGTTCTTGTTCGATGGATTATCAGGGAAGTTGGGACCAACATCTTTCTTTGGTTTAGTTTTCTTATAATAACAATTTTCATTCCAGTATACATATGGCACCATTTGAGTCATTATATGGGAAGTGGTGTCGAACTCCAGCTTTTTGGGATGAAGTGGGTGAAAGAAAGCTGATGGGACCAGAATTGGTAGAAAAGTTGGCAGAAAAAGTTCAACTGATACAGAAACACATGAGAACAGCTTAGAGCAGGCAGAAGAGTTATGCGGACAACCGGAGGAAGGATCTCTCTTTTGAGGTAGGTGATCATGTTTTTCTCAAAGTCTCACCATGGAAAAGTGTGATGCGATTTGGTAAGAAAGGAAAGATGAGTCCATGGTTCATTGGACCATATGAAATTCTGGAGAGAGTTGGATCAGTTGCTTACCAAGTGGCTTTACCTCCGAGTTTATCTTAGGTACACAATGTTTTTCATGTTTCAATGTTAAGGAAGTACATGCCAGATCCATCTCATGTTTTGAGTCCAGATGTAGTTCAGCTATAAGAGAACCTATCTTATGAGGAAAAATCGGTCCAGATTCTTGACCACAGGGAGCAAGTGTTACAAAATAAGGTGATTCATCATGTAAAGGTTTTGTTGAAAAACCACATGATTGAATAGGCAACATGGGAATCTGAAAATGCAATGAGGGCTAAATACCCCCACTTATTCGATAAGTAAATAAATTGTGGGGACAAATTTCTAAAGGGGGGAAGGATGTAACATCCCAAGTAAGTAATGAATAATGTATATTTTTATCTATGTCTATTAATGAATTAGATAGTGTTTTAGAGGCTTAAAATGAGAATAAATCCAATCTTAAGCATGGAATACACTAATATTTTTAAAAGATTGTTTTACTGCCTTTTGATGGAGAACCATTTTTAAATCTATATTTTGAAAATTTTATAAGCTATATTTGTCAAAATAAACTTATTATTTATTATTGGGACATTGAAATTTACTTTGGATAAATTTCTGGTATTTTTCTGATAATGTTCATTTTTTAATGAATAGTGAAAAGTGTTGTATTTTAATTCAAAACCTCTTTTTAATCTAATTTATTTATATGATTAGATTATATTTTGAATTGGTTTTAAAGTTAAATTATAATATATTTTTACCATTTAATCCAATAGTGGTCGTTGGAATTAATTTCACTTTGAAATTGGACTTTAACTAGTGTCAATCTTTTGATACTTAGTGTTCCATAAAAACACGCTATTTGCTCTGACAACGGGAATTAATTATTAAATTAATTAATGTAACTTATATGTTTTGAATTTTGTAAAATAGACATCATTTTTGAATTCCGAATATGAAATATAGCTTAGGGTGGAGTTTTGGTATTTTTCTGAAAAAATTCAATTTTTGATGATTAGTGAAACCACTAAGTGGTACTTAAAAAACTGATTTTTCGTTTAAATAAAATTTTACCACCTCTGTGTTTTGAATTTCAAAAATCCAACATACATGGTTTTCATTAATAATTAAAATGTGGTTCAATTAGATTAAAATAATTTTTTTGGTGAATAGTAACTTTTAAGTTTTAATCGCGATTAGAGGTAATTAGTGCAATTTAAGGAAAAAATGATATTATAATAAAATGAAATTACCTAGATACATGTCCTACCCTTATTGGATGTGTCATGGCCGACCAATACAATCCATGGGTCGACTTGGGGACCCCATGGAGCCACTTTGGTAGGAAAATTACATTAATAACTTTTTATTTAAAGTTAAAATAAAAATGACACAAACATGAGTTGTTTTATTAAAAAAAATTTAAATGGGGTTATAAAAGTCATACTTTTGAATATATATATTCATTAGAAATCTAAAAATATTTACTAAATCATGATATTTTTTTATAATTTTTAGAAATGAAATAAATTAAATTATTTATGACACCATGATGATGCAACGATTACCTCATTATTTAACGATTTAAATAAACGGAAAATATAATGTAAAATATAAGACCAACACTTGTCAAAAACATATTGGATTGGTGGATTTAGAACCCTTATCACCTTATACACGAAATTTATAATTTTGGGACCTTTTTTATCTGAAAATCATTTTATAAAAAAGTATCTTTTCTTAACTTTCCAAGAGTGCCCCTCCTCTCCTCTTATAAAAGGCCCCCACCTCTACCACCTTACCCACACTTCCAAAGCCTTTGGCTCGGCCAAACCCTACCCATTTTGTCTCTCCAAATCCCTCTATAACTTTTATAATTCTCCCTTTGGGAATAAGTCTTCTCAATGAATCCTTTGAGCTCAAATCAAAAAGAGTTACCCGTTTTAAAGGTAGTGTTTTCTCTTGTGTTCTTATGTTTTATTTTGCTTCTTAAACCCTCAAAACTCTTTTTATTCATTTATTTTGTAACAAAAACAGTATCTTAAATATACTAGGATTTTTTTATAATAAGTATTCGAGCAACACTTACACACACCTACATCTAATGGTTAAAGAACATATTGTTTCTGCGGATGGCAGATTTCTGCCTCACGAAACCATGATTGTTCAATATTCTTTTAACACCTTTAAAGGTGGCCATTAAGATGTCAATATATTTATATATGGTATATAATATTTTTATGTTTTACTTATGATTCTTTATTTTTCATTTATGTCACACCTTTATGGTTTCCATTATGGGTAAACACGATATCTTCATTTTAGGAAGTGCGGACTACCGCCCCCTCAAAGTGATTTGATTCGTTAATGCCATATGTGGGATGTATAAAGGATGGTGTTAATGATATTATATATGATATTATAATGGAATTATAATATACCTTTATTTTATTATGATTCCATTCCATAAAATACGAAATAGAAATGAAAGTAGCGTTCATGCGTACGTACGACTTACCGTCTCCATGAACGGTGCATTTGTTTTCTTACCTCTAAATGTTATGCAATATTATAAATGAATGTATATACTCGATATATATGATATATATGATATCTAAATCATGAATATAACTCTTGATATAATGGATACATGAACAACTTGTAATTATAAAGAGTTTATTTTTGACTCAAGTACCAATGATCGTTAAAATGACTATTATTAACTTAAATAATTACATAGTGTTCATGACATAGTAATAAGTGATAAAAAAGGAATAATGAACTTGAAAAAGGTTCTTAAGAAAGTATAAATTAACTTAAGTTTATTATTCAGGAGATTAAAGAACGATCGAGTCAAGTCGGACATGAGGTATGGGACTTTGTCTCAATCTCCTTTCATTGAGGCATATTTTGTTTTATACACAACCTTCTTTTATACGATGTATAAACCCCTTTTACTTTTACATTTATCCAAAAGTAATCTTTTTTATACGAAGTGTTTTACTAAATGACAAGAGGGAATGTTTTTGTCGTACGTATGTGGCGACAACGACTTATCCGCCGCCATGACCATTATTTGACTTTTGGCTTCCTCTACAAGACATACCTTTTTTTAAAAGAAAAATAAATACCATGTATTAATTTTCTTTTATTTTTGTATTGAAAATGGTTTTCATAAAGTTTTTTTTATATCAATGTGTTGTATTGATATCTTGTGATTGAAAAGTGGAAATGTTATGTTTCCTTTATGCATGTTTTATGCGATACGATTATGTTATGGTTCTTGGGAATTATTATGAAGATGGGTGGTTCCGTGATAAACTAAGGGAGGATGAGCCCGATATATCTCTCCAATGCATTGGGTAACTAGGAGTTAAATGTTAAGGTTTCTACGAAGAGATTTAAGGAATATACTGTGATGGGTATTCCAAACGTAACCAAGAGGGTTAGTCCCTACGTAAGAATGTTATGAATGCCTCAAGTTACCTTTATGTATTATGATTTCTATGATTTATTCATGACTTGATGAGGTATTTGATTATGTTTTATGAGTAAAGTATGATTTCATGCATTGACTAATGTTTTCATTTCATATTTTTTTATTACCCTTACTGAGCTTATTATGCTTATCCCATGTTTTTGAAATGTTTTTCACAGGTCAAGGGAATGGTACATGATATGATGATAGTGTCAAGTAAGTGTCAAGAAAGAATCCATGTTTTATTTTAAATATGTTTCCATTGATGGGAAAAATGAATACTATCTTTTATGTAACCACTTTGTTTAAATGTGAAATGTAATGCAAGTTTTATGATCTAATTTTCTAAAACTCTAAACTTGAAAAGATCCTCAATGTGTAATCTTGTAATAACTCAAGATTAAGTAAGGTTTAAGGATGGGGCCTTATATTATGTATCTATTTTTAACTAAAATAAATTTACATAAAATAAATTATTATTAAAATAAAAAGTCGGTTTTAACCAATAACTCAGTGTTTTCACTATTCATCAAAAATTGAATTTTTTTGAAAAATACCAAAAATTCACCCTTTGATAATTTTGATATTCGGAATCCAAAAATGAAGTCCATTTTGAAAAATAAAATTTATAAAATTTCATAAATTGGGTAGTACTATTCATAACAGCTAGTTTATATAATATTTTAATAACATATCGTTGTTTAGTGAAACTCGATATTGCGTACAACACAAGCTATCGAGGAAGGTATCTCTTGCATGCAACACAAGACAAAAATAGTGTTGCTTATACTGCAAGCTAATACAATGTTTCATATAGTACAAGCTAATCTCGGTGTAGTGTACAATAGAAGACATCAAAGAAATTAAAAATAATATATCTCATAAAATCTCGGGATGTTACATTCTACCCCCCTTAAAATGAATTTCCCCTTAGAAATTCATCGAGGTTATAAATCATTTACTACTTGAAAGTTTCATTCATAGAATCCCACATCGTAAAAAGGAATACCAAAACATAATTTTAAAAACTAAAGTATGAAATTTAAGGGTTACAAAAATTAACTCATCACTAGGTTTCCACATAGGAGAACATAGGTGAAAATATGGATGTGGAAGAGAAATCTAACCATCAAGTTCTGATGGAGAGATGTATAGAACATGGTTATGAAAAATACAATAATAAAAAATCCATAAATTTGTGATGATCTAATGTACCATCTAGGACAACTTTTTTGGTTTTCAAGATCATTTCCCTAAAGTTGAAAAAATGGAATTAGAAGAAATACTTAATTGATTTTGGTACAATCTCACCGTTGGTCATTCCTTGAACAATTTCTACTTCATCTATTAAATAAATGAAGTTGAATTTGTCATTCGTGAAGTTTTAGTAGATCATGAGATAGAATGACAGGTCATTCCATCTGTCTCAAACAAAAGGTTAGAAAAAGTTATTAAATATACATAAGTCCATCTATGGTGAGATTAATCGTATATGGTTCCTAAAATGAATGTATAATTCATATATCATACCACTTAATAAATTAAAACTAATTTATTCTTACCAGGGACTTCCTTAAGGCCAGTGGTAGGTGATAAAGGCATGTGGCACTTTGGTTGTGGGTTCGATTCCCACATCCTTGTCCGATGCGACGGGTTGTCGCCCGTTATGCAGGTTGTCCCTTTTCTTAAACTATACTATTATAAAAATCCAGAAATTAAATCAAAAAAATGTTCTAGCCTTAAACAATACAATCTGATGTTCAACTTAATCCATTCCAACCATAATACTTATCCAAAATAATTCTTTCCAAACTCATAGTATAAAGGGAACGATTAGTAAAAAGTTCATATAAAAAGTATGTGAATACCATCATTTATCCCTCATATATCACAAGATATATCTTGTTGGTCATATTCCAAACATGTGATTACCTTAATCATGTATTCTTTTGAAACATGTATTTCCACAGAACCTTAGTGAAAACATGAATGCTATCAAAAGTTAACACTTTACACATACCAAAATCCCAAAAATTCTAAATACTCAATCCATGATATCACTTTTCTCTTATACCAATCATGAGCTCATGAATACTATCAAACATTTTATTTTCTTCTTATCCCTTCATTACACACATATCATCTGCTTTCCAAAAATATTTCAATCACTTTTCATGGTTACCTATACCAAAAAATTATCAAAAACCACAACAAACCATTAAATATATATTCCAATATTCCACGATACTATAAATGAGATTCCACAACATTATTTTGGAATCCCATTACATAAAAACATAATCATTCCACCACATCATTGTCATACTCAAAATCTTTAATAGTGATCACATGTGACTTCCCTTTGTCCTTTTCCTTAAGAGGTTGTTGATGTTGATCATCATTAACCCTTGGATTAGGGAATTGGTTAGCATAATGCCCCATTTCCTTGCACTTGTAGCACTGATGTGTTGGTGGAGAATTCTCTGTAGTCTTTTCTCTATTCACGTCATTAGAAATTTTTTTACCATTACTTCGGCACTCAGCTGCTCGATGAACTTATTTTCTATACATGAAACATTTTCTAGTACCTTTTAGGCAATCTCCACCATGATTATTTATACACTTTGAGCATAAAAAAAACATTCTCTTTCTTCTCACCATTGTTCTGCGATTTTTCTTTAAACTCCATATTTCATTTCTTGTCAAAACCATGAGATGGATATGTAACACCAACTTCCATTTCTACATTGATATCACAACGCACAATTTCTTCATAGCTACTAAAGTCTCTTATCTCTAATGACCTTTTAAGACTTCCTTTTAATCCACTGAATAATCAATAAACTTTACTTTCAGGTTGGTTGATAAAGCCAGATGCATACGTTGAAATCATTGTAGAATTTGCCTCGTATATACCAACAGATTCATCATCCTTTTTCTTAAGCTCACAGAACTCCTTTTCCATATTTGTTCGAAGAATACGAGGTAAGTACTTATAAAAAAAAGTTCTTGAACTCATCCCATTCTATGGATTCAATTTCATCTTGGGGCCTTGTATTCTTAATTAGAGTCCACTATTGGTCTGCTTCACCTTCTAAACGGTAAACAACTAAAATGAATTTTTCATGTTCTGAACAACGATTTATAGAAAATATATTACCAAAGGTATTGATCGATTGTTCAACAAAAACTGGATCAGGAGACCCATTGAAAGAAGGTGGACGTTGCCTCATGAAGGACTCAATAGAATATTGTTCCCTTCTCTGCTCATTTGGAAGTCCATAATGATTCATATCTTGTGTTAGTATAGCAATATTATTTTTCACTCCATCTCCCATAACATTGGTTTGTTCAATAGGACAATCGTTTAATTGTCCATTACATTGATCAACATGGTTCCTTCAGGTTCCAGTCATCGTCTAAAACCCAAAAAGAATAGTGTGAGGAAAAAATCATGATAGGGAAAACTACATAATAAAGGGAGAGTACCTTCAATATATAACATCTGAAATTTAATTCTAAGATCGTTATCGTAATTCTAGGACTATTACCGATACATATAATTAACCTAAGGGACATCCCTAGACATACCTTAGAAATATCTCTAGGGATCTCAATAAAGTTTTTGCATCCTAGTTTCCAAAGGTTAACTAAACCTTTACTTTGATTCCAACTGTAGAGACCCAAGCATGAAGTACATGGAAATTACATTACTTTTGCAGAATAATTAATACATAACAAAAAAATATCACCCATGGACAGTAATAGTTTAGTGTCTTTGGAAACTCGGAACAGAATCTTCTAGTCATGGTGAAAGATCTTCAACATCTCCCATAAAGATCTTCTACCTTTTTTTTCTTACCTAAAACCTTTTTTTATATCCTGGGGAAAATAAAACATATAATGGGTGAGCTAAAATGCTCAGTAAGGGTAAACATGGATAACTTAAAAACAATCCATAAACATTTGAACGTAAAAACATGAACATAAAACATCAAAATCTTGAGCAATGACGTAAATCTTTGCAGTAAAAAATTCATAGATCATAAAAGAACATTAATCATGATAAAATATCATGGGAATAAAAAATGTAATTATGGAAACCATTAACCACATGATATGATTTCCATAGTATCCAAGGCATTGCTGCCAAGACCATCATAGTGGACAAAGTCCCTTACTGAATCAAGTTCACTCCTTGTTCCAGTCCTGTATCACTTAACCGGATTAACTTGTTGTTCCATCCATTTCTATCTCATGAGATATAAATCTTTACCCAATGCATTGGAGAGATATATATGGCCCACCTATCTTATAATTAAATCATTCTTACCTGTGCCACAAAATAAACAAAAATCATTCATCATAACCCAAAGAATAAAATGAGTTTCATAAACATCATCCCATCATAACATAATCCATATAAAACAAATGGATATACTTTAATCATAAGAATAATAAAACCATGGAAATAGTAGATACAATATACTTGAAACATAATCATACTAAATAATGTCATCTTAGATAGAAAATAGTTTTGACAAAACACTTGAAATGAATTTTGAGGAAAATATCCTTTCTTCTTCAAAATCATTTTCTTTTCACAAAATGCCATTAAATTTTAAAAGAAAATGATTTTTTTAAAAAAAATCATGAAATATTATAGAGTAAGATTCATGAAAATAAGGCGTTATGAATCCGTAAAAATCCATTCATGCTGTATAAGTTAAAAAAAACATTCTCCTCATACTTTGGTTGGAAAAGTAAAAAAAACTCCTATGGTAAACAAAATAAAGATTCCTTCCATACCTTGTGGTAATTGTCAAAAAAGGGTAAAAATGAATTTAAACATACATGGAAGAATAGTAAACATTTTATAAAAATATTTTGAGAAAACATGGACATGGATGAAAAGCATAACCCCAGTAAATACTTACGAATAAACAATCTCATATAAGAACGAGATTGGAATAATTATAACTTACCTTATGTACAATTTCTTCCATATGTTACTGAGAATCCTGTATAGTGGGTTTAAACATATTATTAACTTTTAAAACAACCATAATAATATTTATGATATGATATATGATTCACTTATGACTTTATATTATTCATTCTTTTGTAAATTCCATGTTAAAGCAGCGTTTTGGGTAAAATCGTTTCATTTATCGTACGTGTTTTAACTTGTTGTTCTTGATATTATTACTTATATCATGATTTACTTAATTACAGAATGTAAAAAATTGTTTTTATATAATATATATTCATCATATAAATATATATTATAGATCGATAAATGGAATGAAATACACCGTTCATGGAGACAGTAGGTCGTACGTACGCATAAACGCTGTTTTCGTTTCCTTATTGAATTGAATGAAATTACGTAAATGAGACATATATGTACATAAATCCAGTATCATTATTATGTAATATATTTCATGATTATTTATTATATATACTTTTTAATCATACCTAAATGGTTAATTATGGAAAATGAATCTCATCGCGTTCGTGGAGACGGTAGTCCGTACGCATGCATGAGTGAAAATATCATTATTTTGATATTGAAATCATATATAATTGGATGTTATATCATATATAAATAATCATAATAATGTTATATTTATTATTTATACCATTTATACTCATTATTATACCCATCCAAATGATGAAATGTTTGAATAACAAACTACACCACCGCGTGGAGACGGTAAGCCGTACGTACGCACGTGCGGTGATTTTTTCATTCATAGGATGGATAAAATAACTTATATGGTTGTAAAATTTTTATAATAATATTATAGTATATAGAAGATACTGGATTTAATATTTTATAATGGAAACAACAAAGAAGGAGGAAGTGGAAGAAGAAAGGAACTTGAAATAGGTGGTGAGATATTTACCTCTTCTTTGGGTTCTTCCTTTTGATTTGATCTAAAGGGATCCTTAGGTTGACTTTATGACTAAAGGAAGGACTTTAGGATTAATGGAGGACAGTTGAGAGTGTATTTGGGTAGGGGTTGGCCGAGAAAATGGCTTTGGAGGTGTGAATTAGAGGAAAGGGGGAGTTCCCTTTTATAAGAGGGGTGAGGGGCACATTAGAAAAAACATAAAATATTATTTTATAATAAATTCATATTTGGTTTATAATGGATCTTAAGTGAATTATTTCGAGTCTAGGGTGGGTATGGGTCAACAAAATCTCAAACAATATGTTTTAGACAAGTTTATTTTACCATTTTAACCTTATCATTTAGATTTAACTCTAAGTTAAATAATTTAACTTTTATAGTGTCTTTTTGTATTCTTACACTATATGGTTAATAAAATTACTATAAACTATCAATAAAACCCCAATTGGTTAATTAATGTCATATATATTATTATATAAGTATTTTTTCCAAACCTTATTTTTTAGGACCATTTTATAAATTAATAATATAACATTTGTTTTAAAAACTCTTTTATGTCAATTTTAACACTATTTGGTATTTTGTTTTTTCTAAATTCATTAAAGAACTATTACTTCGAAAACAATTCATCTAACCAACCTTAATATGTTATATTAACCTATAAAATTAGTGTAATTCATAAAAAGTCTCAAATTACATTTATTTGGGTATTTATAATATCAATTATGTTAATATTTTATTAATAAGGTAATTACTGCATCATCATTGTGTCATAAATAAAATAAATTATTTAATTTCTAAAAAATATAAATAAAATACCATTATTTATGAAATATTTTTATCTTTATAATTAATATTTATAGTGTAATTTATCTTATATATATCCCTATATTAAAAATGTTTTAATTATAAAACATTGATTTTAACTATTTTAACTCTTCTTTAAATAAAATAATAATAAATGTCCTAATCTAATCCAAGTGGACATAAAGGGTACTATTTTATTACTAAGGTTATTTTTGGTCGAATTACACTTATCCAATAGAATTAGGACATGTTTTAGGGTAATAATAATATCATTTTACCCTTAATTGCCCTACTTACTTTTAATCGTGGTAAATAAAAGAAAAAAGTTACTATTCACCAAAAATTATTTTCATCTCATTGAACCACATTTTACTTACTGATATCAACCGTGCCTCTTGAATTTTTTAAATTCAAATCACAGAAGCGGTAAAATTAAGTTTTATGTAAATTTTCAAATGCTCTTAGGTGGTGGGTAAAAGATGGTAAAAAGTTCAATAAGATTTTTATATATCTAAAATTATTATAAAACGACTCCAATGAATTATATTAAACTTATATAGGTATTATGTATCTATTTGGACATAAAATAAATTTAAATAAGATAAATGATTATTTAAATAAAAAGTTTTTTTAACCAATAACTCAGTGTTTTCACTATTCATCAAAAAATGAAAGTTTTCAGAAAAATACAAAAAATTCACCCGAGGCTAATTTCGATATTCCGAATCAAAAAATGAGGTCCATTATCAAAAATAAAATTTATAAAATTTAAAAAAGTGTGTATTACTATTCATAATGGCTAGTTTATATAATATTTTAATAACATATCGTTGTTTAGTGAAACTCGGTATTGCGTACAACGAAAGCTATAGAGGAAAGTCGATCTTGCGTGCAACACAAGCCAAAAATAGTGTTATGTATACTGCAAGCTAATATGGTCTTTCATATAGTACAAGCTAATCTTGGTGTAGTGTACAATAGAAGACATCAAAGAAATTAAAAAGAATATATCTCATAAAATCCTGGGATGTTACATTCTACCCACCTTAAAATGAATTTCACCCTCGAAATTCATTGGGGTTATAAATAATTTACTACTTAAAAGTTTCATTTATAGAAACCCACATCGTAAAAAGGCATACCAAAACTTAATTTTAAAAACAAAAGTATGAAATGTAACGGTTACCCAAATTAACTCATCACTGGGTTTCCACATAGGAGAACATAGGTGAAAATATAGATGTGGAAGAGAAATATGACCATCAAGTTCGGATGGAGAGTGATAGATAACATGGTTATGAAATATCCAACAATGACAAACCCATAAATTTTTGATGATATAAGGTACCATCTAGGAAAACGTTTTTGTTTTTCAAGATTATTTCCCTAAAGTTGAAAAAAATTGGAATTAGAAGAAATACTAAATTTATTTTGGTACAGTCTCACTGTTGGTCATTCCTTGAACAATTTCAACTTAATATATTAAAGAAATGAAGTTGAATTTGTAATTTTTGAAGTGTTAGGAGATTATGAGATAGAATGATAGGTTATTCCATCTATCTCAAACAAATTGTTAGAAATTTTTTTTAAATATACATAAGTCCATATATAGTGAGATTAATCGTATATGGTTACTAAAATGAACTTATACTTCATATATCATACCACTTAATAAATTAAAACTAATTTATACTAACCAGGGACTTCATGTAGGCCGGTGGTAGGTGATAAAGGCTTATCGCACTTTGGTTGTGGATTCAATTCCCACATCCTTGTCCGACGTGACAGGTTGTCCCATGTTCTGTAGGTTGTCCTTTTTCTTAAACTATACAATTATAACATTCCAGAAATAAAATCGAAAAAAGTTTCTAGCCTTAAACAATACTATCCGATGTTCAAATTAATCCATTCCAACCATAATAATTTTCCAAAATACTTCTTTTAAAACTCATAGTATAAAGAGAATGATTACTAAAAAGGTTATATAACAATCACGTGAATACCATCATTTATCCCTCATATATCACAAGATATATCTTGTCGGTCACATTCCAAACATGTTATTACCTTAATCATGTATTCTTTTGAAACATGTATTACCATAGAACCTTAGTGAAAACATGAATTCTATCAAAAGCTAACTCCTTCCACATACCAGAATCCCAAAAATTCTATATATTCAAACCATGATATCACTTTCACCTTATACTAATCATGAGCTCATGAATACTATCAAACATTTTATTTTATCCTTATCACTTTATTATGCACATATCATCTGCTTTCCAAAAATATTTCATTCACTTTTCATGGTTACCTGTACCATATAATTATCAAAAACCACAGTAAACCATTACATAGATATTCCAATATTCCACTATACTATAAATGAGATTCCACAACACTATTTTGTAATCCCATTACATAAACACATAATCATTCCACGACATCGTTGTCATACTCAACATCACCAATAGTGATCGTATGTGAATTCCCTTTGTCCTTTTTCTTAAGAGGTTGTTGATGTCGATGATCATTAACCCTTGGATTAGGGAATTGGTTAGCATAATTCCCCATTTCCTTGCACTTGTAGCACAGAAGTGTTGGTGGAGCATTCTCTATAGTATTTTATCTATTCACGTCTTTAGAAACCTTTTTCCCATTACTTCGGCACTCATATTCTCGATGACCTTCTTTTCCACTCTTGAAACATTTTCTAGTACCTTTTAGACAATCTCCACCATGTTTCTTTCCACACATTGAGCATAAAGAAACATTCACTTTTTTTTTCACCATTATTCTGAGCTTTTTCCTTAAACTCCATCTTTCATTTCTTGTCAAAACCATGAGATGGATATGTAAAACCAACTTCCATTTCTACCTTGATATCACAACTCACAATTTCTTCATAGCTACTAAAATATCTTATCGTTAATGCCCTTAGAAGACTTGGTTTTAAGCCACTGAATAATCGAGCAACTTTACTTTCAGGTTGGTTGAAAAATCCAGATGCATACCTTGTAAGCCTTGTAAAATTCGCCTCATATATACCAAAAGATTCATAATCATTTTTCTTAAGCTCAAGGAACTACTTTTCCATATTTGTTCGAAGAATACGAGGGAAGTAATTATTGAAAAAAAGTTCTTGAACTCATCCCATTCCATGGATTCAATTTCATCTTGGGGCCTTGTATTATTAATTAGAGTCCACCACTGGTCCGATTCACCTTCTAAACGGTAAATAGCTAAAATAAATTTTTCATGTTGTAAGCAGCGAAGTATGGAAAATATATTTTCAATTCTACTGATCCATTGTTGAGCAACAAGTGGATTAGAAGACCCTTTAAAATAATGTGGATGTTTCCACATGAAGGACTCAACAGAATATTGTTCCATTCTCTGCTCATTTGGAAGTCCAGAATGATTTATAGCTTGTGTAAGTATAGCAATAGGATTTTCACTCCATCTCCCATAACATTGGTTTGTTCAGGAGTACAATCATTGCATTTTCCATTACATTGATCAACATGGTTCCTTCAGGTTCCAGCCATCGTCAAAAACCCAAAAAGAATAGTGTGAGGCAAAAATCATGATAGGGAAAACTACATAATAAAGGGATAGTACCTTAAATATATAACATCTTAAGTTTAATTCTAATATTGTTATCGTAATTCTAGTATTATTTTTTATACATATACTTAACCTTAGAGACATCCTTAGACATACCTTTTAAATACCTTTAGGGATCTCACTAAAGTTTTCACATCCTAGTTTCCAAAGGTTAACTAAACTTTTCCTTTGATACCAACTATAGAGACCCAAGCTTAAAGTACATGGACATTACATTACTTTTGCAGAATACTTAATACATAACAAAAAAATGACACCCAAGGACCGTAATAGTTTAATGTCTTCGGAAACTCAGAAAAAAATCTTCCAATCATGGTGAAAGATCTTCAACATCTCCCATAAAGATCCTTCACTTTTGTTTTCTTACCTAAAACCATTCCTTATATCCTGGGGAAAATAAAACATATAAAGTGTGAGCTCAAATAACCATTAAGGGTAAACATGGAGAACTTAAAAACAATACATAAATATTTGAACGTAAAAACATGAACATAAAGCATCAAAATCTTGAGAAATGACATAAATCTTTGTAGTACAAAAGTCATAGATCATAAAGGAACATTAATCATGATAAAATATCATGGGAATAAAACATTTAATTGTGGAAACATTAAGCACATGATATGATTTCCATAGTATCTAAGGCATTGCTTCCAAGACCATCATAGTGGAAAAAGTCCCTTACTGAATCGAGTTCACTCCTCATTCCAGTACTGTATCACTGAATCAGATTAACTTTCCATTCCATCCATGTCTATATCATGAGATATAAATACTTACCCAATTAATTGGTGGGAGATATAGGTCCCACCCATCTCATAATTAAATAATTCTTACTTGTGCCACAAAATAAACTTAAATCATTCATCATAACCCAAAGAATAAAATGGGTTTCATAAACATCATCCCATCATAACATAATCCATATAAAACAAATGGATATCATTTCATCATAAGAAGAATCAAACCATGGAAGTAATAGAGACATTATACTTGAAACATAATCATACTAAATAATGTCACCTTATTTGGAAAATAGTTTTGACAAAACACTATAAATGAATTTTGAGGAAAATATCCTTTCTTCTTCAAAATCAATTTCTTTTTACAAAATTCCATTCAATTTTAAAAGAAAAAGATTTTTGTTAAAAATAATATTGAAATTTTGTAGAGGATGCTTTATGAAAATAAGGCGTTATGAATCCATAAAAATACATTCATGCCGTATAAGTTAAAAGAACACTCTCCTCGTACTTTTGCTGGAAAAATCAAAAAGTACCTTGTATGGTAAACAAAAGAAATATTCCTTCCATACCTTGTGGTAAAAGTCATAAAAGGGTAAAAATTACTTTAAACGTACATGGAATAATAGTAAACATTTTATGAAAATATTTTGAGAAAACATGGACATGGATGATACACATAACCCTAGTAAAAACTTACGAATAAACTATCTCAGATAAGAACGAGATTGGAATAACTCTCCCTTACCTTATGACCAATTTCTTTTGTATGTGTCCAAGAATCCTATAAAGAGGATTTAAATATATTATTAACTTGTAACATAACCATAATAATCTTTATGATATCATATATGATTCACTTATGACTTTATATTTCTTGTTCTTTTGTAAATTCCATGTTAAAGCAGTGTTTTGGGTAAAATTGTTTCATTTATCGTACGTGTTTCAACTTGTTGTTGTTGATTTTATTACTTATATCCTGATTTACTTAATTATATAATTTAAAACATGATTTATATATAATATATATTCAGCATATAAATATATATGATAGATCGATAAATGGAATGAAATACACCGTTCATGGAGACGGTAGGTCGTACGTACGCATTAACGCTGTTTTCATTTCCTTATTGAATTGAATGTAATTAAGTAAATCAAACATATATGTACATAAATCTAGTATAATTATTATGTAATATCTTTCATGATTATTTATTATATATACTTTATAATCATACTTTAATGGTTAATTACGGAAAATGAATCTCATCGCGTTGGTGGAGACGGTAGTCTGTACGTATGCACGAGCAACAATATCATTCTTTTGATATTGAACTAGTATATAATTGGATGGTATATAATATATAAAGAATCATAATAATGTTATATTTATTATATATATCATTTATACTCATTATTATATCCATCCAAATGAGTAAATGTTTGAATAACAAACTACACCATGACCTGGAGACGGAAAGACGTACGTACGCATGTGTGGTGAATCTTTCATTCATAAGATGGACAAAATAACTTATATGGTTGTAAATTTTTTTAATAACATCAAATTATATATAATATAATGAAGTTATTATTTTATAATTGAAACAACAAAGAAGGAGGAAGTGTAAGAAGAAAGGAACTTGAAATAGGTGGTAAGATATTTACCTCTTCTTCGAGTTCTTCCTTTTGATTTGATCAAAAGGGCTCTTTAAGTTGAATTTATGACTAAAGGAAGGCCTCTACGATTAAGGGAGGATAGTTTATAGGGTATTTGGTCAGGTTTTGGATGATCCAAATGGCTTTGGAGGTGTGAATTAGAGAGAAGGGGGAATACCCTTTTATAAGAGGGGTGAGGGGCACCTTTGGAAAAACTTAAAATATTATTTTATAATAAACTTATATTCGGTTTATAATGGCTAAAAAGTGACTTTTTTCGAGACTAGGGTGGGTATGGGTCTAAATACTCTAAACCAATAGGCTTTAGACAAGTTCATGTTACCATTTTAACCTTATCATATATATTTAACTCTAAGTTAAATAATTTAACTTTTACAGTGTCTTCTTGTATTCTTACACTATATGGTTAATAAACTTACTATACACTACCAATCTAACCCAAATTGGTTCATTAATGTCATATATATTATTATATAAGTCTTTTGTCCGAACCTTAGATTTTTAAGACCCTTATATCAGTTAATAATATAATATTTGTTTTAAAAACGTTTTTATGTCTATTTTGACACTATTTGGTATTTTGTTTTTTCTAAATAAATTACAACATTTTACTTCAAACAATTCCTCTAACCAACCCTAATAAGTTATATTAACCAATAAAATAATTTTAATTCATAAAAAGTCTCAGATTACATTTATTTGGGTATTTATATTATGAATTATTTTAATATTTCATTAATAAGGTAATTAATACATCATCATTGTGTCATAAATAAATTAGATTATTTAATGTCTAAAAAACATAAATAAAATATCATTATGTAAGAAATTTATTTATCTTTCTAATGAATATTTATAGTCTAATTTATCTTATATATAACCCTATATTAAAAATATTTTAGTTATTAAACTTTGTTTTTAACTATTTTAACTCTTTTTTAAATAAAATAATAATAAATGTCCTAATCTAATCCAAGTGGACCTAAAGGGAAATATTTTATTCTTAAGGTTGTTTTTGGTCGAATTACACTTATAAAATAGAATTATGACATGTTTTATGGTAATAATAATATCATTTTTCCCATTAATTACCCTATTTACTTTTAATCGTGGTAAATAAAATTTAAAATGTACTATTCACCAAAAATTATTTTCATCTCATTGAACAACAATTTAATTACTGATATCAAAAATGTCTTTCAGATTTTTTAAATTAAACTAACACAAGTGATAAAATTAATTTTTATGTAAATTTGAAAATGCTCCTAGGAGGTGGGTAAAAGATGGTAAAAAGTTCAATAAAGTTTTTATATATCTAAATTATTATAAAATGACTCCAATGAATTACATTTAACTTATATAGGTATTATGTATCAATTTTTACCTAAAATAAATTTAAATAAAATAAATTATTATTTAAATAAAAAGTCGGTTTTAACCAATAACTCAGTGTTTTCACTATTCATCAAAAATTGAAAGTTTTCAGAAAAATACCAAAAAATCACCATAGTATAATTTCGATATTCCAAATCCAAAAATGAAGTCCATTTTGAAAAATAAAATTTCTAAAATTTCAAAAAGTGGGTATTACTAATCATAACGACTAGTTTATATAATATTTTAATAACATATCGTTGTTTATTGAATCTCGGTATTGCATACAATGAAAGCTATTGAGGAAGGTTGCTCTTGTGTGCAACACAAGACAAGAATGGTGTTTCATATACTTCAAGATAATACGGTGTTGAATATAGTACACGCTAATCTTGGTGAAGTGTATAATAGAAGACATAAAAGAAATTAAAAAGAATATATCTCATAAAATCTCCGAATGTTACACCTCTGCACTGGGAGAAGTAGAATCAATAGGTTGAGACACCTGTTGGTCCTCTACACTATGAGCAACAGTAGGTTTAGAGACCTATTGTGCCTTAGGATGGGAGAATCACCACATGCATAAGTCATTATCTACAAAAGTGGGTTAACATTTAATTTAGATTACATAAAAGCAAAAACAAAAAAATAATAACTTAAGGTCATAGGATTTATATTACAAAAAAATATAAACTGATTATCGGACTATTTTTTTAAAGGTTGAAGGGATTGGAAAAATTTATAGGCTATCCAAATATCTTCATTGTGGGCTCCTATGACATATAAACACCGTCTATATTGGGACCACTGTGAAATGATTATGACGTCCCAATAAAAGGGTCATCCTTCATTGCATTTTCATCTGACCCTTCAGTGTTTTTTGATTATAACCGAACAATTGACCAGTTTTATTTTGCAGGATATGGAACATAAAATACTTTTACTACCTATGATTCCATTATAAATGGTTCTTATTTGTACCCTTCGTTACTGAAATCAACTTTCACGAATCCCAACTCATCTATTTTAACATCACTCCTATTATAAACCCAATTGCATTGCAAAATCATAACTTGGAAGTTTGTATAATCTAACTCCTGTATTTGTTTGATAATGACAAAGTATGACATATTTGCATAAATTGGATTTCTATCCTTACCACTGGAAACATTCATCTCTTTAGCCACAAATGTAACCCCACTATTCTTCATGGTACTTTCTTCATCATGTTCATTAGTATAGAATGTATAACTATTAATTACATAATAATTATAAGATAATACATACACACTTGGTCCTCCAGCTATCCATCAAAGTCATTTTGAAATTGAGTCTAGATTTTCATCTTACTCCTTAAATATATGGTTCTGAAACCATCCTATAAACTGTCTATTATGTGTATTTGATATCCATTTTTCATCCCTTGATGGATTCAAATTACTAAAAATTTCTTTATTGGTTTTTACATATGGTTCAACCTCCAAACTGTTATGAAAAATGTAAAGGTGGGCCTACTCCTAATCTGTAATTCTGATTGTGACAACCACTCTTCTAGAAACTCCTTCACCCTCACACGGCCCAATGTAATGAGATTTTGGTAGACCAATACTTTCCATATCGGACAGGTATTCAGTATAGAATTCAGTGGCTTCCTTAGCAATATATCAATTTACAATACAACCCTATGGCCAACTTTTATTTTGGACATACCCTTTCAAAATCTTCATATACCATTCAATGGGGTACGTCCCTCTATATTGTATAGGACCACATAATTGAATATATCTCATCAAGTGAACCATCAAGCGAACCATCATATCAAAGAATGTTGGTGAGAGGAACATTTATAATTCACATAATATGATGGAAATTTCTCTTAATATACTCGGAAATTTCATCAGGCCTATAACTTTATTGCATATATCTTCAAAGAAGAAACAGATATTTGTTAATGTATAATAATCATTATTGGAAAAAATGCAACGTAAATGTATAGGAATTATATCTTTCATCAAAATGTGGAATTCATGTGATTTAAGACCCTTTAATTTTAAATCGTTAATTGACACGATGTTCTTGATATTATATGAATACCTCTATAGAACCTTTAATTCATTCAAGAAGTTTCAAAACTGATATCTCTCCTACCTAGAAAGAGTGTAAGCATCTGGAGGAAGAAAAGTTCATTTACACCTTTCACTAGTACCAACTCTTCTTGTATTCCCAGGTCAACCATGTCCAACCAAGACTTAATTACACCCTTTGTTTTTCAAGTTAATTTAGAAATATTTCAATGACACTGTGAAATATATTTTTTTGAACATGAATAACATCAAGAAAGTGTCTGATGTACAGAAAATTATACTATAGTAATTCAAAATAAACTAATATCTTCTTCCAAATGGATTTTGTAAGGTTTTTTTAAAACAGTTTACCAAAATAAGTGTCCACATATTTTACTTTCTCAAATAGTTGATCACCAGTTAGTGGAGATAGTGTTGTACATTCTTATGAACACCCATAAAATGATGTCGTCCAAGATCGGTACTTATGTCATCAGGGTAGAAATCCATGATGTCCTAGAAACATAGTTTTCAATGAATGTTTCAACCTAATTGACTGTATACCTTGTTTATAGACAGTACACCCATGAATTCCTTTAATTCTATATCCTGAAAAATTCCCATAAGCAAAAAAATCATTTATCATCCCATAAAACATGGCTCTCAGCGTGAAATATTCATTTCTATAAGCATCATACAATGTAACATCTAAATCCCACAAAAATTTCAAATCCTTGATCAGTGGATCCAAATAAACATTAATATCATTACTCGGTTGTTTCAGTCCTAATATAAGCATAGGTAGCATTATGTGTTCTCATTTCATGCATAACTACAATGGAAAGTTATAATTTACCAACATAACCTGCCATGTAATGTGAGTGCTAATTTGAAAACCAAAAGGATTCACTCTATCTGTAGATAACACAAGACAATGGTTTCTCAGCTCGTTTCCAAAATCATCATAGTCATGATTGATTCTCTTCCACTAAGGAGATTCTATCGGGTGACGTAGTTTCCAATATTTATTTCTTCTATCTACATGCCACATCAATTTCTATGCGGTCTCCTCACTTCCATATAGGTTCCTAAACCTTGGAATGATTGGAAAGTACCATAAAACTTTTACTGGACTAGATTAACCTTTCTTATATTGAGAAGAACCACACTTTGGGCATTCTTTAAGTGATTTTTGGCCCTTTTGAAACAGTATACAATCATTTGGCTAGGAGTTTATTCATTCAGATATCATACCCATCAAACATAACATTCATTTTGCGTCATATGTTTGGCACAATAGATCATTATCTTCTGGTATAATTTCATTCAAGAGAGAAAGTAATTCTGTAAAACTGGTTTCACTCCATCTATTTCCTACTTTCAAATTATAAAGCTTTAGTATGGTCGAAAATACTGAATATTTAGTCAAACCACTATAAAAAGGCATCTTTGCACAACTATTTAACTGGTCAAACAATTTTGGGCAATCAAGAAGTTTATCATCAACTTTCATTATCATTTTCTCAATACAAACTTCATCATCATTCACCTCTGTAATCACTTCCTTGATATGGTCTTCTTCATTGTCCGCACTTGTAATCATATTAGATGATCCATAAACCACACCATTATCCCATCCACTTGCTACATTTTATTTTTCCATATGTATATTCCAACATTTATAACTTTGTACTATTCTGTGGTAGATCAAGTGTTATTCCAACTCCTCTGGACTAATTTTTCCGGAATAACAACAGTGTAAAAAAAGACAAAGGAATTTAGAAGGGTCATATGTATGATATTTTGTAAACTTGATGAAACCTTTTACTCGATTTCCATACTCTCTTGTCAAATAATTTGAATCCATCCATTCTTTATTCATATTTATATCATTTGATTCAATGATATAATAATTTAACAAAATAAATACAAAAAATATTGATATAATGTAATGGTTTTCCTAATTTTATAAAAATATAAACTTAAAAGATTATGAAAAAACTAAATTTTAAATGTCCTTTGAAAAATATTTAAAAAATCACATTTTAAATCCCATTAAAAAACCAACCATTTACACAAATTCCTCTTTAAAATAACATGACCTTTTTAAAATAAATTAATCAGTTCCAAACACTCTTTCACAAAACCACTATTCCTTTTTTTAAATCATTCAAGACAACTTCTTGAACCAACATTCTTAATCATTCAAAATGAGTTACTACCCACTAAGAAACATTTCAAAACACTTGAATCATTTTAAAATAGCTACTTATGCATTTTCACAAGGACATAGATCCCAACAGAGACACTTTATAAAATATACATAGAAAACACATCTATTTATCCCAAATCAATCAGTGTTGTATGATTCCATCACATTATTCCAAAGGTAGGTGTAATAATAATAATTTCAAAAAGCATTTGATATTGTGCTCACCACCATTGGATATCCCTTATCCATGCTTCCATTGTCTAGTTATATTGATTATCCTTAACTGCAACACTAGAGTCCCAATGGATATGTTCAACATTTAGTGACCACACTCGCAACCATGAAACACTCATGTTCTGGTTTACTACAAACAATGTATTATCCCAATGATCTTTGGATAACACCAAATCAATTAGTTATACACCCCAAGAACAATGTATATGTCTCTCACATGAAGTACTATTGGTTCCTTCATTTATAAATACACTTAAGAAATTCTATAAGAATGAACCCATTACATAAGAAAAAATTTCTCAAGTGTCATTCCTTTGACATAATGAATTTCCCTATTCCACTCATCACTAGAATAAACTATATTTCTTTCATGGTCCTTTTAAGTACAACATGTCTCAAGTAAAAATAATAAAAAAACTATGGTACTAAACTAATAGATGGTATGATTTTCCATATTCTATTTTCTAAAATATTAAAAACAACTTTATAAATGACATTAAAAAGACTAGTCATTCTAAAATTCTTAATTGAACACATATCAGTAACCTCTAGAATCAAGGTGATGAGAGTATCATTATAATTCTAAAGATAATTCTTACCTATCCAAAACTCATTCATGAGGTTAACAACATCAAGTCCCAAAATATTATAGACCCTTTTAATGAAAATTTCATAATGAAAATTTAGGTTTGGTACCTTTGATGGATGCATCAACCTAAATGTCACGAACACTTCATAACATTGAATATAAATTGTTAATAATTTATTCATATAATTTGTTAAAGTTTTAATAAAATAATAATTTATATATTTAGATATAAAATTATTCTAAGAAGAAAATATGATTTGATAATCACTTGAATTATATCATTTGTCCCTTTGAGGGGATTGACCATAAATTGCATGTGAGTGGAAGGATTCATTACATATGTTGTTATGGTTATTTGGATAGGGTGTCCAGAAAGTGTCTCATGTAGATTTGGATAGGTATGTCAAGAAAAAGATATATTTCCCTTAAAACTCAATTTATCCCCTAATTAAACGACATCTATATTTCTTATTTTATTCTATGTCATCAACTCATGTAGGGTTTTCTCCCCTAACAACGTCTATATTTATTATTTTATACTCAGTTATTAGTTTCACTCTAATTAAACTCCAACTTAAACTTATTGTATGAGAATTCATCAACACATGTAGGGTTTTCTCTACTAACTCGACACTAAGACTAGATAATGCCATATTGTGTATGATCTAGATCTATGAATATACCTTTCCATAAAATTCTGGATCATGTGATCTTAAATTTCACTCAATAAAATTCTATTTAAACAAAATTTGAACTACATGGCATATGTTTCATCTTAGATGACCTTTAAGCTTCTTAAATAGGTCCATTGGTTATATCTTGACATCCCAACCACCAATACTAGACCCATTTAATGACTTCATAAGATTCATACCCCCTTCCCCATAATATAGTAACCTCATAAATATCTATTCTTGAAATATTAGACACTAAACACGTATAAAATATATTTAATTAAAACTACATTCTAATTCAAATAACCTGAGTTATGATTTATATTGTTCTTATTCCTTGTTTGAAAGTGTTAGAGTGCTCCTAGATCTTGAGGAAAATTTTGGTAGTAACATCATACCCTTCATCATTTTCTACACTAGTATTGGGTTCTAAAATCATGATATTATTACATAAACTACATTATTATGTAGATCACCACATATGTTTTATAAAATTTTTATGACATTAAACACTAGCCTCATTTTGTTCAATGTTGTTTGATCTTAAACATCAGTTTCATTAGTCTAGCTTGCATGAACTCAAACTCTAAAAGGAAAGAGACATGGTACTCACCCTATTAAAAACATTCAAAAGTAATACTAGGAAAAATTCAAGTCTCTGTACACTAGGTATACACATATCCTAGTTCCAAATCTATCATTATATAAATTAAGGGATTTGGCATGAAATTAATGGAATTGGAAGGTTTATTTTTAATGGATAACTTCAAAAATATTTTTAAATTCCCATTGATGAAACATGATAGATAATTTTATATCTATTGTTTTTCATCCCACATAATCAAGGTCATTTGGATATAGGGTTATCACCACTCTTAACATATAAGAAAAATAAGTGGATGTTTTATCCAACAAGTTTTTATTGTGATGCTCTTGTGATTATTGGAGAAGTGGTGGCACTATCATTAATAATAGAAAAAAAAATTAAATTGTTGTAACATGACAATGAAATGTAAAAAGTGATGAAAAAATTTGTGTTTTGGGGATCTCAAAGCTAATATTATCAAATAAAAAATCATCATTGGAATCTCACTAGATCCTAGGATGTGAAAATATTAGAAATATACAAGTAGAATCAATAACCCAAGGGTTTCCATCTATACCAACCCCATCAAAAAAAGATAAGTCTATCACATACCTAACACTATAGGTAAAGAAACATGGTAATTACATCACTAATTGTATGGGAAAAGAAATAAGGGAATCATGTTCATCCACTATGACACACAAAATATGAGTAACATAGTTACATTGGGTTTCTATGGCATAATAAAAGCAGAGCTAAGAAAAAATTTCAACATGATCAATTTATAAATTGATAATAAAACATAAAAAATAAACCTCATCTCACCTCCAACAACCTCTAAATAAATATCCACCAATAACATCATACAAGCATAAAATAATATCAATCAATACACATCCCATAAAAGGAAATTAGCGATTGAATGGAACCTTTCTCTCCTGGATCTCCCCCTCTCCTCGGCTCAGCCTAGGGTTTCCACCTGAAACCTTTAGTCGTGGGGGTCAGAGGTAAAGATGATAGGTGTTTCTCTTATTTCTTACTTTCATCCCCTCATTTTATTCTTCCTACTCCGACATCTCAACTTTCCCATGGGATCTACCCCTGTTTTTCTCTCACAGCTGGTCCGATCTTGTCTATTG
The DNA here is from genome assembly GCA_963277665.1 of Viscum album. Taxonomy (NCBI): domain Eukaryota; kingdom Viridiplantae; phylum Streptophyta; class Magnoliopsida; order Santalales; family Viscaceae; genus Viscum; species Viscum album. Next base: position 1,114,960,070 of record OY728157.1, read on the forward strand.
TTGTCTTCAACATCAACCTCATCTCAGCGGTGGATTTTCCATCTTAGTGTGGCACTGGTCTATCTCTTAGACCTTATGGGGATTGATGATTTACCATTTATTCTCCTGATTCCCTGACACTCTCATAACCCCCTCTTCCCTTTTAGAGTTTCCAGTTTGATTTCCCAATGGTGAAGGCTCCTTCGCATTATTCGGCTTAATTGTTTCTCCTCCCTTATCTACCTCATCTTGGCTTCCTCTTCTTAGCCCTACTCAATCTCACCTCTTCTATTCCTACCAGTCCCAACTCATCAGACCCCAATATTGGTCTTGCGATTTGGTGCTCATAGTAGTTTGGGATGGTGATGGTGGTTTCGTCTGGGCGATTAATTCTTCTTTTGGGTTCCGGATTTGGTATTTTTCGTCAACACTCCTTCTCTTCCCTTATTGCCTTACAAATCGTGCAAGACCCCAATTTTGGTCAAACGTGATGTAGTTTTAAGTCTATTTGGGATGGTGATGGTGTTAGGGTTGAAGAAGATTCCTATCTGTTGATGGTGGTGTTCTCATGATGAATGGATTCAGTTCGACTAATAACAATGTTTGACAACTTCATTGTTTCTTGGCATTCTAGTTATGTAGGTCATTTTCTGATTCCTTTTGTGGTGTTATTCTTGGTGAATTGTTGGTTGTCATTGGAATCTATTAGGTGGATCTCTCTGGATATTGGTGTGAATGGTTTGGGTGTTTTTTCATTGCCAGTGATGGGGCTTTTGCAAAGATGACAATAAACTCTGGCAGTATTCCTCGCCAGCGATCTGGTGTAATGACTGATCTATCTTCAGTGTTAGTGAGGGTATCGAGGTGGGTCAATGACTGAGGAAGTGTTGATGGTATGACTGACTGTCTGTTAGGATTTCAAAATTTGAAATGTATGGATGACTTGGTTATGGAACTGGTAGAGTTTTGATTTTCATTTTTGTGGAATTTGAATGTTCATTTTGAACATTGAATGTGGTATGGCGGGGTATGTTTTTTATGCAGTATTGTTGTGGATCTTTATATACGGTTCCCACTAACCCAAAAAGTGGTTTTTATAAAATAAAAAAATGGATTGTGGTGATAAAAGTGAAATAGCCTATAGAAAACATGAACCCAAGCGTTACCTAGTAAGTGTGATAAAATTATAATGAAACTTTTTCTTAATAAAGTGATAATATACCCTTCTGGTGGTAGTAGTAGGGTCTGGGGATGGTAGAGTATAGGTAGATAGCAGCAGCAGTAGCAGCGGAGGGCTTCAGGGCAGAGGTGGTGGATGAGGGTTCGAGGAAGAGGTGGGTTCACAGAAGAGGAGCGACAGAGGAGTGGCGGACGAGGGTTCATAGTGGAGGAGTAGAGGATGAGGGTTCAGGGTAGAGGTGGGTTCACAACGGAGGAGGAGTTTTCGGTGGTGGAAGAGGTGGTGGTAGAGGAGGGGTCACCGGTGGCAGAGCTGGGGTCGGGGCAGAGCAGAGGTTGGCGGCATAGGGGTCAGCTTACACAAGAGCTTGAGGGGTGCAAAAATGAAGGAGACTTTTAGGGTTTCTTTATAAAACTTTGTGAATCTTTTATCAGCACTAGCTAAAAAATGATGATAAAGATATGTTTTATCAATGAAAAAATATAAAACACTGATAAAAATACCTTTATTAGTTATTTTTTAGCACTGATAAAGATATTATGTTAATAATTTATTTATATTAATATATATTTATAAAATTATATATATGATAAATATATATTTATTTATTTCTAATTATAACTATAAATAAATATTTATATTTATATTCATAAAATCATAAGAAATATACTTATTATATTTATAATCTTAGAATATATAATAAATATTTTAATTATATGTATTTATAAGATTATAGATATATACAACTATACTTATTCTAATTTTATAATTATTTACATGAATATATGTTTATTTATAATTATATGAATATATATTTATTTATAATTATATGAATATATAAGTATTTATAATTATAATTATAAATTAATATATATATATATATTTATTTAAATAATTATAAAATTATAAAAACATTAATATTTCAAATTTTTATAATTTTATTAATATATTTATTATAATTTTATAATTATTTAAGTATATATGTATTTATTTATAACTATAAATATAAATATTTGTATTCATTTATCAATATTTCTATATATTTATAAATATATTTATTTAATTATATATAAAATTATATATGAAAATAATAAATATATTTTTTATAAATTAATAATTATTTAAATTAATAAATATTTATTTATATTTATAACTAATAAATAAATATTTATTTATTTTCAACTAAAAATTATAACAAATAAATATTTATTTATAGTTGTAATTATATATATATATATATATATATATTTAAATAACTATAAAATTATAAAAAATATATTTATAATTTCATAAATATATATAAGTATACTTATTATAATTTTTTAATTATTTAAATATATTTACATTTATTTAGTATTATATTTATAACTATTTGTATTTATTTATAAATATTTGTATATAAATATATATAATTAATATATTTATTATAATTTTTTAATTATTTAAATTTATATTCATTTAATAATAATAATTATAGACATTTTTATTTACTTATAAATATTTTTATATATTTATAAATATATTTATTTAATTATATTATAACTTTCTAAGTAGTATAATAAATATATATATTATAATTTTATAATTATTTACGTATATATAGTTATTTATAGTTATAATTATAACTATAAATAATTATATTTATAAATATTTGAATATAATTATATATAAATTTATATACATATTTATAAAATTATAATTTATGTATTTATGGTAATTTTATAATTATTTCAAAATATATATAGTTTTAATTATAATTAAAAATAAATATATTTAAAACTTATTTATATATAATTAAAATTTAATAATTATAAATATAATAAGTGTATTTATTATTTAAATATATTTAATGTGATTTTATAACTATTTTTTAGAACATAATAGTATATATGGGTGACCTAATTTAATCATATACCTTGTAAATATACATAGAAAAAAATGAGTCTTTAATAGACAACATGAATAATAAAAAATGGTGTAATGTATAAATGAACATTATGATACATAACATATGCATGCGTGATCAATATATTTATTGACCAAATTCATTGAAAACACATATATATTTAATAATTAATATATATATATATATTTAAAACAATATTTATATATATTAATTATAAATAAAATAAATATATTAAATATATTAAATATAAAAAATATAATAAATCTAATGAATCTAATAAATCAAATAATCTAATAAATCTAAAAAATATAATTAATTCATCTAATAATTATAATAAATATAAATATAATAAATCTATAATAAATCCAATAAATCTAATAAATATATTTATTATTTAATGAAATTTATTATAATATTATAATTATATATATAATTATAATTATAATCTTAAAAATACTGTTTTTAAACTTTATATATATAATTTTTTTTGAATTATTAAAAAATATATATTATTTATAAACATGTGCTTTTTAGTTAATGTATACAATATAAAATTATTTTTTAATATAAATATAATAATTTTATATTAATTATTATTAAATTCTTTTATCAGTGCTAAATATTGCACTGATAAAGGATACATGTATCATTGCTTTTATCCAGCGTTGATAAAGCCCCCCCTCCTTATCAGCACTTTTTTGCTTAGCACTGATAAAACGAGGCACTTCCCTTGCCCCATTTTGTGGTAGTGTATTAGGATCTCATTATGGATCATTCAATCGTTAAAACTATCTTAAGATCAATTTTAGACATGATATAAAAGGATCAAATAGTCTCATTAAAAACAACAGAGTATGTAATAGAAATTGATTGAATCCTAACGAAGAGAAAAAAACATTGGAGACCTATACATAAAGGAAAACAAACATTTTTGCTTTGATTATCAGTTCTATATGTTGTACTGAAGATCATCCCAAGATGCACTTTGAATTATATCATTATCTTAGGACAATTATTCATCTACTATCAGTTACTTCTTGAAACTGTGTGCTGAAAAAGTTTCAATAATTTTTTTGTCTATTTTATCATGTTTTCACTCAATATAAGAGTTTGGTTAATACCATGGATAGATATTTTAAATATAGATACTGGTTGAAATCCCTAGGAAATTTTCATTAAGTTCTTGTTTCTTGCAATCATCTTGGATCCCCCAGTAAAATGCTTGTTGTAGTGAAAATCCCCAAGATTGTGGAATAGAGCATTGGTGGAGTGGACTATGATATTTTTGTTCCCCAAACCACTATAAATCAATATGTTCAATTTTTTTTCAACATGTTTTTTTATTTACACTGAATATAGTCTCAAGGAAAGAATTTAACTTGTAGACTTAGAAGATGGTGGTTGAATATTCAAGAAAAATTTTAAGAACTCAATTCACCCCCCTTAATTTATTCAGTAAATCATTATTTGGGACAGCAAATGGAACCTATATTTTCTTGGATTGATCCATACTCAACATATTCAGTATCTGGTCAATACATTTACCTTGTCAAAGTTTAATTAGCCTCTTAGATCTATCACACATGATCTTGATCCCTATAATGTAGGCAGCTTCACCTAAGTCCTTCATGGAGAATCACTTAATAAACCATGCCTTAACCTCTTATAGGGCAAGAACATCATTTAAAATTAGTAATATTTTATTAACATATACTATTATAAAAACAATTCTACTCCCAATAAACCACTTGTAAACTCATGGATCACATTCGTTCTTAATGAAACCAAATTCATTTATGGCTTTATCAGATTGAATGTTCTATAATATGGATGATTTCATTAATCCATAAATGGATCTCTTTAACTTGAATACCTTTTTTGGAAATTTATGGAGTCACAAACCCTTCAAGTTGTGTCAAATATACATCCTCTTGAAGGTTCTCATCAAGGAATGTAGTTTTGACATCCATTTTCCAAATCTTATTTCCATGTTAAGCTACTATAGAAAACAAAATTCTGATGGATCTAAACATGGAAAATGGATAAAAGGTTTTCTCATTGTTAGTGTCTTGATGTGGTCTAAGCCCTTTATACACTAGTTTTGATTTATAGGTATTCACATTACCTTCCATGTTTAACTTTCTCTTGAATACCCATTTACACCTAATAGGTTTTACATCAACCAGAGGATCGATAAAACCACATACCTAGTTTGGATACATGGAATCCATGTTAGAATTCATGGATTTTCCATCTGGTATCTTCTGAGCTCTATAATGCATCTTTTTAAGAGATAGAATCATTCTCATCAACCAATAATGAGTCACCATCATTAGTGACTAGAAAACCATATCTTTATGGTTATCTTACCACTCTAGTTCTCCTACATAATACTTGTGTTTTAGAAACACCTTCTTCCATGGGGACCTATGGAATCAGTTCGTGTACCAACCCTTGTGTATGTTGAGTATCAATTTCATCAAATTCAATCTTTCTACCACTATTATCATTGAGTATGTGATCCTTCTCAAGAAATATGGCCTTTATTGTAATATTTTCATTCTTATATTAAGGTTTGTATAAGTAGTATCCCCTAGTTTCTTTGGGATACCCTATAAAATACACTTCATCCCTTAGGGTGCTATTTTTTTTCTTGGTCTAGCCTTAACAAATTCCCCATGACTCCGTGGATGAACATGTAATGAAACAGGATTCTTTCCACTCAATAACTCGAAGGGAATATCATTTTTTACTTTGGTTGGCACTTAATTTTGTAGGTATAATGTTGTTTATAATATATATCCCCAAAAGTATAATGGAAGACTTGTGTGACTCATATTCAACCTTACCATGTCCAGAAAGGCATAGTTACTCCTTTCACTAACACCATTCCACTATGGTGTATAAGGTGGGGTTAGTTTAGATAAAGTCTCATACTCCCATAGAAAGTCAATAAAGTCTTGGTTTAGATATTCTCCACCTTGATCTATTTTAATTTTCTTTATCTTCTTACCAAGTAGATTCTTAACATCATTATTGAATTCTTTGAACTTCTCAAAGGATTTATACTTATACCTCATTAAGTATATATAGACATACCCACTCATGTCAATGGTAAAATTAATAAAGTATGCGAATACACCGTAATATTTTACATAAAAATGTACACATGCATCGATGTGTGCCAATTATAAAATATTTTTGGACCTTTCACATTGACCATTGAATGGTGGTTTGTTCATCTTTCCCTGTAAACAAACATGACATCTTTTAAGTGGGTTTATCTCAAAAGAGTCTAGATAACCATCTTGATAGAGATTTTTCAAACACTTATTGTTTATGTGACCAATACAATGATTCCAAAAATGGGTTTCATACTATATTCTCCTATTAGTTTTTTAATCAATTACCATTATTTGGATTTTTTAATTAAATACATAGGGACCGCTATTCAATTTTACTATACTAAAACATTTTCTATCATTATAAAAGTAGAAACCTTTATTTGCAAAGATGAAAGTAAATTCTTTCATATATAGAGAAGAAACATAAATAATGTTCTTGGTAACATTAGGAATATAATAACAATTCTTTAAAACTAAAATCAATCATGTTGGAAATGTGAGATAGTAGTCTCCAATGAAAATAGTAGCCATTTTCACTCCATTGGCAGCTCGTATATCCACCTTGACTCTTTCAACCTTACAAAATCTACTTGGTTCATGTATTTGGATACAAATGTGAGGACCACATGAATTATATAATAAAAAAATGTAGATATAGAATGATTACACTTGATAAAGAATGCACATGAAGCTTCCCCTTTATCCTTTAACAAGGTTCAATTCGTCTTCTAGTGGACCTACCTTCCACATGAAAAACATACAGCATCTTGTTTATTTCCTTTCCACTAGATCTTCTTCTTATTAGAGGAGTAGTGTTTTGGTGCCTTAAACTTGGGATGAGTCATTGGCCCATTTTACGTGTTCCACTTCTTATTATTCACCACAAGGAAAAAAGGTTTTTCATGAATCATTTCTTTTTCAACTTGGTAGATAAGATTAAGAAGTTCTGATCGTTTCTTCTCACTATTTATCATATAACAATTCACAATAAAACTAGATAAGTTTTTAGGTGTTGAGGATATAATGAGATATGTGCACAACTCATCATGTATCTTAAAACCCATGATGTACATACACTCAATGTACTTAATCATATTGACTACATGTGTTCCAGAGAGCATAAACTCCACAAGATTACATGTGAATATTGTATTGGAGATCTCATATCTCTCTGATCTTGACTTCTCTTGATAGATATCTTGAAGGTTTGAAACTATGTTATATGCAGCCATATCCTCATATTACTTGAAAATCTCATTGGATAAGGTGGATAACATAAAATATTGGATATCCATTTCTTCATACACATGATTCTAATAAGGATATACCACTTACTAACTATCCTCTTTGGAAAGAGACTCAAAAAGTGAGGTTTCGTCAGATATTGGTCTATCAAATGAAGTAGTATTAGGTGAATTGTTTTTTATACAGATTGTTCCAATGTGTTGTTTGATTATGGTACTACACATTCTTTCATTTCTGAGAAATTTTCTAGTAAATTGAAAATTACATCTCAAGATATAACTCCAAAACTTGTGGTAAAAACACCTAGGGGAAATTTTGAGACAAAAATAAATTATAAGAACTTTACTTTCCTTGTGTTTGGGAAGCATATACTAGAAAACATTATTATTTTTCCTCTATTAGAGTTTGATGTTATTTTCGGTATGGATTAGCTTGCTGTTTATCATGTTAAGATTTACTATAGAGCTAAAGAGGTTTCTTTTAAGAAAGAATTTCATTTTGTGTACAAGAATTAACCCTTACTTTTTATAACATATTAGGATGATGATAAAATAGTAAAAGATAAAAATGAATGTTACCTTGCACATATTGTTGAAAACAAAGGAACTATTCAGATTAATGACGTGACATTGTTTAATGAGTATCTTGATGTTTTTCCTGATGATTTTCTTGGTATAATACCTGAATGGGAAGTTGAATTTATTGTTGACTGGGTTACTGATGCTATGATAATTTGAAAACACCCTTATTGAATGGATCAAATTGAACTTTTAGATTTAAAGAAGAAATTGTATGCGTTATTAGATAAGGGTTTCATTCAAACTAGCACATCAACATGGGGTTCTCCTATCTTGTTTGTTAAAAAGAAATATGTTTCAATGAGAATTTTCATTTATTATAGATCCTTGAAAAATATTATTGTTAAGAACTAGTATCCTTTTCCTTAAATCAATGATTTTTTTATTAGCTCCAGGGAGCTCAATATTTTTCAAGGATTGACTTGAGGTTGGGGTACCATCAGTTGAAAGTAAAGGAATAAGACATTCTGAAGACCACGTTTCATACTAGATATGACCATTATGAATTTTTAGTTATGCCATTTGGGTTAACCAATGCACCTGCTATATTCATAGATCTTATAAAAAGAATTTTCCATGAGTTCATGGATAAGTTAGTGGTTGTATTTATTGATGATATTTTGGTATATTCTAAAAGTATAGAGAAGCATAAAAGTTATTTAAGGGTTGAATTGAAATCCTTAAAAGAAAATAAATTGTATGGGAAATTCATCAAGTGTGATTTTTGGTTACAAAAAATTTCTTTCCTTGGTCATATTGTTTCTAAAGATGGCATTACTATTGATCCTTCTAAAACAAAATTTGTTGAAAAATAGCCAAGACCCACAAATATAACTGACATTTGCGGTTTTCTTGGTCTATAAAGTTATTATTGGAAGATTGTTGAATATTTTTCATGGTTATCTAGACCACTAACTATGTTGACTCAAAAAGGTGTTAAGTTAATTAGGAAAAAAATAATGTGATGATTATTTTCAAGAATTGAAATGAAGATTGGTGAATGCTTCAGTTTTGGTACTGCCTTCCAGAAATGGTGAATTTTTTATCTATAGTGATGGTTCATTGAAAAGACTTGATTATTTCCTAATGAATAATGATCATGTAATTTATTATTCTTCATGTCAGTTGAAAACTCATGAGTTAAATTACCCTCTATATGATTTGAAATTAGCTTCTATTGTTTTTTCTTTAAAAATTTGAAGGCATCATTTGTATGGCATAAAGTGTAAAATATATGCTAATCATAAATGTTTTTAGTATAAATTCACTTAGAAATAATTGAAAATGAGGCATAGAATATAGTTGGAAGTAATCAAGGATTATGATTGCATGATTCATTACCATCCTGGAAAAGAAAACAAAGTGGATGATGCTTTGAGTCAAAAGAGTAATGCTATATTAACCATGCTACGTTTAGAATGATATCATTTGGTTTTTGATCTAATAAACTTTGTAATGAAAGTTTTTGGTGTAGGAAATTCATCTATTTTATTTAAGGTGGTAGTGAAATCATCTCTATCAGACAGAATCAAGAAAACGTAGAAAGAAGACAATGAGTCAGAGAAAAAGGTAGAATTGGTTCATAAGGGTATGTTTCTTGAATTTAACATTGATAAAGACTATGTTTTGAGGTTTAGAAAGATATTATGTGTTCCTTATGATTCATAGTTGAAGAAAGATTTGTTATGTGAAACTCATAGTTCTCAATTTTTAGTTCATCCTAGCAGTATCAAGATATATAGAGATCTTCAATAGTATTACTCGTGGGATGGAATAAAAAGATATATTGCTGACTTTACCCTGAGATGTTTGATTTTTCAATAGGTTAAAGAAGATCTATAGTTACTGAAAGGGATGTTTCGGCCTTTTCTAGTGCCAGAATGGAAATGAGAAAATGTGTCCCTGGATTTTGTAGTGGGATTACCAAAGGCTTCTTGAGGTAACAATGAAATATGGGTTATTGTTGATCGATTGACTAAATCTACTAATTTTCTTCCTATTCAATATAATCTTTTTCTAGATAAACTTTTCTATTGTATATTAAAGAGATAGTCTGGTTACATGGAGACCCCCTCTCCATTGTATTTGATAGTGATCCCATGTTCACTTCTAACTTCTAGAAAGGCCTTCAGAAGTCATTGAGAACTAAATTAAATTTTAGTACAACTTTTTATCTGCAATCAGATGGGAAATAAGAATGAACAATTTAGACATTGGAAGATATGATATGTGATTGTTCAATGGATTATCAGGGAATTTGGGATCAACATATTTCTTTGGTTTAGTTTTCTTATAATAACAGTTTTACTTCCAGTATATATATATGGCACCATTTGGAGCATTATATGGAAAGAGGTGTCGAACATAAGCTTTTTTGGGATGAAGTAGGTGAAAAGAAGTTTATGGGACCTGAATTGGTATAAGATATGGTAAAAAAATATTAGTTGACTCAAAATCACATGAGAACAGCTCCGAGTAGGCAGAAAAGTTATGCGGATAACCAAAGTAATGATCTTTCTTTTGAGGTGTGTGATCATATCTTTCTCAAAGTTTCTCCATGGAAAAGTGTGATGCGTTTTGGTAATAAGGGAAAGATAAGTCCAAGGTTCATTGAACCATATGAAATCCTCTAGAAAGTTGAATCAATTTCCTATAAAGTGGATTTACCTCCAAGTTTATCCCAGGTACACAATGTTTTTAATGGTTCAATATTAAGAAAGTATATGCCAAATCCATCTCTTGTTTTGAGTCCAGAGGTAGTTCAGTGGGAATAGAATCTATATTATGAGGAAAACCCAATATAGATTATTGAATATAGAGAGAAAGTGTTATGAAATAAGGTAATTCATTAGGTAAAGGTTTTGTGAAAAAATCATATGGTTGAAGAGGCAACATGGGAATCTGAAAATGCTATGAGGGATAAATACCCCAACTTATTTTACAAGTAAATAAAATTATGGGGACACAATTTCCAAAAGGGGGAATGATGTAGGATCTCAGGTATTTATAAAATAATACTTTTTAATATATATTAATATTTATGAATAAGATATTAATTTTACGTTAAAGTGGACACTTTGTCCGATAGCATAGTCTACATGCAACAGCGGGTTTCTCCAAAATCTTACGTTGCACACAACTATGAGTTATATGAAAAAATAATATAATAATATTATAATTTTAAATGATAGTTAACTTCTAGTAATTGAATTGGTGGGAATCAACATAACTAACTACATTATTATTACACATTTTTGTTAAATATTTTTACATTTATTCAATAAATTTTAGAGGCTTAAAATAAGAATGAATCTGATTTTAATTGTGAAATACTATAATATTTTTAAAAGGTTGTTCTACCACCTTTTGAAGGCGAACCCTTTTTAAATATAATTTTTTTTCACTTTGATATTTTTTATTTGAAAAAATAAACTAATTCCATAGAAGTGAGACATCAAAATTTACTTTGGTTAAATTTTTGGTAATTTTCTGATAAAGGTCATGTTTTAATGAATACTGGAAAATACTGCATTTAAACTCAAAATTGTATTTTCATATAATTTATTTATACAGTTAGATTATCATTTTAATTGTCTTTAAAATGTAATTGGATTATTTTTTTATCATTTAATCCAATTTTGGTCATTTTAATTAATTTCACATTTCAATCGGACATAAACACATGTCAATATTTCAGTAGTTTTTACTTCTTAAAAACAAGATTTTTGGTTTGACAATGAGAATTAATTTTAAATTAATTACTACAATTTATGAGTTTAGAATTTGGAAAAATATATTCCATATTTGAAATAATATGTTTCAAATTTTGTAAATACGTACCTTTTATTTTGGGACATTAGGAATCATAACTTCAGTAATTATTTTTATTTACTATGGTTAAAGGGTAAATCAGGTAAATAAGAGTAAAAAAATAATATTATAATAAAATAAAAATACCCTAAATGAATCCTAATCCTTTTGGACGAGATATTTCTGACCATGAGAATCCTTAGGCTGGACGTTTTTCATTTGGGAGCCACTTCGGCGTTAAAATGACATTTTATAATTTTTAATTTAAAGAAAAGGTAAATATAACATAAACATATCTCTTTTAATAACACAAATTTTATATAGTGTTATATAAGAGATATATTCAACTATAAATATTAATTATAAATATAAAATTATTTCCCACATCATGATATTTTATTTAAAATTTTTACACATTAAATAAATAAATTTAATTATTACACAATGATGATGTAATGATTTATTCAATAATAAAGGATTCAAATAAATGATATTATAAATATAATAATAAATGTAATTTGATTATTTTTATTCCATACAAGAATTTTCTAGAGGATATTGACATATTATCTTTGATTTAATGCCTTTTATTTAAGTAATCTAGTTGTTATAACTTTAACAAAAATAAATTACTAAATAGTATCAAAATTGACATAAATGAGTTTTTAAAAAAATACTATTTTATTAAATGATATAATAGTCCTAAAAATATAATATTCAGAAAACTGACTTATATAATATTAAAAATTCCATTAATGATTCTCTTATTGTTCACTTGGTATTTTATAGTAACTATAGTTACCATATATTAAGAAAATACAAGAAGACATGGTAAGAGTTAATGTTTTTAACTAAGGGTTAAACAAAAAATATAAGGATAAAAAAATATTCAAAATTAGTCTTAAAATTATTGTATGATTGGTATTAAAACAAAAATTATATTATCTTTGAAATAAATGTGTTTTGGACCTATGGAACTGAAAATCGATTTATAATAAAATAATATTTTGAGACTTTCCTAAAGTGCCACTCCCCCCTCTTATAAAAGGCCACAAACTATACCCACTTAATCACATTTCTCAAGCCCCTTGGATCATATAAATCATGTTATAATAATCTACCAACATCACTACTCTCATCCTATAATCCTTACCTTGGGAAGAAGGCAATTCAAGAAAGCCTTTTGGCTCAAATCAAAAGAAGTTACCCGATTTTGAGGTAACGTCTTCTCTCAAGTTCGTTTCCTTTATTTTCCTACTTCACTAACTATGCTCTTATTATTATTTTATTACATAACAACACTAGTATCCTCAATACACTAGGTTTTTTTATGAGAATTATTTTAACTACACTTACACACACCACTATCTAATGGATACAAACACACTATTTCTGTATATGACGAACTACTGCCTCACAAAACGATGATTATTAAATTCTATCCTACCACCTATCATGGTAGAAATTATGGTACAAATTTATTTATATATGATATATATTATATTTATATTGTCACTATTATTCTGTATTGTTCATTTACATCATACCTTTAAGCTATCGATAATGTGTAAATATGATAATTTCATTTGAGGAAGTGCAGACTACCGCCCCCTTAAAGTGATATGACTCATTCATCACATACATGGAATGTATAAATGATGATATTAATTAAATTATGTAATATATATATAATATTATATTATAATGGAATTATAATATACCTATTTATCATTTAGTTTTAATTCCTTTAATATGACAAATAAATGAAAGCAGAGTTCATGCATACGTACAACCTATCGTATCCCTAAATGGTGCATTTCATTTGTTATATCCAAATTTTATTGACTATTATAAATAAATATATACTGGATATATATTATATTTAAATCAATAATAATATTTTTGTGATGATGTAATTTTGACTACATGGACAATTTACATAAAAAAAAGTTCATTTTTGACTCATGTACCGAACATCGACCAAACGACCGATATGAACTTAAATAATTATATAACTTTTATAACATGATGATAAGTAATATAAAATGAATAATAAACTTGAAAAAGGTTCCTAATAAAATATAAATTAACCTAATTTTATTATTCTGGAATATAACGAATGAATAAGACAAGGCGGACTCATGGTAAGGGACTTCATCTCAATCTTTTTTTATTGAGGAATAATTTGGTTTATACATGACTTTATTTATAAGGTGTATAATTATACCATTTTACATTTAATTTCATTAAAATGGGATATTTTTTTTTACAAATCATTTTACTAAATGACAAAAGTAATGTTTCTTTTTGACGTACGCGATGACAATGAACTTTCTACCACCACGAGCATTATTTGATATTTAGATTCCTTAAAAATATGTAATATTTTTAAAAGGAAAATAAATATCATATACCCTTTTTACTTGTTTTGGTTTTGAAAATTGTTTTAAGAAATCATTTATTATGTTAATATCTTGAAATGATATATTGTGATTGAGTTGTGGAAATGTTATCTTTCCATTATGTTTGTTTTAAGTGTTACGATTATGTTATGGTTCTTGGGAATTATTTACATATACGGGTGGTTCTGTGATAAATCGAGGGTCGGTGAGCCCGCGATACCCTTCCAATACATTGGGTAATGTGACAAAAGTAAAAAATGAAGGTTTCTCCTAAGAGATTTACAGAATATACTATGATGGGTATTCCAAACGTAACCATGATGGTTACTTCCTATGTAGATGTGAAAGCTATTATGTAAGTATGTTATGTATGCCACAAGTTACATTTATGATTTATGATTTATATATATTATTCATAAATTTTATTATTTCATGAGGTATGTTAAAGATCTTATGTTTTATGATTGAAATGTATGATTTAATTGATTTGTATGTATTCATGGACTAATGTTTTATTTATTTATTTTATATCCCTTACTGATCTTTTTATGATGATCCCAAGTTTCTGAATTGTTATTTCACACGGTATTAGGGAATTATAAGATAAAGGAATAATCTAAGAATATTTTTTTAACAAGAAAAGAATTTCTATTTAAGGAGTCTTATTATTGTAGAAAATTTGGATAGATTAAAAGTGTCTACTTTGTAACATTTAAGATGTAATATAACAGTCATGGACTAATTCTCTAAAACTCTTAACCAAAAAAGATCCTCAATATTAATTCTCGACTTAACTCAAGATTATGTAATGTTTAAGTCTAGGGCCTTATATGTGGTGTAACCTTATGTGTTCTTCGGTGTGAAGTTGTTGGTTTTTCGTAGATTATGAGGGGAGTGAGTTCAAGGGTTTTATTGTTTTAGGGGTAGCTGCACAGTGAAGATGGGCTATGGCATAACCCCCCCTCCTATTGTTGGGTTCTGCAATGTAGAGACCTTGTCTGCACTATGGTCCCTAATCCTATTTTATCAGATCTATTCCCCAAATATAGCCGTATTTTTTGGACGGATATTTTACCAGTCAGATTATGTAATTACACCCCCTTTGCATAGTTGTCCTCTTATTATAACAATACTATAGTGTGGTGTTGTATACTGCATCATGGGCTTGTATTTTTCATGATGGATATAAAAAAAACCCCTGAACACCCTCATGTTACCGACTTTCCTCTCAGTTATTGGGGGACCCTAGTGCATCTTAAGGAGGTATTTTAGCCACCTTTTAGTGTATTTAAACCCCATCCTTAGAAGACCGGTCTTTGATGATTTTAGGTGAGTCCCCCCTTTCTTTTACTTATTTCCCCCCTATTATTCGTCTGGGGAGGTTTTTGTCAAAGGTAACCTATTTTTTTAATGATGTTTTAGTAAGAATATGATGTGGGGTGTTGTGTTTAGGGTGATCAAGGTGTTCTTCTTCTTTGAGGTGGTTGGTGGTGGTCTCCCTCCCAATTTAACATTATACAATGCTTTAAAAATCCTTGTTTTAGGTAAGGGATCCTTAATTTCCCATCAAATTGTATCTCGTGGAAAGATTTATGCCCTTTTTATCTTTTAGGAAGATAATATGCACTTTCCTAATAAAAATAATGAAATGGTTTAGTTGAAATTGAAGGAGAAGGGGACTGAAATGCTTGTTTTACCATTTTGATATTATTTGATGTTGTGAATTGTACAAGTGTGATATCTTACTAAAAATCATGGATGTTGAGGGATGTTTTTTCATTTTGGTTGTTGTGACTATGAAACCCTTGTTGTGTGGTTGTTTTTTATAAACTAAAATTTATTTTTCTTACCACTTATATTTGTTCAATGAAATGGTTTCCCCAAGAAATAATAGATTTTGTGATAATTCCCCTGAAATAAAGAAGTGAAAGTGATGAAAATCCCTCAGCTAAATTTGGAAAATGATATGTGAATGATGTGGAAAGTGTTGTGATGTGTGGTTGTGTTGTGTGGTTATGTTGTGTGGTTGTGTTTTATGGTGGTGATGTTTGGTTGGGATGTGTGGGGTGATATTTATGGGAAGTGGTTGTGATATGGAAGTTGTGATGAGAAGTGGCAGTGATGTGAAATGGTGGAAATGTGGGACTTACTACCATGAGGAGGATGGTTTCTTGTGATTTTCTATATTATATTGTATTCTCAAGTAGTAATTAAATTAAATTAGAAATTATGAATTGAAATAGCATGGACTAGTTTTGATAATAGGTTGAAAGGATTAATAAACACTTATTTTCAAAAGAGAAGTTTGGTTTAAATGGTTGTTGATGAATATGAAATGAATGGGCTAGAATAATGGTTTGGCTGGTAATGGGAAATCTGGAAAATGGATTAACTTGAAAGGAAATGGTGGAATTTGGCTTGTGGTTTGTTGTGTGTTGTCGTGAATTTAGTACTAGTAGTGAAAGTGGTGGAGGTTGTGAGGCTTGGTGATGATTTAGTGAGTTGGGATAGTATTCTTATTATGAACCCATAGGTTGGTATTGCGTGTGGATATATATATATATATATATACCTTTCATGTTTTTCATGATTTATATACGCACCCCACCCATGCCGAGCACCTTATTCCAACAACCAAATATCTTGGAGGTGTTTTTCCCAATATCTCTGTGGTGAGGATGGATGGATAACTTACCTCTCTTCCTCATTCTCTCTTATAGTCAATATTTATATGCATATTTTTTATGTCTATAAGTCAACAATTCATTGTGGTCATGCTTTTTTGAGATGACATTTGGTGGGGGTTGTGAATGGTAGGAGGTAACATGGTTGATGTACTTCATGTTCACGATACCTTACTATTATGGTTATGGTTGTGATGTGATGTAATGTACCAAGTTTCCATAGGTGATATGTAGTTGTGGCATGTTATGATGGCCCATGTATATATGGGTGAGATGTGGTGTGATGTATTAGGTGTCTTCATGTAGGTTTCTAAATGAAAGTGTTGGGATCGAAAATACATATGAAGTTGGGGTGTAAGAGTGAAAAATTAGAAGGAAAGAAATGTGGTGTACCCCTTTATTGATATGATTCTTATTATGTTACTATACTTGGGTATGTTGTTTTCATGAGCATGTCACGGTGAGGATGTGTTTGGTTTGTTGACTAGTTTAAGCATTGTTGGTTCTTTTATTTGATCACTGGTGCATTAGTATTCTCTTTTCAAATGTGCATGAGATACTTTGGATAAGATATTATTGAGTATACTTTTATTATCTCCCTACATATATACAAAATTCTTTTCAAGTTTCTAGGAGGACTATGTGGACCATACTGAACATTACTAGCCTGAATTTTTGGACTGCTATTGTATTACTACCTTAGCGTTTCTTTTGGGTATTTATTTGGAGACTCTTGTATTAGTTTACTTTATACATTCATTATGGGATGATATTTATTTTATTTTTTTTATATTATTTCACGAATTTTATTTATCATTGATATATTATCTCATGATTCTATATTGTTATATAGGGAAATGTCTTCCATAGGTGAGATTTTTATACCCTCGATGCTAGTCTCTAACATGAGGCCTAATTATAACAACCCTGTTATTTTTATTACATTCATACATGATTTAATGACATAGAATTATAGTTAATACAACCCAAAATATTGAGAAGTCTAGTGTCTTCGGAAATTAGAAGCATTACATAATAACTTAAAACATGAAATACAACATCATTATTAAAAACTTCTTTTATGTTCCCACAACATTCCTTCGTACTTAACATTGCATGGGATAACCTGAGGACATAAATAAGAAACAGGTGAACTATAATGACCAGTAAGGGAATAAACATGGAATAACACGTGGAATAAAACACATGTTAGACAATAATAGTATCAATGGATAATAAAAGAAACATGAACATAAAGGCATGATATAGCATGATTATCATAACATGAAAATGTGGCAACAACTTAAAACGTTGCATCATATGTCAAGTCTAAACTACCAAGATATCAAAGTGGAAAAAGTACCATAAAGGAATCAGGTAAACCCTTGTCCCAACATGACGTATAATGATACTAAACATTACCCAATTCATTGGAGTGCAATATAATTCTAGGTGTACCCATCACTTTCATTTTATTTTCATGCTTAAGTGTTCCACATAGATCATAAAGCATAGATTCATTCATCTGGATAATTTATTAAATGATCAAGGGGTGTGGAATTCAAACATTTAATTCCTAAATAAAACTTTATATGTCTATAAAAGTGAATACCCTTTGTAGGGAATGGGCACATTATTCACTACACAATTGTTTTGGAACAGAGATTCACGGTGCAATTTCAGCAGCCTAAAGGCATGATATACAAATTCATAAAAAGGGTTGATGAGAGAGGAAGAGGTATCTCAACATATTTAAATGAAATTTAAAGTGATAGGTTCATATAAATACATGTCCCAACATAAGTAATTTGGAAATAAAAGGAATGACATAATAAAAAAAAATTGAAGAAAGGGGAGAAATGGAATAGCTCTTATGAAATTTCGGCATGGTAACATGTGTATGTGTGAGGAATTAATGAGAGATAAAGCGGTATATAATCATTCAAACATAATGAGGTAATTATGTGGGAGGTTCTAAAACATAACCCATTATTTTTAATTGAAAATAAAAGGGTGTAACAATATAAGGAAACTTGGATAAAAATGAGAAAGGAAGGAACCCTTACTTGAGTGTGTGGCTTTAAAATCTTAAAGAGGGGATTATTGAGAGATTGAGGTGCCTTGGGAGGATTATAGAGATGTGAGGATAGAGTAAGGAAATTCTCCAAGTATTTTTAGTGAATATAAGTGGGATCTTGGGTGGGTTTATATAGGAAATGAGAGTGGAATTCTTTAACATTTTACAAACATAGGTTTTGGAATCTATATAATTAAATATTCAAAACCACAAACCATCATATGGTTTTTCCCATAGTTTTTTCCAAATAGGAGTGTAAAACATTGTTTTATAAGGCCATAGTACGAATATATTAAAATATTATCCTTGATTATGTAGAGATGAGTCTTATTATTAAAGAAGTTAACTTAAAATCATAAAATATATTATACATTTTAAAGGATTTACTAGGTCTTTATAAAATAAGTCAAAAAAATCTAAAATCAAATTATTATAAAAGAAAAAATTCTATTTGGATGAATATCAATTTTATAGTGTTTATTACAAAACTATTGAGCCGTTATGATGTCATAAAACACACTATATATTTATATGGTATTTTATTTTTACCCAAAAAATTGCCTGTCTCAGAAAACTATGAAAAATTTATCATAAAATATTTTGACGTACTGATTCAAAAAATAATATTCATTTTATCCAAATAATTTTCAAAATATTTTATTTTTCACATTCAAAATAAAACTGATATATATTGAGAATTGACGGGGTTTGACAAAAAACAGTTTTTAAATCTTAATAAAAATTACATTTGGCATCATAAAAATTATATGATCATTTATATTTAATAAAAGAAATTTAATAATAATATTTTATTAAAATATTATTTATTAATTCATCAAAATAGTTTTATTAATTCAATTTTAATATTAACCAAAAATACTATTTGTGCTTTAAAAAATAAAATAAAATAAAACTATATTCATTATTCTATACAAAAATAATGAACATAATCATAATTCTAGGGTCTTGATACATATCCCTTTATTACACCATCATATACCCTAATAGTAAGGTGTACGATGGTGGGTTCATGGGGTTGTTCGGTGAACATGGTTTGGGTCGTGATCTCGATGAACTTGAACTTTTCCCGTAAATGGTTTTGATCAAGCATAAGTTATTGGATCTCATCTTGGGATTGGTCTAGGGAAAATCTTAGAAATGCTACCTCCCTTAGAAGCTCCGATAAATGGGCCTCATAGGGAATGATCCTACTAGTTGAGGCCATCACCTCCATTGTCTATGTTGAAAGGATTTTTAAAAACCCTATATTTATACTAGTCATGTGATCACTGTCAACGAATATATTATCATTGGTAATGATACTTAGTGGTTATTTAAATCCAATTGGATATAATAAAACAAATAGTGTGATTTTTCTCTATATCCATTTTATAAAATAACACACTTAATTAAATCAAAATGGAAATTTAACTTATAATAGTTCGGGCCATTACACTAATGCAGGTGAGACTTAGGAGATGTTATCCTTCTTCCTTCATTTCCGGCCTACGAGGGGTACCTTTTGAGGGAGGAGGTTATGACAGAGTGATATCAAAGGTTTTGGTTAAGGGATATAATGGATATCGAAGTTAGTTATAGTGATGATTACATGGTTTGGCAGGGAAACAATGTCAGTTATCATTATTGTGTGACATGGGTTAGGGAAGACTCACTAGGACATTATATTTAGAGCCCCTTACGATCTGATTCAAGGAATATAAGCTTATTTAATGACCAATTAAGGTGATGCTGATTTTGGGGTTGAGACCCAGGAGAGGCACATTCATCATGATTGACTTTTGTTCTTATTTTCATTGGGTGGTTTTAGGAAGGTTAAAATGAATTAAAAAAATGTTAATAAAATTTCATACTACTAGGATTAGGATATCCTTATTTCCCTTTTCATCTATGGATTCTGGTCATCATTTATGTGTGGTTCAGGTAGTATAGGTTCAAAAGGCTGATCTAGCTGAACACCAGGGGGATTATTTGATTGAGGAGAATGATCATTGAAAAAAATTGTGAGAATTTTAGAGACATTCTTTGAGAAAGTATGAGGTCATCATCACTGATACGATGATAAAGATATGGTTGGAGGATCTTGAGATCACCTTTAGTTTGATACAGACTTGAGTAGAGTACCAAGTTATATTAGTGGTGATTCAGATTCAAGGGGATATGAGTCAGTGGTGGAACCTATATCTTGGTGAGTGATAGGAGGTAGATGTTTCATGGGTTTACTTCTAGAAGGTGTTTCGAGCAGAGTTTCTTTAATCACCCATGAAGAGAGTAAATATTCCAGAGTCGATCTATATTTAGTAATGAATTATGTCTATGTAGAAGCTTAGAATCATGTTTAAAGTAATTTTATGTTTCACTCAAATCATTTTCTTGATGAGTAGTCCCAATAATGGCATCTTTATATGGCACTCTGCCCTTCTATCCAATATACAGTTACTCATTTTACATTTACAATGTATTTTGAGGTTTGGAATAAGGTGGGGGGGATCATGAATATACACTAATGAGGAGGTTTTCCATGATAGGGGAACCCATAAGGTTCCTTGAGGATCAGAGTGGTCAGGGAAAGATTTTAGGCACCAGGGCCTTTAATGTTTTGACAAGTAGGGAGTCAACCTCAACAGCTTCTTTTCCAGCCTTATGGGCCCAATGTTTTCCATGATTTTCCAAAGTATCTTGGGATAGTGTTATTTGATTTTGGATGCTACTAAAATCATTAAAATCAATTCCCCATGGTTTTTGGAGCTCAGTAAGGTGGATTTTGTCTAGTTTAGAATCATTCTCACCAGTAGTTTCAAGTGAGGCCATTTCAATAGTATGGGTAGTAGAGTTATGCTCTACCGAGAGTATATGGGGTAGGTATAGGTTGACCTTTGGATATTCCCCATATTTAGGGACCCCAAACAGATCATGGTCATGGGGGTGGCTGTCAGCAAAGAGGTAGAGGAACTGGTCAAGGTCAATTTCATATTTTAGATGTGGTAGGTCTGGAGGGGCCAAATATCATTAGAGGTATGATCCTCTTATCGTATAACCTTGTTTGTTCCTTGTTAGATTTAGGATATTCACACTACTTTGTTTCACCCACCCTAGTTTGTTCTCTAGTACAAGGTATAGAGAGGCTTTCCATGCCCCTAGTGTTGACTACAAGAGTCAGAGGTCAAACCAAATTATTTAATGTGTGTTGGGAGTGTATACTAATGCTGGGGACACATTTTTCATGATGATATCTTTTATTAATATATATGTTTTCATTTTTGGTTTCAGGTGCAGAAGTTTGCGGTGGTGGGTGATATATTAAAATTTATTTAAAAAATATTTGCCTGAAACCAAGAGAGAGGATCTTATACATCAAATTTATAATTAATTTAATTAATTCCAAAATACCTGGGCTTGGGAAATTTCTTCATTAATGATTTTTGGTCATCTGAAAAGGCCCTTTCAGATTTCCTTTGTTATGATTTTTAGGATCCAATGGTAGAATCAATTTAGAGGTGATCCACACGCGCCTCAATGGTCTCTGAGCAATGCCACTTTTTCTCTGAGTGCTAGCGTGATGAATAGAATGACTTATTTGTTCATTCTTGATCATTAATTCTTTAGTATTGAAGAAATTCCCCCTTGGGTTTCTCATTATTGTGAAGAAGATAATAGGAGGATTTGAAAGATAATTCATTGTGTGCAAAAATTCTCTAATCCCAAAATTGGAATTGGTTTTTAATTAATTACACAATTGATGTTGGCATCTATTTATAGATATGGGATTTCAGTTGCAAAATTTAATTGCATAATAGCCATAAAATATAATTATAACCATTAATTAAATCCCATTCCACCAAATAATAATAAAAGTATAGTTATTTTTTGGTGTTCTAACTTGTGCAAAATGGAACCATGAATTAAATCCTATGCCACCTAATAATAATAACAGTATTATTATTTTTTGGTGCACCAACTTGTGAAAAATTGGAACCATTAATGAAATCACATGCCACCTAATAATAATTACAGTATTATAATTTTGTGGTGCACCAACTTGCACAAAATTGGATAAATAATATTTAACGACTTGTAAATAATTATTTTATCACCGGACACGGTCTTTTTCCATTCGAACTCCTCTTACATTTATTGAACACCTGAATAAATATTTTATTCTCTTAAATAAATATTTTATTCACAAACTTGTAAATAAATATTTATTAAATATTCAATAAAATAAATAAATATATTTTTATTCTTAATATAGTGAATAAATATTCATTTAATTTATGCGATCAATATAACTTGAGTAAAATTATTTCTTAGTCTTGAGAATAATATTTATTTCATTAACTAAATTCAAATAGAATTTAATCATGACCATAAAAACACTCAGTGTGTGACCCATTAGGATTATTTCTTGTTGGCATTAAGTGAACTTTTTTAAAGTCCAAGATGACTATCTAGCAATGGTTCAAGGCACCCAATAGAAAGAACTTAAAGTCATAATGATAAAAACCACATATGAACACTCACTATATAATATAATCCTTTTCCTATAGTATCTTGTCAAGAAGGTTTCATGATGTTCCAATCAACCTATATGCTTGATACATTATTCTTTGACTATATAAAATTAACTCTTCGTTACACCATGGTCATGGAATTTAAGACGATAGTTCTATTTCCATAAAAGGGTTGAGATATCAACTTCCATAAATATGGAAGGGAAACATAATTTCTTGACTTATCCATTAATAACATGTCATTCATGAAACCCCCAATGTACCCTACTTCCCACCAACATATGGCGTGACAGTTTTCATCAGAAAATATATGTACATGAGTCATGACAAGTATTAATGATAATATTAAAGTACAAGGACCATTACACATGCTCGTAGAAATGAATATATGATGACACCAAATCATGCAGAATTCTTACCAGCGGATCTGTTCGCATAATCTCTCTTCTTGAAAATTACTAAGTTTGAACTTTATGAGAAAAAGTATCATTTTCTTATGAGTACTCATGGCTAACGGTCTATATAATATTTTTCCAATCATAGTATGTTATCCAATCGAAAAACTATATTAAGACTACTATCATAGAACTTCATGGCTCTCATCATAGCGGGGAACTACTATGACCTTATCAATGCAATAAATACTCTAGGATATTATTACATTATGGTCATGAAGAACAATGAACAAAATGTAATAAGAGTTTAATTTATTATTTAATACATTAAATATTCATTTAATTAAAGTAAAAATAGTTGGTTATAGGACACCAACTCTAAAAAAAATCCCACTTGGACTAGAGCCAACTACCTACAAATTTCAGTTCGCTAGACCTCACATGATAATCGTATTTCTTCTAAGTCAAGGTTTTAGTTAAGGGTTATTCCATGTTGTATTATGTGGAAATAATTCTCAATAAAACTTCACCTCTCTGAGAAAAATCCCTCAAGATATGATACTTACAAAGTATGTGTTTCGTCCACTGTTGTGACCTTGGATCTTTTGCGAGATCCACCACTGTAGTATTATCACATTAAAGTGTGATGGGATATTTACTGTTAGGTAACACATCAAGATATTGGATGAAATTTTACATCCAAAATAATTCGTTAACTGCCTCAGAAGCTACAATATACTCAGAATCTATTGTAGAATCTGTGACCATAACCTTGTTTGATCTCTTGTAGCTCACAACACCTTCATTAAAAGTGAATATGTATCATGTTTGTGAATTATTGTCATCTTGATCAGTTTGGAAACTAGTATCTGTATATCCTCTAATGATTAGTCCCTAATCTCCTCCATAAACTAGGAACATATCCTTAGTACACATCAGATAATTAAAGATAGTCTTAACTACTATCTAATGGTGGTCACCTAGATTAGCTTGATGTCTAGATACTGCACTCAATGAATTGGTGAAATCTAACCTAGTACATAGCATAACATACATGAATAACCCAATAAATGATGAATATGGAATCCTTTCCATTCTATTTTTTCCTTATGGGTCTGAGGACACATTTTTTTGTAAAGTTGAATGCCATGTGAGGCTGGTAATAATCCCCTCTGGGATTGTTCCATACTGAATCTCTTCAGTATCTTGTCAATGTATGTACTTTGACATAGGTGAGATACCTCATGGATTTGTCATGATAGATCTTGATCTCAAGAATATATGATACATGTCCCAATTTTTTCATGGAAAATAATTTATTCAACCTTTCCTTTAGAGACTATAAGACTAGTATTTCATTTCTAATAAGTAATATGTTATCAACATATACTATTAAGAAAACGACTACACTCCAACTAAATCATTTCTAGACACAAGGATCACATTCCATATTTATAAAATCAAATTCTATTATGGATTCATCAAAATGAATGTTGCATGACCTGAATGCTTTCTTTAATCCACAAACATATTTTTGAAACTTGCATATCTTATTGGCATCAATTAGAGTCACGAAACCTTCAGATGGTGTCATGTAGACATATTACTGAAGGTTCCTATTAAGGAAGGTTATTTTGACATCCATTTTATAAATCTCATAGTCATGTTAAGCCATAATGGAAAGTAGAATTCTTAAAAAATTTATCATTTCAAATGTTGAAAAGGATTCATCACAGTTAATAACTTGACAATGTTTAAACCCTTTTGAAACCATTCATGCATTATAGTTACTAACTTGTCATTCCATGTCCAGTTTCTTCTTGAATACTCATTTGCAACAAAAAGTCTTTACATCCACTAGAAGATCTACCAAAATCCAGACTTGGTTTTGGTATATGGAATTAGTTTTAGAATTCATGAATTCTTTCCACTTGGAATCATCTGTTCCAATTACTACTTCCTTGTAGGATATAGGATCATTATTATAAACCAATAATGAGTCACTATCCTTAGTAACAAGAAAAACATACCGCTTGGGTTATCTAACATCTCTTGTACTCCTACGTAGTGCTTGTGTCTCTAGAGCAGTTTCTTTTTCCATGGGACTTTGTGGAATATGATCATGTACCAACTCTTGTATTCCTTCAGCCTCAACTTTGTTAATGTTTATCTTTATCCCACTATCTCTTTTGGATATATTCTCCCTCTCAAGGAATATGAAATGTCTTTCCACTATAACCTTTTTTATGAGGTTTTTATAGGTAATATTCCCTTATTTCCTTAGGGTATCCTATAAAGGTACACTTTGTGCCTTAGGGTACAGTTTTTTTTACCTAAATAGGTCTTAAAAATGATTCACTTCCCCACACATGTAAATTCAATAACATGGTTTTTTCTTCCAATCCAAAATTCATATGGAATACCATTTATCGATTTAGTCAGTACTTGGTTTAGTATGTGTGTTGTTATTTGTAACTCATATCATCAAAAGGATAATAGAAGACTCACATGACTCATCATTGATCTCACCATGTCCAATAAGGTCTGATTCCTCATTTCGCTTACACCATACCACTAAGGCATGTAAGGAGGAGTGAGTTGGGATAGGATCCCAAAATCTCGTAATTAATTAATGAAGTCTTGATTATTATATTCTCCACCTTAATCTGAGTTGAGTTTCTTAATCTTCTTACCAAGCTTGTTCTTAACTTCATTTTTTTATTCCTTGAATTTATCAAAAGAATCCAACTTATACCTTGTTAGGTAAATATATCAATATATACTAAAATCATCAATAAAAGTTATGAAGTATGAGTACCCACCCCTTGCTTCAATAGGAAACGGTCCACACACATCAGTAAGAACTAATTCAAGAAGCACATTTTCCCTTTTACCTTTCCCACTAAATGGGTATTTGGTCATTTTTCCTTGTAAACATGTGTGACATACACCAAGTTGTTTTAGTTAGAAAGAATCTAAATATCCATCTTGATGTAATTTTTTCAAGAATTTTTTATTTACATAACCTAGCCGGTGATGCCAATGTTGGGTGTGGTATGAGTCATGTCAAGTAACTTCGTTATAGATTTCCATTACTTGGTTCATGTAATCTAACACGTAAAGACTGTTATGTAAATGAGACTTACCATAACAAATGATATCTTTATGAAAGAGGAAAAATTTATTTCCAAATTTGAAAATGAATCCATATGTATCTATTCTAGATATATAAATAATGTTTTAGGTAAATGAAGGAACATAGCAACAATCCTTAAAAACCAAGATCATTCCTATCAGCAATGCGAGGTGGTAGTCCCCGATATCTACAACAACACGTTTATCTCTGTTGGATACTCATAGATCTACTTCCCCTTGGTCAATTTTTCAAAATCTAATTGGTTTATATATTTTAATACATATGTGATAACCAAAAGCTGTATCCAATACCCAATTTGTAGAAATAGATAAATTTCACTCAATAACAAATGCACCTAAAGATTCCCCTTGCTTCTTTGGATGGGTGCAGTTTTTCTTCCAGTGGACCTTCTTACAACATGTGAAATATACAACATCCTATTCCCTTGATTCCCATTTGATCTTATTCATCTTGAAAGGGCATGAAGAAGCTTTGGGCTTAAATATCTTCGCTTTCAATTTCTATTTGTTCACTATAAGGAAATAAGGATTTTCACACTTCATATCTTTATCAACTTGGAGAATTAGGATAATAAGATATGGTAAAGTCTTCTCAATGTTGTTCATATTAAAATTCACAACAAAACTGGAGAATCACTAAGGAAGTGATGTTAGAATTAGATCGGTTCCCAGTTCTTCAGGGAGTTTAAACAAAATAACATCTAGGCGCTCAATGTAGACAATGAGCATGACTATGTGATGCCTAACTGGGGAATCCTCTCTAAGCTTACTCTGAAAGTTTTTCCTGGAAGTGTCAAATAATTCTTGTCTAAATCTTTCCTAGTAAAGACCATAGAGGTGTTCAAGCATGCTATACACACTCATATATTTTTTGAGACTTCATGAGTTCACTATACATAGATGAAGGCATCAAACATTGAACATCAGTCGCGTCATTCATATGTTTTTCTTAGACTAGGAACCCTTCATCACCCGCCTCTTGAGAATCCAGATCAGGTATTGAGGATTATATCATTTATGATTTCCATTAATTGTGTAGAACAACTCGAACATGTGTAAAACAATCCTAGAAGTTATTTCTAGTGAGGATATTATATTTGTAGAGTATTGATTGTAAGGATGCTGTGGACGAATGGTGTGTAATTTTATTCTACAATTAAAAGTAGTATATTATTAGTACTTTTCTTGATTATAAATTTTGTGAGAAATAATAAATAAATCAATTTTACTAAATCTCTTACTATTTTATCAAGTCCCAATATCCCTCACCATTTATCTTGGAATGTCTAGTTTATAGAACATCATAGTGTAAAGGATCCATATTCTCTATTTATAAATATGATTATTATTATGTTATTATACTTGTTTTTGTTGTTTTGGTGATCATTTCATGGTGAGGATGGGTTTGGTTAGTTTACCAGTTCAAGTATTGTTGGTTCTTCTGTTTTCTCACTGGTGCATTAGTATTCTCTTTTCACATGTGCATGATAGACTTTGGATATGATCAAATTGAGTATACTTGTATTATCTCCCTATATATATACAAACTTCTTTTCGAGTTTCAAGGAGGACTATGTGAACCATACTAGACATTACTAGCTTGAATTTTTGGACTGCTATTGTATCAATGCCTTACATTTTCTTTTTGGTATTTATTTGGAGGATCTTGTATTTGTTAACTTTATACATGCATTATGGGATGATTTTTGGTTAATATTTTTATATTATTTCATGAAGTTGATTGATCTTTGACACCCTATATTCTGATTCTACATTGTTATAGAGGTAAATCCCTTCAATAGGTGATATTTTTATACCCTCGATGCTAGTCACTATATTGAGGACTAATTATTAGAGACCTGTTCTTTTTATTACATTCATACATGATTTAATAACATAAAATTACACTTAATACAACCCAAAAGATAAATAAGTCTAGTGTAATAGAAAATTGGGATCATTACATGACAACTTAAAACATGAAATACAACATCATTATTAAAAACTTCCTTTATATGACCATAACATTCCTTCGTACATAAAATTGCATTGGATAACCTGAGGATAATCATAAAAAAGAGGTGAACTATAAATACCAGTAAGGTAAGAAAAATATAATATCACTAGGAAGAGAACACATGTTATAAAATAATTATATCAATGGAGGATAAAAGAAATATGTACATAAAGGCATGATATAACATGATAATCATAACATGGAAATGTGGAAACAACTTAAAACATTTTATCATAGGTCAAGGATAAACTACTAAGACATCATAGTGGAAAAATTCCCATAAATAAATCAGATAAACCCCTATACCAACATGATTTATCATGATACTAAACATTACCCAATGCATTGGAGCGCTATATTATTCTAGGCACACCCGTCACTTTCATTTCATTCTCATGCTTAAGTGTTCCACATATATCATAAAGCATGGATTAATTCATCATTATAATTTATTCCAAGATAAAGGGGTGTGAAATACATACACTTAAGTCCTCAATAAAAAGTTATATGTGTATAAATGTGAACACCCTTGATAGGGAATGGGTATGGTATTCACTACACAATTATTTTGGAATGTAGATTCACGGTGCAATTTTGGCAGCCTAATAGCATGATATAAAAATTCATAAAAAGGGATGATGAGAGATTAATAGGTCTCTCCTCATATATAAATTAAATGTACAGTAATATAGTCATATAAATACATGTCCCAATATAAGTAATTTGGAATGAAAAGGCATAACATAATAAAGAAACATAAAGAAAGAGGATAAATGGAATAACTCTTGTGAAATTTTGGCATGGTAACAGATGTATGTGGGAAGGATTAGTGAGAGATAAAGGGGTATATCATCATTAAAACATAATAATGTAAGTATGTGGGAGGTATAGAAACAAACCCCATCATTTTTAATGGATGATAAAAGGGTGTAACTATATAAGTGAACTTAGATAAAAAATGATAAAGGAAGAAAACCTTACTTGGGTGTGTGACTTAAAAATCTTGAAGAGGGGATTATTGAGATCTTGAGGTGCCTTGGGAGAATTATAGAGAGGGGAGTACAAATTAAAGACGTGATACAAGTATTTTTAGTGAATATAAGTGGGATCTTGGGTGGTTTTATATAGGAAATGAGAAGGGAATTCTTTAATATTTGAGAAACTTAGGTTTTGGAATCTATATAATTAAATATTCAAAACCACAAACCTTACCATGGTTTTTTCCCATGGTTTTTTCCAAATAGAAGTGGAAAACATTATTTTATAATTACATGGTCTGAAGAGATTAAAATATTATCCTTTATTATGTGGAGGTGAGTCACATTATAATAAAGTGAGCTTAAAATCATAAAATATATTATATATTTTGGAGGATTTACTAAGGATTTATAAAATAAGTCAAAAAAATATATAATAACATTATTCTAAAGTTAAAACTTATATTATTCTGAATATCCATTTTATATTGTATATTACAACACTATTGGGTCATTATGATGTCATTAAACACACTATATATTTATATGATATATATTTTTTTCCCAAAAATTAGACTATTAGAAAATTATGAAAAATTCACCGTAAAATTTTTTTGATGTCTTGATTCCAAAAATAATATTAATTTTATCCAAATAGTTTTTTAAATATTTCATTTTTCACTTTTAAAATAAAAACCTATATATTTTGAAAATTGATGGGTTTTGACAAAAAACGGTTTTTAAACCTTAAAAAAATTACATTTGGACTAATAAATATTACATATCATTTATATTTCATAAAACTAATTTATTAACAATATTTTATTAAAATAGTATTTAATATTTCATAAAAATAGATTTATTAACTAAATTTGAATATTAACCAAAAATACTATTTGTTCTTTAAAAACAATAATAAAATAAAAGTATATTCATTATTCTATACAAAAATAATGTACATAATCATAATGATAGGGTCTTGATACATATCCCTTTATTACACTAGAATAATCCCTAAGAGTAAGGTGTATGATGATGAGTCCTTCATGGGGTCATTCGGTGAACATGGTTTGGGTCGTGATCTCGATGAGCTTGAACTTCTCTTATAAATGGTTTTTCTCATGCATAAGTTGTTGGATCTCAGATTGGGCTGGGTCTAGGGAAAAGTCCAAAAATTCTATCCTCCTTAGAAACTCCGATAAATGGGATTCATAGGGAATGATCCTACTATTTGAGGCCATCACCTCATTGGTCTGTGTTGAAAGGATTTGTTAAACCTCTATATTTATACTAGTCATGTGATCACTATTCAACGACTATATTATCAATGGTAATGATACTTAACGGTCATTTAAATAAAATTTGATATAATAAAATAGATAGAGTGCATGTGTTTTCTATATCCATTTTATAAAATAATACATTTAATTAAATCAAAAGGGAAATCTCACTTATAATTGTTTAGGTCATTATACTAATGGAGGCAAGATTCGAGGGATGTTATCATTCTTCCTTCATTGTCGGCCTATGAGGGGTACCTTTTAAGGGAGGGGGTTATGAAAGAGTGATATCAAAGTTTTTGGTTGAGGGATATAATGGAGGTCCAAGTTAGGAATGTTGATGATTTCATGGGTTGGTATGGAAAAAATGTTAGTAAACATTAGTGCATGACATGGGTCCAGAAAAACTCACTAGGACATGATATTTAGGGCCCCCCATGATCTGATACAAGGAATATGAGCCTATTGAATGACCAATTGTGGTGACATTTCTTATAGGGTAGAGACCCAAGATAGGCACATTCATCATGACCGACTTGTGTTATTATTTAAATTGGTGGTTTTAGGAAGGTTAAAATTAATTAAAAAATGTTAATAAAATTTCATACTTATAGGATTATGAAATCCTTATTTCCCTTTTTAGCTACGACTTCTAGTCATCATCTGTTTGTGGTTCAGGTAGTAGAGGTTAAATAGTCTGATCTAATTTAACACCTGGGGTTGATCTGATTGAGGAGGATGATCATTGAAAAAAACATTGTACGAATATCAACAATAGGATTTGAGAAAGTATGAGGGCAGTATCTCTGATCTGGTGATAAAGAGATTTTTGGAAGATATTGAGATTGCCTTCAGTTTGATATGGACCTTAGTAAAGTACCATGTTATATTGGTGTTTATTCAGATGTGTGGGGATATGATTCAATGGTGGAACCTATATCTTGGTGGGTGGGAGGAGGTAGATGTTTTATGGGTTTACTTCTAGAAGCTGTTTTGAGCAAAGTTCCTTTCATCGCCCATGAAGAGAGTAAAGATTCCAGAGTCGATCTCTATTTAGAAAGGGAGTATGTTTATTCATGAGCTCATAATCAAGTTTAAGGTCATTTTATGTTTCACCCAAATCTTTTTCCTGATGATTAGTCCTGAGCGTGGCATCTTGATGGGGCACTCTACCCTTCTATCTAGTATACATTTACTCCTTTTACATTGCCAATGTATTTAGAGGTTCAGAATAAGGTGGTTGTGATCAATTATATGAAATCATGAGGAGGTTTACCACTAGAGGGGAACCCATAATGTTCCTTGATAATCAGAGTGTCCAGTGGAATATCTCAGGCATTAGGGCCTTCGAAGTTTCGACCAGCAAGGAGTCAACCTCAATAGCTTGTTTTCTGGAATTATGGGCCCAATGGTTTCCATGATTTTCCTAAGGATCTTGGGATAGTGTTATATGATTTTGGAGGATATGAACATCATTATAATCAATTCCTCATGGGTTTTGGAGCTCAGTATGGTGGAGGTGGTGCAGTTTAGAATCATCATCAGTAGTAGCTGCCAGTGAGGCCATTTCAATAGTATGGGAAGTAGGATTATGCTCTTCCTATAGGATATGGGGTAGGTATAGGTTGACATTCAGATATTCACCAT
Source organism: Viscum album (assembly GCA_963277665.1). Classification (NCBI taxonomy): domain Eukaryota; kingdom Viridiplantae; phylum Streptophyta; class Magnoliopsida; order Santalales; family Viscaceae; genus Viscum; species Viscum album. Next base: position 1,114,993,057 of record OY728157.1, read on the forward strand.
CTTTAGGGACCCCAATAAGAGCATTTTTATGGATGTGGCTATCAGCAAAGAGGAAGAGGAGCTAGGCATGGTCAATTTCCTAAGATAGATGTGGTAGGGATAGAGGGGCCAGAGATCGTTAGAGGTATGATCCTCTTATCATCTACCATTATTTGTTCCATGTTAGATTCAAAATATTCACACTACTTTGTTTCACCCACCCTAGTCTGTGCTCTGGTACAAGGTGCCGAGATGCTTCCCATTCCCTTGGTGTTGACTACACCAGTCGGAGTCCAAACCAACTTATTTGATGTGTTTTGGGGGTGTAGACTAATGTCGGGGATAAGTCCATCATGTGGATATTTTTATTACTATATATGTTGTCATTATTGGTTCTAGGTGTAGTAGAAGCATGTGGTGGTGTGTGATATATTAAAATTTTATTTAATAAGTCATTTCTTGAGACCAGGAGAGAGGATCTTATACGTGAAATTTATAATTAATTTAATTAATATCAAAATACCTGGGCTTAGTAACTTTCTCCATAGATGATTTTTGGTCATCAAAAAAGGGCCTTCTAGATTTCTTTTATTGCGCTTGTGAGGATACAAGGATATAATACCTTTAGAGGTGATCCACATGTGCCTCAACCGCCTCCAAGAAATTCCACTTGCTCTCTAGGTGCTAGCACGACGAATAGAAGGTCTTGCATTTTTTGTTCTCGGTCATTCGTTATTTAGTCTTTAAGAAATCCCCCCTTGGGTTTCTTATTATTAGAAGGAGATAGGAGGAGGATTAGAAATAGAATTATTTTTTCTTACAAATTCTTTAATCCCAAAATTGGAATTGGTTTTGAATGAATTACACAATAGATGTAGGCATATATTTATAGAGATGGGATTTCAGTTACAAAATTTAATTGCATAGTATTTTTAAAATATAATTATAACCATTAATGAAATCCCATGCCACCAAAAAATAATAATAGTATTATTATTTTTTGGTGCGCGAACTTGTCAAAAATGGAACCATGAATGAAATCACATGCCACCTAATAATAATAACAATATTATTATTTTTTTGTGATAAATTTTGAAAAAATGGATCCATTAATGAAATCACATGCCAATTAATAATAATAATAGTATTTTTTTTGGTGCACTAACTTGAGCCAAATTGGATAGATAATATTTACCGACTTGTAAATAATTATTATATCATTAGACACAGTCTCGGTCTATTCAAACTTCTCTTACATTTATTAAACACCTGCATATATATTTTATTCTATTAAATAAATATTTTATTCACAAACTAGTAAATAAATATTTATTAAATATTCAATAAAATAAATAAATATATTTTTATTCACAATCTAGTGAATAAATATTCATTTAATTTGTGTGATCAATATAACTTGAATAAAATTATTCATTAGTCTTGAGAATAATATTTGTTCTATTAATTAAATTCAAATAGAATTCAATCGAGACCACAAAAAACACTCAATGTGTGACCCTTTAGGATTCTTTCTCATTTTCATTAGCTGGACTTTCCTAAAGTCCAAGATGACTATCTAGAAATGGGTCAAGGAACCCAAGAGAAAGAACTTAAACTTGAAATGATGGAAACCACATACGAACATTCACTATGTAATATAATCACTTTTTTAAAATATCTCATCAAGAAAGTTTCACGACGGTGTCATCAACCTATATGCTTAATACATCATTATTTGACTATCTAAAAAAAACTCATCATTGTTCCACAGGAATGGAATAAATGGTAGTATTTCTATTTCAATCAAAGGGTCGATATATCAACTTCCATAAATATTTAAGGGACAAATCCTTTCTTGAATTATCCATTAATAACATGTCATTCGTGAAACAATCAACATACCCAACTTCCCACCAACATGTGGTGTGATAGTTTTCATCAGAAAATATAAGTACGAGAGTTATGACATGTATTAATGACAATCATTAAGTATAAGGACCATTACACATGATCTTAGATATGAATATCTGATGACACCAAAACATGAGGAATTCTTACCGACAAGTCTGTTCTCATAATCTCTCATCATGGAAATTGAAAAGTGTGAACTTCATGATAAGAAGTCTCATCTACTTATGAGTACTCATACCTAATGGTCTATATAGTAAGTGTACCATCATAGTATGCTATCACCATAGCCATCTATGAGCTCTTCTAACTCACAACACATCCATTCAATGTGAATATGTATCTTTTTTGTGACTTCTTTTCATCTTTATCAGTATGGAAACTAGAATCTACATATACTCTAATGATTAGTTCCTCATATCCTCTATTAACTAGTAACATATCCATATTAAACCTCAGATATTTAAGAACATTATTGACTACCATCCAATGATGGTCACTTGGATTAGCTTGATATATGGCTACCACACTCAATGCATTGGAGACATTTAGCCCAGTACATAGCATAACATACATGAATGACCCAATCACTGATTAATATAGAATCCTTTACATTATATTTTTTTGCTCATGGGTCTGAGAACACATTTTCATGGAAAGATGATTGTCATGTGAGGCTGGTAACAGTCCCCTCTTGTATTGTTCCATACTGAATCTCTTTAGTATCTTGTCAATGTATTTACTTTGACTTAGGTCGAGAAACCTCTTCGATTAGTTATGATGGATCTTGATCCCAATAATATATGATGCCTTTCCCAAGTCTTTCATGGAGATGCATTTATTCAACTATACATTAATAGACTGTAAGACTGGTATTTAATTTCTAATAAGTAATATGTCATTAGCATAAACTATTAAGAAAATGACTACACTCCCACTAAACCAATTATAGACACAAGGCTCATATTCATTATTTATAAAACCAAGTTCCATTATGGCTTCATAAAAATGAAGGTTCCATGACGTGGATGCTTTCTTTAATCCATAAATAGATTTTTGAAACTTTCTTATCATATTGGAATGCTTTGGAGTCACAAAACCTTCAGGTTGTGTCATGTAGACATCTTCATGAAGGTTCCCATTAAGGATGTTTGTTTTTATACATCCATTTTCCAAATCTCAAAGTCATTTTAAGCCACAATGGCAAGTATAATTCTAATGAATTTCAACATTGGAACTGGTGAAAAGGTTTCATCATAGTCAATAATTTGACACTGATTAAACCCTTTTTAAACCAATCAATACTTATAGGTTCTAACTTGTCCTTCCATGTCTAGTTTTTTCGTGAATACCCATTGAAACCAAAAGGATTTACATCCCCTGGAGGATCTACCAAAATCTGAACATGGTTTCGGTACATGTAATCTATTTCAAAATTCATGACTTCTTTCTAGTTAGCAACATCTGTTCTACTTACTACTTCCTTGTAGGTTAGAGGATCATTATTATAAACCAATAATGAGTCACCATCCTCAGTATCTAGAAAACTATACCATTCTGGTTCTCTAACCTCTCTTGTACTTCTACGCAGTTCTTATGTCTCTAGAGTAGTTTCTTTTTCCCTGGGGCTTTATGTAATTTGATCACATACCGAATCTTGTGTTCCTTAAGCCTTAACTTCATCGAAGTTTATCTTACTCCCACTATCTCTTTTAAATATGTTCTCCCTCTCAAGGAATATGGTGTGACTTTCCACTGTATCATTTTTTCCAATTGTTCGTATAGGTAATATCCCCTTGTTTCCTTAGGGTATCCTGTAATGGTACACTTTGTGCCTTAGGATTTAAGTTTGTTACCGGAAGAGGCCTTAAAAATTCTTCACTTCCATACACATGTAAATTCAATAACATTGTTTTTATTCTACTCCAAAATTCATATGGAATACCATTTATCGATTTAGTTGGTAATTGTTTTAGTATGTGTACCTCTATTTGTAATGCATATCCTCAAAAAGATAAGGGAAGACTCACATGATTCATCATTGATATCACCATGTCCAATAAGGTGTGTTTCTTATTTTTTATTACACCATTCCACTGAGGCATGTATGGAGGAGTTAGTTGGGATAGGATCCCAAAATCCCATAAGTAATCAATGAGGTCTTGATTAAGATATTATCCATCTCGATCTAATCAATGTTTCTTAATCTTCTTACCAAGATGGTTCTCAACTTCATTCTTGTATTCCTTTAATTTTTTAAAAGAATCCAACTTATACCTTGTTAAGTAAATATATCAATATCTACTAAAATCATCAATAAAATTTATGAAGTATTAGTACCCACCCCTTGCTTCAATAGGAAATGTTCCACACACATCAGTATGAACTAATTCATGAATCATTTTAGCCCTCTCACCTCTCCCACTAAATGGGGCTTTGGTCATTGTGCCTAGTAAACATGTGTGATATACACCAAGTGGTTTTAGTTCGAAAGAATATAAATATCCATCTTGATGTAATTTTTTCAATCATTTTTCATTTACACGACCTAGCTAGTGATGCCAAAATTGGGTGTGGTATGAGTCATGTCATGTAATTTTGTTATCGATTTCAATTTCTTGGTTCATGTAATCCAACACATTAAGACCGTTATGTAGATGAGACTTACCATAACAAATGCTATCTTTATAAAATAGGAAACATTTATTTACAAATTTTAAAATGAATACATCTATATCTATTCTGGATATATAAATATTATTTTTGGTAATTTAAGGCACACAATAAAAATCCGTTAAAACCAAGATCATTCCTATCAGCAATGTGAGGTGGTGGTCCCTAATATTTACAACAGAAATTTTAGCTCTGTTGGTTACCTGTAGACCTACCTCCTCTTGGTTAATTTTTCCAAATCTACTTGGTTCTTGTATTTGAATACATATGTGGGAACCAAAATCCATATCCAAAAACCAATTTTTGTTAATGGATAAATTTCACTCAATAATAAATGCACTTGAATCTTCTACTTTCTTATTTAGCTGGGTAAAATTTTTCTTCTAGTGTCCCTTATTTCCACATGTGAAATAGACAACATCTTATTCCCTTGATTAACCTTTGATCTTATTCTTCTTAGAAGGTAGTGAAGAAGATTTTGGATTAAATATATTCACGTTCCCTTTACATTTGTTCACCATAAGGACAGAAGGATTTTCACACTTAATATCTTTATTGATTTGGAGAATGAGGATAAGACGATCTAGTGGAGACTTCCTAATGTTTTGGATATTAAAATTCACAGAAAAAACTAAAGAATCTATAAGAGAGTGATGCTAGAATGAGATCTATTCCTAGTTCTTTAGGGAGTTTAAACCCTAGAATCTCTAGGCACTCAATGTAGCCAATGAACATGACTACGCGAGGCCCAGCTGGGGAACCCTCTTCAAGCTTACTCTGAAAGGGTGCCTTGGAAATATCAAATCATTCTTGTCTAAATCTTTCCTAGTAAAGACTATAGAGGCATTCACCCATTCTATATGCATTAATGTTTTCATGAGACTTCATGAGTTCACTAAACATAGATTAAAGAATCAATAATTGAACGTCTACCACGACATTCATATGTTTTTCTCAGACTAGGAACCCTTCATCACCCACCTATTGAAAAGGAGGATCGAGTATTGAGGATTATAACATGTAAGATTTCCATTAATGGTGTAGAACAACCCAAAGGGTACTAAACCACTCCTAGAAGTTACTTCCAGTGAAGATATTGTATTTGTCTATTATTTATTGTAGGGATAGTGTGGATGAAAATCCTTTCATTTTATTCTACAATTAAAAGGACTAGATTTTTAGTACTTTTGTTGATTACAAATTTTGTGAGAAATAATAAATTATTTATTTTTATTAAATCTCCCACCATTTTTTCATTTCCAAATATCCCTCACCATTGAACTTGGAATGCCTAATTTCTAGGAAATTCTAGTGGAATGGATCCATATTCCCCTTTTCATAACCCCAACAAGGGTTGGTCAAGCTATTTGAAGGTATTTAGTTAGGAAGGTATTTTACAACTACAGGCTTGAAATTCATTGATCCATTGAGTTGAATCCCAAATTTAGAAATACTGACTAGGATTTTCTCAACACTTGCCTCCAAATTACACCAAGTCTAGCAAGGTCTACTAATCTTGATATAAAATGGCCAAGTCAACCATAAACGTTAATAATAACTTCCTTTATAAATGTAATTTTAACAACAAGGGTTGGTCAAACACATAGTTTTATTGATTCTTGTTCCTAATCAAGTAATGGAAGTCTTAGTATGAAATATTGGAGTATAAAATGTGTCCAGTGGGTCAAATTCCCTATTAAATTTGCATTACATGGTCACCGGTCGGGTAGGCCATGCATGGGATACACAACCCAACCCTAACCCAAAAGGGACTACATGTTGTGTCCAGTGGGCTACACAATGTGTAGTCCATTAAACATGTACATTTCTATCCTAGTAAACACATGGTACAATAATTAACTACACCGCGTGTCATTAATGCACAAGGGTTGAATAATTTATGAATTACTCCTGATTCATTGAACAAAACTACATGGTGTGTGGTTCCGATTACACAGTGTGTACTGCTTTGTTACCTAGATAGAATACTTGGCTCCTTCGAATGGGTTCATCAATTTAATTTTAATACTAAAATTAATCATTTATATTAGATCTGTGAGAAACGATGGAGGAATAAATAGATATTTTAATTAAAATTAAAATAACTATTAAACTTTAATTAAAAAACTAAATTTTAAATGAACGAATTAAAAATTATTATTAAATAATTATAAATTTAAATGTAACCCCTCAGATAGAACCTGTTGGTTTTGGGCATAGTGGAAGCGTGCAATGGTGGGTGATATATTAAAATTCCATTTAATAAATCATTTCCCAAAACAAAGAGAGAGGATCTTGTATGTCAAATTTATAATTAATTTAATTAATATCAAAATACATGGGCTTAAGAACTTTCTTCGTTGATTATTTTTGGTCTTCCAAAAAGGCCCTTTCGGATTTCCTTCATTGTGCTTGTGAGGATCCAAGGGTAGAATCCCTCTAGCAGTGTTCCACACATGCCTCAATGGTCTCTGAGCAATGCCACTCATTCATCGGGTGCTAGTGCAGTGAATTGAATGTCCTTCATTGTTTATTCTTGATCGCTCATTCTTTGATCTTGAAGAAATTCTAACTTAGGTTTCTTGTTCTTGAGAAGGAGTGAGGAGGAGGATTCAAAAGATAATTCATTATGCACAACAATTATCTAATCCCAAAAATAGAATTGGTTTCAAATGAATTACATAATAGACGTAGGCGTATATTTATAGATATGGGATTTTGGTTACTAAATTTAATTTCATAACAACCATTAATGAAATCCCATACCACACAATAATAATAATAATAATATTATTATTTTTTGGTGCACCAACTTACACAAAATTGAACTATTAATGAAATCCCATGCCACCAAATAATAATAACAGTATTATTATTTTTTGGTGCACCAAATTGTGAAAAATTGGAACCATTAATGAAATCCCATGCTACCTAATAATAATAACATTATTATTATTTTGTGGTATGAAAACTTGCAAAAAATTGGATAAATAATATTTACTGACTTGTATATAATTATTTTATCACCAGACACGGTATCGGTCCGTTCGAACTCCTCTATCATTTATTAAACACCTGAATAAATATTTTATTCTCTTAAATATATATTTTATTCAGAAACTAGTAAATAAATATTTATTAATTATTTAATAAAATAAATAAATATATTTTTATTCACAATCTGGTGAATAAATATTCATTTAATTTATGTGATCAATATAATTGAAATAAAATTATTCCACATTATTGAGAATAATATTTTCTTTAATCAATTAAATTCAAATAGAATTTAATAGAGACCACCAAAAACACTTAGTGTGTGACCCTCTAGGATTATTTCTCATTGGCATTATGTGGGCTTTCCTAAAGTCCAAAATTATTGTCTAGAAATGGTTCAATGCACCCAAGATGAAAAAACTTAAAGTCACAACAAAAACAACCACATATGAATGCTCACTATGTAATATAATCCATTTGTCACAATATCTCATCAATCAGGTTGCACATGGTGTCATTAACCTATATGCTTGACACATCATTCTTTAACTATCTAAAATAAACTCATCGTTATACCATGACTATGGAATTTAGGGAAATAGTTATATTTCAATCAAAGGGACAAGATATCTACTTCCATAAATATGGAAGGGAAAAATATTTTTTTCACTTATCCATTAATAACATGTCATTCATGACACACCCAATGTACCCAAATTCTCACCAACATATGGCGTGACAGTTTTCATCATGAAATATAAGTGCACGAGTCATGACATGCATGAATGATAATCTTAAAATCTAAGTACCATTAGACATTCTCACAGATAGGAATATCCTATGACACCAAAACATACAAAATTACTACTATTGGGTTTGTTCTCATAATATACCTTTTTTGAAATTACCAAGTGCGAACTTCATGAGAAGAAGTCTCATCAGCTTATGAGAACTCGCACCTGATGGATTATATACTATGTGTCCCATTATAGTATGTTATCCAACCATATAATTATATTAATAATATTGTCATATCACTTCAAGGTTCTCATCAGAGCTGGGAACTTCTATGACCTTATCAATGGGAAAAATAATCTTGGACATTATTACATTATGTTAATTTATATCAATAAGAAATATGTAATAAGAGTATAATTTAATATTTAATAAATTAAATATTCAAGTAATCAAAGTGAAAACAGTAGGTTCTAGGAAACCAAATCTAACAGTTTTACTATTCCATTATCAACATCAAATGGTTATATTCCATGCATTTTATTTTCGACTGCTTCTTATGGAGATTTTCATTCTCATATGTGGATAGCCAGTGTGCGGATTTTGTTAGCGAGGAGGGTTATCAGGTGGGCAGTATACATGTGGATACCCTTATTTCTTTTATGGATGAGTAGTCTATAAAATCAGTTGATGCTGGATGCATGAGTCTCATAAGGTCCTAAGGATGTTTTTGGATGTTTTTCCTAAGGAGGTTGTGACGCTACCCCCTCGATGTGATGTTGAGTTCAGGATAGAATTAAATCATAGTGATTCTTTAATTTTCATGGATCCATATCGAATTAAACCATCTATGTTTTGGGATTTAAGGATTCAGATATATGATCTTATGTATAAGGGTTTCATCTGAACCAGTGTGTCATCGTGGAGTACTTCAGTTTCCAAATGAAGGGGTGATATTTGAGGTGTTTTGTGAAGCTTCCCATCTGGGGTTGGGATGTTTCGTAATGAATTAGAAGTTATAGTTTACTTATGGTTCTTGGAATTTATGTCCCCATAAGCATAACTATTCCACCCATGTTCTAGAGCTAGGTAGCAGTTGTGTTTGGAATGAAGCTCTAGAAACTTTAACTAATTGGGGAGTACATTTTGGTTTTAAAAGATCACAAGATCATGATGTACATATTTTTTAGAGTGAAATATATCTATAGAAATGGATATGGATGGAGTTTCTTTTGGACCATGAATTTGATATCTCCTAAGCCTTAAAAAAGTAGAATCTCATGGGTGACAATATAAGAAAACAAAATCACACAGGAATGTTTTTTTGGTGTTTGGAGATGATTGAAAAGTGATTGAGGAGTTGGAATCCTTATACCTAGATGCATGGGTGGTTGACATAGAAGTTTGTTTTTTTAAAATGACAATGTATTATTCTTTTATACAATAGGTGGAGGAGTTTTAGTTGGGATACTCATAGGTAGAGGTGATATGCTATCATATTGGACATGATGGTGCTCTGGATGGATGGTTAGAGGATGGTTATAACTAGATGTTTTTTTTGAGGGAGGATGTTTATTCTAGTGGAAATGCATAAGGAAGTCTTTCACAAGTTTCACAGCTCACCTTTGGCGGTACACCCAAGAGTATCTAAGATGAACTATGGTTTGAGGCTGTAGTTCTGGTGGCCTAAGATTAAATGGGTGGTGGTAGAGTTTCTGGATCATTGATTTGTTTTTTAACAGGTAAAGGCATAATACCAGGTTCCTAGTGGGTTATTACAACACATGATTGTTCCTATGTGAGAATGGGATGACATCTTGGTGGAATTCATCGAAGGGTTACCCTGATCTCAATGAAGTCATTACATTATCTAGGTAATCATGGATTGGTTGATGAAATTGGTTCAATTCATAATGATCAAGGATTCGAGCGTTTTATTTGTTTTAGTGAGGAGGTATGTGGAAGAGGTGGTGTTTCTACATGGATTCCCATGGCCCATTGTCTCAAAACAGGATGCAAATTTTACCTCATGAGTCCAAACATGCTTTTTACATGATTTTGACACACAGTTACTACTCAAATCTTTTTTCCACCCTTATACGGATGGGAAGACATAGAGGACTATCCAATACTAGAGGAAATGTTATGGGAGTGCATCTTGAACTTCTACAGATCCTGGGAAAATAACTTTCCTTTGGTTTCACATGAGTGTCATCCCAGTTGGTGAGGACTCCTTAAGTGCATCCATGAGGCCTGGGATCAAATCCAAGCAGAGGCTAATTTCCTGGGGGTATTGTAGTAGGTACTGTAGACGCACTGTAGTGGGGACTGTAGCAAGCACTGGTTGGCAGTGTAGAAGCTGGTAATATTCCTTCGTTTGGGCCTTCGGGCCACCGATTTGGCCCCCAAGTCCTTTGAGGCCTTCGGGCCACCCAAGCCTTTGGGTCAGTAAGGCATTTAGGGCACCTCAAGGCCTTCGGGCCACCTTAAGTGCAGATGAAAACTAGAAATCCTATAAAGAAAAAGCTTCATAAGGAGGAGGAGGAGCAAGGATCATTCCCCCTAGAAGAAGCTAAATGGATTTCAAGAATGAGAGGGTATGGCACCAGCCACCGGGACAAGAATGTGCATGCACGGGAAATCCTAGCCAAATAGCCATGCGAAGGTGGAGAGCTGATTTCATGATGAAGATGCTGGGGAGGAGCGGTTTCAAGTAGTTAGTCTGGGTTTTATGTAATGTTTGAAGCCTATGGGAAATTAATTCCTCTAAGGCCTATGGGCCATGTAATTCTTATGCCTACGGGCCTTGTAAGGGTTCCACCTCACCCCTTGAAAGGTGGATTATCAAAAATCAATAAAAATGAAGGTCTTCGGGCCATTGGAGGAGGAAACTTTCCTTTAGTTGAATTTTCTTATAACCACAATTATCACTCATCCATTAGCATGGACACATTTGAGGCTTTGTACAAGAGGTTGTGTTGTTATCCATTTCTTTAGACAGAGTTTGGGGAGTCATCGGTTGTCAATCCTAATGTTGTGTAGAGAAAGACAAAGAAAATCCAGGTTGTTTGTGAGAGGATAAAAATAGCATAGGACCGAAAGAAGTCTTATGTTAATCATAATAAGAGTACCTTGGAGTTATAGGTTTGAAGTGATATTTTCTCGAGAGTCTCCCCTCAATATGGGTAGTGGAGGTTTGGTAAGGTGAGTATGTTATTTCCTTGATTTGTTAGACCTTTTGAGGTGTTGGGTAATGGTAGAGATGTGGATTATTAGTTGACACTCCCACCACAACTGGACGAGATTAAAAAATTATTCCATGAATCTCAACTCCATTGGTATCTTCATGATGAATCCCATGGCATTTACTAGGAAGAGTTGGATATTGAGGATGATGAAATATTCATGGAATGAATAGCAGGGATCTAGGATCATCAAGAGAAAGTGTTGTATGGATGAACCATTCATTTGGTTCATGTTCTATGGAGGCATGATCGCCTACAGGAGAGTAATTGGAAGTATGAGATACAAATGATTTCTCAAATAGAATAATTTTTTTGGGTTTTTTCTTGTTTTAATTTACTTTAAGATGTGATTTTTGGATCTTTTTGGTTATGAAATATACTTTTTCCCCTTGATGTGTGATGGGTGTTAAAGGTTCTAACATATTAATAGGGGAAAACTAATTTCTAATCAATATGTGTTATACTAAGCAACATTTTAAAAACTATTTGGGTGATTAAGTTCCACCCAAAGTGGATAATATCATGATATGGGAGATGATATTCCTTGATTTGTGTTATTTGGGACTTATTGTGTGATGGTTGTGGTGGTTATTGGCTTGGGTTGTGTGGAGGCTGATATGGTGGTGCAGATAGTTATGTAGAGGGGTGGTAGCTTGAGGATGATGTAAAAGATAAAATTGTGTCAGGTGTTTTGTGAGTGTTTTTGTCTTGTTATGGTGTGTTTAGTTAATGTAATTTTTTAGTTGTAATGAGATCCTTGAGAGGTATCTCACAGGATGTTTGTTTGGACCTTTTCCCTCTTTCCTTCGGGGTTGGTTTTAATTCTCAAGGATGAGAATATTTTGAGAGTTATTTAATGTAACAACCCATACCTTATAACCCATTACATTGTAATAATTCTCGTGATAGAGGATTTTAGAGTAGGTTCGAAGGTAGTTAGAGGTAAAAAGGAGGTTGGAGTTGGATGGATTCTATGACATAAAGCCCTAGTTGCACTGTGGAAGAGAGTGGTTGTGGTGTGGAGAGGCTGGATATGGTGAATAGGCTTGGGAGGAGGTTTTTATTATTACTACCAAAATAAATATAGATATGGTGTAGAGGCTCGGGTTACACAATGGAGGAGATAAGCTACAACATGGAGAGACCGGTTACAGCGTAGTTGCTTGGGGTAGAGTTTTCAGCAGTTCTACAATTTTTGGCATAGATGCATCATGGAGTGGGGATGTGGAACAACCTTCTATGTTTTGTGACATGATGTTCATGAAGCATAAGTTTGGGGGTTCTATTTTTTTGGGGTAGCTGCATCGTAGAGTCAATATCTGGCTTTTATTTTACCATCAATCTAATTGGACTTATCAACATCAATGTAAGAATAGTCATGGGCCCAAAAAACATGTGGGCCTTGGTGATCCAAAGAGTTTATACTGGTTTAATTGGATCCAATTGAGGGTTTAAAAAAATTATAATTCATTTTGTGATACCACACACAACATATATGACTTAAGATAGGTCCAAGTCAACAATGCATCATTATATTTTAAAATATACATGTCTTGTATTTTGTATTAGTGTGATTTAAGATGATTTAATTTTGAATGATTTTTTTATAATCATCAATTTCAATATTACCATACTGAAAACAAATGAATAATACATTAAAAATCAAATTTTATGTCATTGTTATGATGTAAGTTCACAATTTATAATATACAAAAAACCTCTATTTTTTAAATAATGAGTCATATTTTGATAAGACTATTAAAATATTATTTTAAAATATTTTACAACCTAAAATACATGTATTCAAGCCTAACTAAATAAAATTTCAATATTTTTTAATTATTTTGTTGGATCTATGTTATGTGGATTTATTAAATTTGTTAATCTATCCATTAATGTTGGATTTGATTGCCACTAGTGATGAAGTATCTATTGGAAATAAAATTTGGATTTTCATTAATTAATTAGTTTGATAAAATTAATTAAATGTATCAATTTAACAAATAAATGAATTGATGCTTTGATTTCCACATATTCATGAATTAATGTATTGATGTTTCATATGCCACACATTCACAAATATTTAATATTTACTTTCGAATTGGGTGATTCATGATGGATTGAATAATTTATTATAGTTAATGAAAGATCCATACTCTCATCTAGTATTGCCTATTTAAATCATTTCTCCATCCAGTAGTTGGTGTGGTGTTTGTTTGACACTTTATGGAAGGCTAACTAGAATGAGATTAGTAGACCTTCATTTGTACTTATTTTATTTATTTATATATTAGTTATAATTAAAAGAAAAACCATGGATTCAAAAAATGGTTACCTATACACAAAGTCTTCAATAAGATATTGAAAAGTAGGACATATGGATCTGACACACAAATGACTGGTACACACCATTATTATTTGTATAATTTTTATTTTCAAACCTATCATAATATTATATTTTGAATCCTTGATTTATTTGGGTTAATATCAAATTTTAATTTTCTAATAGTCTCAACATGTGACATTAAGAAGTAAAGTAATTAATTGGATAATTTATTGGATTAATTATGATGACACGATAGTTTTCTTCTATTATTTTGATTAAAAGATCCTCAAAATAATCTTTAATGAACATATGGTTTCTATTATAAGTTTTTTTGTATAACTATGTCATTCCACAATGCATATGAATATAGATATCCATGAAAACCATAAAAAACAACTCAACCCAATAAAAATTAGAATAGTTAGAATATGAAATAGGGATTTTAGAAAACCAACATTAGAAAGCCCTTTGTGGAAATATGTTATTAACTGTTTTATGAAAAATGATGTTAAAATCTAGATTTTAATATCAGATTTCAAAAAAGTGACATTCAAACTATAACGGGAAAAACATTTTTACCCATTAATTTATGATAATTATGGTGATGGGGGTGTTAAAAGGGTGTTATATATTAGTTATAGAAAAAAGGTGGTTGGAGTTGGATGAATTCTATGACGTAGAGCATTGGTTGTTTCATGGGAAAGGGGTGGTTGTAGCATGGAGAGGCTAAATGCAGTGCATAGTCTTTGGAGGAGGTTTTCAGTTCTATTTATAAAATCATCATAACTATTGTGTGGTGTATTGGGTTGTGTCATGGAGGAGAGAAACTGCATCATGGAGAGATCGACTATGACAAAGTGGCTCGAGGTGAATTTTTTAATGGTTCTACCATTTTTTGAATAGTTGTGACATGGAGTGTGTCTGTGGAGTATCTAGATGTATTCTATGGAATTAATTTTTTGGTTTTGTTATGGAGTTTGGGAGGAGTTATTTTAAGGGTTTTGTTGTTTTAGGGGTAGTTACGTTGTGGAACTATGTTGCAACATATCTCCTCTTCTCATTGTTGGGTTCTGCAGCATAACGGTCTTAGTTATGCCATGGTCCCTTCTCTTATTTTATCAAAACTACAACAAAATTATGGACATGTTTTTTGGATTTATCTTTAACCATATACATTGTGGTATGGTCCCTCCACTTTTCTTAGTATCCTTCCTTTTTTATTACCAATATTCTAGTGTGGTGTTTTAGGCTACGTCATGGGCTTGTATTTTTTAAACTGGTTATAAAACTAAAAATCTCCTCAAATCCCTTCATTCCCCTAACTTTATTCTTAGTTATTTGGTGACCCAAGTGTGTCCCAAGTAATTCCTTAATCCCCCTTTTAGTGTATTTCAACCTTGGCCTTGGGGGATCGATCTTTGGTGGTTTTAGGTGAGTTCCCCCTTTTTTCTTTTCCCAATTTCCCCAATTTTTAATCTCAATAGTTTTTTTCAAGGAGAACCTATTGTTTTCCTGATTTTTCAGTAAGAAGATATTGTGGGCTGTTGTGTTTAGGGTTATCAAGGTGTTCTCCTTCTTTAAGGTGCTTTGTGGAAGTCTCCCTCTTATTCTAAACTTATGTAGTGTTTCAGAAAGATTTGTTTGAGGTAGGGGAACCTTCATTTTTCATCTAGTTGTATCTTGTGGGAGGGGTTATTCTATTGTTATCTTTTGAGAAGATAGTATGAACGAGACCAATAAAAATAATGGAATTGTTTAACTGAAATTGAAGGGGAAGGGGAATTAAACACATGTTTTATTGATTTTGATCTTTTTGGATGTTGTGAGTTGTACACGCATGATGTATTGATGAATATTAGGGACATTGGGGTCTTTGTTTGTGATGTGGTTGTTGTAATTAGGGAACCCTTGTTGTGTAGTTGTTTGTTATAACCTAAAATAGAGTTTTATAACTACTTATATCCATTTAATGAACTGGTTACCCTAAAAATTATGTATTTTTTAAAAATTACCATGAAATAAAGAAGTGAAAGTGATGGACTTACCCTTTCTAAATCTAGAAAATGATATGTGAATGATGTGGAAAGTGTTACAATGTGTGGTTGTTTTGTTTGGTGGTGGTGTTTGGTTGTGTTTTGTGGGAGGGTTTTATAGGAAGTGGTTTTGATGTGGAGTTTGTGGTGAGAAGTGGTGGTGATGTGAACTGGTGTCAATGTGGTCCTTGTTAGAATGAGGAGGATCATTGGTTGTGACATGTCGTATTATGTTAGATTCCTAGGCAGTAATGGAATTAAATTGAATATTATGAATTGAAATGGAATGGGATGGTTTGGATAATGGGTTGAAAGGATCAATGAAGACTTTTTTTAAAATTTGAAGTGTGGTTTAAAAGGTTATTGATGAATATGAACTGAATGGGTTGGAATAATGGATTTGTTAGTAATGAGAAATTTGTAAAATTGATTAACTTTAAAGGAAATGGTGGAATGTTTTTAGTGGATTTTTTGTGTTGTTGTGCATTTAGTATTGATAGTGAAAGTGGTGGAGGTTGTGAGGCTTGGTGGCGACATCATGAGTTGGGATAATATTATTGTTGTGAACCCATAGGTTAGGCTTATGTATGGATTTATATATATACCGTGTATGTTTCTTTTGATATCTATATGCACCCAACCTGTATCAAGCACCTTGTGACAGAAACTAAATGTTTTGGGGTGTTTTTATCAACATCCTGACGGTGAGTATGAATGGATATATTCCCTTGCTACCTCATTCTCTCTTCCATAAAACATTGACATACATGGTTTGTGATGGATAGAAATAAAAAGTTTACTATGGTGATGTTTGATGAGATGGATTGTAGTGGGGGTCATGCATGGTAAGAGGGAACATGGCTGATGTCCTTCATGTTCATGATACATTACTATTTTGGTTATGGTTGTTATGTGATGTGATGACCCAAGGGTTTGCAGATGATATGTGTTTGTGATATTATTTCATTGCCTAGGAATTTATGGATGATATGTGATGTGATGGCCCATGTGTCTTTTGATAGGTTTCTATAAAAAAGATATGGGAACACCATGACGTATGATGTTGGGGTGTGAGAGTAGAAAATCAATGGGAAAGCGGTGTGGGGTACCCCTTAATCAACATGATTATTCTTATGTTACTATACTTGGGTATGTTATTTGGTAAGTGTTTCATAGTGAGGATGGGTTTGGTTAGTCAACCACTTAATGTGCTGTTAATTATATTGTTTTCTCACTGGTGCATTAGTATTCTCTTTTCACAAGTGCATGAGATACTTTGAGTATGATTCTATTGAGTATAATTGTATTCTCACCCTATATATATATAAATTATTTTCAAGTTTCTAGGAAGAAAACATGGACCATGATGGATATTTCTATCTCATATCTTTGGACTGTTGTTGTGTCACTACCTTAGCTTTTCTTTTGGGTATTTATTTGGAGACTCTTGTATTTTTTTAGTTTATACATGCATTATGGGATAATTTTTTGTTTATTTTTTTAATATATGTCATGAAGTTGATTGATCATTGATATCGTATTTCCCAATTCTATGTTGTAACAGAGGGTAATTCCTTCTATAGGTGAAGTTTTTATACCCTTGGTGCTAGTCACCAACATGGGTCCTAATGGAGGTGAGACTCAGGGGTCATTATCCTTATTCCTTAATTTCCATCCCAAGAGGGGTACCTTTGGAGGGAGGGGGTTGTGACAGAGTGATATCAAATTTTTTGGTTGAGGGATATGACAAATTTTAGAGGTAGGCATTGTTATTATTTTATTGGTTAGTAGGGAAACAATATTAATTGACCTTGGTGCATGACAAAGGTTGGGGAAGACTAGCTAAGACATGAAATTTTAGGCCCCCCTTTGATCCTATGTAATAAATTTGAGCCTACCAAATGACCAAGTGATGTGAACCCATTTTTAGGGTAGATAACCAGGAGAGGTACATTCATCATGATTGAATCTTGTTCTTATTTGAATTGGGTGGTTTTTATAAGGTTAAAACAAATAAAATAGATCATAATAAAATTTCATACTACAAGGCTATAAAATCCTCATTTCCATTTTTAGTTATAGATCTTGGTCATAATCCATGTGTGGTTTAGGATGCAGAGTTTCATCAAGATGATCTAGTTGAATGACGCAAGGTTAATCTAGTAAAAGAGGGTGATCAGATTCAAAAAATGTTGCATGCTTTTCAACAACATTCTTTGAGAAAATATGAGGGAAGCATCTCTGATCTGGAGACAGAGGGTTGGTTGGAGGACCTCAAGATCACCTTTAGTTTGATATAGTCTTGGACATAGTACCCAATTCTATTGGTGGGTAGTCAGATGCATGGGTTTGAACGTTAGTGGTGGACCCTATATCATGGTGATTGGAGGGAGGTATATGCTTCATTGGACGACTTTTAGAAGGAGTTCTAAGAAAGAGTTCCTTTTATTTACCATGAAGGTAATAAAGAGTTAAAAACTGCTCTCTCTTTAGCAAGGGAGTATTATTGTGTGGGAGTTTAGAATCATGTTTAAGGACCTTTTACATTTTACCCCATATCCTTTTCCTGATGAGTATTCTCAAGCATGGAATCGTGATGAGGAACTCATCCATTTTATCTAGTATGTAGTTACTCCTTTTATGTTTCCAATGTATTTAGAGGTTCATAAGAAGGTGGGGGTGATCGAGAGTTTTCACTTTCAAGGAGGTTTACCATGAGATGGGAACCACCAAGATTCCATTAGGAACTGAGTGGTTAGTGGTAGATCTCAGGCATCGGGTCCTTCAAGGTTTCTACCAGAAGGGATTCAACCTTAGTAGCATCTTTTCTAGATTTATGGGCCTAGTAGTTTCCATGATTGTCCTAGGGATCTTGGGCTAGTGTGATTCTCTTATAGAGGTTGTGATCATCATCATAATTAGTTCCTTGTGGTTTTTAGAGCTCAGTATTCTGGAGGTAGTCCAATTTAGCATCGAACTTAGTGGTATCTACCAATGAGACCATTTCAGCAGTAGGGGTAGTAAGATTATACTCTGTTGGGAGGAGATAAGGCATTAAAAGGTCAAGCATGTGATATTCCCCATATTTCGGGACCCTAAACAGATCATGGTCATAGAGGTGTCCATTAGTAGAGAGGTAGAGGAAATGGCCATGGTCATTTTCATGTAGTGGAGGTGGTAATTCCAAAGGGGGCATATATCATTAGAGTTATGATCATCTTTTCATCTACCCTTGTTTGTGATTTGTTAGATTCATGAGCTTCACAATCCTTTGTTTGAACCAATCTAGTATGTTCTATAGTACTAGGCATATAGAGACTTCTCTCTCCCCTAGTGTTGACTATGCCACTCAGAGGCCGAACCTTCTAGTTTGATGTGTGTCATGGGTTTATACTGATGATGGGGCCACATTAGTCATGTAGAGATATTTTTTTACTATAAATAATATCACACGATTACATTATCAGCATAAACTGGTCATATTTCATGCATGTCGTTATTGAATTCTTCTAGTGGATAGTCACATTCTTAGATGTGGATATCTAGCAAACAATTTCCGTTTGCAACAGGGTTTTTAGGTGGGAAGTTGATGTGTGGATCCCCTTCATTCTCTAATTTCTGAGTTTTCTATGGAATAGATGGATTCTAGGATGGAGGAGGATAACAAGATCATAAGGGATTTTTTGGATGTTTTTTCTAACGTGGCTGTGATACTACCCCATGAAGTGATGTTGATTTCGTGATAGAATCACAAACTAGTGATTACAATAAATCCTTATCAGATGGTAACTTCCGAGTTGCAGGATGTAAGGATTTAGATAGATGGTCTGATGGAAAATTGTTTCATCTGACCCAGTGTGTCACTGTGGAGTGCTTGAGTTTCTAGATGAACAGGTGATATTTGAAGTGTTTTTTAACACTTCTTGTATGGGATTAGGATGTGTCTTAATAAATAAAAAGTCATAGGTTACTTATGGGTCTAATAAGTTTTATCTCCATGAGTTTAACTATGCTACCCATGATCTGGATCTAGCATTGGTTGTGTTTCCACGGAAGCTATGGTAATGTAACACCCCAAACATAGTTTTTCTTTTTATATTATTACTTGTTTTCATTAGTTTCTTTGGTTGAGGTCAGAGTTGAGTTTCTAGTGAGAGTTTTCAAGTTTTTGATATTTAGGGTGGTCTTTGTCCCTGTGCATTGTTTTTGTGCATGGTTAGAGGGGAAACTGTGTGATTGGTTAAGGCTGATTGAATTTC
The DNA here is from genome assembly GCA_963277665.1 of Viscum album. Lineage (NCBI taxonomy): Eukaryota > Viridiplantae > Streptophyta > Magnoliopsida > Santalales > Viscaceae > Viscum > Viscum album. The sequence goes on from OY728157.1 coordinate 1,115,013,212, forward strand.
CAGTACTTTTCCTACTCACATGGTTTGATTAGTATGGAATATTCATGGTTTGTACCAACCCATGAGAGTAAAAGAAGAGAAACTGTATAGCCTATTGGGTGTTTGTGATAAGGGAAAAAACTTGCACATGGTTTGGAGAAAATGCATGGCAAGCATGCAGGAGCCTCTTCAATTTTTGACAGAGGTGAGGTTCATGGTTGGTGCACAGTTTCCCAAACCATGCATCCATATCATGCAGGTGTCCCACCTTCTAGTAGGCTATGCACTTTTGGAACACGGTTTGGAAAACTATGTTGCTAAAACATGTGGTTCACCTAGGTTCTTAAAATTTGAAATTACTATATTACCCCTCTTATGTTTTAACCCCAATTGGCCCCTCCTCCCTCTTGTTCTACCTAGGCACATAAAGAGATCCCCAAATCTCCCTTCCTTTTGCTCTCTCTCATCCTTTGGTTCTTACTCATGGTTTTTAGGTGAGTTTCCTTTGGATTTTTGTTCAGTTTTCTCTTCCTCCTCTTCTCCTTTCCCATTGGTTTCATAGTTTCTCTTATCTTGGACCTCTATTAACCAAACCATATGGGATAGAACTACACCAAAATAAGTATTTAGCGGCGGTTTTTAAAAAAACAACACTAAAACTTTTTTACCAGAAAAACTTCTTCCCATCCCCTAACCTAACACCCCCCCCTCTTCTCACGACCCCGTCAAACCCTATCCCCTCCCACCAACCACCTTCTCCCCTCACCACCAGCCTCCTTCCTCATTGCCGTCAGCCCCTTCATGCCCTACTCCATCATTGTTGTCCCCCTTCATTCCCACCCTGAGCCCAAGCCCAAGCTTCCGAACCCTATCTCCCTTGAACTGTCACTACCACTACTCCCTAAGTAAGGTAATGGTGTTATATTCCTCTAACCTCACTTCTTCTATTTTTTTTAAAAAAATTACAATTTTTTTAAGTTGGTTTTACTTATTATGGTTTAATCTTATCATGTTGACATACTAGACTACAAAGATAATGAATTTTTCTTTGTTTTCTTATTTTCATTGAACATTAAATAATTTATTAATGTTGATAAAAAAATGGAATTGATGTATTCTCTATGTCATGATGACACCCTCCATGATTTAGAATAATATTCAGGTTAAAAAATGTGTAATGATCTTGCTTATTGCTTTCCTAGCATGCTCTCAATTGTAATACAAGTTATACTTGTTATTAAATTTGATATTAATAGAGTATGAATCATGATAGAAAGGGATATTATATGATTATATAGAAAAGTTTTCTTAGGTACACCCATTATCGATGGGTAGGTTGATGGTATGTGATGGGATCACTATGCCTTGACACTAGTATACCCCTTCCCTTATTCCTGAATGGATAGGATACAATATTTACCTAAAACTAATATATATGATTCCTTTTCCCTTGAATAGGATGAGTGTTTCATTGTAATTATTTTATATCGGTTATATTAGATCCTGATTTAGTCCTAAAGTTGGTATATCAAGTATGGATCCTCTCGATATAGTGGGTTTTCCATTATCATTGAAATCTATGTTAAATGAATTTATTAAAGTGTATTGTTTTATATATTTATTATTCCCTTATATTTGTATTGTTATTTAATAAAATTTGTATTATGAAAGGCTAATTGGGATAGGTAGGTGATCACTTAGTTAGTATGTTATGCTCACACCTTACATGTGTCTCACTTAGGATATGTATATAAATTCTTGTACATGATCCAGGTAAGGGTAAGGAATTAAAGAAAAATATTTAGTTCCATTTCGAGTCTTGAAAAATAGTTTTATCATTTTTACCATTTGATTAATGAGTGTAAAATACTTGTAGGGTTTGTCCTCAAGTTTTCATTCAAGATTTCCCACTCATTAAGCCTCCATTTTTGGAACTTAGTATGTGTTTGATTTTCATAACTTTTGTATAAGTGGTATTCCTTAAATTTTATGAACTTTATATAATTTATGGATTTTTTTTATTGTGATCATGTATAATTTCATGTTCATATAGTTATTTTAATTTATTATCATCCAGGTGTCCCCAATAGACATTTACCATTTCCAATGACTATGTCATTTGTGTGAGTAATTCATACTTTTGATAAGGTCATGTTGAAATTTTTTCATGAACCATTAATATTTTAGTTAACAATAAAAATAAGGAAATACATATCTTATATCTTTATTTCTCAATACCTCAAATTTATACCATCCCTTGGAAATTTTAAGTTACACCTGATGTGTTATGGAGGCATAGTTTGAGTATTATTCAGTTATTTATTTCACGGTCATTATATTTGTGGTGGTTGTTAAATAATTATAAGGAATACAGTTAACAAGATCACTTGATACTTTTGGTAGTAATTCCATAAAAGAATAATCCAATCTAGTGAATTCTAGTTTTTTTTGTCACACTTATATTATGAACATTTACACTACTTTCTAAGAATGTCTCCTCAATTCCATCCTATAACTTATGAATTTTCTTTCAAAATATCGATCATATTTTGTTCTTTATTAATAGAAATTTTTCTTGAAATTATCATTTGTGTATTTTTTCTCTCTATTAGAAATAAATATGTTAAATTTGTAGGAAAGGGTTTTAATTCTAGATCTATACGTTTGACTAAAGATAAAAATAGATTTGGGATATTTAACTCAATGGTTTACACTTCATATGAAAGAGATGAAGTATCAAACACTTTGTAATTGAATAAATATTAATATCCATCAAATAAATCAAAAATTATTTCATATTCAGATGGTTAGATAAAATATTTATGTTTTTTCCAATTATTTTGGATCAAATTTTCATATCATGATTTGTTTTCCAAATGAAAAATTTCTTATATCAAACAACTTTCTTCACATATATTATACTAATAAGAATGTGACAATGTAAAAATTAAGATATCTTATTATGGGTACATGATGGAATCAAAAATATTAAAGTGGAATTTTTTTTAACCAAAATCCATTATTATAATACCTTAGTGGAAATTTATGTTTTTTTTTATATTTCTAGTAATGTTTTATCCAAGATGATAAGTGAATAGGCAGAGGTCCCATCCTCCTCTATGGTAAACCATAAAAATTAGCAGGTAAGATCAAATTATTCACTCTAAATAAAACATCATTAAATAATCTCACTTGGAATATAGTAATCCATTATCTAATTTTAAAACCACTCCAGTTGGTTTGAGATGTACCATATGTAAATAAGGAAAAATATAATGTGACATACATATATTTAATCTCTTATACCACCACTCACAATGCTAGTGAAGCATTATGTGAGTCCCCCTCTAGCTAGATATGTGTTAGAACTCTAAATCCACTACTACAATGATAGAGAATTACTATGTTCACCTAGGCTTAGTGATCATAGAGTGTTTCTCCCATGATGACTATTTTAAATTAATTAATGTATTATTTTTATTTTACTTATATTTTACATAATACTATCCATGATTGATTTCCTTTTTTTACATTGAAATTTTTAGTACTTATATGACTCTTCTAATAACTACTTAGGTTGTGTTTTTTTCACTTCCATTTATCTCTTTTACTACTTAGTAATACTTGTGTGTTTTAATTTTTTTAATAAAGTGCAGTCACATTGTGATATGCATAAAAGCTGGATCACATTAACGAGGAACACACATCAATATGTTAAGGATTTGGATGAGTTTTTAGATTTTTCAATTTCCAATTGATCTGTTGATGGGAAAAAATATGTACATCTCTTAAATGTAAATTTAGAATATTTTCAAAGAGATAGGAAGTTTATAAACACTTTATATTGAAGTAATTCCATTCTAAATATTTGTGTTGGGTTTGACACGGTAAATAGAACGTTACAGAAAGATTGAGCACTGATGCCCATCGACAGAATGAGCTCCCAACTTCATTAAAAATGGGGAATGAAATGAAAAACCTTATAAATGATGCATTCAGCATTGTAATACACCAACATCAACATCAAAACATATCAGAACAACTAGTTTAGTGTTCTATAAATATCAACTTTACAAGTGATGTTTTTGAGACTATAGGACAACTAGATCAAGATTTTAACATATCATTGGATCTTAATCTTGATTATATGGAGACTAATGTAATATAAAACTTCAATGAGAATAAAAATTTGTTTCATGGTTTAGTTGATGATGGAAATCAAGAGTTTTAGAGTAGATGTTTGAAATATTAAAAACCTTTTTTTACTGAAGTTGTACCATATCAAATGCCTATATAAAATTACCAATAAGGTGATGTCCATGATATTGTAATTGTTGAATGATTCATTTACCAAAGAAAATATCCTTGATTATTTTTATAATATGAATTTGTTTTTAACAATAATAGACTAAATTATACAAAAATACATGTGTGTCCCAATGATTGTATGCTTTATTGGGGAGAGGATTCAAGTAGGAAGGATTACAAAAAATGTTCTTCTTCTAGATGGTTCTTAATGGGTGATGTTGAAAGTATGAATCAACATAATACTATGAAGAAGAAGAAAAGGAACACACCTACAAAATTTTTTCATTACTTTCCTTTAAAGCCTCGATTGTAAAGATTATTCATGTTATTTAGAATTTACAAACACACGAAGTAATATTATTTAGATAATAAAAATGATGAGTTAATGAGACAACTAAGAGATTCACAATCATGGAATACATTTGATTCATTATATCTAGATTTCTCATTTGATCCTAGGAATGTTTGATAAGGATTGGTTGTCGATTGATTCAACCCATTTGGGACTTTGAGAAATAGTTTTATCATTTGTCTGATTGTTTTGATTCCTTATAATATTCCTCCATGTATATGTAGGAAAAAATTTTATTTTATCATTTAGATGATTATTATTGGAAAAAATTTCTAGAAATTATATTTATGTATACTTACAATCTTTAATTTATGAATTACAGGAGTTATGGAGTGATAGTGTTGATACCTATGATGCACCTTCTAGAACAATGTTCAAAATGCAAACTGCTCTAATGTGGACGATTAGTGAATTTCCTAGACTTGGGAATTTAGTTGGTTTGAACACTTACATAGGTTTGGTTTTTCCTTTTTTTAACTTTTATTTTGATCCCGAATGACTACCTCACAGTAGAAAATGGTGCTTCTTATGTCATCAAATATTTCTCGATGCATCTCATAGATTTCAGTTGATCAATTCACATTCAATGGTTCTATTGATCACAGACCACCTCTAAATTTGTTAACATGTTTTGAAATATTGGAACATATTGGAAATGTTGAAATAGAATTTGGGAAGGTGAATAATTTTAAAGATAGTGGGAAACCAGTTTGAAGTGCATCATCAAGTGAAATCGAAAAACAACAATGGAAGAAAAAAAGGATATTCTTCAAAATTCCATATTGGGAATTTAATTGGTTGCGAAATAATCCTAATTTTATGCATATTTGAGAAGTATTTTTGTGATAATTTGATTTTTACATTTATTAATGAGCATGGAAAATCGAAGGATCATCTTAATGCTCGAAAAGACTTAAAAGCAATGAACATAAAGTGTGATATATGGCTAGATGAGAATGGAAAGTATGCTCTTACATTTTCTGAAATGAAAAACAGGGATAAAGATACATTCATTAAAATTTTAAAACATGTGAAGGTATATAATGGGTATTCAAGTAAAATCTTAAGTTATTTTGACTTAAAGCATTATAGGTTACATGGATTGGATCCTTCAGTCCGAATGACACGCCCATGCGCAGCCGGTTCGATGGTTGGTGGATCCGATGGTGGCCGCCCTGCCGAGGTTTAAATCTGAATGCTGATGGATCGCTGATTTTTGGGATCATGAGAGGTGGAGGGTTTTTGAGAGACTCAATTGGTTCAGTTCTAATTTCCTTCAGTGCATATTTTGGGCTAGGAAGTTCTTTGGGTGTAGAGGGTAGGGCTCTTCTGGCAGGAATTAAAGTGTGTCAGAGGGCTCTCTTTCAGGTGGCTAAAGTGGAAACTAATTATGACATTTTGGTTTGTGTGGTTCATGGAACTTACAGTATTCCATGGGAACTAGCTTATGTGCTTTGTAACTATGCGCTTGCAATGGAGCTTGGGAGGATCATTCAATATTTTTTGAGGGAGGCCAATTTTGTGGTAGATGCGTTATCCTGAAGGGGGAGCTCCGAGGAGGAGCTTATTGTTTACTCTTTTACTAGTTCTCTTCCTGCATGGTGCAACTCCTTTGTTCAAGGGGACTCTCTAGGTTTGCACCACTTTCTTCCTCGTTGAGGCTGTTTCTCAGGGTGGTCGTTTTATTAGCCTCATTTTATAATAAAAAGAAAGTTTCAGTCATTCACATATTTTGTTATAGCATTTACTACCATTGGTATTGCATACAATATTACCTAAATAGGTTACTATAGTTGTACTCCAATTTTACACATTCCTTAGAAAACTATGTGAGAAAACTCTATAACCATTTGAGCTTGAAAACCTTTAGAATATATTTTTATTAACACTTTTTTCAATGGAGATGATCTTTCCTCTATCTTTTTTTACTTTCATGATGCATTAAACTATGAATTTGGTTGAGGAAGCTAAATTAGGAGGCCCCGTACATTATCGATGGATGTATCCAACTGAGAGGTACTTTATTTATGGGTTTTTAATTTAATTAAAAAATTATTTTCACTTCATTAAATACAAAATTATGTTTTTTTTATTTTATTTCATAGATATCTTTGGAATTTGAAATCATACGTGAAAAATAAAGCTCAACATGAACGCTCTATTTATGAAGGATATTTTGAAGCGGAGTGTCTTAACTTTTGTTCTAGATACTTGGATGATATTGATACAAGATTAAATTTATTTTTATGTGTTGATGGCACATCGAATCAATCTCAACTACATGGGAAATCAAAATTTTTTCCTTCTATTGGCCGATTAGTTGAGAGGAGGTCAAATATTACACTGATAGAAATGAAATTATTACAGGTACATAGTTATGTGCTATAGAATAGTGAAATTTCATATCCATTTATTGAATATTTTAGGATACAAATAAATAGATGAATGATAGTCTGAACACAAAATGAGAAATATATAACAAAATCTATTAATAAAGAGCTTGTATAATGGTTTGCATGACATGTACGTTCATAAATATTATAATCAATACGAATATTATGTTGAAAAATATATTTTTTAAATCTAATAATGTATATTACTTTTTTTAGATCATGAATACTGATACTCGAGATAAGTTGTCATAAGATTTGAATTTTCTTTCTCGAGTTCCTCTAAAACAGGCTAGAAAGTTTGACGCTTATAATGTGAATGACTTTAAATTTCATACAAGTTGATTGGGAAGAGGGTTTGAAAACACATAATAGTGGTATATTTATGTTTTTAAGTGGGATACTATGTAAAGTTGACTGATATTGTTGAATTAAACTACCATAGGCATTTTTCAATTGTTTTATTCAAATACAATGAGGTACATATTACTAGGGGTGTAAAAAGAGATTCCTTGTAATTTAATTCTGTGAACTTACTTAACTTTATGGATATTGGTTACCATGAATTAAATGATCCATATAACTTATAATTGTAAGAAAAAATGGTATATTATGTGGAAGATGTCATGAATGATGGGTGGAGTGTAGTTTCTCACAAAAAACAAAGAGACTTATATGATATGGATGATGAAGTGGAAGATTTGACCTATGACATTTAATCTCATCAACAAAAATAAGTGAGATTATTTGTCCACCATGATATTGAAAATATTTTTCTTGCAAGGGTGGATGAAGGAGATGAAGTGATGATGGAGTAGAAAAATGACATGATTGCAGGAGAAAATGATTTTCTGTGTAGTCATCAATTTATTTATCAACCACTTATATAATTTGTGTAGTCATTAATTATAATAGTCATGTATATTTTGTTTTTCATTACTGTGCATAAGTTATCATTTATAATTTGTTTTCATCATGATTTTTTTTGAAATATATGTTCTGATGTTAATTTTATTTGATTAAATGATAGTAATGATATTGAGGAAGAGTTATACTTATTCTAATCGACTCTTATTCAATGTTCCCATGACCATACCAAAAGATAATGATCCATTTGTCTCCCTCCCTATAGAATCTGAGACACCATAAAATTTCCTCGTACACCGTCACTCACACCCTATGTCAGTATCCCATTAGCAGCTTAGCTAACACCTCCCCATTCAGTAGCCTCAACTATGAGGGAGCATGTCACCACTCCTGGTTCTTCATGAGGATATTGGAGGGTGAATATTATAGATACAAATTTTAATATGAATAAATCTATTTCAATTTTTTATACTACTAACTGTTTTTTATAAAATATGGAAACAAATCTACTAAGAAGAAAAATATGAAAAGTTTAGATGTCTAGAATCTGAATGGACTAAAGATATTTGTCCCATTTGATTGATATGGTGTTCCTATAGATGATACTGTAGGATTATTTGGCCAAATTTTAGGCCAACTGTTTTTGGAGGCAGTTACCCTTCTGATTACATATTATAATTAGAGCCATATGCCTTTATATTGGAAAAATGAAGTTTCTGATTCACAAATAAAGGTAATTTTAATACATTATGGTGTAACTGAACATCATTATGTTATTAAATCCAAATATTTTTAAATGAATCTGTTTATATATATGTTTTTCCACATTCTAATTGTTGATCTTATAGCATGAAAGTGGACATTGAAAAAATTGGGCAAGAAATGGAATGATTTTAAATGTATATTATAGTACAAATTCAATGATACTTCATTTAGAACCCAAAAACTATATGATAAGGTACCCAATGGGGTACCTAGAGATTAATGTAATGTTTTTATTGATAGCCATCATGATGAGAAGCCATGGTATTTAAATATATATTATTATATTAATCTCATTTTACATTTATACATGAATATGATAAATATATGTTGTATACATTATTATTAAATTACATTTTATTTATTTTAGGATGTTTCAAGGAAGAATATATCGAGTCGGGCTAATAAAATCATCCCTCACACTACGAGATCAAAGAGTTTTTTCTAGATGCTGATCAACTATGGTAATCTTTTCATTAGTTTAAATATTTATAAGACAATATTATCAATTCCATATATTAAATTATTAATTTATATTTGTTTAATATAGTCACATAATTTAGGGAACCAAGACACCAAAATAAAACTGTGGTTGGATGTTCATAATTTTTTTTATGGGAGTTATGTAAATGAGACTACCAAATAAGTTAGGGTATAAATTCATCTTTCATTATAATAACTTATTATCAGTTATCACTATGTTAATATATACTACTTCAAATATGACTGATATTTTATTTAAAGGTAAAAATTAATGGACTATGGGATTCCAATCCCATATAGTCCTACCCAGTCTCCCATGATGACCCGGTTTGTAAAGTCCTCGGGAAGGAGAATCCTAGTTGAGTTGCGGGGTGGGTTTGAAATAATTACCATATGAGGTATTTGGTAGGCCAATAGGGATTGCATCTGCATTTAATTATATTTTTATTCACTCCTTACACTAAGATGCTTAGAGAGAGTTTGATTCTATTCAAATCAAAATTTATAAATAGGGGGATCAAATATTATCTTTGCATAAATTGATGGGTGATTTATATTAGAAGATGACTGGATCTGTCCCCAGTGATATTGCAATGACGACTGGTGGTGATAATGTAAATCACACAACTTCAAAATCATTTATTTCAAAAAAAATTATGGTTTTAGGTTTAAATATAAATATAAAACAATGTTTAACTTTCAATATAATTTTCTTAAAGGTGATGGTAGCAGGAAGTAGAGACATAGATGGTGAGGGTGATGAGCATAGTTCATCATTGGGTAGTGATTAGTGGTCTTTTTGATGTCTTGGACTAATATAGAATGAGAGGGTTTGTTCATGTATCATTTTTGGCACAAAGTATTCACGTGATATCTTCATGATTTCTCATGTTTGAAGTGGATAAACCCATTTATGGGTTGTGTAAATTAATATAATTGTTTATATATGATTATTTTCCTTCATTCATGTTTCAGGGGACTCTGTAGATAAATATGGTCTAAAAAACTATAGAGAAATATATAGGATTGTTTTAGGCCTCTTAAGATTAGAATAAGTTCTCTTTATCACCACAGTTAATTAGAATTGGTGAGATATGTGATTAGTTTCATTACATATTTTTTATTTCATGTGTGTGATTTTGTATCTTTATGACAGGCGATACAACTAGCCCATTCATTTTTTTAAGGTAGTTATAGGGCTACAAAATCTGCAGCTATCTTTTTTTGTAAATCAATATATAGAGGTTGTTTAAACCCCAGCTAAATTTGACATATTTTTTTAGAATTAGTTTTAGTTTCTATTATATGATGATGGTTTTTTATTGGCGGTAGTTAAACCCGCCACTAAATATGAAACACTATTATTTATCGGTGGTTTTATTCATTTTAGCTGGTGTTTTAGGTAATTTTTTTTAGAATTTAGATGTGATTTTAACCATCGCTAAATCCTCAACATTTTTTTAAAAAACTACCACTAAAATGAAGAAAACTACCGCTAAATATACTTTCTATGAAACATACTAGAAACCAATACTAAATGGAAGGAACCACTGCATATTGGTTTCCAACACCAGCTTTAGCAGTGGTTTAAAATATCACCAAATCAAAAAATAACCACCACTACTCGATTTTCTTAGAGTGTAGGGTTGATATTTGGATTGTTTTTTCTTGATGTTAGGGCGTGAGGATCATCCCTTGGGATTAGTTATTCACACTCTAAGGGTTTTTTCACATCTTCACATCATTTAGGTAGGTGTTTCTATCCATTTCCTTTCTGAAGCATGTTGATAGGTGGTTGTGCTTTCTTAGATGGTTTCAAAATGTGATAATCATGCTTGTAGTGTGTTAGCATAAATTGTTTTGGTGTTTTCATAATTTTAGTTTGATAAAATGAGTTTCTAAAGGATTTATAAGGTTATGACTATGTTTATATGTATAAAAAGTGTTTAATAAAATGCCAATTGGTCTTATAAAGTGGAATTGGGTAGTTTATGGTGTGTTTGGTCTTTGATATCCTTTGGTAACTTGGTTTTTTTGTAAATTAATACTTGTGGGTGAGTTTTGGTTTGGTTTGTTTCTTATGTTTGGAAATTTGTAATGGGTTGTAAGGATCCTTGTTATTCAAAATTAAAACATTTCGTATTTTTTATGGATTTCAACAAGTGTTCCATTGGATGTGGTCATATCCGTATGGGCATGGGGTGTACATAAGAAAGGCACAAAAATGATAATGGATTTATATATTGATGTTTACCATGAAACCTACATTTCAAAACAACTTTCCCTTATCTCCCTTATCCCTTCTCTTTCCAAATGGCTCTTCTAAACCTAATGGTTTCTAAACGGTCACTTGGTTTTCAAATAAATTTAAAATGTGGTTTCAAATGTATTTCCTAAGGCTTAGCCTGTTTGGAACTTTGAGTTGTGATTTGGTAATTAAATGATGTAAAGTTCCATTTGGAATTCTCTAAGCATGAACGGTGGTTTCACCTTGGTTTTATACGTTGTTTTTTAAATGGGATTCAATTGTAAATGTTAAGTCTAGATTGGTACTTTATGACATTTTGGGAAATTTATTTTAATGTGATATGATGTGTAGGACCAATTGACACTTTTGAATGGATTTATATGTGATGGGAGCCCTATGGCTGACCTTCTGGTGAGAGGGACTCCGTATAGGTGGTATCATAGTTTGGGATAGGTAAGCATAGTGGACTATGTGGGTTGTTGGTTTATTCCATGCATGTGATGACCTCCCCATTCTCTATGTACTGTCATCATGGGATTCATGGGTGTCATCTAGAGGCTCGAGTGATAGTTTCTTGCTGATCCTGATTAGACAGGTTGGTACCCCCTAAATTTGTTGAGAGTATAAGTGGGTTATTCCACTAGTGAGGCTAGTTTAGAGAAACATGTTGATTATTGAAAATGGAGACCATACGCTAGAAGGTGAGTTTTAACTAAGTAAGTCTAAGTATTTCTTGTAGATATGTTTAGGAAATGGCCATGATTATATATGTGTATGTTCTTGTTTTATTTTGTAGTATTTTGGTTATCTGTTTTTCTTGTGTATGTATACTTATTTCTGTATTATTTCCTCATCTTTCATTATTGTTTGGTTTATCCCTCTGCTATTATTTCATTATATCTTCTTTCTTGGTGTGGGAATTTCAAACTAGGGTTTGGACATGGAAAATAATTTTAAAAATAAAATATGTGTTTGGTTATTTAAAATGATAAGAACCTATTTTCTAAATTTAATTCAAACTAGTGTTTGTGGAATATTTTGGAAAATGAAATGTATGTAATATATGGTGATTACCTATTGGAATGTTTTTTCTCACATCCTACTTGTTCCACTTGGTGTTAGTAGACCCAAGCTATCTTGAAAGTTCAAGTTTTTAGTTCTAGTTTGCCTTTGGAGAAGGATATTTGTATGGATGGTGGTGACCAAGAGGTCATGTAGAGATAGTGTTGATTCCAATTGGTTTAGTTTTGTTTTTTTTTGTTTTCCATTTTGTTCAGTTTTAGCTGTATTTGGATCCTGTTTACGTATCTTTCTATATTCAATGTTTATGGATCCTTTTGGTTTTTTTGTGTGCTATATTTGGTTTTTTATATTGGTTATTGTGATAAATCATTCCCACTTGTATTATATTTGATGCCCGATGATAGTCACCAGACCAGGATGATCTGGAATCCATATTGGGCCCTATCGTAGACCGAGTCACATGTCGGGTCAGATGAAGCCTGACATGGTTCATAAAAAAGTTGTATCAGATGATCCCATTGTTATTTGGGGTGTCATGTATTTTGGAGAATAGGATTTTCAGGACTCGAGATATAGGTATAGGAATAATTTCATGAACACTTTCTCATTTTGATTCTCGAGTTTCCAAAAGTAGTTTAGGACATGAGTCTTTTTCTTGTTTTTGGGTTTATTCCATTGGATCTTGTTGGGTTTTTGGTTTTTGGAATTCCAATGTAAGTGATATGGTGTTATATGATGGGATTACATGGAGTAGTGACCCATGTAGAGCCTGAGGCGTGGTTTAGGATTTTTCTAGTGGTTGGTTCTTACTCGAGGCATGGTCTTCTAAACCATGTTGTCTGGATATACATGGCCACCAGTTTCCCATAATGTGGGGTTTTATTTCAATGAGGTTTTAATGTGGTTCTATTTGGTGTGAGTGGTTCCCTAGTTCGTCTTTCTCTAGTGTGAGTTTATTTCAAATGGAAAATGGTTTTTGTGAAAAAGGTTTTCAAGGAAAATGATTTCAAGGTTTGGTTTGTTTTAAAAGTGGGTTTTAGTGTTTCTGAAAAGTGTCTTTGGGGTGAAATGGGTTTTAATTTGAAATAAAAATGGTGGTTTTGAAAGAGGATTTCGGTTTTGTTTTCTGATGTTTGGTTTTTGAGATTGGTGTTTTAGTTTGGGGGTTTATTCTCAGTTGACGTTTTTGGTCTAATGTCGATATAATTTTTTTGTTTTTGTGTTGTTTAGAGTATGCCACATAGAATGGTCCCCAAGGTTTTTAGTGAGTCTTTTTCAGTTGTTGGCTCTATTTATACTTCCAGTGGTGTGGCATAGTTGAGTTTTTTCATAATTTTGCCTATCTTCCATGCTGATCGAGGTCTGTTAGAGGCTATGGAGTGGATTGAGGAAGTTAAAGGTGTCTTCAAGTCATTGGTAACTCCAAAATCCATGAGAGGTCAAGTTATTTTGGGTTAATTTGAAGGATAAGCTCTGGATCGGTGGAAGGTGATCGTCCCACCATCATTACAAGTTGGGATGTCTTGGTAAGATTTCAGCACCACTTTCATCTGATGGTTTTTTCCTAAGGAGGTCAAGGTGAATAAAGTTCCAGAGCTCTTGGATGTTTAGCAAGGTCAATGGATAATGAAGTCCAATATTGAACACTTACAAGAATTGGTTTCTTTTTATATATAAATATATTAAAATGACTAGTTGAAATCTACTCTATTTTTATGGGGTCTTCAATTGGAGATTAAAGATCTATTTTATCATCTTGTGAAGTTCTGTTCGAGAAGACAGTGGATAAGGAATTTATAGCTGAGTAAGTTCCCAAAGCAGAGTATGTGGTAGTTGGAAATCAGATTTCGCTTGGAATCATGAATATTCTTCATCTAACGATAGGTGTATTATAGTGAATTATATTCTTGAGGGGTCTCCTTTATTGGTTTTTTCTTATCATTCATCAGAATTTTAGTTCGTGTGATTTTAGTGTGGCCAGTTTGAGAATTAAAAGATTTCTTTCTATAATCCTCTGAAATATTATCAATGATGTGGCCATTTGGGTCATCTGGGGAGGTTATACAAGATTATTTCTCAATATAGGAGATATAGCTGGAAGTTTTCAGTTCTTAACTATGGGGCAGTATATTCTTCAAGACATAAGGGCTCAATGCATAATCCCCAGAGAAAATCTTTTCTCGCAGTCATAAATTTTGGGTGCGGGGTTTCTAGTTTAACTTTTGTCCCCAATGCTAGGAAGGGAATTGTTTAAGTTTCCTTGTTTTCATTTTACCCACTATTGTAAGTTTATATTTTTTGTAAAATACTTGGTGGAATTTTCTTCTTATAATTTTTGTGGTTGTTCCCTTTTGAGTTGTAAATATTGTGTGGTTAGATTCTTATGGTTTATTTTTGGGTTTGGTTTTGGGATGTGATCATTTAGGATACGTGATTGTCTTGTGTAAATGATGAATTGTGGGTTGGCTCACTATTTGGTTCGAGTTTCTTCCATGGGTTTACCCTAGTGTCAGGGGTTTTTGGTTTGGGGTGGGAGTTACTATGTTAGTGTCATGGAGTGGGTTGGTTTATTATTGTGAGGATAACTTATTTCCTCTTATTTCCCCATAGTTATCTTTGTTGTGGTTTTATTTTGGGGCGGTCAGGTGTGACTTGTTAAATTGAAAGGTCACACTGAGGTTCATGGTTTCATTTGTCCTTATACAGTTTCAAGACATGGTTTTGTTCCTCGTTAGGTAGGGTGACTTTATAGGGGAATAAAAGTTTTTTTAGTGGGGAGAATTATCACACCCTGACCACTGTTTTTCTGTTATTTTGATCTTTTCTTGGCATTGGTTCTTTTTTAAGTTCATGTTGAATTTATAGTGATTTTTTGGAGTTTTTGGGTTGTCTTTATCCCTATGCATGTTTTGTGTGAACAGTTTGAGGGGAAACGATATGGTTGGTTAAGGATGAGGGAGTTTCCATTTCTTTTTTCTTATTGAATGGTTTTCTTTTCATGGCTTGTGCACTGTTTTTACCAAACCATGTGAGGCCAAAGGACAAACTGTGTGGCATATTGGGTATATGGGACAAGGTGTACGACTTACACATAGTTAGGAGAAATCATATAGAAAGCATTCGGGAGCCTCTTTAATTTTTCATAGAGGCAAGGTGCACAGTTGGCTCATGGTTTCCCAAACCATGCGACCAGTCCATGTGGGTGTCCTTTCCTTCTAGTATATTTGGAAAACCTTTCGACTCACCCAGGTTCTTAAAAAGTTGAAATTCCTATCTTTATCCTCTTATTTTTTAACCCTAATTAGACCCTCCTCCATCTTGTTTGACCTATTTCCATAAAGGGATCCATCAATATCCTTCCCTTTGGCTCTCCCTCCTCCTTTGGTGCTTTCTCATAGTTCCTAAGTGAGTTTCCTTTGTATTTTTGGTCAATTTTCTCCTCTCAATCTTCTTTCCTCTTGGTTTCTTAGTTTCTCTGGTCTTGGTTCTCTCTTGAACGAACCCTATAGGCTATGGTTGATGTTTGGATTTTGTTTTATTGATTTTATGGTGTGTGGATCATTCTTTGGGCTTAGTTCTTCCCTCTCTTTCAATTTTTTCACATATATAAGTCATTAAGGTAGGTGTTTCTATTCATTTCTTTTCTGAAGCATGTTGATAGGTGTCTGTGCTTTCTTAGACGGTTTCTAACTATGAAATCATGATTTTAGCATGTTATCGTAACTTTTTTTGGTGTTTTCATAATGCTAGTTTGATGAAATTTTGTTGTCAAAGAATTTCTAAGGTTATACCTATGTGTATATGTATACAAATTGATTGATAAAATACCAATTGGTCTTTTGATGTGGAACTAGGTAATTTAGGGTTTTTTGTTCTTTTATGTGCTTGGGTAACTTACTTTTTTTTGTGAATTGATAATTATGGGTGAGTTTTTTTTGTATTTTGTTGTTTGGTTCTTACATGTGGACTTTTTTAATGGGTTGTAAGGCTCCTTGTGATTCTTAATTAAAACTGTTGGTATTTTATATGTATTTGAACAAGTGTTCCATTATATATGGGTATATCCATATGATAATGGAGTGAACAAATGGATAAGAACACAAATGATAATATATTTCTATATTGATTTATACCTTGAAACCAAGATTTCAAAATACCTTTCCATTCTCTCCCCTAGACCTCCTCTTTATAAATATCTCTTTTTAAACCTAATAGTTTCTAAATCATCACTTGGATTTAAAAAGAATTCAAAAGGTAGATTAAAATTTAATTCCAATGGCTATGAACATTTAGTACTTTGAGGTGTGATTTGAGAATTAAATGATGTAAAGGAATGTTTGGAATTTTCTAAGTGTGAATGGTGGTTTCACCCTGGTATCGAAAATGGTTTCAGAAATAGACTTAGATTATAAATGTTAAAGCTCAATTGGTACTTTGTGACATTTTGTGAAATTGGTTTTAAAGTGATATAATTTGTAGGCCCAGTTGGAACTTGTAAATGTATTTATGTGTGATGGGAACCCTGTGGTTTACCTCCAGGTGATAGGGACTCTTCATAGGTGGTATTGGAGTTTGGGATAGGCAAGCACAGTAGAATCTCTGGGTTATTGGTTTATTCCACTTGTGGGATGACATCCTCATTCTCCATTCAATATCATCTTCGGATTACTGGGTGTCATTAGAGGGTCAAGTGATAGTTTCTTGATGACCCCAATTATATGGGTTGGTACCCCCTATATTTTTTGAAAGGCTAGGTGGGTTGTGCCACTGGTGAGACTAGGTTAGAGCATCCAGTTATTTATTGACTATGAATCTGCACCATACATTGAAAGGTGAGTCTGAACTAAGTACATATATGGATTTCATCTAGATATATTTAAGAAATTATCATTATTACATATGTATATGTTATTTTTTAATTTTATAGTGATTTGGTTATCTATTCTACTTGTGTATGCCTGCTTATTTCTATATTGTTTCATCAGCTTTTGGTTTTTTTGGTTTATCCTACTGTTTTTGTTTATTTATGTTTTCATTATTGGTGTGGGAAATTTGAACAAGATTTTGGACATAGAAAACCATTTTAAAAAATAAAATCTATGTTTGGTTCTTTAAAATGATAAAACACTATTTTTTAAATGTAATTCAAACATGTGTTTGTGGAAAATATTTCAAGAAAGGAAATGTACGAGATATGTTGTGATTACATACTGAGATATTTATGCTCACACCCACCTTGTGCCACTCAACATTGGAAGACCTAAGCTGTCTTGTAGGTTTTGGTTTGTGTTTGGAGCAGGTCGGTTCTATGGATGGTGGTGACCAAGAGGTCCCACATAGATATTGTGAGTTCCTGTTGATTCACTTTTTTTTTAGTTTTCCATTTTGTTTAGTTGTAGTTATATTTGGATCCTATTTATGTATTTATCTATATTTAGTGTTTAGGGATCCTCTTGGTTTTGTTGTATGCTCTGTTTGGTTATTTTTTGCTGGTTATTCGGATTAATCATTCCCAATTCTATGATCTTTGATTCCCTATGATATTCACCATCCCAGGAGGATCGGGAACACCTCTCGGGCATTTTCACAGATCGGGTTAGGTGTTAGATGGGGAAATATATACATCATGCTCTTCACAGATCACAAGATCATGATGTATATCTTTTATCAATGTGACCTGAATCTATAGAAATAGAGGTGGATTAAGTTTCTTCAATAATATAACTTTGAGATATCCTAAACCACAAAAAAGTAGAATTTCATGGCTGACACACTGAGAAAAAAACTTGGGAGAAATGGAGTTCAAGAGTTCAAATATTCTAGAAAAGTTATTGAGGAGTCGGAATCCTTATACCTAGATGCATGGGTGGTTGACATATGAAGTTATTTATTTTATATGATAGTTTAGTATTCTCTGATAAAATTGGTGGAGGAGTATTTGTAAGGAGACTCAAAGGAATATGTAATTCATGATCATGTCGTTCATGGTGGTGCTCTAGAAGGATGGTCGGAGGATTGTCCGAATGAGATGTTGTTTCAGGGGAGGATATTTGTTCTAGTGGAAATGTGTTAGGGACTCCTTCAATATTTTCACAACACACCTTTGGTGGTACACTTGGGAGTATCCAATACATACTATGGCTTGAGGGTACAATTATGGTGGCCCAAAATGAAATAGGCGATGGAAGAGTTTGTGGCTCAGTTCTTTCCAATAGATAATGGAAAAGCACCATGTTCATAGTAGTTTGTTATATCCCTTGGATGTTCCTGAGTGCAAATGGGATGACATATTTTTAGATTTCATCACAGGGTTACTCTAATCCCATGGAAGTTATTATGTTATCTAGGTAATCATGGATCAGTTGACGAAATTAGTTCAATTACTAGTGATCAAAGAGTCAAGTACTGTAAATGTTTTAGTGAGGAGGTATGTGGATGAGGTGGTGTGGCTGTATGGATTTCCAAGGTCCATTGTCCCAGATCAGGAGGCTTTTTTTACCTTGTGAGTCTAGAGAGAATTGTAGTATGATTTTTACAATTAGTTATGCCTCAGTTCTACTTTCCATGCTCAAATGTATGGGAAGATAGAGAGGACTATCCAGACACTAGAGGATATGTTGTGGGCATGCATCTTGGACTTTTTACGATCAAATTAAAAGCACTTTTCATTGGTTGATTTTTATTATAAGAATAGCTATCACTAGTCCATTGGTATATCCCCATTTGAGGATTTATATAGGAGGTCATGTTGTTCTCTATTATTCATGAACAAGGTTGGGGATTCATTAGTTCTTAGTCTCTATGTGGTGCAGAGCATGATAGAGAAGGTATAGTTTGTTCATGAGAGGATGAAAATAGTGGAGGATCAGAATAAGTCTTATATAGTTCGTAGGAAAATGAACATGGAGTTTATGGTTAGATACCATGTATTCTTGAGAGTCTCACCTTGACATGGGCAGTGGAGGTTTGTAAGGGAGAGTAATCACTCACATCAATTTGTTGGTCCTTTCGAGGTGTTATGGCATGTTGGTGAGGTGGTGTATTGGTTGGAACTCCCACCACAACTAGATAATATTCACTAAGTCTTCCACGACTCTTAGCCCCATCGGTATCTTCATGATGAATCCCATGTCATTGAATGGGGAGATTTATATATTGATAATGACACGACATTGATGGAATGAATGTTGAGATCCAAGATCATCGAGAGAAATTACTATGTAGATGAACCATTCCACTGGTTTATGTGCTGTGGAGGCATGGTAGCCTAGAAGATATTACTTAGGAGCATGTGGCATAGATGTGTTCCCAGTACCCTGAGTTGTTTTTAGTTTTCTATTGTTCTACTTTCATTGATGATGTGATGTTTGGATCTTGTTGGTTATGAAATGTTATTTTTTACCTTGATATGTGATGGGTTACTACAAAAAAAAGGGAATTATTGGTTGTCATTTTGTGAAATGGAGGCACTCTAAACCACCACCTAATAATATAGTGATAGTTAAAAAAAACCATTGCATATTGCATAGTTGTTAATCATTTAAAGGCAGTTTCTTTATTTTCATAGTGATTTTTATATGTGTGATTTTTGGATCACTTAGTGGTGATATCTTTTTTATTTAGTGGTGGTTTTTAAAAAAAATAAATACATAAGGAAAAAATAAATAAAATTAAACTAACTGCATCTGAACATATTAGTGGTGGGTAAGAGTAACCACCACTAAACATATTTTTATTAATGTACTTAGTAGCAATAACTGACACTAAATCAGTTTTTTTAATATTTAATAAAAAACATTAAATATGAAAAAAACTGTCATGAAATAAACTAAAACATGAATATATGATAAACCCCTCATAAATAAGACATAAATCTACAATAATATATACAAACATCCACAGTCATCATACCCTTAGTCTCATTCAACCCGTACATCAATCAACTAATACCTCAGTCATCAATATATACATATAAAATATATCTAACAACAACCCGAGCCCAATATACATCCACATCACAACCTATGATACATCTTTCTACCTCCACATCATCACATCAACTGAAACTAACCACATCATCTCATCAACTGTAACAAAAAAGAAAAAAAATTAAAACTAAACACAATAAATCAGAATTACAGTAGAATAATTGATAAAATTTTAACATAGCATGAAAACTAAGAACCATCATGACTGCCTTTTGAAGACTATCATGGATAAGAATGATCAAACTTCTACATGCTACCAATATCTATCACCTATAATAAAAACCTGATCATTTAAGAAAAGAAATTCAAAAGAGAAAATACACAGAATATATTCATAATTTTTCTCATAAAATTTGTTATTTTATTAATAAAAAAATATTTTTAACATAAAACAAATAATATATAATTTAAAACACATTGAAAACATAAAATTACATATTTAAGATATGATTAAACACCTGAAACTAAAAATGGATAAATAAATATTCTAATTAATTTTTAAATCGACATGCATTGTGCTTGAAATTTACCTAATAATTTTTTTTAAAAGACCTTGATATCACAACATGTCATATTTTTCAAAAATAAATCAACTGTGGTTATCCAATGATAATATATCAATATGAGGTTGTTATCAATGGATTTGTCTATCCACGCATGTTTTAGTGTTTCAAAATACTAAAACTGTTTTTATAGACATCCCGGAAAAAATGTAATTTGGAATGATGTGTCGTCGGTTCCTACAATTTAAAATTTATTCTATGGTCATTGTCTGCTAATTTTAGGGCAATCTGATGTTGTTTTCCTATTTTTGACCCCCAACACAAGTTTTTAATGTCTTTTATACCTTTAAGAAGTGTTTAACAAGTCATTACGACCAAACTGCATGTCAGATTGATGTGTTGTATGTGCGTACATACCAAAATAGATCATTAGTGGTTTACCATGATTTCACATCAATCTGAGGTCATTTTCTATGGTTTGATTGTTCCATCCACATTTTAGTGTTCTAAAACAATAAAAGAATGTTTATGGCCATCCTGGAAAAAATGTAATTCAGAATGATGTTTCATCAGTTCCTTCATTTCAAAATTAAATCCACATTCATTTTTCTATGATTTCAAGGTATTCCAACATCATTTACCTAGTTTTGACCCCCTCGACACATGTTTTTAAAGGATTTTGTACCTTTAAGAAGTGTTTAACGAGTCATTCCAACCACACCACACATCATATTTATGTGTTTTATACACGTACATTTGAAAAATAACTCATTGGTGGTTTCCCCTTATTCCACATCAACCTGTGGTCATTTTTTTATAGTTTAGACCATTCCACGCATGTTTTAGTGTTTTAAAACACTAAAATGCATTTACAGACATCTCAAGGAAACTATATTTCAGAATCAAATGATGTTGGTTCCTATATTTCACAATTCAATCTACAATCATTTTCCCCTGATTTCAGGGATAATTAACATCATTTTCTTAGTTTTGACTCCCCAAAAAACACGTTTTAAAGGCTTTTATAGCTTTAATAAGTGTTTATCAGATCATTCATACCACATATCACTTCAAATTAACATTTTTTCTATGAATACACATCAAAAATAACCTAGAAGTGGTTTTACCATAATTCCAAATCAATCTGAGGTCATTTTTTGTAGTTTTTACCATTCGATGTATGTTTTAGTGTTTTAAAACACTAAAAACACTTTCACAACCATACGAGGAAAAACATAATTCAGAATGGTGTGTCGTTGGTTCCTAAATTTAAAAATATAATCTATGATCATTTTACCTGGATTTCAGGGAAATATGATGTATTTTTCTTAGTCTTGACCCCCCAACACTTATTTTTTAAAGGCTTGTATACCCTTAATAAGTGTTTACCAAGTCATTTTGACCACAGCACACATCATATTGATGTGTTTCCTATGAGTACACATCAAATATAACTCAAAAACGATTTTACAATGATTACACATCAATATTTGGTTGTTTTCTATGATTTTGACCATTCCAAACCTGTTTTAGTGTTTTAAAACACTAAAAACATGTTTACAACCATCCTGGAAAAACAGTAACTCGGAATGTCATTCTGTCAGTTACTGTATTTCAAAATTCAATCATTGGTCGTTTTACCTGGATTTAGGGAAATATAACATCATTTTCTTAGTTTTTACCCCCCAACAATTGTTTTTAAAGGCTTTTTTACCTTTAAGAAGTGTTTATCGAGTCATTCCGACCACACCACTTGTCAGAGTAATGTTTTTTTCTACAAGTACAAATAAAAAACAACTTAGTGGTGGGTTTCCCATGATTACACATTAATATGATGTCATTTTCTTTGGTTTTGACCGTTCTACACAAGTTTTAATGTTTTAAAACACTAAAAGGTGTTTATAGACTTCCTGGGAACACAGTAAGAAGGAATGGAATAACATTGGTTCCTACATTTAATAGTTTAATCTACAGTCATCTTTCCCTTATTTAAAGGTAAAATGACATTATATTTAAGGTTTTGACACCCTGACAGTTAAATTTAAAGGATTTTGTACCTTTAAGAAGTGTTTACACTATCATTCCGACCACACCACACATCATATAGACATTTTGTCTACATATACATGCCAAAAATAACATTACTATGGTTTTACCATGATTCCAAGTCAATATGAGGTTATTTCTTATGGTATTGATTATTCCACACACGTTTTGGTGTTTTAAAACACAAAAATTATGTTTAAATCCATCTCATGAAAACCGTAATTCAGAATGATGTTCCATTAGTTCTTATATTTCATGATACAATATATGGTCATTTTCCATGATTTCATGGAAATATGATGTTGTTTTCTTAGTTTTGACCCCCAAACATTTGTTTTTAAAGGATTTTGTACCTTTAAGAAATGTTTATCAAGTCATTTTGACCACACTACATGTTGGATTGATGTTTTTTCTACACGTATACATCAAAAATAACTAAGTGGTGGTTTTCCCATGATTACACATCAATATGAGGTCTTTTTTATAGTTTTGATTATTCCACACACATTTATGTATTTTAAGACACTAAAAACATGTTTATAGCTATCCTAAGAAAACCGTAATTAAGAATTATGTTCCATTGGTTCCTATGATTTTAAATTCAATATAAGATCGTTTTCCTATTATTTTAGAGAAATATGACTTATTAGGCTAGATTTGACCCCCAACACATTTTTTTAAAGGCTTTTGTACCTTTAAGAGGTGTTTACTGAGTCATTCTGACCCCACCACACATCAGATTGACATGTTTTCTACACATAAACATAAAAAATAACTCAACAGTGACTTTCCAATGATTATACATCAATATGAGATCATTTTCTATGGTTTTTTTACTATTCCATTCATATTTTAGTGTATAAATCACTAAAAACATGTTTACGACCATCCCGGGTAAACCATAATTTGAAATGTTATGTCGTCTGTTTCTATATTTTAAAATTTAATCTACAATCATTTTCCCTGATTCAAAAAAAAATCATATGTCGTTTTCATAGTCTTGAACCCCCAACACATGTTTTTAAAGGTTGTTTTACCATTAATAAGTGATCACCAAGTCAAAACTGAGCAAACAAGATTATTTTTTTTCAAACTTATAGATAAATATCTATAATTCATTTTTATGTGTACAAATCAACCACATGTCAATCCATCATAATATGTGGTTAGTATGACTTGAGATGCATGTTTTCTATATAAAATTGTCATTTTAGTTTTTTTATGGATGTTGTACGTGTTCTTTGAAAATGTGTGAATAATCTATGGAATTTAGAATTTACCTCGAAGAAATGTGCTATAAGGCTAGAAATTTACTTGGGGACTATTTCAGTCAACCATTGAAATATAGAATCTAAATCATTTTCCATTGCCGGCCACCATTGATCCAATTTTTTCCTATAAGAGACTTGTTCTTGCACTTTTTCTTTCAATGTTGCAATCTCTCTTTTTGATTGTTGATCAATGAGTCTACTTAAACCCCCATCAGGGTGTAGCCGTAATGCATGATGCCTCCCTTCTAAAGACAGATGATGGAGTAGGCCTAGAACCCATCCCCCGTACACATCCGAGATGCTCCTCCCCTAAAATAATTCCTACTGAATCGTTCTGGGAATCCAATTATGATTGTAAAAGGTTATCATCATAGGATTCTTAAATTTTAACATATTAATACAAAAATATTAACAATTATTTTTTAAAGTATATAAACTTTATAATATTATATAATTAATAAAATTTTCATTAATTTTTATTGTTATTTTATTAATATAAAAACATAATAATACAAATTATATTATAACAACAAACAATCCTTAAACCCAATTAATTGGTCTTGTAAAGATGTATCAAATGACACAAAATTGGTATTGTTTGATCCATGTAGCTGGACCCATTTAATTGGGTTTAAGGGTTGTTATTTTCTATAATATATTTTTCATTATTATGTTTTTATATTAATTAAATAATATGAAATGCTATTGAAAAGTACTTACTCCAACGTCTTAGGTGGGGCCATTTATAAAAATGTCATTGGATTTCTTGTGTAATTTAAACCACATCTCTGTTCAACCAACAGAGTGACCTATTCATTATACTTTATTAAAAATTTAAACAACTTAGAAAAAACATTTAGTTATAATATAATGATATAAATAATAATGAATAAAATACAAACCAAATTTTTTTTTCTTGAAAAACACTAAGACCTAGGGATGTGAGGAATGACTTGATTCTCATGATTCATAGTATTTTTTAGATAATTACTAAAAAATTGGAAACATTAATAAAAATTATAATTTTATCTTTTTTATATTTTTAAGATACTATAAAATATGCAATTACCTCATGAGATGCATCTCTGTTGATATTGACAAAGAGATTCCACTGCTCACAAGAAATATCTTCAAGCACTTTCTTATACATCTATCAGGGGATTAGAGAAGTGTAATAAAACTCATGTCATAATATCCATTTAAAATATCTCCATTTCTTTCCCAAAATTTTCAAAGTCCATGGTTGTGAAATGGTGTCAAGGGAATCAAAATGAAAAAACATAACACTTTATAAGTATATTATAAATTTTTACTCATGTATTTTAAATTAGTTATCAAGGAATATTAAAATAATATTACCTTTACTTGAGTATCAAAGACCACATTTTTCCAAGCTGCAGTAATATGCCTCCAATATTTACAATTAATGGGAAATCTCACCATCTCGTAAGTAATATTACCAAAAATATGCCCATAGATTCAAGCAACATCAATAATAGGAAACCCAAGATCATCAAATGTAATGATAATCTTGAATTCCTTTCGGTCCTATACGTCTTCCATGTTCATATTTGTATCCCTTATATGGATGAATTTATTTATTTGAAAAATGAATTAAAAAAGTAATAAAATATATAGTTTTTTTTGAAAAAATTAAATACATACCAGTAATGGTAACTCGCCAATATCCCCTAGATGAAGGTATGACCAACTAATCCATCACTGGAGGTGAATCAGATAGTGGGATACCAATGAAATATGGGGAAATGGATGGATTGTTAATAGTTTTAAGTAAAATAGAATCACTACGATTCACATAAGATGATGTTAGTGGTGGTGTGCAGTAAGATCATATACCTCGTAGCATTTCCCCCTCTTTTAAGCTAATGAATATTTCCAAAATATTTAGTGACATTCATTTATTATCCCAAGATTTCTGAACCAGATGACACATTCAATGACATTCCCATTTAAATATTTCATTAATTCATGCCTTTTTAAACCTAAATTTTTGAGAAGCATCGTGAAATTGATGATGACACATAAAACACCATTTTTTGTTCTGAGGTAATCTTTGAGGATCAAAATCAAAATTTTAATCTAGACAATACAAACCAGTATGAGTGTTCCAACTAGAAAAATTTCCTAGTACAATAAAGTCACAAAATGTACACATTAAAGTAGCATGCATTTGTAATAGTTATCTCATTAATGAATCATAAGTTTTCATTCCATTTTCCCATAATTCTTGCAATTATTTGTTTAAAGGTTGAAGGTATACATCAATGTCATTTACATGAATTTTATTTTGAGGAATAATCATCAAAATAATGAAATAATTATTCTCCATACACATACATGGAGGTAGCTTATATGAGATCAAAATATCTGGACAAATTATATAATTAGTACTTAAAGTACAAAAAGGGTTAAAACCATTAGAAACCAATCCCAAAAGTATATTCCTATGATCTAAAGAAAAATATAGATATATAAAGTCAAACATCTTCTATGATTATGAATCTTTAAGATGTCTCATCAAGACATCATTATTATCCTGATCATTCCACTTCATGTCGTATACAGTCTTAGATGACATGAATAATATTTTCAAGCAAGGTTTTAGAGGAAAGTAATGCAATACCTATTCTAGAGTTTTCTTATTTTATTTCTTCATAGGGTTGCATTGATTTATACTCTCACTTTTGTTCCTTTATTTCAATCTTCTTGTATTAAATCTTACACATTCTTCTATATCATACTCTTCTCCATAGTAAAGAATGAAGTCATTAGGGCATGCATGTATCTTTGTATAATCAAGTCCATGTTTGTTGATGAATTTTTTCATCTCATTAAATGATATAGGGATCTTAGCTTCACTAAATGAACCATGAAGCAACTCTAAAATCATGGAAATTTATCTGTCAATAATTCCACATATACACTTGATATGGAACAACATAAGTAGAAGAGAAAACCTTGAATATTTGGAGCACCCTTCATATAGTTCCTACTATCCATCTTTAACTAATTCATAAAACTCATTTTTTGGTCACTAATGTTCTTAGAAATATTGACCTTCTCATGATCAACTGAAGGTTATGTTGATCTATTAACATCTTTGATATTGTATTATACAAAACCAAATTCATCATTAAACAAATTCTAAAATGAATTCTCTTATGTCGAGTTACTTTGTGTTTTGTTGACAATATTTTCATTATTTTGAATTTCTATAAAATTCAATTCACGATGCAAGATCCAATATACATATCTATTAGGAAACCGTTTCAATATCAAATTATCATATACTTCGTTTCTATTCAACCATAGCATGAATTTACAATCAGGACACATAAATTCTATTCTACTATCTATTGAGCTGTTTGGAATTACATAATCTAAAAAGTCTTCAAACCCTTAGCATACCGAGGTGTGTTTCAAGGTAAATTGATTCAACTATTATACAAAGGTATTGGATTGTATTCTACATTTAAATTCATATATAAATATATAAATGTTTAATCAAATAGGTACAATCAAAATTAAATATCACCCAACTTTGTCATTGACTCTTTCATAACAACTATAAAGGAAAATGGGATGAATCAAATAATAAACTTTTTCTCACTAAACATCTAATATAAAATCATGAATCTAATGAATTATTATTTCTCCCAAAAATAGATGAATAATGACATAAATTATACGATCACCAAATTTTTATCATCTAATAGGGATTTAACTATAAATTAGATAACCAACACCTGCTAAAAACATAATGATATTTTTCGTGAAATATATATCCGCCTCATTCTTATCATAAAATAGGGATGGAAGTAATAATTAATAAATAATGTCTTTATCACTAGAAAAGAGGAAAAATACCATGATATGCATAAACTATCATTTCATTTCATCCATGATGGATATATAAATAAGGTCATGAACCTCCATATGAAAACTACTATAGAGGGATAATGACATAAACAATCTCATTTCATGGAATATTTTGACCTCACTGATGACCATCATGAAAATAGTTTAAAAAATTATCTTAATCCATCATATAAATATAATAACAGAAAAATATATATAACATAAAATTAATTTAAATCCTAATAAATTAATAATCAAATCATTAATAAATAACCCTATTTAAATAATCGAATAATCATTTCATTAACGATCTATGTAATCACATAAATTTAATTTAATTAAATAGATAACATGAAGGAAACGACTGATTTCATATAAAAATTGAGGATTAAATTATATCATGAATTCAAGAAATATTAATGAAAGAGTATTTTAGAATCACCCAACCTTAGGGGGGGTCAGGGTCATGACGATTGTTGGGAGGGGATATCGGGGTCATGATAGTGGCTAAGAGAGGGGTTGAGGTCATGATAGTTTCTGAAATTAGAGTCAGGGTCCCAAAAATATATGTAAGGGGGTTTGGGGTTAGGACTATTACCAAAAGGGGGTAGGGTCACAACGATCACCAAATAGGGGGATCAAGGTCACGATAGAAGTCGACAGAGGTTTCTGGTGACATCGGTCGCCAATAGGGGAGTTAGGGTCAGAGCAGTCACTGTCAAGGGGGTTTCCACCAGTGAGGGGAGAGGGAGAGGGACTATAGAGGGGATCATGGGTCATTGCTGATGAGGGGAGTGGGAGTTCATGGGGGGGGGGGGGGGTCATGGGTCACTAGTGAGGTGGTGGGCCAGGGTCACCATCGAGGAGGGGAGCCGAGGAGGGGAGAGGGAGTTCGGGGGGGGGGGGGGGTCATGGGTCACTGCCAAGGTGGGGGGGGGGAGGGTCAGGGTTTCCACTGAGGAGGGGAGAGGAAGGTCAGAGTGGGTGGGGGGTCAGGGGTCACCATTAAGGTGGGGGTTGGGGTTTCCACTGAGGAGGGTAGAGGAGGAGGTTGAAGGGGGGGGGGTCAGGGATTGGTAGTAGAGGGATAATAGTAAAGGAGGGAGGTGAGAAATTTAGGGGTTTTTAAAAATTTAGTGGTGTTTTAGATAAAACCTCCACTAGTGTTAAAATAAAAAAATATATAGTTGATGTTTAATAAATCCACCATTAAATTATAATTTTTATAGGATTTATTTATTGGCTGTTATTAGAATCGTCGCTAATTAATGATTTATAATCACTTTTTTTGTAGTCGGTGTTAAAGCTTCCAATATATGAAGAGGGAAAAACATAATTAATAATCAATATGTGTTATAATATAAAATGTTTTAAAACTATGCAGGAAAGTCAGTGCTGTATAATAAGTTTAATATCATGATATGGGAGATGAGATTCCTTGATTTGTGTGCTTGGGGCTTTATTGTTTGATATTTGTGGTGATTATTGGATTTTCACATGTCGATTTTGAGATGGTGGTGTAGATGGTTAGGTGGAGGGGTAGTAGCTTATGGGTGACGTAAAATATGTGGTTTTGTGGGATGTTTTTGTGAGTGTTTTTAGCTTGGTTTGGTTGATGGAACTATTCAATTGTAATAAGATACTTTAGAGGTATCGCGTGGGATGGTTGTTTGGAACTTTTCACTCTTTATTTCTAGGTTGGTTTTAATTATCTAGTATTAAAATAGTTTTAGAGTTATCTGATGTTACAATATGTACCTTCCAACTAGTTACTTTTTATGAATTCTGGTGATAGAGGTGTCCAGAGGAGGTTTTAAGGTAGTTTTAGGGATAAATGAGGTTGGAGATGGATGGATTCTGTGGTGTGGAGCCTTGGCTGCACCGTAGAACAGAGGTGGTTATGGTGTGGAGAGACTGGATATAGTGAAGAGTCTTGTGAGGAGGTTTTTAATTCCACTACCAAAATAAATATAACTATGGAATTGATTCTTGGTCTACACCATGGTGGAGAGAAGCTATGGTGTGGAGAGTCTCGTTGTGATGTAGTGGCCTCGGGTGGAGTGTTCAGTGGTTTTTCTATTTTTGGAATAGATGTACCATGGAGTGGGTTTGCGTGGTATCCTTTTGGGTTTTGCGATGTGGATTTTGGGAGGAGTGATTTTGGGGGTTCTATTGTTTTTGGGGTATCTATGATGTTGATCCAGGCTGCAGTATTTCCCCACTTCCTATTGTTGTCTTCTACGACATAGTAGTCTTGGTTTAATTATGTCCCCTCCTCCAATTTCATTAGATTTATGACATAGAGATAGCCAAGTTTTTTATATAGATCTTTGACCAGTTAGGATATAGTGTGGTCCCTCCCCTTTACATCATAGTTTCCAATTTTTTAGCAATACTACGTTGTGGTGTTTTAGGTTTCACCCTGGTCTTGTGTTTTTTGGACTAGGTATAAAACCTAAAAGCCTCTCAAACCCCCTCATTACCCCAAATTTATTCTTGGTTATTGGGTGAACCAAGTGTTTCCAAGGAGGTATTTCATCCTCCTTTTAGTGGATTTTAACCCCAACCTTGGGAGATCAATATTTGGTTGTTTTAGGTGAGTCCCACCACCCTATTATTTTACCTTTCTCCCCTTAATGTTCATCAAGAGAGGTTTCCATCAGGAGGAACATGTTTTTAATGATGTTTTGGTAATAAGATATCATGGGGTGTTTTTTAGGGTGATAAAGGTATTATCCATCATCAAGGTTCTTGGTGGTGGTTTCCTTCACATTTCAACCTTTTTAGTGGTTTAGAAAGCTTCATTTAAGGTAGGGGATCCTTTGTTTCTTATATAGTTTTATTATGTGGAGGGGTTATTATCTTGTTATATTTTGTACCTATGGAATGATTGTGGTGTTGTTGATTATAATCAACTAAAATGGAATTTTCTAACCACTTATATTTGGTTAAGGAAATGGTTTCCCTTGGAAATTATGGATTGTGTGAGAATTCCCTTGAAATAAAGAAGTGAATGTGATGAAAATCACCTCAATAAATTTTGAAAATGATATGGGAATGATGTGGAAAGTGTTGTGATGAGTGGTTATGTTGTGTGATGGTGATGTGTGGTTCTAATGTGTGTGGAAGTTTTGATGGGTAGTGTTTGTGATGTAAAGGTTATGATGATAAGTAGTGGTGACGTTAAATGGTGGAAATATGTGACTTGCTTTTAGGATGAGTATGGTTGTTTGTGATGTGTCATGATATTCTAGATGACTGTGTAGTAACAGAATTAAATTGAAAGTGATTAATTGAACTAGTATGTGCTGGTTTGGATAATGGGTTGAAATGATTAATGAACACTTGTTTTGAAATGGGGAGTGTGGTTTAAATGGATTATGATAAATATTTAATGAATGGGATGGAATAATGGTTTGGTTGGGAATGAGAAATCTAGAAAATAGATTAACTTGAAAGTAAAGGGTGGAATGTGGCTTATGGATTTTTGTGTATTGTTGTGCATTTAGTAGTGGTAGTTGAAGTGTAAGAGGTTGTGAGTATCAATAGTGATTTTTTGAGTTAGGATAGTATTCTTATTTTGAAACCATATGTTGGTCTTATCTGTGGTTTAATATGCATATACCTTGCATATTATTTTTGATTTCTATATGACCTCCACCCGTGTCGAGCACCTTGTACCAATAACCAATTTTTTAGGGGTGTTTTTTCCAATATCCTGATGGTGAGGATGGATGGATGGATACCCACTCTTCCCCACTATCTCTTATAAGAAACATTAACATGCATAAGCTGTGATATCCAAAAGTCAAAAGTACATTGTGGTGATATTTTATGAGATGGATTATGGTAGGGTTCAATCATGGTAGGAGGAGGGAATGATGTTTATGTCCTTCATGTTCATGATACCCAAGTATTATAGTAATGGTTGTGATGTGATGTGACAACATTGGTGTCTACGGGTGAGACATAGTTTTGATGTGATATGATATGATGGATCAGGTGTCTATTGGTGATATGTGACAGACTAGGTGTGTTTGGATGTGATGTGATGTGATGTGATGGACCAAGTGTATTCAAAAATGTTTCTTGTAGATGATATAGGAGTGCTAGGGCATACGATGTTGGGGTGTGAGAGTGGAAAATTAGTGGGAAAGTGATGCAGGGTACCCTTTTATCTATATGCTTATTATTATGTTAATATACTTGAACGTGTTATTTGGAGGCCATGCCATGGTGAGGGTGGTATTGGTTAGTTGTTTTTTAGGTACTGTTGGTTCTACTATTTGCTCATAGGTGCATTAGTATGATCTTTTCACATGTACATGAGAATCTTTGGGTATGAACCTACAAATTATACTGTACACTTGTATACTCACCCTACATATATAAAATCTATTTTCAGTTTTCTAGGAGGACTACATCGACCATGCTAGACATTACTAGCTCGAACCTTTGGATTGTTGCTCTGTCACAGCCTTGGATTTTCTTTTGGATATAGATTTAGAGACTCTTGTATTTGTTTACTTTAAACATGCATTATGGTATGATTTTTTGTTTATTTTTTATATTATGTCATGGATTTGATTGATCATGGTTATCCTATCTTCTAATCCTATATTTTTATAGAGGTTAATGCCTTCTGTAGGTGATATTTTTATAACCTTAGTGTAAGTCATCAAACCAGGGCCTACTAGAGGTGGAACTCTGGGGTCATTGTCCTTCTCCTTCATTACTGGCCCATGAGGGGTACTTATGGAGGGAGGGGTCATGAAAAAAAACCCATTTTAAAAAATTAAAACACATGTAGGAGTGACCAACCTCTTTATTATGCTACATATAAAACTTGAAAATATAGCCATCAAGAGTAGCCATTATGATATTCTTGTACAAAATCCTCTTTGCATCCGCCTTCTACACGATTCCTCCCCCATCGACCCACTTTTGACACCCATTCCCCCTTATTCCACCCTTATCCCCCTTCCACCACCCTCAGTCACCGACTTTGTCATCTTTCATTTCAGTTATCCTCATTTTCTATGAGTTAAAACTTCTTTCATTTGTTTTCATCATTTTAAAAATCATGAGTATGATTTAGTTTATAAATATTAATAGGATGAACACACCTTTTTATTATTTATTGTGAAATCTTTTTTTAATTTTTAATAGTGTAATATTGAATTTTAGGTATTATGGGGATGTTTTATTGAATATTAAATAGATTTTAAGTCAAAATTAATAGTTATATATGTTGAATTTATAATTTTAATGATTTTTTTAATTTATTATTAAATTAGTTTCCTTTATATATTAAATAAATTTAAATATTCATTTTTATATTTCAATTTATGTGTAACGGTTTTGATTTTCAATGAAAATTATACTATTTTTATATGTGTTTACATGTTTATCTTTTTGATATATATGTTAACATGTTTATTTTTTACATATATAAGTTTTATATGCATTAAATTTATATGTAAAAATGTTTTTTTAAATAGAAATTTATATGTTTATATATATTTGAAATTCATATATTTTTTAATTAGATTTTTAAATTTATATATTTATATTTTTTAAATTTACATGTTTTAAATTTTTAAATTTATATGTTTATATGTTTTTAGGTTAAAGGTATATATGTCTATATGTTTTAATTTTTCTATATATATATTTTTAAATGTATATGTTTTAAATTTATAGTTATATGTTTACATATTTACATATTTATATATTTATATGTTTTAAATTTATATATTTATATTCTTATATGTTTTTATGTATTTTTAAAATTTTATATGATTATATATGTTTCAAATTTATATTTTGTGTTTATACATTTATATCTTATTCATTTATATGCGCATGTTTGTGTTTATAGGTATATATGTTTATATATAAGTTTTAAATTTATATATTTATATATATTTTGTATATATTTATATGTTTGAATATTTTAACATATTTTTATTTTGAATTATTATTTTTGGTAATTAATTGATCATAATTGGATAAATGCATGATTAATAAGTGATGAATATGAGAAATATATTGGTAATTTCATGGAATTTTCTAAATGGAATCTTGAAAACATAGGCATTTTTTTCATCCATAAATGAAGTGTTTGAATATGGGAAAATTAATGTATTTATAAATCAAAGACCATTTATTTTTCTATAGTTTTAATCATAGTTGTACATTCTAGATACGACATTATAAAATAACAAATAATTCAAGATCGTACATTGATGAATATTTTCAGTATGATATAGAGGACCATCTTGATGAATTAATTCATGATTTAAGTGTTGAAACTATAAAAAAAAACAATTATTGAACAATTTTATGAAAATGTTTAAAAACCACTATTGTAATGACCCAAACATTCATGAATGGAAATCCCTCTTGATCAAATTAAATATGTCATTATATAAAATGTTTATATAAAATGTGAAATTATTTGGTTTTATGTTTTTGGATTTTAAAATACTGTTAACAATTGGGATCATTGATAATATAGTCATTGAACAACGATCACATGATTAGTATAAATATAGGGCTTCAACAAATCCAATTTACTCAGACAGAGGAAGTGATGGCCTCATCCAGTAGACGTGCCCCATAAAATTCCCATTTGTCAGAGCTCAGAAAGGAGGTTGCATCTTTGGGCTTCGATCTTAACCTATCCCAATCCGAGCTTGAATATTTTAAGCTCTAGCGAGACTGCTTACAATAGAAGTGAAAGTTAATAGAGATTACCACCCGAGCAATGTTATCCGAGCCACCCCAAGAGTTTGTCACCATCGCACACCTTACTCTTTGGTCCTATTCAGGTGTTATAAGGGGTTATGTAACAAGACCTTAGCACTATGGTTATGTAAAATATTTTTATATAATAATGAATATACTTTAATTTTATTATTGTTACATTGTAAATAGTTATTTTAAAGCAGAAATAGTATTTTTAGTTAATGTTCAACTAAGAAATATATTTTGATGAATTAATGGATTTTTTAATTAAATAATATTTTAATAAAATATTATTATTATTAAATTATATTTTCTTAAATAAAAATGATTGTATAATTTTATGAATTCAATTGTAATTTTTATTAAGGTTTGAAAGCCATTTTTGTCAAAACCCATGAATTTTCGATAAATGTTAGTTTTTATTTTAAAAGTGAAAATTAAAATATTTAGAAAATTATTTAGATAAAATGAATATTACTTCTGGAATCAAGATGTCGAAATTATCCAACAGTGAATTTTTCATAATTTTCTGAGATAGTCAAATTTTTGGGTAAAAATTTAATACCGTTTAAATATATAATGTGTTTTATGACATCATAATGACCCAATAGTGATGTAATAAAATAATATAAACTTTATGTTAGGCCAATATATGTTTTACCATTAAAATAATGTGATTTTGTGTTTGTTTGATTTATTTTACAAAGCCTTAGTGGACCCTTCAAGACTTATTAAACATTTTGTCTTTTTAAATTATTTTCCTTAAGAGTGTGACTCACCTCCACATAAGCAACCCCATTATTTTAAGACGTTAGGACTTTTTCCTTATGAAATATTTTTTTCCACTTCCCTTTTCTAATAACCAGGGGCAATAACTAGAAGTTGGTTTGTGGTTTGGATTACTTTAATGTGAGGTGTCCCAAACCTAAATAATAACTAATTCCCTCACCTTTCCTATATAAACCCTCCCAAGATCTCACTTCTTCCTCACTAAAAGCCTTTGGAGTTATTCCAAACTCTGCCTCCTCCCTCTAGAATCCTCCCAAGGTTCCCCAAGCTCCCATGAAGCCTCTCTCAATCCTTTGGAAGCACACTTCCATGTAAGGGTTTTTCTTCCTTTCTCATTTTTGTCCAATTTTCGTAATGTTGTTATGCCCTTTTAATTTCAATTATAAATGTTGGGGTATGGTTTCACACCTCCCCCATACTTCCCTATTTATGTTTTAATTATTTTAGACCCATTTCTCTCTCAATAAATGCCTCCCATGTACACATGTTACTATGCCGAAATTCCTAAAGGAATTTATCTCTCCTCACTTACATTCAAGAAATTATTTTGTATCATGAATATAAATTCCGTTACAATTGTTGGGATATGTATCTATATGACACCATTAATGTTAATTTTATGTACATATGATGAGACACCCCTTTCTATCTCATCAACCATTTTTATTAATTCTTACGTCACACTGTTACGCTGCTGAAATTGCACCGATTTTCCAAGCCAATGTCATTGTATAGTGAATACCATGACTATTTTTCTGTCAAGGGTATTCACCTTTATGAAAATTTACTTATTGATTATAAAGTTTCATTTATGAATTCCACATTCCTTTATAATGGAATAAATGATGATGTTTTATGAAACCATGTTATATGATCCATGTGGCACCCTTATGCATGAAATGAAATGTTTAAGAAGGGTGTGCCCTTATAGCGCACCAATGCATTGGGTAAAGTATAGTATCATGATTTGTCATGTGCAATGGGTGTGGACTCAGGATAATTCATGTTCAATGAGGTTTTACTCATGCTTCGTGCGCAATGAGGGTTTACTCATGCTCCATGTGCAATGAGCCTTGGCTCATGCTAATTCCATATTAAGTATTGTTGCCACATTTCCATGTTATGATTATCATGATTTATCATGCCTTTATGATTATACTTTTAGTGTTCTCTATTGATATACCTATTGTCTAACATGTATTTTATTTCTTGTTTTATTCCATGATTATACCCTTACTGGGCTTTATAGCTCACCATTTTCTTGTGTATATCCTTAGGTTATCCAATGCAATGCTAAGTATGAGGGAATGTAGTGGTCATGTAAAGGAAGTTTTCAATAAAGATATTATATTTCATGTTTTAAGTTGTTATGTATTGATCCTAAGCCCCAAAGACACTAGACCTCTCAATATTCTATGTTGTATCAAGTAATGTTTTTGTAATAAATTATGTTTAATTATGTAATAAAAAGCAAGGTTGTCATAACTATTCCCAGGTTGTACTATATCTATAATGTTATCAACAATGCTGATATCTAATCACTTAAAATTAAGAAATGGTTGGAGTGAAAAATGTTTCATGGAATTTCTTGAACTTTTTAGAGTGACACTTTCATAGCGCAAAGATATTTTTATGGTTCCAAATGTAGCTAAAGCATGTGTTTGGCCTATTGAAAACTCATATTTTGTAAGATTAAATGGATCATTTGTAGTTTACATGACATTAATTCCATGAGAAACCAAAATTTTCTTGAACAATATTGACAAATAATTTTACTAGAACCAAGAGAGTGGTTCTTTTCATGATAATTTATAATTTATTTTAAAAACCTAAGAAGAAAGATTACCTCAATCTTGAGATCTTTCTATATTAACTATGTTGATCTTATAACCCCAATAAAGGTTTTTACATTTCATTATGAGGACCCAAAGTAGCACCTGTCTAGTAGGGATCCACACACACTCCTTCAATCTTCTAATAACACTAATAAACCACTGGGTTCTAGTATGAAATATTGATCATCTTTCATTTTTTTCTTTGATTGCTTCATGTTCCTTCATTTTTATGTATTTTTATCTTATTCTTCTCAATCCTAAGAGGAATAGATTATGATATAGATTTTGAGAAGAAATTAGTGTGCACTATGATTAACATTTATTTGATTAAAATAGTAGTTTATTTATGGACTTAGAGTTAAGGTTTACCATTTAATTAATTTCATCAATTACCTTAATAATATATTAAACCCAAAATAAATCCTATTCTATTAATAATATAATAATAATATTTTATTTTATGGTGTGTTATAATTCACACAATGATACATATTTATTTTACAATCTGGTAAGTAAATATTCATCATCAGACAGAATCTGGTTCACTTTTCCTCCTCAAAATTTATAGAATTCTCAAATAAATGTTTAAATAAATATAATTCCTTCAATAAAAAAATTTATATTCTATGCATAGTCTCTTGAATAAATATATATTTAAAATTTTCATAACTAAATAAATTATTTATTTAAAAAATAAATAATTACTCATTGTAGTGTGAATAACAAGAAATATATAAATATTATATATTCGTGTAATTAAATAGTTACAATTAAAACAAATATTTTTTTAATAATTGTGATAATTTAATAAATCTTGAATAAATATTACTTTTTAGTTTGAAGAATAATATTTATTAAAACTGTAAAATATAAAGAGTATTTATCTGAGATCAAAGGGAACACTTTTTGTGTGACCCTCTAGGTATCTTCCTTATTGGAATTAGACAGTCTTTATTAAAGTCCAATATTACTGTATAGTAATGTGTGATGACACCCACAAAGGAAGTAGATATATCTCAATGAAAAAACCATATATGAATACTCACTATGTAATATAATCCCTTTGGCATGATATTTCTTCAAGAAGGTTGCACACTCATGCCATCAACCTATATACTTGATACGTCCTTCATTGAATATCAGAAATGAACTATTAAATAAACCATAAACATATAATTTAATTCAAGGTTATATTTCAAAAAAGGGATAAAACATCAACTTCTATAAAGATGGAAGGGAAAAATCCTTCATAAAATTATTCATTAATAACATATCATTTGTTATTGACCCAATGTACCCAACTTCACCATGATTACATGCCATCATGGTTTATGAAAATATATAAAAGTTCATGAGTAATGAAAGGAATTCATAATAATCTTAAAATATAAGGATAATTTCACATTCGTGTAGGTAAGAATATCTAACAACATATAAACATGTGGATTTCCTATCGACATGTTTCTTCTCATAATCACTTGTTTTAGAGACTACCAACTGTGAACATCATGAGATGAAGTATCAAATACTTATGATTATTATTAATTGAATTTAAATATACTATTTGACCCATAATAGAATTTTATCAAACTATAGAATACGGTTTAAGAATATCATCAAGAATTTTTAAGGTTCTCATCACAACAGGGAACTACTAATCTCTTTTCAATATTATGGATACTCTAGGACACTAATATATTAAATTAACATAGACAAATGAACAATATGTAATAATTTATTTCATTAATATTCACCTAATCTAATATAATTTAAATATAGAGTACATAAAATAGGTTCTATCACACCAACACCAAAAAAATCCCACATAGACAAGAGACATCTTCTAACAACTTTTAGTCCACTAGATCTCACTTGATAATCATATTTATATTGGGATAAGGATTTAGTTAAAGGGTTTGGCACATTTTTATCCATGGAATATTTTCTCACAGTTACATTACCTCTATGAGAAAAATACCTCAAGAGATGATATTTATGAATTATGTGCTTCATTTATTAATGTGAGCTTGTCTCATTTTCATGGGCCACTACTATAGTATTATCAAAATAGAATGTGATTAGGTCTTTACTATTAGGCACAATATCAAGATCTTGGATGAAGTTTTGAATCCAAACTGCTTCTTTAGCTACCTTAAAAACCACAATATACTAGGACATTATTTTAGAATCAATAACCATGGATTTATTTGAGCTTTCCAAGATCACAACACTTAAATTGAGTGTGAATATGTATCCCGATTATGATTGTTGGTCACCTTTATCTAGTTGAAAACTAGAATCTATATATCCCCTGATGACTAGTTCTTTGTCTCCTCTATAGGCCAATAATATATTCTTAGTACACCCCAGATACATAAAGATAGTCTTGACTTCCATCCAATGGAGGTCACCTAGGGAAGCTTGATATATTTTTACCATTTTTAAGGCTTAAGAAACATCTATCCTTATACATAACATATCATACATGACTGATCCAACCACTAATGTTTATGGAATCCTTTATAACATTAGTATTTCTTAATTGTTTGAGGAAAAATTTTCTTAGAAAGATAAATTCCATATTACACTGGTAACAATATCCTCTTGGATTCTTCTATGATGAATCTCTTTGGAATCTTATCAATGTATGTAATTTTACTTAGTCAAAGAAACCTCTTGGATCTGTCATAATGGATATTACCCCCATGAATACATGCTACTTTTTCAAATCCCGTCATGGAGAATCATGTTTCTATCTAAGCCTTGATAGAATGTAATTTTGGTATTTTATTTTTAATAAATTGTATGTCATCGACATAAGTTATTAGGAAAATTAATGCACTCTCACTAAACTTATTATTGACACAAGGCTCACATTCATTATTTATGAAACCAAATTCCATCATGGATTAATCAAACCAAATGTTCTATAACCTTGATTCTTGATTTTTTCCATAAATTAATCTCTACAACTTGTATACCTTGTTGGTATCCTTTAATTTTAGTAGAGGAACTCATGAAAAGGTTTCATCATAGTGTATGACTTGATGTTGTTTGAACTTTTTCAACCTGTCATTCCTTATAGGTACCAACTTGTCCATCCATGTTTAGTTTCTTCTTGAATAACCATTTAAAAACATCAACATTTATATCCACTAGATAATATTATAAATACCATAGTTATTTTTAGTACATTAAATCCATTTAATAATTCAAAAAATTCTTCTGTATGGAAGATTCTGTGTCACTTAACACTTCTTTATCGGATATAAGATCATTATTATAAACTAATAATGAGTAATCATCCTTGGTGAGTAGAAAACCATATCATTATAGTTCTCTAACCTCTATCACACACTTATGTAGTCCTTGTGTCTCTATAACTTCCTTTTCCACGGGCATTTTTGAAATCTATTCATGTACTGAATCTTATATATATTGAGCCTAGACTTCATAAAATTATATCTCACTCCCACTATATCCATTAGATATGTGATCCATTTCATGAATTTTGGGATGTGTGTTAACTATGAAATTCTTATACGAATAACTATATAGGTTATATCCGTTATTTCTTTATGAAACCCTTTATAGAAAAAATTAGTGCCTCATGGTGACAACTTATTTATAGAAATATAGTTAATAAACACTTCAAAACCCCACAATCATACATGTGATAATATGTTTTATTTCCATAACAAAGTTGATATGCAATATTGGTTTCTACTTTAGTTATAACTTCATTTAGTATGAATTATACTATCTATAATTTATATCCCTAAAAGGATAATAGAGGGCTCGCATGACTCGTCATTAATCTTACCTTGTGTAACAATGTATTGTCTATCCTTTCACTCAAACCATTTCATTATGGTGTGTAAGGAAGAGTGAGATGAGATAAAATCCCAAACTCCATCAAATAATCAATGAAGTATTGATTAATATATTATCTACCATAGTCTGAGTAAAGTTTCTTAATCCTATTACTAAGATAGTTCTCAACTTCATTCTTATATTCCTTGAATCTATCAAAATAATTTTACTTATACCTCATTAATTAGACATATTCATATTCAATATAGTTATTAATAAAAGTTATGATGTATGAGTAACCACCCCTATATTCAACTAGAAATGGTCCACACACATTGGTATAAACTAGCTCAAGAAGCTTAGTAGCCAATTCACCTTTTCCACTAAATGGGGGTTTGGTCACTTTTCCTTGAAAATATATATGTCATACACCAAGTTGTTTTACTTCAAAAGAATCAAAATATCCATCTTAGTGTAATATTCTAAAATTATTTTCATTTACATGGCCTATCTGATGATTCCATAGTAGGATGTGGTATGATTCATGTGAACTATCTTTGTTATTGATTTCCATTACATAGTTTATGTAATACAACATATAAATACTGTTATTTAAATATTCCTTAACATAAAAAATTATTTCTTTGTAAAATAAGAAACACATAATTCCAAATTTGAAAATAAATCCATCTGTATTATGTTTTTATATAGAAATAATGTTTTTGGTAACTGATGACACATAATAAAAATATTTCAAAAACAAGATCATTCTAGTTAGCAACATGAGGAAGTAATATCCAATATCCACAACAACATGTGTATCTATGTTTCCTGCTCAACAATCCACCTCACCATGAGAAATATTTTGAAATTTACTTGGTTCTTGTATTTTAATACATATGTGACCACCACATGTTGTATTAAATGCCCAATTTGTAGAATCAAATAAATTTCATTTTATCACAAATCAACCTGAAGATTCCCATTGATTCTTTGTCTAGGTGTAATTTTTCTTCAAGCTTCCCCTCTCACCACTTAGAAAAAAACAATGTATTATTCCCTTTATTTCCCCTAGATCCGAATATTCTTGGAATAACATTGTGAAGAAACTTTATACTTAGAGTTAGTCCTTCATGTCTTCACCCAAACTTTCCTTTTATTCAATATAAGAAAATAAAGGCTTTCATGTTGTATATCCTTATTAAATTGGTTAAGTAGAGTGAGAATTTATTGGAGGGACTTCTCTTTGTTATTTGTATTGAAATTTACAATAAAACTAGAGAACCTTTAAGGGATTAATAAAATAATGAGATTGATTCACAATCATTTAGGAAGCAGAAAACCTAAAACCTCTAGGTGCTCAATATATCCAATGAGTTTAACTACGTGAAACCCAACTAACCCACCTTCTCCAAAATTTCTCTTGAAGAGTGCCATGGACTTATCAAACTATTTCTATCTTCCTCTCTCTAGATAAGGATCATGGTTAGATGTTGAAGCATGTTATAACCATACATGTTATTATGTGACTTCATCAGTTCACTATACATGTATGAAAGTATCAAACAATAAACATCTAGGTAATCTTTATTTTTTTAGTAATAAAACTTCTCATCACTCACCACATTAGCAGATTGATCATGGATTGAATATTCTAGTATGTAAGACTTACATTCATAGTGTCACACTACCCGTAGGAATAAGAACCATTCCTGTAAGTTATTTCTAGTTACTAGATGGTATTTATATTTAATTGATCATAGAGATAATGTAATAATCCAAAAATTCTTTTATGTTATTAATATAATTACTTATTATTTTATAATGATTGTTTTATTATGATCACATAGAAATCCCATTACATTTCATACAAATTTTACACATAATGAATTTATATGGACTACTAAAACTAGTAATATTAAATGGATATACACATAAAATAATAGTAAATTCAATAAAATAAACTCCATAATATTGAATTCGCCCATAAAGATGGCTCATTCCATAATGACTATAAAACGAAAGATAAGCATAGGAAAACAATAGACATTATGAGTGGATATGTAAGAAAATTTGTAAGAAGTGAATGATAATGAAGGTATATTAATTGGGAAATATGGATATTTTTAATTATAAAGATTGGATACAACATGTGATAGACATTGTGACCTTTAATCTATAATATAATTGGTTTTTATTATTACTGGTTATGAAGTTGCAATAAAGCAACTGTTGGGATTATGAAGAAAGAAACCAAAATTGTACTAAACATATTTAAATTTATATTATATTTTATGTTAAATTTATATTTTTTAGATAAATTTTATTTTCATAAAACTATATTATAAAACTATTTTATATGATAATATAAATTAAGGACGTCCTAAGTAATTTTTAACTTGACCAAAATGTTCTTTATGTCATAAAAACTGTTAAATTTCAATAAATAAGGTTATTTATTTAATAAACACAATTAGCATATTTAAAGTATTATTTTGATAAAATAAACCGCACTTTTTTGGATTCATTACATCAAAATTTTCTTAAGGTAAATTTATTGTAATTTTCTAAAAAAGTTGTTTTTAGGGTAAAAAATGAAAATACAATTTGTTACAAAAAACCATAATTCTTATGACATAATCATGATATGATCATGAACTCAAATTTCATAATCCTTATTTTTGATAAAAAATTATTTTAGGAATAAACATAATCTATAATGTGTTACATTTATAAACACAAGCTTAACATTCTGAAAACCATGATTTTATATTTTCTAAAAAAACTTTTTTTATGAGTTATATGAATATTATATTAGAATTAATTTTTATATCTTTTATAAATAAAATAAAATAAAATGGATTGAATATTTTGAATTATAAGGAAAAAATTATGTAATAAGGAAGATTTCATTTTTAGGCACAAAAAAGTTTCTTTTGTAAAAAAAAGAGTTACTTCAGTATAAGTAAAATAATGTAAAAGGTAAAAATTAAAAGGTAAAGGCATAAGATAAATAAAAATTACAACTATAAATGTGTGTTTTAGATTTTTGAAATACTAAAATAAAAGTTTACACGTTAATTATAAACCAAATTAATTGAAACTAATGACACATAAACATGGTTAGTATTTATAACAAAATAATCATTCTTTCATCCCTTAAAGACGCCCCTCCCCAAGTATAAATACCACAAATTACCCACTCACTCTCCAAAAAAATAAATTTAGAAATAATCCAATACCAATTAACTTATAAAGAGTTTCTCTATAGTGTCTATATGGTATCAAGAAGTTTCTCTCTAGATTTAAGAAGCTTCCTCCCATGGTAAGGGTTCTCAATCCTTCTATTTTCTTTTCATGTTCATAACAATTATTATATTATCTTCTTAAATTTATTTTTATTATACCACAATAAATTTTATTCCATGATATTATCTTCCATTTTATATGTTGTAAATGTTAATTTTTTATTCCCTCTCATTATAGATTTTTCTTAAGCCATTACTATCATGAAGTAAGGGTTCTGAATCCCCCTATTTTTTCTTCAAGTTCTTAAGCCGTTACTATGTTGAATTAAGGGTTTTCCACAATCCTCCTCTTGAAATTTTAATTGAAATTACTTTATTACTTTGAATTTTAATATTACTTTTCATATAAAAAAATAATTTTAATTACATGTTATTATCATCCATTGG
Organism: Viscum album; assembly: GCA_963277665.1. Classification (NCBI taxonomy): domain Eukaryota; kingdom Viridiplantae; phylum Streptophyta; class Magnoliopsida; order Santalales; family Viscaceae; genus Viscum; species Viscum album. Next base: position 1,115,058,193 of record OY728157.1, read on the forward strand.
AATTATTTTCAATTAGATATTACTTAATCCATCTTATTATATCCTTTTTCTAAGTCGTTTTAATTCAAAAAATATCATGTAACTTTAAAACCATCCTAAGATTTTGGTGAATTAATGTGTGTGTGGTTTTCCATGGAAAAAATATTTATCTGGATACTATAGGTGGACATGGTTTTGTATTATAATCATCTAGGGGTTAGAACCAAAAAATATTTGGTTAGGTATATCCTGATCATCATCCCGGTGCATGATGAATGGGACCTTACTACACACATGGTTTGACACTCCTAGAGGATTTTTTTGATAATTCGCATGAACTTTATAAGAAAAAATAAAGGATCAGAATATATAGATTTAAATTTATATTAAATTAATATCCCTATTCCATGAATGCACCCTTCACCACTTTTTTATCATTCCTTCAATTGGGGTCCTACACTTTTCATTGTGAACAACCAATTGTTTATAAGATGATTGTTGGATATTCACCATGATAGTCTCATTAATCCATTGAAAGGGTTTCTTTCCCACCCAATTGGTAATCAATATCCATTTTCTATTTTAATCTCCATTGTCTCCATGTATTTTACCTTTATTATTCATGTATATATTTTTATATACATGTGTTATGATGTAAATATGAGCTCTATGGAGAATGATCCATCACTACCTTTGTCTTTCCTTATCATCAGCCATGGATAACTTTTATTCTAATGAATTTCTCTTGTCGATACAATTAAATGATTCTTCTAATTAAAGGTTGTTCACCTATAAACTTTTCCATCAATTTAATATGGAATATTTTGATTAAATCATATACCATTTATTATTTAATGTGTAAATACCCTATAATTCACTATCTTGATCAAAGGGTATTTATAGAGATACTTACTTTTATTGGATACACATTTATTTTCCATGGGTTCATGCTATTATTGTTGATGGATTTATTCATTTTTTCTTTTTTTGGTACACATAATCATGTACATGTTATGATGTTGTCACTTATATAGAATTCTAATACATAGGGTAATGTTTTTACCTCATGAGATGATATGTATGGGATTAGGGAGTGAACCTAATCTTTGATGAGACTCTTTCCAAAATGTTATGTTCTCGTGATAGTTATCCTTAACTTATGAATATTTCATTTTATATGTGGCTTCCAAATCCCTATGTTTTCATGATCTTATTATTTCATCATTTCATTATACCTACATATATTTATCCATAATCATTTTCTTTATGATATCATGTTATGCACCATGTAATTATGATCATGTTATGTCTTTTGTACCTAATGATCATGTTATGGATCCTATTATTATGATCATTCTATGAATATTTTCCTCATATTCAAATTCTTATATCTTGCCTCATGTTTTACCCATGTTTTTCATTTATGCTTCATTTTCATTGTTTTTCTCTAACAAGGATTCATATCTTATCCATTTCTTATATTTCCCTGTTTTCTTAGGAATTGTAGTGAAAGGGATTTGTATATAGGAATTACATGTATAGAGAATATTTTTGGAATAATAATGTATTAGAAAATTTATTTATTTCTAAATGTAACTCGTTTCCAAAGACACCGAACTTTTGATCTTGGGAGTTTGTTATAATTCATGTGATGTATTAAAAATTATGTATGTTTAGAATCAGATCCAGAATTGGGGGTCTAGGGTGTCTAAATTTTTATCATAGTAGATTTTGGTTATTTTGGGGAATTATGTTTTTTAATAGTTGGGTATAGATCCTTATATATATAATTTCTTTCTCTAGTAGACTAGGTTAAGTATAACTAGTATGACCCCATAAGATTAATATATCTTAGGTATTCTGTCTGTGTTCTTCATATATATATCATTTAAATGAATATTTGTGTTCAATAAGTTTCATTAAATGAGTAAAATTTTGAAGATGAAATTTATTCAATGCAATCCAATGTCTTTTTCTTAGTTTTGATCACCCGACATATGTTTTTAAAGAGTTTTGTACCTTTAAGAAGGTTTCACTGAGTCATTCCAACCACAACACACATCTTATTTATGTGTTTTCTACATGTAAATGTCAAATATTACTCATTGGTGGTTTTACCATGATTCCACATCAACCTAAAGTCATTTTCTATGGTTTTGACCATTCGACGAATGTTTTAGTGTTTTAAAACACTAAAAATGCATTTATAGACATCTCAGAAAAACTATGTTTCATAATGAAATGATGTTGGTTCCTACATTTCAAAATTCAATCTAAAGTCATTTCCCCATGATTTCAGGGCAATATAACATCGTTTTCCTATTTTTGACCCCCCAACACATGTTTTTAAAGGCTTTTATACCTTTAATAAGTGTTTATCAAGTCATTCCGACCACACCTCACTTTTGATTAATGTGTTGTCTATGTGTACACATCAAAAATAAATTATTGGTGGTTTTCCCATGATTCCACATCAATATGAGGTCCTTTTATATAGTTTTGACTATTCCATATATGTTTTAGTGTTATAAAACACTAAAAACCAGTTTATGACCATAACAAGAAAAAAAGAATTTAGAATGGAGTGTTGTTGGTTCATACATTTCACAATTCAATATATGATCATTTTATCTTGATTTTAGGGAAATATGATTTCATTTTCTTACTCTTGACCCCCCCTGACACTTGTTTTTAAAGGCTTTTATACCTTTAAGAGGTGTTTACCAAGTCATTCCGACCACACCACACGTCGGATTGATGTGTTTTGTATGAATACACATAAAAAATAAACCATAAGTGTTTTTCCAATGATTAAACATCAATATTTGGTTGTTTTATATGGTTTTGAAAATTCCATACATGTTTTATAGTTTTAAAAATACTAAAATCACATTTACGAACTTTTTAGGAAAACTGTAACTCGGAATGAAATTCTGTTAGTTCCAACTTTTCAAAATTCAATCTATGGTCATTGTATCTTAATTTTTAGGTAATATAACATTGTTTTCCAAGTTTTTACCCCCCAAAACTCGTTTTTAATGGATTTTATACCTTTAAGAAGTGTTTATAGAGTCATTCTGACCATACCGCATGTCAGATTAATGTTTTGTCTACATGTACACATAAAAAATATCTTATTGGTGATTTTACCATGATTCCACATCAATATGAGTTTGTTTTATTTGGTATTGACTATTCTATGCATGTTTTAATGTTTTAAAACCCTAAAAATGTGTTTACGACCATCTTGGGAAAACCGTAATTCAGAATTATTTTCTATTGGTTCCTATATTTAATAATACAATCTATTGTAATTGTTCCCCGATTTTAGAGAAATCCAATGTTGTTTTTAAGGTTTTGAAACCCTGACACTTATTTTTAAAGTATTTTGTACATTTAAGAAGTGTTTATCATGTCATTATGACCACACCACACATTTTATTGACATTGTTTGTAAAAATACATGAAAAAATAACTCAACTATAGTTTTCCCATGATTTTAAGTCAATATTAGGTCGTTTTCTATGGTTTTTATTATTCCATACACGTTTTGATGTTTCAAAACACTAAAAATAAATTTACGAGAATTATGGGAAAACCGTAATTTAGAATGATTCTCCATAAGTTTCTACATTTCACAATTAAATATATGTTCATTTCTCCTTGATTTTAGGGAAATATGATATTGTTTTCCTATTTTGACCCTAGAACATTTTTTAAAGGATTTTGCACCTTTAAGAAGTGTTTACCGAGTCATTTAGACTACACCACACATTGGATTGCCATTTTTTCTATACATACATGTCAAAAATTACTCATTGGTGGTTTTATGAGGATTACACATCAATCTGAGGTCTTTTTCTATTTTTTTACCATTTCATGCACATTTTAGTATGTAAAAACACTAAAAACACGTTTATAGCTATCATAAGAAAACCATAATTCAGAATGATGTGCCATTGGTTCCTACATTTTAAAATTCAATATATGGGTTTTCCCATGACTTTAGGGATGTATGATGTCTTTTTCTTTATTTTGACCCCAACACATGTTTTTAAAGGCTTTTATACCTTTACAGAGTGTTTATTGAGTCATTTTGACCACACCACACATCAGATTGACGTGTTATCTACACGCACACATAAAAATAACTCAAAAGTGGTTTTCCAATGATTTTACATCAATATGTGGTTGTTTTCTATGGTTTTAATTTTCCATTCATGTTTTAGTGTTTTAAAACACTAAAAATGTGTTTACGAACATCCAGAGTAAACCGTAATTCAGAATGATGTGTCATGAGTTCCTACATTTTAAATTTTAATATACTGTCATTTCCCTTAATTTCCTGGAAATCCTATGTTGTTTTCCTAGTTTTTAACCCCCACCACATGTTTTTAAAGGCTATTGTACCTTTAAGAAGTGTTTACCTAGTCAAAACCATGAAAACAAGATTTGGTTGTTTTCAAACTTAAGGATAACTGTCTATAATTTATTTTTTATGTGTATGAATCAACCACATGTCAATCTAGCATAAGATGTGGTTAGTGTGACTTAATATGCATGTTTTCTATATAAAAGTTTCAGTTTAGTTTTATTTATGGATGTTGTATATGTTCTTTGAAAATTATTCAATGATCAATGGAATTTAGAAATTACCTCAGTTGGTTGAGCTATAAGGATGGAAATTTACGTAGGGATTATTTCTATCATCCATTGAAATACAAAAGGTAAATCATTTTCCATTTTCTCCAACCATTGATCTAGTTTTTTCCTATAAGAGTCTTGTTCTTTCACTTTTTATTTCAATATTGCAATTTCTCTTTATGATTTATGATCAATGACTTTACTCGAACCCCCATCGGGTGTAGCAGTAATGGATGAAACCTCCCTACCAAAGAAAGATGATGGAATGGGCCTAGAGCCCATCCTTTATACACATCCAGGATGCTACTTTCCTAAAATGATTCTAACTGGATCGTTATGGGAAACCAATGATGATTGTAAAGGGTTCTCATCCCAGACTTCATGAATTTTAAAATGTTAATACAAAAAATATTAACAATGATTTTTTTAAAATATTTAAACATTATAATATTATCTAACTAATAAATTTTTTATTAATGTTTATTGATATTTCATTACTATAATAAAACAATAATGAACTTATAATATAACAAAAACAAGCCTTAAACCCAATTTATTGGGCCCAAAAATCTGTATCAAATGATGCCAAATTGGAATCATTTGATCCGTGTAGCTATTCCCATTTAATAGGGTATAAGACTTTTTAGTTGTTATAATGTATTTTTCCTTATTATATTTTTATAGAAATTAAATAATATTAAATGGTATTGAAAATTACTTAATCCAATGTCTTTGGTAGGGTCATTTATAAAACTGTCATCGAGGTTCCTATTCACTTTAAACCACATCTATGTTCGACCAATAGAGTGACCTAATTCACTATCCTTTATAAAAAAATATAAAAAACGTTATATAAAACCTTTAGTTATAATAAAATGATATAAATAATAATGAAAAAAATAAAAACCAAAATTTTTATTTTTCTTTAAAAACAATGAGACTTAGTTATGTGAGATATGACTTTTTTCTCATGATTCATAGTATTTTTTAGATAATTACTACAAATAATAGAAATATTAATAAAATTATAATTATATCTTTTTTTATCTTTTTAAGATACTATAAAATATGCAATTACATCATGAGATTCATCTCTATTGATATTGATAAGGAGCTTCCATTTCTCATGAGATATGTCCTCAAGAACTTTCTCATATATTTTTCATGAGGTCAGAGAAGTTTCATTACACTCATTCCATAATATCCATTTAAAATCTCTACATTTCATTCCCAAAATTTTCAAAGTCCATGGGAATGAAACAGAATATGGGACATTAAAATGAAAACAAATCTTGAAATAAAAAAACATAACACTTTATAAGTATATTATAAAATTTTACTCATATATTTTAAATTAGTTATCAAGTAATATTAAATTAATTGTGCCTTTGATTGAGTATTAAAGACCTCATTTTTCCAAGCTATAGGAATATGCCTCCAATCTTTATAATTAATGGTAAATATCACCATCTCACAAGTAAGATTCCAAAAAATATGCCCATAGATTCCAGTATCATCACCAATAGGCAACTCGAGATAATCAAATGGAATGATAATATTTAATTCCTTTAGGTCACATATATCTTCCATGTTCATATTTGTATCCCTTCTATGGCTGACTTTATCTGTTTGACAAATGAATTAAAAAACTAGTAAAATATATAGTTTTTTTAAAAAATGACACACATACCAGAAATAGTAGCTCGCCAATATCCCTTGGATAGAGGGGTGAACAACTGATCTATCACTAGATTTGAATCAGATAGTGGGATACCAATAAAATATAGGGAAATGGATAGATTTCTAGTAGTCTCGAGTATAATGGAATCATCACGAACCACAGAATATGATGTTAGTGGTGGTGTTCTCTGAGATGTTGATCGTCTAGGATCATTAAATTTTTTGTTCTCAATATTCCTATATTTAAAATGGTAAAGGTATATTAAATGTATAAAAATTGAAAAACTAAATTATTTTTACAAAAAATAAAAAGAAAAACAAGAACAATCTATATAAGTACATAAAATTTATCAATGAGAAATCATAATATATTTCCATTTCCAATTTATATATTCTATTATCTTTATTATTATCAACCTACATTATGACAAGACCTTCTTTTTCACCCTCTATTGAAAGTTCTATTGTTTCAACATTTTCAATAAAAAACAATTCAATGTTTTGCGATTGTTGAGGTTCACTACCACAACGAACCAATCGTTCTTCATCACCCATAACATATAATTCTATCTTCTTTATGTTTACAAAATCACTCGAACCTAAAATTATTTCATCATCCACATAATAAACCATATTCTATTATGAAGATAAGATAATTGGATCATTTTCTGCACACTCACCGATATCCATCAAGCGATAGAAGTTGACATAAGTAAAATGTAACGAATATTTCATTATACCCCTATCAATTTTGACCCACATTCATTTGAATAAGTCAATAAAAAATTGGAAATGATAGTTTAATTCAATTATATCATTCATATTACCATGGAATCCCACCTCTACATGTGTAAATACACCACTATTTTGAGTTTTCTAGTATTATTCATGATAAATTTTACGAAACCTAAAGCCATTAATATTGTAGGTATCCAATCTCTTAGCCTTCCTTATAGGACCTTGAGCCAAAAACATTAAATAATTTGATATTTCTGATCAATTCTAAACATTAATTACATCAAAAAAAATATAAGGTGTTATTTTAACATAGATAAAATTAATACACACCAATAATATAAATATTAGTATATACTTACATGATGGCGGAATCAAAAATCTCTTTATTAATCACTCTTATTAATTATAGATCATTTCAGGTTTGGCCCCTTAGTTTCCTCTTTGTTTTTAGTTGAAATTAATTAATAAATGGATCTTTAAAAGCACTTGTGTTGAACATATCTATGTTCTTGTAGAAACTCTAATCCAATTAGTGTAAAATTTTACCCCTATCCAATTGGTATTCCAATAGTTGGAAATACTAATGAATGATTTTCAGAATTATAATTAGTAGAGATGTTTTCATCACATCTAGAATGGTAGAATCTAGTCTCAATACCATCAAAATACCTAGAACAGAATGTCAAGCACTCTTCGGCTATGTAAACTTCATGAATAATGCCTTCTGGTTGAGCATTATTCATCACATACGATTTGAAATGACCTTTTTACATGATGAAAAAAATAATAAACATATAAAAAAATTATTCAATGATTTGATAAAATAAAATTCACCAATGAAAATAAAAATAATATCAATGTACCATTAAATTGTATATATCTATTTATAGTGTACCGGTACATCACGTTTAACTTCTTCAACCAAATGAATAGTCAAATGAATCATGATTGTGAAGAAGGAAGGGGGAAATAACATCTAAAAATGACAAAGTGTAAATAAAAATATTTTTTAAAGTTTATAAAGATCAGTTGGATTTATAGTTTTTCCAGAAATCTCACTAAAAATGATACAAAACTCAAGTAGAACCGAAATCAATTTTGAAGGTAATGTATTATGAAATGAAAACAAAAACAACTTATTCATAAAAATATGTAATTAATGACTCTTAAATCCATAAAAAGTTTTATGTTTTAAGTCAACACACCTTGATAGGTTACTTGAATATCCATATGAAACTTAAATATTCTTTAAAGTTCAAAGGAAAATATCTTTCTAATTACTTTTTATTATAAAAATAACCAAACTATACTTTCCATTCTCATTTCCCCACAAACCATACTTTATATTCATTGACTCCAAATCCTTACGAGCATTAAGGCGATCCTTTGAATTACCCTTCTCATTAATCTATTTCAAAATTACATTATCACATATGTTCTTCACAATATTCATTACTAAAGATTATGACATATCAAATGAAACTCCCAATAAGGAACTTTGAAAAATATACACTTTTTATTCCATTGTTGTGTTCCATATTTTTTAGATACTGTACCTGATACCATTTCCCCTTCTTAAAACTGATGACATTTACTAAAGTCTTCAGTTACGTTCATTTATTATCCCAATATTTATGAACGAGATAACACCTTTAGTGATTTTCTCATTTTAATATATCCATTGATTCATGTCTTGTTAAACCTGAATTTATGAGAATCGTCAATAAATTTATGATGATGCATATAACACCATTTTATACTATGAGTTAATCATTAAGATTCAAAATAAAAATTACAAAATAAACAAGACAAACTGGTATGAGTGTTCCAACTAGAAAAATTTCCTAGTCGCGGAAATCACTAACTGTACACATTAAAGTAGCATGCATCTTGAATAAGTATCTTGTTGAAGCATCATATGTTGCAATGCCATCATCCCATAATTATTGCAATTCTTTTATTAGAGGTTTAAGGTATACATTAATTTCATTTACAAGAATTTTCTTTCTAGGAATAATTATTGTAATAATGAAATGGGTATTCTTTGTACACATCCATGGAGGTAGACTATATGGGATCAAAAAAACTATGCAAATTCTATTATTAGTACTTAAAGTACCAAATGGGTTAAAACCATCAGAATCCAGCCCCAAAATTACATTCCTAGGATTCAAAAAAATCTAGATATAGGGAATCAAACATCTTCCATGATGTTGAATCATTAGTATGTCTCCTCAATCAATCATTACTATCATAATAATGCCACTTCATGTAATATACAATCTTAGATGACATGAATAATATTTTCTTGTGTGGTTTTAGATGAAAGTAAAGTAATACCTTTACAAGAGTTTTCTTATTCTATTTTTTCCAAGGTTTGCATTGATTTATACTCTTATTGTTGTTACTTGATTTCTATCTAATTTTATGAAATTTTATTCATTCTTATTTATCAGACTCTTCTCCCCAGTAAATCATTCAATCATTAGCGAATGCATGTATCTTTTTATAATCAAGTCCATGTTTGTTAATGAATTTCTTCATCTCATAGAATAATGCATGGATCTTAGCTTCACTAAATGAATCATAAAGAAACTATAAAATCATAGAAATTTCTTTTTCAATAATTCCATAGATACACTTGATATGATACAATTTAAGTAATAATGAAAATTACAAATACTTGGCATTTCCTTTATAAAGTTCCTATTATCTATCTTCAACTAATTCATAAAACTCAATTTTTTGGTCACTAATGTTGCGAGAAAGATTAACCTAGTCAGGATCAACTGAAGGATCTATCTATCTTTTAAAATCTTGGACATTTTTTTCTATAAAACCAAATGCGTCATTTAAAAAAAATTCTAAAATGGATTCTCTTATGTTGAGTCACTTTGTGTTTCATTGATAGTATTTTCATTATTTTGAATTTCCATAAAATTTGATTCACCATGCCAAATCCAAAATACATATCATTAAGGAAACTATTTCAGTATCAAATTCTCATATACTTTGTTTCTATTCAACCATAGATTGAATTTAGAATTAGTACACATAAATCTTATTATATTATCCATTGATCGGTTTGAAATTACATAATCTAAAAATTCTTCCAAACCCTTGGCATAACGAGGTGTGATTAGAGGAAAATTAATTTATCTCTTATCCAAAGGTATTGGATTGTATTCACCCAGTACATTCATATATAAAGATATAAATTTTTAATAAAATAGGTACAATCAGAATAAAATACCACCCAACATCATCTTTGACTCTTTCCTAAAAACTATAAAGGAAAAATGGGATGAATCAAATAATGAACATTTTCATAGTATACTTGTAATATAAAAACACAAATCAAATAAACTATTATTTCGCAAAAAAATAGATTAATAATGACATAAATTAGATGAACAATATATTTGTTTCACCAAATAGGGACCACCTGCTAAAAAACATAGTGATATTTTTCATGAAATAGATATCCACCTCATTATTATCATAAAATATGGATGACTCTAATAATTAGAAAATAATGTATTTCTCACTATAAAAGAGGAAAAATACCATGATATACATAACCTAACATTTCATTTCATCCATGATGGATAAATAAATAAGTTCATTAACCTCCGTATGAAAATGTTCATAGAGGGATAATGGAATTAACAATCTCATTTCGTGGAATATTTAAACCTCATTGATGACAATCATAAAACTACATTAAAAAATTATCTTAATCCATCATGTGAATATAATAACAAAAAAAATATAACATAAAATTAATTTAAATCAAAATAAATTAATAATCAAATAAAAAATAAATCACCAGCTTCAAAAAACTGAATAAACATTTCATTAAAGAGCTATGTAATCACATAAATTTAATTTAACTAAATAGAGTACATGAAAAAAAATTAATTTCATATCAAAATTGAGTATTAAAGTATATCATTAATTCAAAAAAGATTAATGAAAAGTGTTTTAGAATCACACAACCTTTGGGGGGGGGGTTCGGGGTCACGATGATTGTCGGTAGGAGGGATCAGGGTCACGATAGTGCTCGATAGAGGGGTCGAGGTCATGACAGTTGTCAATAGTAGAGTCAGGTTCACAACAATATATGGAAGGGAGGTTTGGGGTCATGATAGTCATTAGAAGGGGTTTGGGGTCATATCGGACAACAGATAGGCTGATCAGGGTCACGATAGTAGATGATAGAGGTGTCAGGTGACATCAGTCACCAATAGGGGAGTCAGGGTTAGAGCGGTCACTAGTAAGGGGGTTTCCAAAAATTAGGGGAGAGGGAGAGAGATTTCAGAGGGTATTGGTGTTCATCTACAAGGAGGGGAGAGTGAGTTCAGGGGGGGGGGGGGTCACCGGTTGTCGTTGAGGTGGGGGTCAGAGTTTCCAATGAGGAGGGAAGCTAAGAATGGTAGGGGGAGGTCAGAGGGGGTGGGGGGTAATGGGTCACTACCGAGGTGGGGGTCAGGCTTTCTACTAAGTAGGGGAGAGGGAGGTCAGAGGGGGGGGAGGGTTAGGGGTTACTACCAATGTGAAGGGTCGAGGTTGCCATAGATAAGGTGAGAGGAGGAGGTCGAAGGGGTGGAGGGATCAGAGTTATGTTCGTAGACGGAGCAGGGTGAAGGAGGGAGGGGGGAAATTTAGGGTTTTTAAAATTTTAGTGGAGGTTTAATTTAAACCTCTAATTATTTTTAAAATAAAAAAAATATAGTGGATGTTTAATAAATAATCTATTATATTATATATTTTCTATAGAATTAATTGATTGGTGATTATTAGAACCATCACTAATCACTTATTTTTTTATAGTGGGTGTCAAAGCTTCCAGCATATGAAGAGGGAAAAACCTATTTTCCAATCAATATGTGTTATCTATGAAATGACTTAAAACTATGTGTAAACGTAAGTGTTTTCCAAATAGGATAATGTCATGAATAGGAGATGATATTTGTTGATTTGTGTTCTTTGGGCCTTATTGTGTGATAGTTGTGGTGATTGTTGTCTTGTAATGTCTAGAGTTTGAGATGGTGGTGCTGATGGTTATGTGGAGGGGAAGTATCTTTTGGGTGATGTAAAATATGTGTCTTTTTGGGATGTTTTGTGAGTTTTTTCATCGTGTATTTTTGTGTTTGTTTGATGATAGTATTCAATTGTAACAAGATACTTGATAGGTATCTCATGGGATAGTTGTATAGACATTTTCTCTCTTTATTTCTTGGTTGGTTTTAATTATCTAGTCTGAGAATAGTTTTAGATTTATCTGATGCCACAATCTGTACCTTCTAACCTGTTACTTTTTAGTAATTCTGGTGATAGAGGTGTCTAGAATAGGTTCTAAACTAGTTAGAGGGATAAAGGAGGTTGGAGCTGGATTGATTCTATGGCATGGAGCCTTTTCCACACTATGGAATATAGGTGGTTGTGGTGTGGAGAGGCTGTCTATATTGAAGAGGCTTGGGAGGAGGGTTTTAATGCTACTACCAAAATCAATATAACTATAGAATGGATTCATGGGCTTCACCGTGAAGGGGAGAAGCTATGGCGTGGAGAGTCTGGTGTGATGTAGTGGATTTGGGTGGAGTTTTTAGCAGTTTTTCTATTTTTTGGATAGATTCACCATGGAGTTCTTTTGTGGTTTGTCCTTGTGTATTATAATATGTAGATTTTTGGGGGAGTGATTTTGGGGGTTCTATTGTTTTTGGGGTAGTTGTGATGTGTATCCAGGCTGCACCATATCCTCGCATCTTATTGTTGGGTTCTACGACATAATAGTCTTGGTTGCACCATGGTCCCACCTCTTATTTCATCATATTTATGACACAAATATAGACATGTTTTTTAAAGATAGATTTGACTAGTTTGGATATGGCACATTACCACCCCTTCTAATCATAGTTTTTCTTTTTTTAGTAATATTCTGGCATGGTGTTGTAGGTTTTGTCATGATCTTGTGTTTTTCAGACTGGGTATAAAACCTAAAAGCCTATAAGAAACCCTCATTATCCCAACTTTATTCTTGATTATTTAGTTAAACAAGTTTGTCCCAAGGAGTCCTTTCATCCTCCTTTTAGTGTCCTTTAACCCCGACCATGGGGGATTAATCTTTGTTGGTTTTAAGTGAGTCCCCCCACTCTTTTCTTTTCCTTGTATCCCCTTGGTGTTCATCGGGAGAGGTTTCCATTAGGAGTAGCATGTTTTTTAATGATATTTTGGTAAGAAGATGTAATGGGTTTTTTGGTGACAAAGGTGTTATCCTTCATTAAGATTCCTGGTGGTGGTTTACCTATCATTTTAACCTTTTTTTGGTTTATAAATCTTTGTTTGAGGTAAAGGATCCATCATTTCTCATCTAGTTTTATCACGTGGTAGGGTTTATTCTTTTGTTATATTTTGGAAAGATAGTATGCACCATACTAATAAAGGGAATTAAATAGTTTGATTGAAATTTAATAGTAAGGGAAATGAAATGAATCTTTTACTACTTTTTTATATTATTTGTTATTGTGATTTGTATAGGATTTATGCCTTTCTGAAAATCATAGCCTTTGGGTGATTTGTTTGCACTGTGGTTATTGTCAATATGGAACCCTTGTTGTTTGGTTTCTTGTTATCCCCTAAAATGTAATTATCTAAACACTTATATTTGCTTAAGGAAATGGTTTCCCCTGTAAATTATGGCTTATGCGGGAATTCCCTTGAAATAAAGAAGTGAAAGTGATGAAAATACCCTTGATAAATTTTAAAAATGATATGTGAATAATATGGAAAGTATTGTGATGTGTGGTTGTTTTTTATAATGGTGATGGGTGGTTCTGATGTGCATGGAAGTTTTGATTGGAAGTGGTTGTGATGTAATGGTTATGATGAAAATTAGTGGTAATTTTAATTGGTGGAAATATGTGCCTTGTTTTCAAGAAGAGTATGGTTGGTTGTGATATGTCATGTTATGCTAGATTCCTATGTAGTAATGAAAATAAATTAAAAGTGATGAATTGAAATGGAATGAACTATTTTGGATAATGGGTTCAAATGATTAATGAACAATTATTTTGAAATGGAAAGTGTGGTTAAAATGGATGACGATGAATATGAAATGAATGGGATAGAATAATGTTTTGGTTGGGAATGAGAAATCTTGAAAATAGATTAACTTGAAAGTAAAGGGTGGAATGTGGCTTGTGGATTTTTGTGTATTGTTGTGCATTTAGTAGTGGAAGAGGTTGTGAGTTTTAGTGGTGATTTTTGTGAGTTGGGATAATATTTTTATTCTGAAAACATAGGTTGGCCTTTTGTGTGGTTTTATATACATATACATTGCATGTTATATGTGATTTCTATATGCACCCCACCTGTGTCGATCACCTTATACCAACAACCAAATTTTTTGGGAGTGTTTTCCTAAAATACTGGTGGCGAGGATGGTTGGTTGGCTACCCACTCTTCCCCACTCTCACTTATAGGAAACACTGACATTCAAAAGCTATGATAGCCAAAAGTCAAAAAGTTGAGTGTGGTGATATTTTAAGAGATATATTGTGGTGGGGGTAATTTAGGGTAGGAGGGAATGTGGTTGATGTCATTCATATTCATGATACTCTACTATTTTAGTAATGGTTGTGATGTGATGTGATGGCCCAGGTGTCTAGGGGAAAGACATGGTTGTGATGTGATGTGATGTGATGTGATGTATTAGGTGTCTATAGGTGAGATTTGATGTGATGTGATGGAATATGTGTCTGAAGGTCTGATGTGATGTTATGTGATGAACCAAGTGTCTTTAGGAAGGTTTCTATTTAGAAGATATAGGAGCGCTGGGATGTATGATGATGATGTGTGAGATTGTAAAATCAGCGAGAAAGTGGTGTGATGAACCCTTTTATATATATGAATCTTATTATATTACTATCATTGAATGTGTTATTTGGTGACCATGCCATGGTGAGGATGGGATTGGTTAGTTTACCTATTTAGGTATGGTTGGTTCTACTGTTTGCTCACTGGTGCATTAGTATGATCATTTCACATATGCATGATAAAATTTGGGTATGATCATACTAAGTAATCTTTCACGCACACCTTACATATATAAAATATATTTTTCAGGTTTCTAGGTGGAATATATGGACCAGGCTAGAAATTACTAACACAGACCTTTGGATTGTTGATCTGTCATTGCCTTGGATTTTCTTTTGGATATATATTTTGAGACTCTTGTATTTATTTACTTCATACAAGCATTATGGGATGATTTTTTGTTTATTTTTTTATATTATGTCATGGATTTAATTGATTGTGGATATCCTATCTCCCAATCATATATTATTATAGTGGTTATTGCCTTATATAGGTGATATATTTATAACCTCGACAAAATTATTCAAACAGGGGCCTATTGGAGGTAGAACTAGGGGGTCATTACCCTTCTAATTCATTGCCAGCTAAACAAAGGTACTTTTGGAGGGAGGGGGTCATGAAAAAAATCCATTTTAAAAAATTAAAACTCATGTAGGAGTGACCTCCATCTTTATTATGATATATAGAGAACTTAAAACTGTAACCATCACAAGTCACCATATTGATATTCTTTTACTAAATCCTCTTTCCACCTACCTTTTACCAGATTCCTCCCCCATCAGCCCACTTTCGGCACCCTTTCCCCCTTATTCCACCCTTCTCCCCTTCCACCACCCTTAATCTCCAACTTTGTCACATGTCATTTCAGTTATCCTCATTTTCTATGAGTTCCAACTTCTTTCCTTTCTTTTCATCATTTTGAAATTTTTTAGAATGATTTAGTTTATAAATATTAATAGGATGAACACACCTTTGTATTATTTATTTTGAAATATTTTTTTTGATTTTTTATAGTGTGATATTGAATTTTAGGTTTTTAGGTGATGTTTTATTTAGTATTAAATATATTTTAAGTTAAAATTAATAGTTATATAGGTTGAATTTGAAATTTTAATGATTTTTTTGAATTAATTATTAAATTAGTTTCCTTTATATATTAAATAAATTAAAATATTAATTGTTATATTTCAATATATGTGTAATGGTTTTGATTTTCACTGAAAATTTTATTTTTTTATATGTGTTTACATGTTTATTTTTTTATGATATATATGTTAACATGTTTATTTTTTTTAAATATATATGTTTATATGGATTAACTTTACATGTAAAAATGTTTTATATAATGGAAATTTATATGTTTATATATATTTTTAATTCATATGTTTTTTATTTATATTTATATGTTTATATAATTATAGTTATTAAATTTATATGTTTTAAATTTTAATATTTATATGTTTATATGTTTTTAGTTTAAAGGTATATATTTCAATATGTTTTAATTTTTCTATATATATATATATTTTTTTAAAAGTATATGTTTTCAATTTATTATTTTATGTTTATATATTTATATTGTTTTCATTTATATGTTTTAAATGTATATATTTATATGCCTATATGTTTTTATGTATTTTTAAAATTTTATATGTTTATATATGTTTTAAATTTGTATAATTGAAATTTATATTTTGTGTTTATATGTTTATATATTTTTCATTTATATGTGTGTGTTTGTGTTTATAAGTATATATTTTTATATATAAGTTTTAAATTTATATTTTTATATATTTGTTTATAGATTTATATGTTTGAATATTTTAACATATTTTTAATTTGAATTAATATTTTAGGTAATTAATCGATCATAATTAGATAAATATATAATGAATAAGTGATTAATTTGATAAATATATTGGTAATTTCTTCGAATTTTCTAAATGGAATCTTGAAAACATAGGATTTTTTTTCATCCACACATGATGTGTTTGAATATGGGAAAATTAAAGTATAGATAAATCAAAGACTATTTATTTTTATATAGTTTTAATCATAGTTTTACATTCTAGATATGGCATTATAAAATAAAAAAGAATTCATGATCATACATTGATGAATATTTTCAGTATGAGATAATGGACTGTCTTGATGAATTAATTCCTGATGTAAGTGTTGAAACTATAAAAAACAACAATTGTTTAACAATTGTATGAAGATGTTTAAAAAAACTATTCTCGGGTTGTAATAGATTTATAATGTTATGAATAGTTCTAATGTTTCATCACTCAAAATAAATAAATGGTTGGAGGGAAATAAGTTTCATTGAATTTATTGAACTTTTTAGAGTGATACTTTCATAACACAATGAGATTTTGATGGTTTGAAATGTAGAAAAATCATGTGTTCAACCTATTGACAACTCATATTTTGGTAAATTCAATGGATCATTTTCTGTTTACAAGACATGAATTCCATGAGAAACCAAAATTTTTCTGAACAATATTGAAAAATAATTTTACTTGAACCAGGGGTGTAGATCTTTAAATGTTAATTTATAATTAATATAAAAACATAAGAAGAAAGATTACCTCAATCTTGAGATCTCTCTATATTGATGATGTTGATCTTCTGACCCCAATAAATGTTTTATCATGTCATTATGAGGACCCAAATGAGAACCCCTATAGCAGAGATCCACACATGCTCCTTCGATCATCAAACAACACCAATAAACCACTGGGTACTAGCAAGAAAGATTGATCATCATTCATTTTTTTCTTTGATTTCTTCATGTTACTTCAGGTTTGAAGTATTTTTCTCTGGTTCTTCTCAATATCGATAGGAAGATAGGATGAGAAATATCTTGAGAGTAAATTATTGTGTAATATGATTGACCTTTATCTAATTAAAATGAAATTCTATTTATAGACTTAGAGTTAGGGGTTACCATTTATTTAATTTCATCAAGGCCCATAATAATACATTAAACCCAAAAAAACCCATATCATGTAATAAAATAATAATAATAATTTATTTTATGGTGTGTTCTAACTCGTGCAATGAAAAATATTTATTTTACAATCTTGTAAGTAAATATTCATCATCAGACAGAATCTTATTCACTTTTCCTCCTTAACATTTATTGAATTCTCAAAGAAGTATTTAAATAAATATTATTACTTTAATAAAAAAAATTATATTTTATTATTAGTCTCATGAATAAATATTTATTTAATATTATATGACTAAATAAATTATTTATTTAACAAATAAATAATTATTCATTACGGTGTGAATAACAAGAGATAAATAAATATCACATATTCACCTAATTAAACAAATACCATGCAAATAAATATTTATTTAATATTTGTGATCATTTAATAAATAATGAATAAATATTAATTCTCAGTGTGAGTAATAATATGTATTAAAATTGTTATATATAAATAGTATTTATCTAAGATAAAAAGAAACACTTTGTGTGTGACCCTATAGGTCTCTTCCTTAGTGAAATTAGATGGGATTTCCTAAAGTCCAATATTACTATCTAGTAGTGTGTGATGACACCCACAAATGAAGAAAATATATCTCAATGAAAAAACCACATACGAACACTCACTATTCCCTTTTTCATGGTATTTCATCAAGAAGGTTGCACAATCATGTCATCAACCTATATGATTGATACATATTTCCTTGAGTATCTGAAATGAACTCGTAAATATACAGTGAACATAGAATTTTATTTGAGTTTCCAATTCAATCAAAGCGATAAAGCATCAACTTCCATAAATATGGAAGGGACAAATCCTTCATCAACTTATTCATTGATAACACATCATTAGTGATTCTCCCAATGAACCCAACTTCACCATGTTCATATGTCATCATGGTTTATAACAAGACATTAAAGTTAAAAAGTTATGAAATGGATTAAAAATAATCTTAAAATATAAGTACAATTGTACATGCTCACAGACAGGAATATCTAACATCATATAAACATGTGGATTTCCTATCGGCATGTTTCTTCTCATAATAACTTTTTTTACAGATTAAAAACTATGAACTTTATGAGATGAAGTATAATTTTATTATTATTACACATAATTTAAAGTAAACATACTATGCTTCCCATCATATAATTTTATCAAAATATAGAATAAGTTTTAAGAATATCATCATGAATTTTTAAGGTTCTCATCAGAGCGGGGAACTACTATTCTCTTTTCAATACAACATATAGTCTAGAAAACTATTATATTAAATTCATATAGAAAAATTAACATTATGTAATAAGGTATTTAATTAATTTCACCTACTTGAATATAAATGCAATCTATAGTACAAACAATTGGTTCTATCACACTAAATCTAATAAAATCCCACTTAGACTAGAGCCAACTACTAACAACTTTTAGTCCACTAGATATCACTTGAATATCTTTATTTATATGGAGCTAAGGGTTTAGTTAAAGGTTTAGTCACATTTTCATTCGTGGAAAATTTTCACACATTGATGTTACCTCTCTGATAAAAATACCTCAAGAGATGATATTTATTAAGTATGTTCTTCATCTGATAATGTGACCTTGGCTCCATGGAATGAGCCACCTCTATAGTATTATCACAATATAGTGTGATAAGGAATTTATTGTTAAGAATAATGTCAAGATATTTGATGAAGTTTTGAATCCAAAATACTTCTTTAGCTACCTTAAAAACCACAATGTACTAGGGTGATACTATAGAATCAACAATCGTGGCTTGATTTGAGCTCTTCAAGCTCGTAACACCTCTATCGAGTGTGAAGATATATCCCGATTATGATTTCAGGTCACCTAGATCTAGTTTGAAACTATAATCTTTATATCCTATGATGACTTGTTCTTCATCTCCTCTATAGACCAAGAATATATCCTAAGTATACAATAGATACTTAAATATATTCTTGACTTCCATCCAATGGAGGTCACCTAGGGAAAATTGATTTATTCCTACTATTCTTAAGGATTAAGAAACATCTATCCTTATACATAACATATCATAAATGACTGATCCAATCACTAATTTGTATAGAATACTTTACATAATCAGTATTTCTTCATGTGTTTGAGGAATTTTTTTTGGAATGATGAATGCCATATTAGTCTAGTAACAATCCCCTCTTGGATTATTCCAGATGAATCTCTTTATAATTTTATCAATGTACATACTTTGACTTAGTCCAAGAAACCTCTTTGATCTATCATGATGGATATTGAACAAAATAATACATGTTTCTTTTCCTAATCCCTTGATGGAGAATCATGTTTCTAGCCAGGCCTTAATAGAATGTAAGATTGTTATTTTATTTCTAAAGAATAGTATTTCATCAACATAATCTATTAAGAAAATTGATACACTCCCACTAAACCTATTATAGACACAAAGCTCACATTCATTATTTATGAAACCAAATTCTATTATGGATTCATCAAACTGAATATTCCATAACCCGGATACTTTATTTAGTCCATAAATTAATCCAAATATCCATCTTGGTGTAATCTTGTAAAATTATTTTTGTTTACAAGACCTAGCTAACGATTCCATATTTTGGTGTGGTATGATTCATGTGAACTATCTTCATTATCGATTTACATTACATAGTTCATATAATCCAATATATAAAGTTTATTAATTAAATATTACATACCATAAAAATGATTTATTTGTAAAATAATAAACACATAATTCCAAATTTGAAAATAAATCCATATGTAATAAGTTTACAAATAGAAATAATGTTTTTGGTAACTAAAGACACATAATAAAAATATTTCAAAAACAATATCATTCTAGTTATAAATTTGAGGTAGTAATCTCTGATATCCACAATAAAAAGTCTAGCTATGTTTGCTACTCAACGATCCAACTCACTATGAGAAATATTTTGAAATTTAATTGGTTCCTATATTTGAATACATATGTGATCACCACATGTTGTATTAAATACCCAATTTGTAGAATCAAATAAATTTCGTTTGATAACAAATGCATCTAAATATTCCCTTTGATTGTTTTTGTAGGTGTATTTTTTCTTCCAGTGTCTCCTCTCACCACCTAGAAAACTAATAAAATGTATTGTTCCCTTGTTTTAACCTTGATCTGAATCTTCTTGTAATGGCGTTGTGAAGAAAATTTTGACTTAAATTTAGTCCTGCATGTCTTCACCCGACCTTTATGTTTAATCACTATATTAAAATAAGGCTTTTCATGCTTTATATCCTTATCAAATTGGTTAAGTAGAGTGAGAATATATTGGAGGGAATTATCCATGTTATTCATATTGAAATTTACTATAAAACAAGAGAACCTGTAAGGTATTGATTAAATAATGAGACTGATTCACAATTATTTTGGAATCATAAACCCCAAAATAAGTAGATTCTCAATATATCTAATGATTTTAACTAATGAGGCCCAACTACCTACCTTCTCTATGTTTTCTCTTGAAGAGAACCTTGGATATCTCAAACTGTTCTTGTCTTCCTCTCTCCAGATAAGGATCATGGTTAGATGCTGGAGCATGTTATAAGTATCTATGTTATTGTGTGACTTCATGAGTTTACTATACCTAGATGAAAGCATCAAAAAACAAAAATCTAGGTAATCTTTAATTTTTTGTAGGAAAAAAACTACTCATCACTCACCTATTTAGTAGACAGATCATGGATTGAAGATTCTAGTATGTAAGACTTCTGTTCAGGGGGTAACACTACCTATAAGAATCTGAACCATTTCTATAAGTTATTTATAGTTATTAGATTGTCTTTTAATTGAATTGATCATAGGGATAATGTAATAAGACAAAAATTCATTTATGTTATTAATATATGTACTTCTTATTTTGTAATGATTGTTTTATTATGATCACATAGAAAGACTATTACATTTCATATGAATTTTAATCATAATTAATTGATATGGACAACTAAAAATAGGAATATTAAAGGGATATTCACTTAGAACAATAGTAAATACACTAGAAGAAACTCTATAATCTTGAATTCCCCCATAAAGATTGATCTTTCTATAATGACTATAAAAATAAAGAGATGTATAGAATAAAAATAGACATTTTAAATGGATATGTAAGAACATTTGTAAAATGTGAATGATAATGATGGTATATTGATTGATAAATATAGATATATGGAATTATAAAAATTGGATAATACAGGTGATAGACATTGTGAACTTTAATCAATAATAGAGTTGGTCTTTATTATTATTGGTTATGAAGTTGTAATAAAGTAACGGTTGGGATTATAAAGGAAGAAACCTAAATTATAATAAAAATATTTAAATATAAATTATATTTTTTAGATAAATTTTATTTTCATTAAAATATCTTATAAAACTTTTTTATATGATAATATAAATTAATGATGTCCCAAGTAATTTTTATAACGACCCAAAATTTCTTTATATCAAAAAAACTTTTAATTTTCAATAAATAAGGATTTTTGTTTAAAAGAAAAAATTATCATATTTATCATCTTATTTTGATAAAATAAATATCATTTTTTGGATTCATCACATCAAAATTATCTTATGGTGAATTTATGGTAATTTTCTAAAAAAGATGATTTTTAGGGTAAAAAATGAAAATGTCGTTTGTTACAAAATACCATAACTATTATGATATAACCATGATTTGATCATGACCTAAAATATCATAATACTTATTTTTGATAAAAATTTATTGATGTTATTAACATAATCTGTAATATGTTAAATTTAGAAATAAATTCTTAACATTCTGAAAACCATGATTTTATGTTTTCTAAAAAAACTATTTTTATGAGTTATTTGCATATCATATTAGAATTAATTTATATCACTTTTATAAATTTAATCAAATAAAATGGATTTAATATTTGTAATTAGAAGTCACAAATTATGTAATAATTATGATTTCATTTTTTGGCACAAAAAAGTTATTGTGGTAAAAAAAGAGTTACCACAGTATAGGTAAAATAATGTAAAAGGTTAATATAAAAAGGTAAAGGCATAAGATAATTATAAATTAGAACTTTAAATGGATTTTTAGATACTTTACATCCTTAAAGAAAATTATAAACATTAATTATCAACCAAATTAATTGAAATTAATGACACCCAAATGTGGTTAGTATTTATAACAAAATAATCATTATTTGATCCCTTAAAGTTGTCCCTCCCCAAATATAAATACCACCAATTACCTCCCCACTCTAAAAAAATATATTTAGGAACAATCCACTCTAAATTCAAATATAAAGAGTATATACAAGTTTTTTCAATGGTTTTAAGAAGTTTCTCTCTAGATTAAAGAAGCTTCCCCAATCGTAATGGTCCTCAATCCTCCAATTTACTTTTCAAGTTCATAACATTTGTTAAATTATCTTATTAAATTTATTTTTATTATACCAAAATACATTTAATTACATGGTATTATTTTCCATTTTAAATGTTGTAGATGTTATTTTATTTATTCCCTCTCATTATATCTTTTTATTAAGTTGTTATTATGATGAAGTAAGGGTTCTCAATCCCCCTTTTCCTCTTCATGTTCATTACCTTTGTTATATTATTTTCTTAATTTTTTAAAACTAAAATAATTTTTATTCCATGGTATTATATTCCATTTAATATTTTTTAAATTTTAATTTATTTATTCCCTCTGATTATATCCTTTTTTAAGTTGTTACTATGTCGAACTAAGGGTTTTCCCCAATCCCCCTCTTGAAATTTCAATTGTAATTCCTTTATTACATTGAATTTTAATATTCCTTTTGATCTACAAAATATCTTTTAATTTAATGTTATTATCCTCTATTTGAATTATTTTCAATTATATATTTATTAATCCCTCACATTATATCCTTTTGAAGTCATTTTAATGCTTAAACTATTCCATAACCATAAAACCATCCTAAAATTTTGGTGAAGTAATGTGTGTGTGGTTCTCTAAGAAAAAAATATTTGTCTGGATACTATAGGTGGAATTTGTTTTGAATTAGAATAATCTAGGTGTTATAACCCAAAAAATATTTGGTCAGGTATATCCTGATCATCATCCTGGTTCATGATGAATGGTCCCTTACTACACACCTTGTTTGACACTCTCAGAGGATATTATTTTGATAATTCACATGAACTTTATGAGCCATTATAATAAATCAAAATAAATGGATTTATATTTACATAAAATTATTATACCTGTTACATGAGTGCACCCTTCACCAATTTTTTTATTATTCCTTCAATTGGGTTTGTACCCTTTTCATTGTGAACATCTGATAGTTTTTTAACAGATTGTTGGATATTCACAAATATAGTCACATTAATCCACTGAAAGAGTTTATTTCTCACACAACATTCATTTTACCTTTCAATATACATCATTTCCATGTAATTTACCTTTATTATACATGTATATATTCCTATATTTATGTGGTATGGTGGAAATATGATCTTGATAGAGAATGATCCATCACTGCCTTTTTCCTTCCTTATCATTAGCTATGAATAACTTTTCTTATAATGCCTTTCCCCTATGGATACCATTACATGGTTCTTCTGATTGAAGGGTTTTCACCTAGAAACTTTTTCATAAATTTAATATGGAAATTATTTGTTAACCATATACCATTTATTCTATACAACGCAAATACCCTATAATTCGTTATCTTGATCAAAGAGTACTTACATAGATACTTACCTTCATTGGATACCCATTTATTTTCCATGGGTTCATGCTATTATTATTGATGGATTTATGCATGTTTTCCTTTTTTCGTACACATAATCATATACATGTTATGATTAGTGCACATAGATAGAATTCAAATGCATAAGGTAATGTTTTTGTCTCATGAGATCATATGTATGTGATTGGGGAGTGAACCTAATATTTGATGAGACTCTGTCCACAATGTGATGTTTTCTTGGTAGTTAGACTCAACTTATGAATATTTCATGTTATATGTTTCTATGAAATCCCTATGTTTCCATGATCTTATAATTTCATGATTACTTTATGCCTCTATAAATTTATCCATAAGACTTTTCTTTATGATATCATGTTATGCCCCATGTACTTATGATCATGTTATACCTTTTGAACCTAAGATCATGTTATGTATTATATTCTTATGATAATTATATAAATCTTTCATCATATTCAAATTCTTATATCTTCCCTTATGATTTACCCATGTTTTTCATTTATGCTTTGTTTTCATTTTTTATCCCTTAAAAGGCTTCATATAATAACCTTTTCTTATGTTTCCTCATTTCCCTAGTAATTTCAATGAAAGGGATATGTATATAAGAATTAAATGTGTGGAGAATATTTGTGGAAAAATTGTGTATTTTACCATGTATTTATTTGTAAATGTAACTAGTTTCCAAAGACACTAAACTTTTGATCTTGGGAGTTTGTTATAATTTATGTGATGTATTTAAACGTACCTATTTTTAGCACCCGATCCAGAATTGGGGGTCTGGTGTGTCTCAATTGTTATCATAGTAGAGTTTGGTTATTTATGGGAATTAGGATTTTTAATATCTAGGTATATATCATTATATATATAAACTTTATCTAGTGGAATAGGTTTAGTATAACTAGTATGACCCCACTATATTAATATCTCCTAGGTATTCCGAATGTGTCCTTAATATATATAGAATTTAAATGAATATTTCAGTTTAATAAGTTTAATTAAACAAGTAATGTTGGGAGGATGAAATTTATTTAATGGGGTAGATAGTAACAACCTAATAATTTCTTTATGTTATCAATATATATACTTCTTATTTTATAATCACTGTTTTATTATGATCATATAGAAAGACTATTACATTTCCTAAGAATTTTACTCTTCATGCATTGATTTGGAATAATAAAAATAGGATTAGTAAAGGGATATAAACATATAAGAACATAAGATTCACTAAAATATACCCCAAAATATTTTATTTTTCCATATATATCGTTCCTCTCATAATGAATATATAAATAAAGAGAAGCGTTAGGAAAATAACTGACATTATGAAAGGATGTATAAGAAACTTTATAAGTAGTGAATGATAATTATGGTGTATTTATAGGTATGTATTCCCATTCATCATTATTAAAATTTGATAATATAGCCTATGGACATTGTGACCTTTAATCAATAAGACATCTGGTCATTATTATTATTGAATATGAAGTTGTAATAAAGCGATCATTGGGATTACAGAGAAAGAAACAAAAAATTGTACAAAACATATTTAAATTAAAATTTTATTTTATAATAAATTTATATGTTTTAAATAAATTTTATTTTCATGAAACTATCTTATAAAACACTTTTATATTTTAATATAAATTAATGAAGTCCTGAGTATTTTTCAAAATAGTCAGAAAGTTCTTTATATAATAAAAATATTATTTTTAAATAAATAAGGTTTTTTATTTAAAAGATAAAATTATACTATTTAGAGTATTATTTTTATAAAATAAATATAAATTTTATATTAGAAACATTGAAATTATCATAGGTTGTTTTTTTGGTAATTTTCTAAAAAAGATGATTTTTGGGGTAAAATGTGAAAAAACCGTTTTTACGAAATAACATAATTCCTATGATATAATCATGATGTGATCATGAATTAAAATCAAATCATCCTTAACTTTTTTTTATCCAAATGTATTTACTGAGTGACATAATAAACAAATCATTACATTTTGAAACACATTCTTAACATTTTGAAAACTAAGATTTTGTCTTTTCTAAAAAAATGATTTTTTTGAGTTACAAACATATCATATTAGAATTAATTTTTATCACTTTTATAAATTTAATAAAGTAAAATGGATTTAATATCTTCAGTTCTAAGGTAAAAATTAGTTAATAAGGTCAATTTCATTTTTAGTCACAAAAATTTTACCGTGGTAAAAATGAGTTACTGCAGTATAGGTAAAATAATATAAAAGGTCAAAATTAAATGGTAAATACATAAGATAGATAAAAATAAAAACTTAAAATGGATGTTTGAGATATTTTATGTCTTTAAATAAAACTTTAAACATTAATTATCAACCAAATTCATTGAAATTAATTCCAACCAAAATTGGTTAGTATTTATAATAAAATAATCCTTATTTTATCCCTTAAAACCACCCCTCCTCAATTATAAATACCCCCATTCCCTCCTAAATATCCACACTAAATACATTAATCATGAATACTCTATAAATTACCCTCTCAGTAGTCTATCGAAAAGGTTCTTTATTTCTAAGGAGTCTCCCTCTAGATTTAAGACGCTTCCTCCTAAGGTAAGGGTCCTCAATCCTCCTCTTTCATTTTCAAGTTCGTTGACTTTATTATATTTTCTTCTTATTTTTTTATTATACTAATATACTTGTTATTATGTGGTATGTTTCCATTTTATATGATTTAAGTGGTATATTATTTATTCTCTTTCATTATATCCTTTTCCCAAGCTGTTACTATGTCAAAGGGTCCCCAATCCCCATCTTTCCTTTTCAAGTTCAATACCTTTATTATATTTCCTTATTAATTTATTTTTCTTATACTTCCAAGATTTTTATTCCATGGAATTATCTTCCATTTTATATTTTTTTTAATTGATGATATATTAATTCACTCTCATTATATCCTTTGATTAAGCTGTTACTATGACGAAGTAAGGGTCCTCAATCATCCTATTTTCTTTTCAAGTTCATTAATTTAGTTATATTATCATTTTAAATTACTTTTTAGACACTACCATGATTGTTATTACATTGAATTATATTCAATTTTATATGTTTTAAATTATATTTTATTTATTCTCACTCACTATATTCTTTCCCTAATCCATTACTATGCCAAATTAAGGGCCCTCAATGCTCATATTTTCTTTTCAAGTTCAATACCTTTGTTAAATTATCTTCCTAAATTTTGTTTTATTATGATTTCATTATTTTTATTCCATGGTATTATCTTGAATTTGATATTTTTTAAATGAGAGTTTATTTTTTCACTCTCACTATAACCTTTTATTAACCTATTACTTCTCCGAAGTAAGGGTCTTAAATCCTCCTCTTTCATATTCAAGTTCATTATTAAAATAAACCAACATGATTCGACTTAAATATTCACCCATGTTGGCTCACCACATGGCCCAATGTGCATTCTCGATCACCATGGTCTAGGGAAAAGTACCAGGAATAACCGACTGGCGCTTTGGAATTGTTTCACCACTGGTAATCAAGCATGAATCATCCATAAAATAAAATGGCCACAACAATATCATCAAAGTAAAAAATATAGGATAAAAAACACCATAAATCAACATATACATAACAATAAAAACATTCCATAATAATACATACACATATTATCTCAAAATAAAAAACCCAAACTCAAAGGAAAGGGGTATAATTCCAAACAAGTCACAAGTACAACCCAATGGATACAAAATACCAAAAATGAATCCACATGGGTCCATCCTTATGAGACCATGTATCCTCTACAAAACTCTAGATGGAGATAATTAAGAAGAGACACCCAAGAACATGGTTCCCTTTCCATTACATGTGTATGATAAGAAAAAATCTATAAACACTCAAAAAGGTCCAAATTGGTGTGAGACATAAATCCTAATAGGATAACACCATGAATTTATTTAATTATTTGACCCAGTTAAACCAATAAACTAGTTTGATTTTTTTTTCAAAACGAAACAACTTGAAAACATACAATTTTCAAATATGCCTTTAAAATACCTTTATATTTCCATCTCAAACAAAACAGGCTTTTCAAAAAAAATTCCAAACATGGATCAAATAAATAGACAAGGTCATAAGGCACACCATGGTCAATATATCCAAAAGTCACAATAAGGGTAAGCATAATAATCAAAATCATATAACCATATAAATAGTAAAATTAACAATGTAAAAATACATCTCATCACATTAAAATGGAACTAATCAAATTTATAGAGTATATAAACCAACCTAGCATGAGTAATGTGCACATAAGGATCTAACCATCCTTACTATCAAGAGTGATTAAACAAGTATAATAGATATATAAGCAATAGAATATCACATGGTCTTCACTAGTCCAAAATCCAAGAGCTCATGTGGTATCTCAATAACCAACATAGAATATCACACCATTTTCCTACCCAAAGTCTCACTTGGTCCCTTGGAAACAAATAGAGGCTCACACGGTCCTACCTCCAAATGTTCACATGGTCCCTAGGACAAACCCCTTACTCACACCCTGGTTAACCCATGTGTTACTCCATGCTAACACATCATAAGAAATTTCCCATATTGATCAACCCATTACAAAATAAATTTAATAAAACAAATTCCCAATTTAACAAAATACACTTTACAAGGTAAAATATTTTCTCAAAAAACTTTATAAATCCATTTAAAACCATAAGACCTCTTTGATCCATTTTATCAAACATTTGGGGTGCATGTATGCCACCCACATTTGGAAAACCCACCTTAAATACCCAAATTGGACAAAAACCCCATGAAACATATCAAACATAGAATATACACAAATAATAAATCATTTTAATGGAAATTTAGTAAATAAAAACCAAAATAAATTATAAATTTAAAGGTATTCCCTACAAAATTCCATTAAATAGAGACATATACATCAAATTTGGTCCAAATCTCCTCTCCCTTGACAAAGACCACCAAAAAAGGTATACCCAATGTGTACACTCCTAATGAATAATAAATAAGACCAAAACCACCATTAAAACCACTAAATTCATCCAAAATAACCCCTCGGGTTCCACACTTCTATAAAAATGGGAGAATAAGGCTTGAGGAATGGAAAAGAAGATGAAATCAAGGGGTAAATTGAATTATTGAAAGAAAAACACTAAGAAAACAAAATAAATCTACCAAAGAAGAAGAGGGAGTACTCCATAACCAAGGAGAAGGGGTTAAATGCAAGGAGAAATAAAAAATAACCCAAAGAAAACCTACGAAATTGATAAGAGAAAAGTATGAATTCATAATTCTTAATGAGATGGGAAAGGTTTCACGGTTTGGCCACATAGTTAGGAATACTATGTGCCAAATGCGTGGGTACCAATTTCCACCCAAAATAAGATATACTATTTTCGCTGGGATTCCATACGGTTTTCAAAAACCATGCATAAAATGTGTGAAACCTAAATTTCAAAAACCATTGTACCTATCACATAGTTGCCGCAGGGTTTTGGAAAACAATACACTAACCGTTCACCTTGGTCTGTCTCCCCTAAAACTCTCGGTTTCAACACATGGAACCTGGTAATTCCACGAATGAACTCACAGATAAATAAAACTCAAAATTATATGTACTAAGGACCTAAATAGTGTCACAAACTCCCCATCGTTCCACTTTAGCCCCCCATAAATTCCTTAGGCTTTGTTAGAAGGAAATAAGTGGGGCCACTGCTCCATCACAAAACCATCCCACTCTCATGTTTCATGAATATCACCACTGCATTTCCATATCACATAGAATAATGGGATCAACTTCCCATATAGAACCTTATTATAAACATCTATGAGGCATATAGGTTTTTCCACCACAGTGGTATCAGGATCTAACTCCAAATCTTCCCACTCTAGCACATGAGATAGGTCTGGATGGAATATTTTTAGTTGGGATATGTGGGAGATGTCATGAATCAAGGTTATCTTCAACTAGAAGGATAACTTCCCAAGATACTCCAGAAAATGAAATAGAATGAAATAATATAGTGTTAACTTCCCTTACTTTCCCAAGTGATGAAATCCCAACTGAATTGATACCCAAAGAAATACTTGATCACCAACCTAAAACTCCAATGAATGATGATGAAGGTCGGAATATGAATTATGGTGTCTTTGAGAGTTTTCTAGACATTTCTCAATTAGCCGAACTATCTCAGTCTTCTCCTGGATGAGGCTCGATCCAACAAAATAATGCGCATCCAACTCATCCCAGAACAATAAGGATTAGCACAACCACTCATAAAGTGCCTCAAATTGGGATATACTGATCAAGTACTGGTAGATATAACTCTATGAAAACTTGGAAAATGGTAGGTAATTATCCCATGAACTTATAAAAATGGGAACACCTTCCCAAAAAATATCCTCAAGAGTCTGGATGGTCCACTCAGACTAGCCATCCATCTGCGGGTGATATATGGTGCTCAACCTCTACTGTGTTCCCAAATTTTCATGGAGTTGCTTCAAAAAGGGAGATGTAAATGAGAATACTGATCCAACACTATTGTTGAGGGAACTCCATGAAGCTTAAAAAACTCTTAGACATACAGGCACTGAGTTCCTCTACCTTTATTAACTCTTTAATGGGTAGAAAATGGGATGATTTCATCAAAAGATCAATAATCATTCATATGGAATCTATCCTACTTAGAGTAAAAGGTTACCTGATCATGAAATCCATAGATATATTTACCCACTTCCACATTGTCATGGAAGGTGCCTACAATAACTCAACTACTCTCTGATGTTCATCTTTGATCCTATGGTAGGTTAAGAACCTACAAAAAATTCCTCCCATGAAACATCTCATCCTCGGCCACCAATACCAGCCTCTTAAGTTATAAAACATCTTGATCACCCTAGGGTGAATGACTTAACAAGAATGATGTACCAAATGAATCATCTTCCTACTTCACACTAAAAGGAACAACTACACACTTTCAAAATATAAGAGAACCATTAGGGATCCTAGACTAATCACTTGCGGTCTCCCCACCATTTAAAGCATTGATAATATGATGGGATTAGGGATCATATACCTTCTTAGTCCTAACCGGATCAATAAGATAGGGTGTAATTGACACAATAGACAAGAATTCCAGTCCTCCATCCTCCTATACATCCAGTCATAAATTAGCAAACAAGCTCATCAGAACCCACTCATTTTCTGATTCTTGAACAACCTAAACTAGAAGCTTCCTTCTCAAAGCATCAACAACAACATTTCCCTTCAATGGTGTATATGAAATATTGAAATCAAATGTCTAAAGTTACTCCACCCAGTGCCTCTACCTTATGTTCTGGTCCATCTAAGTGAAAATGTAATTGTATCTATTATGATTTGAATACACTATAAAATGATCCCTGAATAGGTAATGTCACCATGTATTCATCTCATACATTACATCAATAATTTTTAGTTTATGGGTGGGATAATTCCTCTTATATGGGTGTAACTACTATGATCCATAAGACACCACATAATTATAATATATTAGAACACACTCTAATTATATACCTAAATAATTAAAAAATATTGGATAAGATCTCTCAGTATCATCTATAATAAAAATAGGAGTAGATTTCAAAAGGTTTTGTAAATTATCAAAACAACTATATCACTTCTCATCCCATTGAAACTTCACCTCTTTCTTAGTTAAATACATTAAGGGAGAAGTGATCCTAGAGATGTCCTAGAAAAAATGTCTATAATACATGGACAAACCCATAAATCTATGGATATCAAAAACATTCTTGGGAAACTCCCATGAAATGATTTCTTGAACCTTCTCTAAATCCATAGAAACTCCTAACTCAGAAATTATGTGACCCAAAAACCTCACTTTCTGAATCCAAAACTAGAAATTGATAAATTTGGTATATAGATAATTCCCTCTCAAAAAACTAAAAATAGACTCTAGATGGTATGCATACTCCTCTTCCATCTTTTAATACACTAATTTTTCATATATAAATATGACTGTGAAGAAATCTAGAAAGATATGAAAGATCTGATTCATTAGCACCTTGAAAATAGACAAAGCATTGGTAAAACCAAATGGAATAACCAAATAATAAAAATTTCCATACAAACTTTAGAAAGTGGTCTTTGAAGCATCATATTCCCAATCCATCAACTGGTGGTACCCAAATCATAGGTCAGCTTTCAAAAATCAATGGGCCCCTCATAGTTGGTTGAACAAATCATCAATTTTGATAAATGGGTATTTATTCTTTTCTGTCTCCTAGTTTAGATTATGATAGTCTATAAAAGGATAGAGGATTCCATCCACCTTCTCTAAAAATAGTACTGGATAATCCCATAGTGACTTGCTATATTGAATAAAACCCTCTCCCTCATAATCATCTTAGTGAATTTTCATCTCCTTTAAATTGTCCAAAGGCATTCAATAATATGGAAAGGAAATCATGCTCATCACATGAAGAAGATCGATAGTAATCGCAACCTATCGTTGGGGTGGAAATCGAGATAAGTCCTTTGGAAACATTTCTGAGAAATTTACACAACCAATGGAAGTTCACAAGACGAATTCATATTAATAGACACAAGGAATAACTTAGAAACATAGCATGGGACCACCCCCAACTCTGAAGTAACAGGTCCTTCCATCAATAATTGCAGGTCTCATTCACCGTAAAATATGTGGGAGCTCCCATAAAGAGTAATAAAATATAACCAATGGTGATAGTAGTCAAAAAGCACCTTAAAAATAAAAAACCAATCCATTTTGATGATGAGGTTGAAAACATCCAAGTCCAAAACAAGGAAGTCCCAAATGAACTCCATGCTAGCTACCAAAACCTGACACTCAGGGCACTTGAAACCTTGTTCCTGTTCCTTCCCAAACAAGGTTAGAAAATCCATAAATAGGGAATAAAATCATTCTTTATACCCAAGGAATTAGTCAACTTAATTGAAATGAAAAATGGGATACACTTATATCAAATAAACCTAATTCTATATAAGAAGTAATAAAAATTGTACCTCAAAGGGTGGATGGACCATAATATGATTCTTTTAGATTGACCTCCACTATATGGATTCACCTGGAATAAGATCCATGAAAAGTCTTATTACCTTGGTTATAATCCTACTTACCATGAGGATTAGATATTATACCCCTAGAATCCTCTGACTAGACATGATATCCCTTTGATAAAATATATCCTATACCACCCCCACGTGAAGAAAACTAACAAAATATCTAGATATCCTTAACTTCACACACTGGTAAAACATCCTTGAGGTCTCTCGAAAAATTTTCTTGGTGTTTCCTACCTTACCGTACTAATAATAGAAAACTATTCTATTCCCTACATGATCCACATATGATGATCCTGATGATAGCTAGACACTTTTCCCACTGTATCTCTAAGACTTATCCCACTTCTAATTCTATCCTAAATAAGAACTTAGGATAATTCGAACTAAAGGAACCCTACTGAGACCTGTCTTACTAATAAAATCTACCTATGTTATCTCTTCCTTATCAACCTCCTATAAATATGTCATTAAACAAAAAAGAATGATCATATATTTGATCTCTGTCATCAAGTAAATATCAAAATGAAGAGACTTAAGATAATAATTTATGAGGATATCTAGAGATACATGGGAAATCTAGGTGAATCTAGTGGCACACTACATCACTAAATGATAACCCTACTATAACATTATAAATTTTCAGGCCTTTCTCTCTCTCAAGGTCTCTTTGTAGAACCTCTAATTAAATACCACTTTGAAGATGGTACACATGATATCCTCATGCTTACCTGAAAGCACCATCAATTCCCACCACTTCCTACCTGATCCATTTAGAACATATAAAACAAATACCACATTCTAAGTCTCATAGGTATTAAAAAACATGAATATACAATAAATATAATCCAACCACCCCTCAAGTTCATTGGTTTCCTTATCACTACAGAACACTGGTGGATTCTTCCCCAAAAACTATTTGGTCCACAGTTTGTGTTTTCTCTTAACTAACCACTTGACCCAAGTTTTGAATTATATGAATCATAGAATACACTAAAACTAGATCAATGAGATGTTTTTACCATGGGGTAATCTCTACTACACTATATCTACACCTCGACAAGGTCCTTTTAGGAGTCATTTTCTATAAGACATAAAGCACAAGATTCATCAAGTTCAATCCAACATTAAATAACAACAAGAGTACCTATAGAAAACCCCCAATTATGGGATTAATAGAATCATCAATAATAAGGGTAAAAAATCCTAAAAATAACCCATATCAGGTTCAAAATATAACCATAATCCCAAACCACCCCTGGAAAATCAAGGTTCAACATGAAGAAGAGCTGGCCAGTAACTCCCCCATTCCCACCTCTTGAGTCCTGACGGTCCTAACTCCAAAATACAATTGGATCCCAAATAAAAAACTCCTCTAATACCATTTATCAATGAAAAAACCTGGTTTGACTTAACCTATCACATAATTTGGCCCACCAAGTGGCCCAAAGCACATTCACGATCACCACAGGCTAGTGATAAGCACAGGGTATAACCAACTAGACCTTGGGATTGGTTTTTCCACTGGGAAACAAGAATTAACTATCCATAAAATAGGATGGACACACTGATATCATTGGATTCAATAGTGAATGATAAACAGGTACCATAATCCAAGATATACATCACAGTTCAAACAATCCATAACAGGACATGCACATGTTATCTCAAAATAAACAACTCAAACTCAATGGAAAGGGGTAAAATTCCAAACAAGTCCCAAGTACAACTCAATGGGTACAAAATACCAAAAATTAATCCACATGGGTTGGTCCCTATAAGATAAAATCCACTCCACAAAACACTAGTTGAGATTAATCAAGAATATCCATCTTAGATTATAGTGCCCTTGCCTTTACCCGTGTATTGCTAGACAAAATCCGCAAATGCCCAAAAAAGGTCCCAAGAAAGGTGTAAGGTATGAATCCCATTAGGATCCCACCATGAATATATTTAAGGATTTAACCCAAGAAAACCAATAAACTGGTTTAAAAAAATATAAAACTACACCCCATGAAAACATACCACTTTCAAATATTCTTTTGAAATAACATCTATTTTCTATATAAAAAACATAGTTTTCCAAAACAATTTACAAACATGGTTTGAATAAATAATCATGTACACAAGTTATATAATGGTCAATAGATATAAAACGAATAATAAGGGTGATAATAATCATCAACATCCTATAACCATATAAACTCGAAAATGAACAATGGGAATAATACATATCATTACATTAAAATTGAACTAATTAAATACATTGAGAGTATAAACTAATTAATAATGATTAATGTTAACCTAGGGATCTAACCATCAGTCCTATAATTGGTGATTAACCAAGTATTTTAGCTATCTAAGCAATAAAATCTCAAATGACCTTCCTCAATCCCAACATTAAGAGATCATTTGGTCTCTAGGTAACCAACATGGAAGCTCACATGGTCTTTGTATGCAAAACCTCACTTGATCCCTTGGAAAAAATGGAGGCTCACATGGTCCTCTCTTAGAAGTCTCACAAGGTCCCTCAAACAAACCCCTCACTCACACACTGATTAACCCATGTGCTACTCTATTCCAACACATCACAAGAAAGTTCCCATATCAATTAATCTATAACAAGATCCATTTAATAAAAAAACATTCTTAATTCAACAAAACACCCTTTATATGGTAAAATAATTTATCAAATCACTTTAGAAATCCATCTAAAACCAAAAAACCTCTTTGATCAATTTTATCAAACACTTTGGGTTCACACATACCACCCCTATTTGGAAAACCCTCCTTAAATACAAAAATTGGAAAAAAAATCTATAAAACACATCAAACATAGAATAAAAACCCGTAAAAATCATTTTAATTGAAATTTAATCATTAAAAACCAAAGAAAATAAAAAATTTAATGGCATTCCATAAAAAACTCCCATAAATAGAGACACCTACCTCATATTGGGTCCAAATGTCATCTCCTTTGACTAGAAACCCTTGTAAGACGTAGCCCCAAGAATCACACACCTAATAGACAATAAATCAATCCAAAAACCTTAATGGAAACCCTAAATTCATCAAAAACAACCACTCGGGTTCCACACTTCAAAAAAAAATGGAGGAATAAGTCTTGCGGAATAGAGAAGAAGAAGAAATCAAGGATGAATTCAACTTAACTCAAGAAAAAAAATCAAGAAACCAAGGATAAATGCACTAAGGAAGGTGGGGGAGAGTTCTATGGCCAAGGAGTAGGGGCTGAACACATGGGGAAAGAAACAATAACCCCCAAACCTTAAAACAAATATAGAGGAAAAGGGGTAAATTCCCATTTTTAATAATTTGGATAGGGTTTCTCTGTTTAGCCTCACAGTTAAGAAAACTATATTTTAACCATATGGG
The DNA here is from genome assembly GCA_963277665.1 of Viscum album. NCBI lineage: Eukaryota > Viridiplantae > Streptophyta > Magnoliopsida > Santalales > Viscaceae > Viscum > Viscum album. The sequence goes on from OY728157.1 coordinate 1,115,095,401, forward strand.
AACCAATGTCCACCCAAAATAAGATACATGGTTTTCTATGGGGTTCCACATGGTTTAAAAAACGTTCTTATACTGTACGAAATTTCGCTATAAAAAACTACATCACCTTTGAATAGTTATCGTACGGTAGGGAAAACCCATGTGATAAATGTTCTCCCTAGTTTGTCACCCCAAAAACACTCATTTTGATCCTTGACACCCTAAAACTCAACAAAAACACTCAAGGATAAATAAAACTCAAATTAAACATACTAGTTACCTGATAGGTATCATAATTACCATTTTTATATTGTATTATTAAATTTACTTTTCTTATAATACCGTGATTTTTATTCTATGTTATTATATTATATTTGATATGTCATAAATAAAATTTATTAATTCCCTCTCATTATATACTTTGGCTTAGCTGATACTATGTCGAAGTAAGGGGTTTCCCCAATCCACCTCTTTAAATTTAAATTTTAATTCATTTTTTATTGAATTTTAATATTCCTTTTCATATACATAAATTATTTTAATTCAATGTAATTATAATCGATTTTAAGTATTTCCAATGATAGATTACTTATTGCCTCTCATTATATCTTTTTTTAAGCCGTTATAATGCTCAAACTATCCCATTACTGTAAAACCATCTTAAAATTTTGGTGAAGTAATATGTTTGTGGTTTTCCAAGAAAATAAATCCATGTTTGGATACAACAAGTGAATATGGTTTTAGATTATATGCATTTAGAGTTTATAACCTTGAAAAAAGTTATTCAAGTATTTTTAGGTCATCATTCTAGTGCACGATGAATGAGACCTTATATCACAACTAGTTTGATACTCCTGGGGGATTTTGTTTGGATAATTCACATGCATGTTATGATCCATAATAAAGGATCAATATATATATATAATTAAATTCAATTGATATCTATATTCTATTAATGTACTATTCACCACTTCTTTTTATCATTCCTTCAATTGTGGTCTTAATATTTTCAATGTAAACATCCTATAGTTTCTAAATCTTATTGTTAGATATTTACCCAGATAGCCGCATTAATCCATTGAAATGGTTTATTTCATGCCAAATTTGTAAAAAAATGTCCATGTTCTCTTTCACTCTCCGTCAATCCCATGGATTTTATATTTCTTATCCATGTCTATGTTCCTATGTACACATGGTATGGTGGAGATATGATCTCCATGGAAAATGATTCATCACTGGATTTGTCTTTTTTATCATCAGCTATAAATAACATTTATTATAATTACTTCCCATTATGGAAACCATTCCATGCTTTTTATGATTGAAGGGTGTTCACCAAGATACCCATCCATCAATTTACTGAAGAAATTATTGATTAAACTATATAACATTGATTCTATATAGTGTAAATATTCTATAATTCATTATCTCAATAGAAGTGTATTTATATAGATAATTACTTTCATTGGATACCCATTTATTTTCCATGGGTTCATGTTATGATTATTGAAGTATTTATGTATATTTTACATTTGTGGCACACATAAGCATGTACATGTTATGATGGGTGTACTCAGATAACACTCCAATGAACTAAGTAATTTTTTGCCTCATGAGATGATATGTGTGGGATTAGGGATAAAACCTAATCCATGATGGGACACTGTCCACAATGTGATGATATTTTTTTGTTAGAGTTAACTCTTTCTTATATCATGTTATATGATTCTTTCATATTATTATGTTTCCATGATAATATTATTACATGATTACATTATGACTACATATATTTATCTACGAGCCTTACCTTTATGATATCATGTTATTCCTAATGTACTATGATCATGTAATACCTTATGTTCCTAATATCATGTTATGGATCCGGTTATTATAAACATTCTATGAATATTTTTCTCATATTCATATTCTTATATATTGCCTCATTTTTTACCCATGATGTTAATTTATGCATAATTTCAATTGTTTATTAATTACTAGGATTTATAGCTCACCCTTTTCTTATATTTCCCCATTTACTTAGGAATTACATTAAAAGGGATATTTATAAGGGAATAACATGTGTGGAGAATATTTTTGGATGAATTTTATTTTGTACCATGTATTTATTTGTAAATGTACCTAGTTCCCAAACACACTAAACTTTTGATCTTGGGAGTTTGTTGTAACTTACGTGATGTATTAAAAAGTATGTATGTTTAGTACCAAATCTGAATGTTTGGGTCTAGGGTGTCTCTGATAATATGGTTGAAGAATGTTTAATTTTTCTAAAATTATAAGAGAGTAAATTATTAGTACTTTACTTGATTAAAAATTATGTGAAACATAATAATTTTAATTTTATTAAGTATACAACTATTTTATTAAGTCTTCATGGTCCTCATTATTGAAATCATAATGTTCCACCACTTTATACATTCTAGTGTCAAGGATCCATATTTACCTCTTTATAATCCAGAATATGGCCATGAAAACCTTAAAAATGTATTTTAGTAGGTAGTCCTACCAATTGTGAGCATGTAGTTTCATATTCTTTTGAGTGGAATCCCTAATTACTAAATACTAAATCATATTCCCACAATCCTTGACGACAAATTTGTATTGAATAGAATATGGAAATAAAATTAAATACAAGTTTTGTTATGTTAACACATCATCTTAGTTATGATTCCCTGATAATTAAATGTACCTCTGACTATGGCCTGAATTGATACTTTAACAATAGTTTATATTAATTTAGATAATAGAAGGCATAATGAATTAATATTAACATGAGGTTTTTTTACACTTTGTAAATTTTCTTAATTAATCTTTTACAAGTATTACTAATATTGAGTGGATTTTACTTTAGTGACTAAAAATGTACCGATAAAATATTTATACATCATCATTTTATTTTAATTCCATGTTATTATAATAATACATTTATATATATGATCGTGGTCTTGAATCCATAAAATAAATTCTGAAATAGAAATAAATAAAATATATAAAACGTGGCACGATCATAAAATTTGACTAGTGGTTTGTTTATTGAGCTAATAATAAACAAACCATTGAACCTAAGGGAAAAAACTATTTTATATGGCATGGGATTGAGTTTGCAACATTCCACTTTTTTCCCATGTATCTCTTTGGTTTTGTTTCGACATGGATCCATTTTGAACAACTTAATGTGCCTGGGTGGTCTATAATTTTAATTATTTCATTTTACTCAGATATGAATGAAACCAAAAATGGGGTTTATATAAAATAAACCATGGATATGCAGACCCATATAAAATAAGGAGGGAGGGATAACACAATGAACATCAATTTAATTTAATAAAATAATTGTAAAAACTCATGCATTAATTAAATTAAAAAGAAACCATACACATGCACATGTTAGTCTATGTTCATGATTATCCCCTAGTGTAATGGATTATAATTAAAACAACTGTTTAACATTCATTTGGACTCATTTTTTATTAAAATATATATGTACAAATTAATTCAATTAATTATGTTATTAATAAATTAATTCAATTTATCTTAATTTCTATCTAATCTATTTAGGTAATAACCATACTTTGTGATTTTAAATAAATTAATTTTATTTAAAATATAATAAAATAGGTGCACAAATTGTACTTAGAGGAATCCTGAAAAGTACATGTCTGAACTACTTGACATGTATTGAGATTGTATACAGTCTACTTATGTGACATATATCATACACATTTTGTTATGTAATTACATGGAATGTACGATTAAATAAATGAAACAAAAAATGAATGTTAATTTATGTTTAAAATAATTATTTTAATGCATGTGAATTAGGAAACGTATTATTACTATACATGGTGTGTATTTTATAATTTCTTACAGAAATTAATTAAGAATTTAATATATATATATATATATATAACCTATCACATGAAATGTATGAGTTAATAAATGAAACATGGAACACATGTTATCGAGGTTTAAAGGATTACTAAATTATATTTTATTTTCTATATAGACAGACTAGGTACACAGTGTGTACCTGCAGCTATACATCATGTATCTCTCTCTCTATATGTCCATGATACACCCAAAGGGACTTGATATGTATTTTTTCATAGACATGTGTGGGGTATATGATGTGTAAAGATGGTAAATTCCATTTAACATCCTTGTTACAATAATTTTAGTCCATTTGTTTTGTATAATTATTACTTGATGCATATATGACTAGGCATTTTCTACTACAAAAACCCTTGGACTAAAAAACGTGCAACCTAGTTACATAGTGTATATTATCACATGTTGTGTGCTAGCACAGATTGGTTGATACATGGAGTATTTAATGCACCATGTGTTCTTAATTTCATGATTTGGAGAATTAATTCACACTATATCCTGGTGCAATGAACTGGGATACATGATGTGTACACTAACTATATGTTATATAATCCCATGTTGTTCAGTCATACTTCTTGATACCTCTAGTTGGATTATTTGGATGTTTTTTTAATAAAATTTGATTATATCTAGATTAAATTAGTGATAAATTAAGTGAGGAGGAAGAGATCTCGATGATCATTAAAGAACAATTTTCCTGAAATGAAAACTAAATTTAAATGCATACAACAATCAAAAATATCAAAATATATATAAAATTTATGTGGCCTTTTTAATACCACATGATAGTTCTCGTTGAAATAGAAGCATGTGTTGGGACTATGGTCAAATTTTCTTTTGTAAAATTCAATGGATCATTCATAATGTACATGATGTGAATTCCATGAACAATGATATTTTTTTATAAATAATTTTGATTTTTTTTCAGAACCAAGAGAGAGGATCTTTTCACATTAATTTATAATTAATTTAAAAACATAAGAAGAAAGATTACCTTAATATTTATAGGTTTCTTTATTTATGGTGTTGATCTTCTGACCCTAATTGATGTTTTTTCTTCGCATGGAAAAGGCTGAAAGTAGATCCCCTATTGTGTCAACCCACATGTGCCCCTTTGATCTCTGAACAATATCGATGAACCTAGGGGTGCTAGTGTGACATATTGATAATATTTTATTATTCTATTTGATTGATTCATGTTCCTTCATGATTGAAGGGATTTTATCTTATTCTTCTCATTCTTTAGAGTAAGATAGGAGGAGGGAGATCTTGAGAGAAAATTGTTGTGCACAATGATTATAACCTTTCTATGATTGAAATCGAGGTCTATTTATAGACGTAAGATTAGGGTTTAACATTTAATTAATTATATAAACTCCAATAATAATGTATTATACTCAAAAGGAACCTCATGAAATGTAATTAAATAATAATAATGTTTTACTTTATGGCGTGTTCTAACCCACACAATGATAAATATTTATTTTATAATCTAGTAAATAAATATTCATAAGCTAAAAAAATCTGGTCTTTTTTTCCTCCCAAACACTTCTTGAATTCTAAAATAAATATTTAAATAAATATTATTCATTAAATAAATATATATATATTTCATTCATGTTTTGGAGAATAAATTTTTATTTAATATTCATGTAACTAAAAAAATTATTTATTTAATAAATAAATAATTATTTAATACGATGTGAATAACAAGAGATAAATAAAATTTTTATATTAATGTAATTAAACAAATACCTCATGAATAATTATTTATTTAATATTTGTGATCATTTAATAAATCTTGAATGAATATCATTTAATAGTCTAGAGAATAATGTTTATTCTAAATATTTAATATAAATAATATTTACCTGATATTAAATTAAACTCTTTATGTGTGACTCTCTAGTTATCTTCCCCAATGTCATTAGGTGGGATTTCCTAACGGTAAATATTACTATCTTGCAATAGGTCAATACACCCATAGAGGAATAAGATATGTTGTAACATCAAAAACACATTCAAACAATCACTATGTAATATAATCTCTTTATCATGATATATCTCCAAATAGGTTCACAACCATGTAATCAACCTATACTCTTGATATGTATTTCTTTGACTATATAAAATGAACTCTTTAATATTCCATGTCCATGAAATTTAATGTAATGATTCTAATTAAATAAACGATCTAAAAAATAAACTTCTATAAAGATGGAAGAGATAAATCCTTCGTTGAATTATTTATTAATAACATATCATTCATTACACACCCAATATAGCTAACTTTTCCACAATCATATGTCGTTATAGTTTATATAAAATACATCAATGTGCATGAGTCATGAAATGAATTAATAATAATATTAAAGTCTAAGGATCATTATACATGATCACAAATAGGAATATCCAATGACACATAAACATGTGGATTTTTTTATAGGCGGGTCTATTCTTATAATATCCCATTTTGGAGAGGACTAAGTGTGGAATTAGTAAGAAAAAGTGTCAATTTCTTATATGCACACACACATGAAAATCAAAATACTATGTGTCCTATAATAAAATTTTATGTATCCTAGAACACCATTTAACAATATTATCATTGAATGTTAAGTCTCTCATCATAGTGGAGAACTGCTATGTCCTTTTCAGTGAAACAAACACTCTAGAATATTATTACATTAATTTAATATAGACCACTGAAAAAATATATAATAAGGTATTTAATTAATATCCATTGCTTTTAATATCTATGAAATCTAAAGTAAAAAATATTGGTTATAAGAAACCAACTCTAACAAATTATTGGTTCCAATTATGATACAAAAAAAATATTATGTTCAATGAGACTGGGGTATAAGAAAATACATTTTTCCTTAATAAACATGTGTTTTTTAAAAAGAATATGAATGTTTATCAAAATTCTAATTTTGTAACATCACCATATAATATGGATAGGATATCCAATAATGATTCATTCCCAAGGACATGCATGAAACCACCAACAATGGAAATCTAGTATCTTTTAAAAATTCACCATTTGGATAATTATTTAAAAATTAAAATATTTCAATGAAGATGGGATGATATACATATGAGAAAATTATTGAGTAAGTGACTCACTTTCTTTCTTTATTTTGGAAATCACAATACACTTCATATAAAATTGACTTAACCTAGTATTTTTAGTTTTTGTGATTGTGAAAAATGAATTTATAGTAAATAAAATACCTTTGAACATAATAAGGTTTATAAAAATATAGTAGTATGAACTTTCTTGATATATTACATCCATAAAATTCAAGAGAACTATAATGGTACTAGATAAACTTATCAGTAGATAAAGCATCATGTTAAGATCATCAGTAGATGATGAGGTTTCTACTGATGCTATTATATCTGACTCTAATATTTTTGGGATTTGAACATTGAATTTCATTACAATGTTTCCTATAAATAGATCCTCGCATAATGAATTATATGAACAAGAATAACAAATCATTTTGAATATTACTGTTCATTTTGAAGTTGTGTAATTTCTTATTGTTAAGAGATATTATGATTAGTTTAATATTTTTTATGAGCATTTTACTAATATTTATATTTTATGAGGTTTTATTGTAAATATATTACTATTTCTCTTATATTTTTTTCATGTATTGATCCTAAATTATTAAGAGATTCAAATGATAAGAAGATAGAGGATTTACAAATCCTATGTGATCATGGGATTATAAGTCTTGGAAGATAGAGTGTTTAGAGATAAAACCCTATACCTACCAACATGTTAACTATAACGATTATAGGAAAATTATTAGAGATCATTTGATAGGTCTAAAATTAGGGATACATTATAATAGGTTAATAATCTATGATACATAAATTCAGATCTAAATTATTCCTTACCAATAAAGTTAAATCATTTGATTTTATAATATCCTTTTAAAGGAGTATTTGGTTTGTTAATCAATACTCTATGAATTATTTTTAAACTCTCACTATATTAAATATTATAATTTTAAATTTGTTTATGTTTTTTATTTTTTTCCGTTTGATTTATACTCGTCATATTTTCATGAATATTTGAAAAAATTATTTTCATTGTACTAACTATATCTCTTAAAAATTTATATTTCCACCAGATCCATTATTTTTATTTGATATTTAAATTGATAGATGTTTTTTAAATCTGATTAACATTAAACCTAAGTCTTTAAAATTTTTAGTTTAATTTTTTAAACTGAAATTCGCCATATACTTGTATATTACCTCCATTAAAACATTAAGACAATATTTTTTATCAGAGATATTCTCTAAATTATTTTGAATTTTTATTGAATTTATTTTTGTTAAATATATTTTTATCTTAGTCTTCTTACACTAAATGTGTTGTTAGAGGAAATGTTTTTTTTTTCTAATGGTACGTAATCTAGTGGGAACACTTGAAAATATAAATCCAACTAGACTACCTATTTTTAATGGAGATGATTATGAATATTGGTGTGATTATATGAAGTCTTTTAACATTAAAACTAGACTATAAAATTTTATTATGATGATTGGAGGTTATAATCTTCTAGATAAACATATTTTTCATTTTTATCAAGAAGAAAATATATAGTATCACGTAAATCATAAAGTGAACAATAATTTGTTATATTCTATGACTGGGAACAACTATATCCAATATCCTCTTGTGTAATTGACAATGGAATTTGGAATAAATTATAGAATACTCATTTTTGAACCACTAATGTTTTGGAAACCAAAATAATTATATTATGAGTGGATTATCAAGACTTTTATTTTTTTTTGGTTAAATAATAACTCAAATACTTCAATTTTTTTATGATTATTGTAAATAGTTTGAAATCTTTGGGTAAGAAATAATTAATAAAAGATCAAGTAATTAAAAATATTATTGATATTGTACTAAAAAAATGGGAATATAATAATAAAAAACAGATTCCCCTATACATTTATCTAAGATAATTCTAGATTACTTAATTGACACAATAATGAAAAATAAAAGTTGATAGAAGAGAGTTGTTGTGAAATAGAAAAGAATAAATATATTATTATTTGCATCTAATTAGAATAAACAAACTTTTGTAACCCTTAATTCTTATAGTATAATTCTACATATCAATTTTAAAGGAATATGTGTAAGAATTATGATTGTAGTAGTTCAAATGATAGGGAGAATGAAATTTATAATATTATTAGAAGGATGAATACGATTTTTAGTAATAATAACATTCAATATACTCATCTTAAAGATAAAAAATAAATGATAAGAGGGGTATTTTAGAAACTATATGATCTGAATGCAAGAAGATAGGCCATATTATACCAGCTCGTCCTAACTTGAAGAAGAAATATAGAAAGGAAAAGAAATATTATAAGAGTAAATGGAATAAAATATTGAAATCTATGGATACTTGGAGTTCAAGTGAGGGTGATATATATTTTTATAGTTCATTAGAAGATAGTGGAAATGAAATTCTAGAAATCTTGGCATTTTATAAAGATTTTTTGAAAGATGAAAAAAATTTCATGGCTAAGGTAACATCTAAATCTCTAACAAATTTAACTCTTTATTCAAAATCTACTTTTACTTATAATGATAGTTATTCAACGTTATTGAATTATAAAAAATAAAATTCATTTGATACTGACAAATTAAATACATTAAAAGGTGAGGAAACTTTACCTACTTTGGATGAAATGGATAAATATTTAAATGTCATTTAAAAAAATCAGAAATTGAAAAATAATTATGATTTTATGAAACAATTCTTATTAAATCTAATAATATAATGTTAAAATTAACTTCGTATGTTTCAAAAATTCCATCAAAACTAATTTCTAAATTCAATTCAGAATAAAATTAGTATGATTAGAGTTACATTTTTAAGATTAAATTTAATGTTTGTAGTTTGAATAAATTTTTATCTTAATTTAATTTCAGTTAAGAAAATATTGATAAAATCTATAAAAAATATACCCACTAGAACTTATAATGTAATTGGTTTTATTTATAATAAATATCATTTACAAAAAAATTACTTTATACCTAAAAGTTTACCATTTTTCATTAAATGTCCAATGGGAGGTCACTGGAATAAATTTTATTCCTTAAACATAGTTCAATATTATATTTTTCATAAAGAATTTATTTCATAAAAATAGAAACTATTCAACATAGAAGATTTGTGAAGATATGGGTTCCTAATTTTTTTTCTAAAATAACTAGACCCAAGAAAGTATGGTTACCAAGAATTTAGTTTTATTATTTTAAGGAAAATTGGTTTACAACTAGAAATTGAAATAAAAAGTACATGGACAATGATTATTCTCGACACATGACATGAGACAAGTCAAACTTCCGAAATTTGAAAATTTTGAATGGAGGATGATTCACTTTCAGAGACAATTAACTTGGAGAAATCATTTGAATTAGTGATGTTTATTTTCTTGGAAAAACTTAAATATTATTTTTTAGGACTTAATGAAAACCTTATTAGAATTTTTCAATTATGTGATGAGGTTTATTTTACAAACTTCATGAATGATAGATTAATTATTCAAATTTCACAACTTACTTTAAATACATCTATTGAGGGATATGAAAATGTATACATTCTTGACTTATAAGAGTTAAGTCATTAGAATTTACCTTTTTTAGGTGTAACTAAAGATCTATCTTGGTTGTTTAATATGAGATTAGGTCACATTAACTTTCATGATTAAGAAATAATTTACAAGAAAATATATTGCATGGATCCACCATAACTCAAATTTAATTGAACCAGAGTTTGTAATACTTAGAAATTTTTTAAGAAACAAAATAATAGTTTTATACCTAAAAGAGAATTATGAATTAATAAAACTTTATATTAAGTAAAAAATGGATTTATTTGTACATACAAAAATTGGAAGTATTATAAGAAAAAATTATGTATATATATTGTTTTATTATTACTCTAAATTTACATGAGTTTATTTTCTCACATGAAAATACAGTGCTCTTAATCATTAAAAATATTTTCATAATTCTATTTTAAATGAGAAAAATATACCTTTGTTTACTATTTGGACTGATCATGGTGGTGAATTTGATAAATCATATTTGTAATCTTTTTTTAGAAATAAAGGTATTACTAATATATTTTAAACACCTATAACACTATAATAAAATGGAATTTTTGAATGAAAAATAAAATTATTTATAAAACTACTCATAATTTTCTAATTCATTATTTTTTTGTTAGATATTTTTGGGTTGTGGTCAAAAGTTCTTCTAATTATACTATAAAATTATTTTTACATAAATATTTTCTTAATAAATATCTTTATGAGTTGTGGCCCAAAATAAATCCAATACTTTCTTACTTTGGATTTTTTAGGTGTAAATTATTCATCATAAATACAAAATTTTAGTTATATAAATTTCAATGTAAATTAATAAAGTAATTTTTATTGGTTATTCTAATACTATTAAATCTTACATAATTTTTAACAAAATAAAAATTTTTTTTGAGGAAAACAATTATATTAAAATTTGATGAAATCAATGTTTTTTTTAAAACCTATATAAGTTTATCATTTGGATGATGTTTTTGGAAAGTATCTTAATAATTTATTGGAAGTTGAATTGCAAAAACTAATATTGAAACCTCCAAAACCGAGATCATTATATTTTCCATATTTAGAAATAAATTCAATCGAATATTTTTATCTAATAATTAATGATAAACTTACCACTTTACCTAAAAACCAGATGATATTAAGTGATCATATAACCAAAATATTATTGGTGATCTAAGTTGATCAGTTAAAACTATAAATTCCTTAAGAAATAAATTTTAGAATCATGAATTCTTATCATAATTTGAAGCTAAAATAGTTGATGATTCCCTAGGAAATTAAAGTTGGATAAGATATATGAAAGAATAGATCAATCAATTTTAAATGAATCAAGTTTGTACCTTAGTTGAATGACTTAAATAAATATTGATTATCGGATTGAAATGGTTTTTAGAAACAAATGTGATGAAAATGGATTTTTTAATAATAAATCAAGAATTATTACTAAAGGTTATTATCAATAAGAAGGCATGTATTGTGGTGAAACATTTTCACTTGTATAAAGTTTGTAATCTATTGAAATATTACTATACTTTTCAGAACATATAAATTTCACTTTACTTTAAATGGATGTTAAAAGTACTTTTCCTAATTGATTTAGTAAATAGAAATTTTATATTGATCAACCTCCTAGATTTAAAGATGCTAAATTTTTAGAAAAGGTATTTAAATTTAATAAAGAACTATATGGACTTAAAAAATATCCAATATCTCAGTATAGTAGATTTATCATATATTTAATTCAAAACAATTTTTTTAAAAGAAGTGAGGATCCTACCCTTTTTATGAAGGAATTTTTTAAATTAACCGTTCTTTTTAAAATTTATGTCGACGACATCATTTTTGGTTAAATAAAAAAAATTTATAGTTTTTGAGAACTTATGAAAAATGAGTTTGAAATGAGTATGATAGGTTAAATCACCTTTTTTACTTGGTTTTAAAATCACTCAAAAATTGGAATAAAATATTTTAACTCAATATTAATATATCAAAGACTTAATAAAAAAATTATAATAATATGAAATGTACTCTGGTGGGAAAAACTATCAAAATTGATCCTAATGAATTTGGAAAATTGGTAGGTCAACAACTTTATAGAAGTGTGATCATAAATTTACTATTTATAATACCAATTTGTCTAAAAATAAAATTGTGAGTATTTTTATGTTCAATATTTCAATAATATCTAATGGAATCACATTTAAAAGGGGTAAAATGTAGTTTCCATTACCATAAAAAACTTTAGAACTTTTTTAATTTTGTTTATATAGAAATGATTTTATTCTTAAAATTTAATCAGATGTTGACTTTAGAAGATGAAAATTAAATAGAAACAATACTTCCTAAATATGAAATTTCATAGAAGAATATTTATTTTCATGGTCTAGAAATAATCAATATTCTTTAGAACTTTTTACTGTTGATGTTTAATATGAAGTAGCTAGAAGTTGTTATGATCAAGTGTTATGGATGAAACACACACTCAAAAAATTTGGTTTTAGTTTCAATCGAAAATAAAATCTTTTACGATAATACTGTTATATATTTTTATAATAACCCAACCGATATCTCATGATAAAAGAATATAGATGTAAGACACCATTTTCTTAGAGATCACACACAATAAAGAGATATAATTCTCAATTTTATCAAAACTGTAAATTAGATTGCTGAAATTTTTACAAAAAAATTAAATTCTAATAAATTAAAATATATTAAATAGAATTTGAGAATGACCAAACCAAATGGATCTTTAATTAATTTTTTATTGAATCAGTCTATTTATATTGGAAAAATCCTCGAGTGAGGTGGAGGGCATTCTTATTTCATTAGTTTTTCATTCCATTAGTTTTTTTATTTATATTTCATTGGTCTTATATCATATTAAAGTTATGAGTTAACAAGAAAAATATGCATATCCTGTTAACAAAAATAAAATTCAATATTTACTATTTATAATATTTTGTACTTCTAGATGTTTTTCTTAAATATAATACCAACAAGAATTAAACATTTAAAAGTTAATAACTTTAAAATTATTTTTTCTTCATAAATTACTTATTATAGGTGTAGCGTTTAATTTCATATTGGTTTATTATTTACATTTTATTGAATGGTAACCTATATTTTCATAAAATAAAATTATAAAATTAATTTCTACAACTAATTTTCATGAAATATGTTTTGTCCACATATTTTCATAGGAATCATTTTGGACCACTCATAAAATAAATAAAAAATATTTGGCTAATAGCAATCTAAAATTCCTATATAAGGACTAAAATATCAAGAATCTTAGTTTCAATAATTTTAATATCATTTTACATCTATATTCTATGATTAAATTAATTTATATGGAAGAATTTTTAAGAGATATTTTTAGAAGAATCCCAAAAGGCTATATGAAAATTTCAAAGTTCCATTTGAAAAAATATTTAGATCATTGGATGTAGATAAATACTTCTCATGGATCAATGGTGAAGAAGGTTATGTTTAAACCCTAAAAATATAGAGATATGTATATTATCATAATGAAATTCTTGATAAGATAAAAAATACTAGTAGAGAAGATTAAGTTCAATACATAAACACATCATGCATGAAGATATTTTAAAATAAGAAATCATGGTAAAAATGGGATTTCTATTGAAATTTTGATTATATCAACCATGTTAAAAGTTTTTCTTGAATATCTAAATGATTCATAAGTATTTTAAGAAACCAAAACATATTTTTGGAAAATTCTTAAGAGAACTAAATTTTTAATTTCTAGTTGTGTTTTTTTTTAAATTTTCCTTTTATTTGTGTATTGTAAACATGACCACCTCAATGTTTCTTTTTTAAAATCACAAATGGGTATTAATTTATGAAAAAATAATAAAATTTAAGAGTGATATTATTTTTAAATTATATTTTTCATTAGTTTGATCTTACTAATGATCCTAACAAAAAAAAGTATAAATTCATTCTACTGATCTGATATATTCTTCCTTAAAATATAATTATACATTTCAATTTTCCTTATGTGTTTTATACTTTATAAAAAGGAGATATTTTTGAGTAAATAAATTATCTAATTTAATTAATTTGAAAATCACAATACATTTCACATAAACTATATTTAACCTATGTTTTTGTTGTTTTTGAAATTATGCACAATGAATTTCTATAAATTGAAACACTAGAGAACCAAATAAGGTATGTTAAAATATATTGGTATCAAATTTCCTTGTATATAAGATCCCCTGGATTCAATATCACTATAGAAGTGCAGTATAAACTCAACTGTAGATAAATTATCATGCTAATATCATCAATGGATGATGAATTTTATGCCTATTTTGTTACCAATGAATCCAATATTTTAAAATTCAATCATTGATGTTTATAACATTTTTTTCTATAAATAGAGTCTCACATTGAGAATCAGAAGAATAATAGTAACAGAGCATTCCAAAAGTTATTGGTCATTTTGATATTATGAAATTACTTGTTTTTATGAGAACTTATTATTAGAGTAATGATTTTCTATCTAAGTGTTTTTAGTAAGAGTTGCATCTTACGAGGATTTATTATAAAGATCTTTTTATTTCTATTGTATTTATTCATTTACTAATGTGTATTGAGATCTTATAAGAATAATAACACATAGAATTTATTGTTATTTTGTGATTAAGGGATTCTAGGGATAGGAAGTTAGAGTGTTACGGGCTAGAACACTATACCTACCGATAATTTAAGTTGAAGGATTTTGGGGATAGGAAGACAAAAAATTACGACAGGTTTAAAATCGAGGATACCTTTTGATAGGTTAAAAATTATGAATACATAAATTTAGGTCTATATACTCCCTTACTGCTGAGGTTAAAGCATGCAATTTAATAATATATTTTTAAAGGAGTATTTGTTTTTTAACCAATACTCTGTGTATTGTTTTCAAGATTCCCTTATATTCAATATTTAAATTACTACTATATTTAAATTTTATATTTCCATGGTTTTATTTCTCACCACTAGATTTTCAAAACTTTTTAAAAAACTTATTTACATTATACTAACTATTTATCTTATATTATAAATTTATATTACATGCATCATCTTACTCAAATATTTGAATTAATAAATATTTTGTAAATCAAATAAACTTTAAACATAACGATGATAATTTTTAGTTTAATTTTTTAAACTACACTTAACACCATTCTTGTAGATTACCTGCATTATATTCTTGGGAAAATATTAATATCCAATGGAATCCTATGTCACCTTGCTTATTAACTAATTAAGTAATTGTTTTCAACCTTACTGTAAACAAATTATGGAACTAAGTAATAATATTGTATAGTGTGACTCATGTTGTCTCTAGAGATAATAATTTTTGATGTGATCTTTGTGTTTTGTGGCTTTATATTATGTTGGTAAATAGAGAACACTTATGTGCATATTTTTATGAAAGTAAAAGGGTGTCTGAAATAAATTTAAAAACAGTGGTCTCATAGAAATTATTCTCTCACCTTAATATATAAATCATTATTCATTTAATTTAAACTCTTATTCTCTCTCACTAACCAGTAGAAACCTTGATTAATTACGTTCTCTCAAGATTTTCAGTTTAAACATGGATGCACAATGATCACAACACTCCTTGCTCCTACATTTACCAGTAATAAAAAAACATTAGATTACTCTTTTATCAGCCCAAATCCTTTTTTCATATAGGAAATAAAGAAAATATAGGGGTCTTGTGTGTTCACCCCAAGAATAAGTGAAGAAAAAATTGAAACGAAATATTTAGCAGAAATCTCTTATTATCTACGATGAATAATCATTTCTGGTAAAATTAGGAAATAATTAATCAATTAATAGACATAATTAATTAATAGGGGTTTAAGGGAGACTCCTTGGATTAATAAATATGGTTTTATTATTCTATCACTATAGAAATAAAAATCAGTAAAGAAAAAAAAAGAAAACTCTAGAAAATAGTATCTATCTTTTATAGTGAGTTCCATACCCATTAATAGGTTCAAGATGAATGTTATAGAATCTATTAGGATTATAGGAGAACAACATTTGTAATTCTTGATATCCCCCACATGGATGTCATAAAATTTATTTTTTATTCTTTTTTTAATGTTGTTCTCCATTGATACCAATATATTTCTTCTTCCTCCTTGGGATCGAACACCTCCAGTGAGTTTTCAACCTTTTTTCTTAATTTGTTCAAGAAGTGTAAAGTATAAATCTTTTTATGAATCATATGATCTCTATATATACTGTATATGATCACTATTATTAGGGTTATTTGATATTTCATCTATTAAAATTGAGAAATTTCCTAAGTAATAATTATTATAAAACTCTTCAATATCTTCAAACATTTATTATGTTTTCTCATCAGCAGTATAGTATAAAATGTTTAATATCTATTTTATTTAAGGAGAATATATTAGGTATATTGTTTTATGAAGAAAATTATATTATGTATCATCTTCCTCCAGAAGATCTCTTTTCTTTAGGAAATTCAAATATCTTACATATCTGCCTTTATCTTTATAAAATATTAAGTATCATATATACTTCAAAAAAATTTCTTATATACTCTGAAAGGGTTTTGGGGATTTTTCATATTCATGTATATATAAGATATTATGAATTAAAAAGCCTTATGTCATTACTCTTTATAAAATATATCACACATACTACTTCTTTAGATTTCACAAACACAAAAATATTGTGTATCATCTGGTTTGAGAAAAGGTTTCTCACATATGCTTCCCTTTAATAATTTTTCAATCGTCACACGAACAAAATTTTATGTATTTTCTTATTTATTAGATAAAATATAATATGTGACTCTATTAATAAAAATCCTAAATAGAAACAAAATTTTACACACCACCCATCCTTTTTCCAGTTTCATCAAATTCAAAATAAAATTTCTTAGGTATTTTCGTAATATCTTATGAATGGAAAATACTTGGATAAATTTTATGAAATCCCCTATGTAGTTGGTTATTTTCCATTTTTCAATATTCTGAAACTTCTTGAATATAATACTTGGATTGCTTCATTTTTTGACTTCTAAAATTAAATGCTTTTGTAAGTTACTTAAAAATCATACAACACATGAATTCAGTATTGGATTAAATGAAATCAGTTCCAAAATGATAATAATGTAAAAATCAAATATTTCAAAATTATTTTCAATTGATCCCAAATTTAGTTAAAATCCATGAGTGAATCTATTTATTTAAGTTTAAAGTAAAATTCAAATAAAAATTCTATAAAATCCTCAAACAAAATTTCAAAATTTATCGCTTTATTAACCCTTTACACTTAAATAATAAATTTTCCAAAAATTTACAAGGTTCCCAATTCCTCTCATAAAAATCCATAGTTCCTGGATTGTAAAAAGAATAAAATTTAGTGGATTTATGATTTTAATAGGTGGTACTTTCATTAATACCTCTTGCCTAAGCTCATTGTTCCAAAGATCCTTTTCACACATCCTTGATACTTCTTATAATCCTTTTGACACATTTGTTTATTAGAACTTATTGAAAATTTTCATTGTATGTTTGTGAAAATCAGTTATTAGATGAGTATGGATAAACCCATAACTAAAAAACCCCAAGACATAATGTACCCCCCATACAAATTTTAAATAGCCAGGGAATAGAAGAAAGACTTGGGATGTAGGGTATTAGTTCACCCTACCTCTTGTTGAACAGAAATATTACACACACATCTAGTTTTTTGACTTAGAAATGAATCTAGATCAGTTAATGCCATATTTGTTTTACTCTAAATCACATGAGTTATCCAAATATTATTTAAGGAGGCCCCCTATGGTGTTAATCATTCATATTCAATAGGTTACCTAAGGTCATGTTTAAAGTTTCAGTTTTCTAATGTTATAATTTTGATACCAATTAATTTTTGTATATGAGTAACCCTTTAAATATTTTTTTTTAAAAAACTCATCCATTTTCAAATAGCATGGAACCTTATTGGTGATTTCATAGAGTTTTTCATTGGGCAGTGCATCATTGAGTGCCATTTTTTTATGTACTTCAACCTCAGAAGTATAGGTCAATTTGTTTATGTGGTCTGCAACTAGGTTCTCATAGATTTTATTTTCCTTGATCTCTATGTGTTATTCTTGGAGAAAAACAATCAATATCATTATCCATGGTTTTTCATTATATTTCATTATAAATCATCTTATAGTTTCTTAATCAGAATAAACTATTACTTTACTTCCTAGAAAATATGAATGGAATTGTTTCAATACAAAAACTATAGAAAAAAACTCTCTCTTGGTTATTATATAGTTAATCTAAGCTGAATCGATGTTCTATAAAGAATAAGCTATCACATGAGAATATCCATTAATATTTTAGTTTAACAATGTTCTTGCTGCTTAATTATAGTCATTACACAGTACTTCAAAGGCTTCTCCACATGAATTTAGAATAATATTTGGTGATGTGGTTAAGATCTCCTTGAATTTGTAACAATAATTCTTGTTTTATTCTTTAAACATAAAATCCCTATATTTTTTAATAGTTCTAGTCAGAGGTTTTTTCATAATGGTGGGGTATGGAAGTGTAGAGAAGTTGTCAAACTTTTCCTTATATACTTAAATCCCTTAATTGGAAATGATATACAGATAACATTACCCCTTTCCACCATAAAGTGATATTATTAAAAGTTTAAAACTAATTTCTTTTTAATGAATCTTTTTAAAAAAAAATTATATATTCTCAAGAAAAATTTTAAAAGAAGGTCCATACACTGTAAAACTATCTTAAAATACCTCTAGGAAGCTTTCCATAAGGTATGAAAAGATTATTACCAGGAAGCATTGGAATGTACCCAGGGGATTTTATAAACCAAAAGTCATTCTTTGGTACAAAAACATACCAAAGGTATAAGTAAATATAGTCTTGTCTTAATCTACTGTAGCTATAGGGGCCTAAAAAAGAATCAAAAATTTCATCAAGAAAATAATAATGATTATTTTCAGCTAATCTCTCTATAACCTGATCTATAAAAGGAATAGGGAAGTGGTCTTTCTAGGTCATATGGTTAAGTATTCAATAATCTATATAAACCACTCAACTATTTTGAATCTTATAAGTAATTAATTCATTTTTTTGTAAAAATTCATTCAATATATTTACAATTTTCATTAATGTTGGGTTTATCCTTATTTAATGCAGCCTCTAAGGTTTTGGTTCACTATCTAGTTAGATATGGTGAATGAAAATAGTGGGAGTAATCCCATTAATTTCTCATAATTTCTAGCTTAAATCTTTAACATGCTATTTCAATTTAGTTAATTATTCCAGATTAGGTGACTAGTTTTTTGAAATTATCACCATTAGTTTTTAATCTTGTATAAGATAGAAATATTTTAGGTTTGATGGAAGTAGTTTTAACTCTACTTCTGGTGGTTTTTTTACTGATAGTATCAACTCATTTTTACTCAAAATAACAACCTACATATAAGAAACTTAAGAATCAGTACCAAATTTGAGAAAAACATAAAAATAGTATTCATATAACTCCTATTGAAACCAATCACTATATAATTATAATTGCATATTCATTTCATTTTTAAAGATAAAATTATTAGAAGGATTTGGTTATTATAGGACTTCACCTATGTTTATTATTTCATTTATAATTTCAAGATCTTCCTCTAAACAGAATGTTTTTTCTTGATGAGAAAAGGTAATAATATTTAAGGAATTTCATAGAATCTAAGATATTAAAATCAATATTATCTTTAATAAAATTCATAAAAAGGATTACTTCATGAAAATTTAGTATATTTTTTTTTTAATTTTATAAAATTTTCTCCATAAGATGATATGGTAACGAGAAATACCACTCTCTTATTCTATATCCAAGATATAAAAGTCAATTAGTAACAACATACCTATTACCCTAATAAGTATATTCTCCAAAACTTACACAGGGTAAGAAAAATTATTATTGGATGACTACACTACACATTTTTTTGGCTTGATATCTCCCAATTATAGTGAATAATAAATTGAGTAATTCATAATTTTTATTTATTCTCTAAAATAACATAAGGTATTAGTGAAAGTGATATTTTCTATAGTTAAATTAATAGTAAAATTACATGGATCTTGAAATTTTCTAGGTAATTATGGGGTGATTATTACAAAAACATTCATACCCATGATCACCTTTTCATATCCACGTAGTTTTCTACTCTTAGGGAACATTTCATTAGTTGATTTTTCATACTTGGGAATCAAATTAATTATATATAGAAGTGGTATGTTCATTTCCACATTATTGAAGGTGTAAAAAAATTCATGTTATAGAGTGTGTTCATTTATTTTTTTGGAGGAGTAGTCCTTTAAGTCAGGGTGGTAAGGTTTGAGATAGATCCTCTATATTATCTTTTCCCTTTCCTTTACTGGTTGTTTCACTAAAGGTTCCTCACCTACTTATTCCATAGGTTTTGGTTATTCTTCCTTGAGCTATTAATTTTGAAATTTATTTACAATAGGTGGATGATCACTAATTTTTACTTTACAAAAAATTCTCAAAAAATAGAACTCACATAACTCTTGGGGTTAAGAATTAATTGGGAATGAATTTAACTTGAACATTGATTTTACTAAATAATTTAGAGTGGTGAGAATACGTCTATACTATCTTTTCAATTCTTTAGGTTCAAATCCAGGAGTTTTCAAGGAAGATTGTGGATTTCCTTGATATTATACTAGCTGTCTTAGTAAATATTTCTAGAGGACTCTTGGATTTGTATTTAGGTTTAGTATCTTGTAGAGTTTTAATAGTTATTAATATATAATGTTAAGGGATAATATTTTTATTAAAAATTCAATTGGAATGGTGATATATAAGGTTGTTGGATTCCATATCCATATTGTATTGTTTATTATTCTTTATATTCTTAGTTTCTTAGTTTTTATTGGTATTTACATTTGTATATGGAATCATAACCCATTATTTATAATACTTCTAAGAAATAATATGCAAAATGATTATTTGAATGAAACAATTAGTATATTCTTAGGGGGTTATATAGTGAAGCTTTATGAACCTTTTTCTAGGTTAACCATATCAAAAGATAGGTTATCTCTTCAATTTTAGTTTCAATAAAATGAGAGTTATAACCTTTTATATAATAAAAAATATATTATAAATTCTTATACAAAATATTTTAGAGTTATATGAGAACATTTCTATAAGTTCCATATATTCAACTGGATATTTTCCACTTAGTTCTCCTTTGGAAGAAGCATCTTGTAGATTTTGGTCATTATCCAAAAGTACTTTATTGAAAAAACACAATAAGTTGTGGTCCTCAAAGGGTGGTGCGGGTAGGATAAAAACATCTTCTTGAACCTCTCCCAAAACTCATATAGTGTCTCTCCACTGGATTGTCTAATTATATATATCTTCAACCCCATCTATGTACTTCTGGAACTATGGGAAAACTTCTAGAAGAAATTATTTTGGAGCTTATCCTAGGTTATGACCTCTCTATTCTACAAGTTCTACATCTATTATTTGCATGTTATTTCTAAGGATAATGGGAATAAATTACAATTTATATGAGATATGAAGACTGAACTTGGTTTGAAGGTGTTGCACGTAGTCCCAAACACTTTTGGATTCTTGTTCCAGTCTTCTCCTACTAATCCATGGAATTTGGGTAAAAAATAGTCCATTTCTTAATTTCAAAATCACATTGGTTATTTTTTATAATAATTTATTATTATTATGATTAAAATTACGTGCATAAAGTTCTCTAGGGGTTCTATACAATTGTTCCATATTCTATTCCATGTTTCCACTACCTAAAGTAGTGCTGATATAATTTTAAGTGTATAGGGAGTATATCAATTGGATGGTGGAAATTATTTATCTACATTTTTTTTAATCCTCATGTTTCATACTCTAGATAGAAAGGTATACTCAAAATCAAGATCAAATATAATTTTGTGATTCGAACTAGTCTTGGAACTATATCAGAAACATCTTAAACAAAAGAAAAACACAAAAATAAATAATCAAAATAGATACCTCCTCAAAAATGATGTTGATTTGATGCATTGGCTATCATAGGCCTCAAAGATTTTTTTGAACTCAAGTAATAATATTGTATATCATGAATGAGGATGTCTCTAGAAGGATAAAATTTTCAATTTTATCTTTGTTTAAGGTGGGATCAAATTATGTTGGGAAATATAAAACAATATTTTTTATTTTAATACAAGTAAAATGGTGTTTGAAATCAATTTAAAAATAATAGTCTCACTTGGGTTATTAATTCATCATGCCTACTAAATCATGATTTATTTAATTTAAACACTTATTCTATATCATTGGACAACAAAAAACTCATCTGATCACCTTATCTCATTCTTTTTATTTAAACAGGGATGTATAATGATTGTTGCACTCCCTGATCATACCTATGCTTGTAATCAAAAACCAATGATTACTCTTGGATCAACCCACTTCCCCTTATCACATGATAAATGAATAAAATTAAGGGTATAGTATGTATGGAACCCTAGAAGATGATAATGAATAACTGAAATTCAATAATTAGTGTAAATCTCTTATAGTATACAAAAATAATCATTTTTTGTTAGAATAATAAGAAAATAATTAAAAAATGAATTATACGAATTCATTAATAGGGGTCGGAAAAGTCTCTTTCGGTCAACCACTATAGTTCTAGTATTCCATCACATGAGAAATTAAAAAGTATTAAATAAAATAAAATAAAACTCTACCCAATATTTATTCTCTTTGATTGTGAGTTGCATCCCATTTAATAGGGGAAATATGATTGTTTCAAACTATCCATAGTTGGGAAGGTCATCATGTGATCTTGGAATACATGATCTCCCCTATTTGGATGGTATAAATTTTTTTCTTCATTCTATTTAAAATTTTTACTCCCTTGATCCCACCAAATTTCCTCTTCTTCTTTCATATTTTCTACCTCTACTGAGTTTACAACTATATTTCCTAATTTTTCCATCATTACGATATGAAAATATTTCTTTAATATAATTATTACTTGGATGAGCTCCTCAAGTAATTAAGATGAGCTCCATGATTACGTTTCTTTGAGATTTCCTCTACAATAGCTGATAAATTTCATTAAGTATAAAATATTATGAAACTCTTTTATAGCTTCCAAAATAAATTACAGATGCTCATAAATTTTAGAGTACAAAATGTTTTGAATCTTTTCTATAGAAGTATAAAATATTACATATCACATTAAATGGACAAAGGTATGTCATGTATCATATTCTTTTAGAAAACTATACTTCTTTCTAAAAGTACAAGATCTTTTGTAACTACTTTACTCTTCCAAAAATATTATGTATTACCCATAATTTAGAAAAATATGTTCCATACATAATGAGGGAAATATGAATTTTCCATATCTATGTCTCTAGTGGATATTATGTATTGGGAAACCTCATTCATTTTCTATCCATAAAATATATTATGAATGTTTCTTATTAATATTCCAAAAACTCTATAATGTTGCGTATCATTTTCTTTAGGAAAAATTATCTTACACATGATTATCTTTATTTATTTCTAAACATTTACATGAAAAAATTTTATTCATCATTTTCTTTAGTAGAGAAACTTTTACTCATGCCTCTACTTATTCAAATCTATAACAATTTTTTTTACATATCTCCCAATAGTTTCCATTTTCTTCAATTTACATAGTAAATATCATATATATTTCCCAAATATCTTATGCATGGAAAATCCTCAGATGAATTTTATGAAATTACCACTAGAGTGAGTCCTTTTCTATTTTTAAACATTCTATAATTTCAAGACGTTAACATCCAAACTACTTCAACTTCCAACTTTCAAAATTCCAAGATTTGAGATATTGCTTAAAAATCATGGAACTCATAAATTAAATGTAGGATTGATTCAAAATAGTTCAAAAATGATAAAAACAATTAATAATAAAATATTTCAATCTGGTTTTCAATAAATTCTAGATTTTGTGAAATTCTAAGAGTGAATCTATTTATATAGATTTAAAGGTAAATTCAAATGAAATACTATAAAATCCTAAAACAAAATTTCAAAATTTATGTCTTGATAATTCACCACAATAGAAGAGTTTTTATCAAACAATTTATTATATGGGAAATGTCGTTAGAAATCTCAGAATTGTACTATGCATATATAGAATAAATCTAAATTATAGAATTAATAGCTGACATAATGTATGGATTGTTATGTGGGTATTTCAAAACATGTCCCCATAGATATGTATTATAGTGACCATACATTTCTTAAAAGACTATTACATCATTTTAATGGTAAAACATAAAATCGTTACACCAACAGAATCCAAAGGTTTAGTGTCTTGGGAAAATTAGGACCACACATCACTTATATATAATAAAACATAATAATTTATTTAAAATTTAATTATTTATCCTTCTAAATCTCACGATATTCTTAGTACATGTAGTCATCTGAGGATGTACGTAAAAAAAGGGGTGAGCGAAAATACTATTAAGGGGATAAATAAGGACACGAATCAATATAAAATGGGTGATAATATTAATCATCATTATAAAATAATCATTGGGTCATCATCATAATTATAAGTGTAAGCATTAGATAAAGGAATGGAATGTGGAAATGCATAAAAATCAAACATTATGTATTAGTGGTAAAATACCACACACAGTTGTGGTCTTTTCTAACACCATGTTCATGTATAACATATATGCATAATCATAACATCATCATTTTGAAAAACTTTATAATCATGTTCATGAATATTTCACACTATCTCATGAGGTACATCACATTACCCAATGCATTGGAGCACTATATAATTCGGGGTCCACTCGTCACATCATAACATTTACATAACCATGCATTCCACATAGAATGTATATCAATCTTAGACATAAATAACCAATGGAAAGGAATGAGTTTCATTTCATAAATCAGACATTAATGAATAACTTTGTGGTTCCCAAATTAAATGAGGAAAATATATTTGGTATAAGATTCATCATTCTTGAGTGAAGAAGAAACAACTCAAGAGAAGTTAAAATTTGTTTTGGAAAGAAGAGTACTTTTAAAAAATCATTGTATTTCTTATAAAATCAGATTAAAAACATGTATATCCCCCAAAAAATCGAAGGACAATGAAATTATATTTTAAGAACATAAAAATAATATTCATACTAAAATTATACATGAAAGAGTAATAACCCAAATAAAAGTAGTTGGGTTTGAGAATCCCCTTACCTTTTGTATGAATGCTCTTTTCACCTTAATATCCCAAATAATCAAATTAGATTCATTAATTACTAAATCCAGAACCTATTATAAATTTATTTGATTTATTATAATTTTATTAAGTTTATTTATGTATATTTTAATGAATTATAGAGTTCAATTCCATCATTTCAAGTGTGTTATTTTTCTTGGTTTTCATGATCAGTTTGCTTGTATAAAAATATAGAAGTTCATGTAAAATAAAAATAATTTTCCAGAATTGAAAATTTATTTTTTTAATGAACTTAAAAAAAGATTAAATGGTATTATATATCATATGGTTATATATTATGAGGATTATTTGTTAGATAAAATATTAATGAAAATGATTTAATTTATTTTGGCAGTTTTTACGACCATCACAAACTTATGTCATTTTGTCTAGTATCATGTTTATATATTGGTTCCAACACATTATATAAATTATAATATGTATAATAAAATATTATTTATCCATAATAATGGTTTTATGACCAGTATTGTTGGAATAAATCAAAAATTAAAATGCATCATCCATGATGGTGGTAAATCAACACATCACATACAATGTTTTTTATTTTTAGAATAAAATGAAGAGGGAATATATTTTATGATGGATTATTCAATTATCATAAAATAATTAAAGTATATATAATATATTGGTGTTATCATTCCACTTGGATAATGTGAGTTTAGGATAATATAAGTAAAGAAAAGAAATTAAAAATTAAATAAAAGAAAACAAAAGAGGATTCTACCTCTTGAATTTATTATCCTTGAGAACCTCCTTAGGAAAATTGGTTTTGGTCTACTGTTGAGACCAGAAGCTCATGGAAATGAGGGAGAGGCTTTTAAAGATATTTGGGATGAATTTGGAAAGTCTTAAATTCTTTGAAGGTGTGAGGATAAGAGGTGGTGAGTGGTGGTATTTATAAGGGAAGGAGAGGGGTATTTTTTTATTATATTCATTATTTTATTATTTTGGATCAAACCTATGAATAGTATTGACCCTCATCACTAAATGTATTAAAAAATTAAGTATATTTCTAGATTATGGGGCTTACATTACCCACACCCCAACAATGACTAAAAAATTCACATATATAGCTTATATTATAAATTGTTATATTTCACTATTCACAAAAAAAATTCACCTGTTTTTGAAAAATCCTAAATATTCACCCTACCAATTTTTTTATTTGTTGAATTAAAAAATGGACTCCATTTTATGAAAATAATTTTCTATATATGATAAATTTAATTTTTAAATAAAATAATCATTTATTTGAAAAATACCGATTTTAATATTATAATCGATTCTACAACACTTTGAAAATTTAATTAAGGTCTCATAAAAGTATTCTATAATCACAATAAAAAAATATATTAATTTATGAATTTATTTTATAAAAATAAATTCTCTTTTAAATCTTTATATTAATTATAAACTTATAAAAAAACATTTATGTTTTACAAAAATACCAACACTTAATTTATCATTTTTAAAACATTTATTTGCTTATACTGTGATATAATTATATCATATTTTAATTTATAATATTCATAAATTTTATTTATAATTTCATAGGTGAGTTTACTATTTTATTTTCTAGATTACTATTCCTAATGGTCATGTTACCGTTCCAATGGTCAGGTTACTATTTAATCTATATTGGTTCCTTAATTTCTATAAATATCACTTATTTAATTATTCATTTATGATAATAATGTTTTTATTTTGATCTATATTATGTTTATGTGTTTTATACCATATACATTAATTATAAGAATGGAAAAAATTCCATTGATAAATTTTTAAGTTGTTACATTTATGAAGAAAATATATGTTATGACGAGCTTGATGATTTTTAGACCAAAATAGCCTAAAAATGATATTGATATTTATATCTAACCATTTTTGTGTGATTTGGAATTTATATAGGTGGTTGGTGTTTAAGTGTTTAACTCATACAAAAAATGGTGTTTCATTTTTCATGATATGGTATTGTTCACTATAAATAAATTTCTTACATATAGAAGCTTATTTGGATATAGTGTTAAGGGACATAAAACTTGTGCAATTTACGAAGAAGGGGATTCAAATCATCAATTACATAAAGATAGAAATACATTTTACATGGTCCATCAATGATTCATCCAAAATAATCACCTTTTTAAATATTATAAAAAGGAATTTAACAGTTTATAAGAGTATAATTATCCCAAAAAACTATTTTCAATTGAATAATATTATTAAAAGGTGAAAGAAATAAATGTCACATTTTAGTTTCCACTCTTTTGGTATCATCATTATGATGAAGAATACAAACTAGGATCCCTCTAGTTGTATTCATAAGTGCTTCTAAAATATCTGAACAACACTCTTGGTATTCTAGGTGAAAGCATAAAGAAACCAAGTTCCATGCATCATTCAATATTTACCATAATAAAAGAATATCTATTATTCTTTATTTATTTTAAGATGGAGGAGGTAGATTTTATATCTCTGTTTTTTGACAAAACCCTTGAGAGGTTATCTCTAGGGATTAAGATAATTCTCTTGAGAGAATACATTATGCAGAACAATTCTCACACGATCTAAGATGATATAATCAAGAATTTATACTCAGGGTTAACAATTAAGGATTTAAAAAATTCCCTTTATCTAATTTTTTATTCCATGTAAACCTCATGTCAAATAATGATAACAATAATATTATACTCTCATGACATGAACTAAAATCACAATCTAATAAATCACTTCCATCAAGCCCTTAACTCGACACTCAAATCATATTCAAAATTTATTAAACCTTTGATAATAAAGATTCAATTAAATTAATATTATTTGTTTAATAAATAAATAAATATTATATTAATTAAAACCATGAATAAATATTTTTTCTGATATTCACATAACTAAATAAATATGTATAATAATATATTCACCAATCTAGTGATTAAATGAATATTTATTTGTTACCCTTGTAGATAATATGAAATAGATAAAATTAAAACCCTATATTCTAAACTCAAATATCTGGTGACTAAATTTATTATTGGGTTCATGATATTTTTTTCAAGGCACTATAAATTTTCTCATTGGATGTTCATACTTCGGTAGTTCAATTTGGCCATGTCAGAACAGCAACAGTAGAAACATTCAGCAAATTGGTCAACTACTAGAAGTTCTCTTTACATATGATGGATGTTTTATATAATATTCATTGGGTGTAGTTAATAGTGCACCGACTGGGATGATTGAGTCGATGGAATCCTCAATTGAATGAAGTAATCATTGGATGGATGGTCAAAAATATTGGATGGCAGTTCAAATTATTTAACCGAAAATGAACCTCTATATAAGGAGACGAGACCATATGCTAAAGTATACTACACTATATTATAAAAACTTTGATGTTGGAGTACTTATCTACAATTTTTGTAAATATTTTACTTTTGATAATATGAAATATTTTGAAGTGTTATCCCATGGACATAGGATGAAATACCAAACCATGTAAAATTAGATTTACTTATTTTTTTTACTTATTCTTGGAATTATTGGGTGTATATCTTAGTGTGTGTATGATTCATCTTTTGAGTGACGATTATAGTGATGCTTGACTTACTAATTTCAGTTCTCTAAGACAAAAAGGGAAGTGTTGGTTGTTTAATTTCCATAGTACTGAACTTCCGGTGGATACACATTTCTTATGAACTCAAGTTTCAACCATCTAGTGTTTATATTAATTTTTAGGCACCTTATTCCCAACAAGTGGTATCATAGGGTATTTAGTTTGGATCCACTCGAAAAATAATGTAACATTTTCACTTGACTCAAATCCATATTAATTTTAGTGGGTCATACCATCATCAAAAGATATGGGAAAATATTAATGAAGGGTTTAGATTATTAATTTCAACAGAACTAAATTTAGTATCTAGAAGATGAAGATAGAGTACTATATCATCTAGAAGGTTCTTGAAATTCTATATGGTGATAAACCAATAATCTACACAAAGAAAAATAAGAAAACTTGGATAAAAAAAATTTATGGTTTTGTAATGATTACATTGTCATGGAATGTGGCCTTTATCATTCAGGATAAGAATATTATAACTACACTTATGGTGACCTTCGTGTAGATTTATGAAAAACTGACAACCTTAAACAAAGTGTTCTTGGTGAAGAATTTGTTTTCCATAGATCTATAGGAAGTACATTCATCAGTAAATAATTTGAATTATTTTAAAATGATTAGAATTAATCTCATATTAGTGAATGTGAATTTCACAGATTATGTGTGCGATATACTACAACTTTTAACTTTACCAGAATCTTGGGATGGCATAGTTACAATGATAATTATTTCTTATGGAAATTATGATATTTTATTTGTGGATGTGTAAAATTTTATCCTCAATGAGGATCCATGGAGAAGAGAGGTCCAAGTATCTTCTAGTAGTGCATTGAATGCTTAGGGAAGTGGATTCTCACCTTATTAGAAGAATCATAAACAATTAGAAGAAAAATATAGGGAGAAGAATCATATAAAGTTGACTGGTCCAAGGATTAACTACTAGAATTGTAGAAATAATGTAAAACTTTATAGTAATTTCAGGAACTATAAGGAAATAACCATAATAAAGGATTACAAAAGTTAAAAATTAGTTAATTTAATGGAATTTAGTAGCAATATACTACTCACTATTCATAATCTAATAGAGTCAGGGGCGGTTTACTCGGATTCATCCTTCCACTCGATGGATTATCGTGGGTTCATGATAAGCTATGTATCTAGAAGCACTAGGAAAGTTCTTATGGTAGACGATGAAGCTTTCGAAGTATCATGAAAAGGATATGTAAATATATGAATATAAAATGGGATTATTCTTTAGTTTCAAGGTGGGAGAAATAGTCCAGGTCTCTTGAAGAATATTATTTTAGTTAGGTAGTTGGAAGATGAAAGATTTAGTATCACTTTCAAAAATGGTGTTTGGAAGGTGACTAAGGGATCCATGGTTGTGGTATAAGGAGTAAAAGACAAGACCCTTTATCTGACTGAAAGTTTATATGAGAGTAAAATGGAAAAAAAATCAACCTATGAAAATATATAGGTCTGGCATCACAGACTCGGTCACCTTAGTGAGAAGAACATAAAGGTTCTATAAAATAAATGAACTTTGAAGCTTGATCACACTACTATAAAAAATTGTGAGAGTTATGTGAATGGAAAAAAAGAGGGTCTCATTCAATTTGAATAGATTGAAACCCAAAGATCGAAATTTGGAGTTAGTTCACATGGATGTCTGGGGACTTTCTTTAGTTCAATCTCATAGATAATTATGGTAATTCTACACATTCATTTATAATGTCATGATAAAGGTATGAGTTTATTTTCATAAAAATATAGATGATTTTTTTGATGATTATTGTACAATGGAAGGACACATTGGATTTAGAATTTTATTATAAATTAAAGTTCCCTAATTTAAAAATGGTGAAGAATACGACGGTAGAAACTTCGAGAACATATGTCAGTAGAGAGGAATCAATCTTGGGAGAATATTACCTGAAACTCGACAACATAATATAGTTTTAGAGAAGATGAACCATACTTTAATAGATAAAGATAGATGCATGTGTGTGCACTACAGTATGCTCAAGTCTATTTAGGTAAAAAATTAACACATTACAACACTTGGTCAAAAAATGAATAGCCTCTATAGTAGGACAATGTATACTTGAATAGATTCATTCTGATAATGTACTAAATGTTTCACAACTCAAAATATTTAGTTTCAATGCTTGTGATCTTATTGATTCAAAGGAAAAATAAAATATAAAGGAAAATTTCAAACCCTGTTTCCTTTTAGGGCATGAAAATGAAGATTTTTGTTTCCTACTACGGAGTGATGATCGATGAAAGATCGTAAAAAGTTATAATAAACCATAATTTTCATACATAAATATCACATCATTTTAGAAGAATATTCAATAACATTAAAATTAATACATGCTTGAGGAAAAATTAGGTTTAGTGTCTTCAGAAACATGGATAAATAAACAAATAGTACATAAAATACATATATAATTTCTAGTTAAGTTTTTCACAACTATCGCCCTTCTTAGACATATCATACTTAAAACTATTCTTCATAACCTAGGTAAGAGAAACATAATAAAGGGTAAGATTAATGATCAGTTAGGGTAAACATAATATATATCAATTAATAATCACAATTTATCATAAGATAAGAATATGGGTCTGATAACATGATCAAGACTTATAATAATAATATATAATCTGTTAAATATCTTTAATCATGAAACATAACATCAGGTTTTTTCAAAAAAATAATATAATACAATAGAGTTTGGAATCATCAATAATCAATAATGATCCCTGAAAACATATCATAAGAATATTAAATAAGTTTTTAGCATGCACATAAGTATATAAAATCACTTCCTTAGTCAAGGATCACTACTGAGACTATCATAGTGGATTGAGTTCACTCACAATTCCATCATTTCATTAGTTGAGGTCCACTCCCAAGTCTATATTATTATAAAAAGCAGCTTACTAAACTAGGTTCACTCTCCGTTATAGTGCTTATTATCTCATAAAATATCCATCTTTACCCAATCCAAGAGAGGGATATGTAATTCTAGGCCCACCCATCACATAATGAAAAGCATACATATGTGTTCCATGAGATCATAAAATATTCATCATATCATCAAATCATAACCCATGAAAAGGATATAGTTTTCATAAAAATTTCATTATCATAAACACAAATTATCCAAATAAATAATAAATATGTAAGCATTCGATCATATCCTTATAAAATAATAAGAATATCAACTTATGTTATTATAGATAAAAATACCATTAAAATATCATTAAAAAATTTCTTGAGAAAAATACCCTTTTATTTTAAATCACTAATTTAGAATATAATATTTTCCAAAATATTAAGGAAGATATTTTATTTTAAAATAACCAAAGAAAAACATAAATTAATCCTCAAATAAAATAGTATTAATGATGGTGGATAAATATGTTCATGCAGTGTTTGTTAAAATAAAAATTCATTTCGCATTATTGGTAAAAAGTCAGAAGCACCTTGTTCAAAAAACCATAAGAATATTTATTTAAATAAATTTCATTGAAATTAAAACATGATTAAAAATTAATTTAATAAATCTTTACATAATAGTAATAAAATTATTTAATACATTTAAACAAAAATATGTATTTGGAATAAAATATACATGCCTGAATAGAAAAACACTGGCAGTTTTCCTTAGAAATTGTCTTTTGGTCTCTTTAGTAATTAAAGAGTAGAAAATGAAATAAAAATAAGAAATATCAATAAATAAACATATGATAATAAAATAAATATGAATTGGGAGAGATAGATCATAAAAATTCATCATAATAAAATTTAACCATAAACAACCCTTGTAAAAATGAGATTGTAACATCAAACCCTTACCTCAAGCATGTCTTACTTTGTAAGAAATATAACCTCGCATATAATAAATTTATATTAATTATAATTATATAATAATATATAATAATACATATAATACCATACATGGTTTACTTATAACACATTATAACCTATACACTAATAATATTTCATTATCATCATCATTTCGAGTGTTAACTGCTTCATTTTTCATGTATGTTTTTGTTCAGCGGTTATGTTCCTTGCACGTGATAATTATTCCTTCATCTTAATAATGTTAATAATGATATAAATATAATATTTATTATATATATATATATATATATCAATTAATATAATGCATTGATGAAAAATGAATTATATCACTATGTGGAGATGATAGTCCGTACATTTGCAGGTTTGACATATCAATTATTTGATGGATGGATTGAAACAAAGGTAAATATCAGTTCATATTTAAATAATAATAATTATAAAATAAATATAATATATTATAATTAAATATATCTTAATAACCATCCATGAATGATGATGGTTGAAAATAATTCGTATCACTATGTGGAGGCAGTAGTCCACACATACACATTAACGATACTTTCATCGCCCATTGGTTTGAGAATATGTGGTAAATGGATGTTCCATCATCATAATAACATCTTAGAATATTTTTGATATTAAATTAATCATTTTTATGGATAAAATAATATTAGATAAATTAAAATAATAAATAAAATTTAAATTTCTTGGTTAAGATCTATACCTCTTTTTTGAGATACCTCATTTGGTTTACTCCTCAATCCATAAAGAATTGGCCTTAGGAGAAAGAAATAAGCTCTAAGATGAAGGTATGTTTTCTAGAAAGGTTGTGGATTAGTAATTTTTCAATATATAAGGTTAAAATGGTGTTAATAAGGTAGGATTATAGATTCCCTTTTATAAATGAGGAGAGGGGCGCATATGAAATTTCTTAAAGGATTTCAATGATTTCAGGTCAATGTCTTATAAAAGTGGCTTAAAATAGCTAGTAATTAAAAAGAAGGACAAGATAAGGTTTAAATAACTTCAAATGATAATAATTTTATGTGTTTGGGTGACAACAATATCACTATATCATGGTTTAACCCAACAATGAACTCGTTTTGTCATTATCCATGGTAACAAAATTTTCGTGTTTTTACTATTCACTATGACCAAATTTTAAATTGAAATAATTCATTTATATTAATTATTGTGATTAAAAATATGTAATATATTTTAATAGAGTCAATTTATATAGTTTTCATAATTTAATTTTAATTAAGTGTGCAAACCGTAACAAAATCCCTTTTTTGAAAAATGATTTTTAAGTATAAAACATAATTTACTTCCATTCCTTACCTTATAAAAATCATAAAATGAATGTTAAAATATTATATTTAATATATAATAAATTAATTTTATTAAATCACTTAATAATTTAATATTAAATAAATTTATAATGATAAAAACACATTACATGCGTAGAAACTGTTTTTTAGAAAAATGTGTTTTAAGCCCAAAAATTAACATATAAAAAATAATGTATATTGATGATTACTATGTAATTAATTATATTATGTTTAATTTAAGGTGTCTTTGTTTTATTTAAGATCAAAATAAAAAAATAATTGGTTATTCTCTTGAGAAGAGATTACTTTTTTATAAAAATCACTATTTTTCTCTATTCACTTAAAGATAATTGTTTTTAGAAAAATACTAAAAATTTAACCAAAGATAATATTGAAATGGTGATTTTGAAATTAAATTAATTTATTCAAATGAAATTTATAAAAATGGAAGAATTTAATTATAATTGTTTCATGTAAAAATGAAATAAAAATCATTATTGAAGAAAGCATATTTTTGAAGCGTAAAATGATTTTTACGAAAATTGAGTACTTGTTTATTATAAATTAATCAATAAATTTTCATTAATAAAATAAATTATAAATATTTTTTATAAAGTGGTTATTAATATTTATACCACCAAATTTAATGACCAAGTCATAATGGTTTACTATATCACAGTTCATACATAATTGGGGTTACGTGTAATGCAAGCAATAGAATGATTCAAGTTTTATTTCAAAGGAAATATATATAAAATCATGGGGTGTTACACTATACAACCCCATTAAAATGAATTTAACTGTTTAAATTCTATCACTATGCTATAAAAAATTGAGGATATCACTACTTTGCAACATCTTTGAGTTACCTTACGACTTTCTTAAATTTATGATTCCTCTAAATAATTTTAACCAGGTGAATAGTCATGTTCCATAGAATTTTATCATTATTATCCAAGATTTATACCGGTTCTTCTTCATAGGGAAAATAAATATCCAGTATTATAACCTCAGAGTTTGGTAAATGTAAAATATTAATTATGTACTTTCTCAGAAGAGATAATGGAACACATGATGAACTTGAGAGTGTCTTGGTGGGAGTGCGAAGTGATAAGCTATAGTCTCTACTTTATTAGGAATCATGAAGAGATAAATACACATATGTCTTAGATTTAATTTATTTATAAATCTCATAACCATTTTATATGGATAAATTTACAGGAAAACCTTCACAAAAAACTAGAAAATCAATTTATTGAGATGGTTCATTTGCGATGGACAAATGAACCATTGTAAATAGTTTTGGTGGGATTTCCAGGGGCATGGTGCCAAAATCCTTAGTGAAGGATTATTTTGGGATGGAAGACTTATTACATCATAAATAGTCATTTGGTTAAAAGTATTTGTGATGGAATTTAAAATCCACCACAAAAACTTTTGACCGAATTACTATTGGTGATGGTATTAATTTCATCCCAAATAGTTCGTCGCAATTAAATTTGTAGATTTAACCTATGCAGTCCATCCTTTCTCCTCCTCTCCTCTTCTTCCTCCTCTCCCACACAACGTCGTCGATACTCCTCTATACTACACCACCAGACCTCCCCTCCTCCACACCATGCCACTGCACCGCTGCAACTCTCCACTGTGCTTCTGCACCGCTCCATCGCACCAAAAAATCATTCTCCCTCTCCCGCACAGCCGTGATACAACCCCTTCAAACCGCCCGCTAAACCACCCAACCTCTATTTAGATTTATGGAATTCCATTTCCACTATTTTTTAACAGATCCAGGTTGGACTCTCTGTGGTACAAATTTCTCTTGTCTACAATTTTTCTATTTTTGAGTTTTATACATTTTATTTCATTTTTTCATTTTAGAAAACCCTAGGTTTAATAATTTATCTTTTTATCATCCTGGATTTGTTTTTCGTGCCTAATCTTGTTTAATAATTTTTTTGTTTATAATGTATGATCTGTTTATTTTAATTGATTTATAGTTATTTCTTTAATTTTTTAATTTTGTTATTTGTATGTGTGGTTATATATATATTAATGTGTGAATTTATATATATATATTTAAAAAATATGTGCAATTATATATAAACATGTAAGGTTTATAATATATATATATAAGGTTTAAAAAACATGTAATGTTTTTTATATATATACACACACATATGAATATTTATGTATATATGATTATATAAATTTGATATGTATATTTGTTTAAAAGTGTCAGAATATATTTTATGTATTTATATTAATTAGGAAATTGTGATATAAATATATAGACACACACATAGACGTATATAAAAATTTTAAAAGAGTAAGGTTTTTCATATATATATATATATATATAAGTTGTAAAAAAATGTGAATTTATATATATATTTATATATATATAAACACACACATAATATATATATATGGTTATATATATAAATGCTTATATAGATTAACACTCGAATATGCATATATGCATACATATATATATATAAGTTGATATATATATATTCTTATATTTACGCTTATATATGCTTATATATAAGTTGTAATCATATATATATATATATATGCTTATATATATGCTCATATATATATAAGTTGAAATATATGCTTATATATATATATGATTATAAGTTGTATATATTCTTATATATATATACTCATAATGTGAAATTTTTGGATATATATATATATATGCTGTAAAAAAATGAGTAAGGTTTTTTTGATATATATATATATATTCTTATATATATATTAACACCAGAATATGTATTTAAATATTTATATTTATATAGATTTGATGTGTATATTTATGAAGTTTTTATGATTTTTTTTTGTAATTTGGCATGATAGACATGTTATTTTTTAACTGTTGTATTACTTTTATGTCCATTTTAATTTGTTTAATTTTTTGTTATTCTTTTTAAATATTTGTAAATTTATTAATTTTTTTAAAGTTTTTAACATATTATAATTAATGATAAGTTCTTTAATTGTTATTAAATATATTATTATTATTATTATTTATAGTTAATATATTAATTAATTTCGATAATTTAAATAATTTAAATTATTTTTAGTATATTTATTTTTTAAATTAATTTATTTTATTTAATATTTATGTTTTTTTTAATATATATACATATATTTAATTTTTTAATTAGTTTTATTTTATATTTTTTAAAATAATTTGAATAATTTTATTATTATTTTTATTATTTTTTTGAAAAAAATTATTATTTGTGATGGATGAAGCCATCCGTCGCAAATAACATTTCAAACCTTTTTTGAAGGATCGTCACAAAAGGTTATTTAAAAACCCTTATGGGAGTCTTTTTGTAATGGACCCTTTTTCCGTTGCAAATAAATATTATTTGTGGTGGATTGTCACAAATGAACACATTTGCGACGCCACCATCCGTGAGAGGGTAATTGAAATTGACTCTCATCGCAAATGACTTTTTGTGATAGGAATCTGTCGCAAATACCCCGTTGAAATTACCTTAAATTCCTGTTGTGTCACCAACATCATATACTATATCTTACTGATGATTATCAATATAACTCTTCCATTGACTCTAAGATACCTTGATAATATACTCAAAGGATCTAACCTTATCTACCATTTAATTTACTATCTTAGGTCTCAATATATTTATTTCTTTAACTTCATCCTAATATGTAAGAGTTATAAACTTATTTCCCCAGAGAACTTCATAATGAGTCATCTGAATGCTCTAGTGAAATCTATTATAGTAAGAAAACTCGACTAGAGGATGTTGTTAATAAAAAACACCTTTAAAATCTAGCGAATATGATTTAAAAATATTATATAGGGGTTTAATGGTATTATAAGAATAACAGTATTTATGAGGTTGAAAAGTATTATATAAACACAACTTTGTATCTAGATTTTTCTAAAGAATTCTCTAACATTTCAAGGTAAACCTTAGATTCCAATCAGATATAATATAATATAGTACCCCATATAAACTTACCACTTCCTTAATCTATAAATTTAAAATATAATCAATAGATAAATCTTCTCTAATAGAAATTTAGTTTGCTGACTTTGTAATGTGATCAACTACAACCCAAATAGTGTTATCGAATTTAGATATTTTGGGGAGTCTGAAAATAAAATCCATGGTACTATTTTCTCATTTACATTTTTCTAAGGGTATTGGTTTTAATATCCCCTTAAAATTCTATCCATCAAACTTAAATTGATGGAATAACAAGCACTGAGATAAAAAATCCCCAACATCAGACTTTATGTTGTCCCACCAAAAATAATTTAAGATCTCTATACATATTCATACTTCTAGGATGAATAGAGAATGATGAACTATGATATTATTCCAATAGTTTCTTTTGCAGGAATGGTATTGACGGGATACATACTTAGTTATTGAACCTTATAATTCAATCACAATCAAGGTTAAACTTAAGAATATTTCTCACATTATTTCAATGCTCCAAATCCTCTTTTTTGCCTCTTTAATCATTACATGGATATATAGTTGAAAACGCATTTGAGAAGAAAAAAATCACCTTTATTCAATATTTCAAGGTCCATACTTTTCAAATCCATAAATATTAGATCTTTTTTTATTCTCATCATAGATAATCCATCAGGATCTCTTCAACTCAAAGTAACAACCACCTTATTCACTTTCCTAGGGTGGTAGTGTACTAACTAGTAACAATCTTAAATCAAATATAACCATATTATTTGGAATATATTCAAATATTTTTGGGTGAATATATACTTTAAACTTTTATGATTAGTATATATGATACACCATTCTTAATAAAAATAATTCTTCCATATATTGAATTAAAAGATTACCATAGTTAAATCAAAATCCTAGTTCAGGTAATTTTCTCATGAACCATAAATTGGCATGAGGCATAAGATATATCCATTTAATTAAACATGAGAACACATCCCAATCCTTTCTATAATTCCTCACTATAAATTAAAAACCCTTATCCACTATAAGGTAGTGTGAGAATAGGTGTATTGACGAACCTTCTCTTCTATTACTTAAATTTTTTTTAAACTCATCATTACAAAGGAACACAACTCCCTTATATTTTAACTTAGTGAGTGGATTAGATAGTCATGATAATGTTTTCATAGTGCTCCAATAATATCAATATAATCCAAAAAAACAATGGATATATATCATAGTGATTGGTCTAGGCCAATGTTTTGTAACTTCCATATTTGATAGATCCACATATATATACTTGATTGAGATTATATGAACCAAACAATGAAACTTTTTATAGATAAAATTCACAGTTGGTGGATTTTTCATACAACTTCTCATCCTTTAGGATCTTCAGTACAATCCTCAAGTGATATTCATTCTCGTGCTTACTCTTAGAATATATAAGAATATCTTCTATAAAAACTACGAAATATTTATCAAGGTAATATGTAAATACTTTATTAATTAAATTTGAGAAGATGTCATGAGAATTAGTAAGACTAAATAAAATGAATATAAATTCATATTGTGCATACCTTGATCAAAAGGATATCTTGGGGTTGCCTTTACTTTTGACCCTCAACTAATAGTATCCAAATGGAAGATCAATCTTGGAAAAATATTAATCTCCTCATAATTGATCTAAAAAATCATCAATATGTGGAATAGGATACTTATTCTTGATAATGATATTTTTAAGTTCCGGATAATCAATTTAGAGTCACATTGATCTATATTTATTATTAAATAAAGTAAAAGGGTGCTCCACGGTGATGCACCTGGTCAAATTAATCCCTTATTAAGATATTCTAAGATTTTCTTCTTTAATTTTAGCAACTAGATCAAGGAAATTATATATGGATTGACTGAAATAGGTGTAGCACCAGGTATGATTTCAATTAAAAACTAAGGGTCATTATTTGAATAAAGACTAGGAAACTCTTCTAGAAATACATAAAAAAAACTCCCATACAATTGGAATATCATTGATGTTGAGTTTATCCCCAACCATATGATATGAATATTCATATTAAATAGAAATAAATACCCATTTAGTTTATATAATCCATTATAAGTTCACATTTATCCTCACATCGATATAAAATCATTGGTTGGTTTGGAATTTAAAATGTAACTTACCTTCCTCAACAACTAATTTGATATTTATATAAATAAATCCAATTCATGAATATAATCACATAAAATTAGACTAGATGAAGAAGAGTAATATTTATAGTATGAAAATCCCAAAAATTCAATTGGGGAAGATTCATGTACTTGAGATACGATCATTGTAACTTTATGAGTTTTTACTGCTATTTCAACATCTAATAATTGATGATATAAATTAAAATTCCTTGATAATTTTCCTAATATATAAGAAAATATATAAATAATCTCAAATAGAGTACTTAAATATTTGAGAATACCTATAACCACCTCAATATTATTATTTTATCTTCAACCCATTACTAAAATCAAAATGGTTAGAAAGACCATATAACATCGTTAATCAGAGTGATTAATCAAGAAAAAACATTCAAAGGATTTATAAATATTGACACATTATTTATAATCTATGACACATTAGTATAAAACTAGGCCATCCATGTTTATCATCTATTCAAATCCTTTATAATAGATTTTAAAGAAAATTTTAATTAACCTATGCGTATACCTCAAGAGTGTATAGCCAAGTGCACAGTATGATTCCATTCTCCATGCACTAGAATGACATCCAAGATATACTCATCCAACTTTTTTTGGGTTATTTACCATATATACATATGTTCTAAAACCACATCTGCTTTTAATATCTATAGAATTTTTTATTTTCGTAGAGAAACCACAATCCTTTATTTATAATAAATTATAATGTTCTCATATACTTAGGATTATCCTAAGGATTCTCACTAAATTGTATTCATCATATTTTTCAAAAGTTACTAAAAATTGCTTCTAATAATAATTATAGAGACCCATAATTTTCATACATAAATATTACAGAATTTTTATGAGTATTCAATAAATTTCATAATAATAAATTTCCGAGGACTATAGATGTTTAGTTTCTTTGAAAAAATGGAGACATAAACAACTAGTATATAAAATATCTACATCATTTTCGATTAAGTTCTTCAGAACTATCACCCATTCTCATACATATATTACTTAAAATATTTCGTTATATCCTAGGGAAGGGAAATACAGTAAATAACGAGCTCATATTCTTAGTATAGGTAAACATAAGAGATATCAACAAATGATAAAATTTGAGAATAATATAAGCATAGGTTTATGATAATATGATCAAGACTTATAATAATCATACTCAATCAGTAAAATATATCTAATCATGAAACATGTTTTAAGGTTTTTTCAAACAAATTCCATAAAATATTAGA
The DNA here is from genome assembly GCA_963277665.1 of Viscum album. Lineage (NCBI taxonomy): Eukaryota > Viridiplantae > Streptophyta > Magnoliopsida > Santalales > Viscaceae > Viscum > Viscum album. Next base: position 1,115,137,563 of record OY728157.1, read on the forward strand.
GTGAAGAATCATCCATTATCAATCATGAGATTTGAAAACATATAATAATCATAATAAATAAGTTTTTGGCATGAAAATAATCATATATTATCATTTCTGTAGTCAAGGATCACTACCAAAACTATCATAGTGGATTGGGATCACTCCCCATTCCATCATTTCCTTAGTTAAGGTTCACATCCAAGACTAAATTATTGGACAAAGTACCTTACTGAACTGGGTTCACTTTTTATTCCACTAATTATTATCTCATGAGATATCATTCATCACCTAATGAATTTTATTTATATATATATATATATGGTCTCACCTATCATATAATAAAAATCTTACACATGTGTGTCACAAGAACATAAAACATTCATCATATCTTCAAATCATAAACCATCGAAAGGATATGAGTTACATAAACATTTCATCATCTAATCATAAACCATCAAGGGAAATAATAAATATAGTAGCATTGGATCATATCCCTAGGAAATCATAAGAAACGTTAAAGGATGTTGTTATAGGTAAAAATACCTTTAAAATATCACTAGAATATTTCTTGAGGAAAGTACCATTTTTATTTGAAATTAATTATTTAGAATCAAAAAAATTACAAAATAATAGATAATTAATTTTATTTGAAAGTAACCAAGGAAAATTATAATTAAAAATCCAAATAAAAGATTATTCATGATGTGGGTAAATTCATTCATGTAATGTACATTATAACAAAAAATACTTTTATATTGCCAGTAAAAATTCAAAAGAACCTTGTTCAAAAAATGATAAGAATATTCCTTTAAAAATATTATAGAGAATAAAAAATGGGTAAAAATAAATTTAATAAGAATTTTTAGAATATTTAAAACATTATTGAATTTTGTTAAATACAATATAAACATTTAAGAAAATTTTCTCTCTCAAAGATAAAAACATGGTCGATTTTCCTTAAAAATATTCTTTTAGTATGTTGAGTACTTAAAGAGAGGAAAATAATAGTAAAACATAAAATATCAATAAATAATAATAATAGAAGAAAATAAATAATACTTGGGAGAGATATATCATATAATTTCATCTTTAAAAAATTTAATCATAAACAATCCCAATAAAAATAAGATTGTTACATAAAACCCTTAACTCAAGTTCGTATTTATTTATAAGATATATATACTCATGTATAATCAATTTAAATTTATTTTGCATTTATATTATACCCATATTCACACATATAATACAATACATGTTTTACTTAACATAGTATCACCCGTTCATTAACAATCTTTCAATATCATTATTATTTTGAGTATTAACTACTTCATTTTTATTGTATGTTTTGGTGTGGTGATTATGATCCTTGAACTTTGATCATGGTTCATTCATTTGATTTTTTTAATAATGACATAAATCTAATATATATTCATTATATAAAATTTATTACCATTCATATAAATTAATGATGAAAAATGGATTACATCACTATATGGAGACGGTAGTCTGTACACATGCATGTGTGACATTTCCATTTTTTGATGGGAGGAATGAAATAAAGGTTAATATTAATTAATTTTTATAAAATAATTATTATAATATAAATATCATATATAAAAATTTAATATATCATAATAATCAACTATGAATAGTGGTGGTGGAAAATAAGTCACATTGCTATGTGGAGGTAGTAGTCCACAGGTATGCACGAGTGATACTTTCATTTGCCATTAGATTGGTAATAGGTGGATAATGGTTATTTTATCACCATAATAACATATTATTATATTTTTATACTTTATTAATCATGTTTTTTGGGATACAATAATTTTATATAATGTGAAATAACAAATTCAATTGAAATATCGTAGTTAAGATCTATACCTCTTCTTTGAGAGACCTCCTTTGACGTACTCCTTAAACCTTCAAGGATTAGTCTTAGGAAAATAACATAAGATATATAATTAATGGAAGGATTATGGGAAGGTTTTTTATAAGGTAGTTTCTATTATATAAGGACAAAATAGTGCAAATAAGGGAGGATAATAGGTTCTTTTTATAATTGAGGGGAGGGAAACAAGGAATTTCTTAAAAGATTTCAGTGATTTAAGGTCACTTTCCTGGGAAAGTGGCACCAAATAGATATATATTTGAAGTTATAATATTATAAATATGAAATTTATTCAAAAAATAATAATTTTATAGGTTTTTGTGTAAATACTACCCTTATATCATGGTTTACACACTGATAAACATGTTTTATCCTGAATCATTGTAGAAAATTTTTATTGTTTTTATTATTCAATATGAAAAAAAATTAAGTTGACCATATTAAATTATATTAATTATTATTATTTAAAATATATAATCCATTTTCAAATATTGAATCTCTATTAGTGTAAGAATTTAATTTTAATTCAACACGCAAACCTTTATAAAAACCCCCTTCCGAAAAATGATTTTTAAGCATAAAACTTAATTTACTTCCATTACCTGCATTATAAGAATAATAAAATGAGTGTTAAAATATTATAATAAATTTATAATCTAAAAATTGGTTAAAAAAATTAATCAATAGATATTAAATCATTTTATTCAGATAAAAACACATTGAATTCACACAAAACTATTTTTTTAGAAAAATGTGTTTTAAGCCAAAATGTTAACTTATAGAAAAATAAAGTATAATAATGATTAATATGTATTTAATTATATTACTTATAATTAAATGATACTTATGTTACTTTAATATAAAATTAAAAACATAATGATACATTTAATTTAAAATAAATGATAATTTTTATAAAAATTAGTATTTCCACTGTTCACTGAAAAAAATATTTTTAGAAAAATCCTAAAAATTCTATCTATGATAATATTAACATAATGATTTTAAAAATAAAATTCATTTCATAAAATAAAATTTCTAAAAATTTTAGAAATTAATTACAAATTTCATGTTCAAAAAATGCAATAAAACTATTTTAAAAAACATATTTTTAAAGCGTAAAATGATGTTAATGAAAATTGAGTACTTATTTATTATGAATTTCTAATGACTGTATTTTTTCCTTTTAAGTATTTTTAATATTTTATGGATTATTTTCCAATCTAAGTGTTTAGTTAGTATGAGATATCAGGGCCTAGAGAGTTCTGGTATCGATATAATAAATATATAAAATATATTATATCATGCATGAGTATTTTTTCAGACATAATAGAATAAATCTAAAATAGAGCCTCATATGAGAAATATGAGACCACATTTGATTCTAGAATATAGGGTTTACCATATCTATGAGATACAGTTGGTCAGTGTCAGAATTTGGGTTAAGGCATCCATTGGTGGGTGCATTAAGAGAATTAATTAATTTATTTAATAAAACTAAACCTAAAAACCATCTATAAATAAATCATTATGAGTGGAGGATGAATCGTTCTATGTTGTTGGATCAAGATCAGGATCAGAAAACAATGATGAACTAATCGAGGTGAATGACAGATGAAGAAAGTAAAATATCTTCTTCTACATCTCTAGTGGATGCGTTCTTTACCAACAATCAATCCATAATCAAGGTATGTCTTGTTATTTACAGTTTTACATTTCTATTGATAAGAATGGTTTTTATATCTGCTTTTTTTATCAAATATTACCCATCTTTCGCAAGATCCTTTTTGGTAAATTGAATTATTTACATCTATTTATATTTTTTATTCCATGATTCACCCCTAATTTCATCATATATAAATAATTTTCCATGATCGTAACTTCCAATGATGGATTCACCTTGTTATTGTGCTTTCCCCCAACAATTATTCAGATTATTCACCATTGGCCTATGGGTTCATGGTTTGACATTATTAGGGAAGGATCAAGCAAGATCGAACCCCTCAATTTGAGGAGGTTGTGTGAATGATGTATAGATAAACTATTTAGGGATTGATTAACATTTTTTGTGGGATCTTGGTGATAAATTCATGGATTTAGGACCCAGAGCAGTGAGGAGAAGCAACAGTAGGTGACACATCTTTGTATATCAGATCATATTTCCAATTACCTGTCACAAGAGGCTAGAGAATGATGTTCAGTGATGAACCCCTCAATTTTGGGTGGTCAAATGTTGAGATTTTTAGGGGTGATGGTGGATCTTGGATCCATGTGAAGAAATAAAGTCTTCCATAAATTTCCTTACTACATCCTATGTAGTTCATAAGAAAACATGTCAAGTACTTCAGTTTATGTAGTTTCTAGGATTTTTGGAAGAGTCAAGGATCACATGTTGTGTACCTAGGACCACAGGATATATGACCCTACTTGAGTATCCAAGCCATGTTACAACTATACATGCCCTATGACCATGGGTAGTCAAACACACTGTGTCGCCTTAGGGACACAACATTTGTTTCTACAAGGACATCTATGTCATGTGTTAGGTGTACACTCCCATGGCCCTGGGTATACATACATGACATGTTCCCAAATAGAAACGTCATGTGGTGTGACATGGATTTCAAAGATGTATCCAAGGGTGAGAATTCCTAGGAGATGAGGTGAGGTCACTTATCATGTGGACCCAGGAACAGGTTGTGTACTTCTTTCTAAATCTATTACCTTCTGTATATCCTTCTTTAGAAATCATATTTTGGCCCCTAACTAGCCTATCCTAAGTATTTTTCCACAGAGAATGTGATGGTAGCCTTAATAGTGGGTTTTGAGATATGACATGAGGTGTTGCGAGTGTGACGCTTCTTTAGGAGATGCTTAACTGATAGTAGTGATTATAAACAATCATTCGGAACATGACAGGGTTCGAAACCCCATATTTTACTAGGGTGTGGGTCCTCCATACTCTCTACACAGGTTGAGTGGAACCCCCAATCACACCAGGGCATGGGTCCTCTATCTCCCTATCTAGTGGATCCCCCCAGTCGTACCAGGGCATGGTTACTTTACTTATTAAGTGGAACCCACTATCTTACCAGGTCATGGGGCCTCTATCAACTAATTGAGTGACACACTCTATTATACCAGGGTGTAGGTCCTTTTCCTATTGAGTGGCACCCCACTAATACACCAGGGCATGGGTCCTTTATCTTCTGAGTAACACCCCCTTGTTGCACCAGGGTGTGGGTCCTCTATCTATTGTGTGGAATCCCCTATCACACTAAGGGTGAGGGTTCTATATTAAATATTGTTCCCCCTAGACTATGTAGCAAAATGGTGAGGTGTGGGTCCTCTACATGATTTCTTATACATAATCAAGAGATACTCAATACTGAAGATTATCCCTTAGAGCTACTGGCTAAATCACCATTTTTTTCTTGGGTTGTTGAGATGCAGATCCCCTTCCTCTATCATTTGGGATTCTTATTGATCATATCTAGGTTATTATGTTTTTGTCTCATGTTCTGATTGAAATTCCATTGTGGGTTGAGTTGACTACTATTGTATCTTTCTATTACTCCTTTTTTAATATTTAGGCATCCTATCAGGTATGTATATAGTCACCCCTACATGGTATTTACCCACACATATCATTTCTTGTGTAGATGAAAGATAGATCACAGGTGACATTGGTGGAGCTTAGAGATACTAGGGTGCATTGACCACATTATGTGGTTAGACTTGGAGATCAGGATTAAATCTCTCTTTATCTTTTTTTAGTTGTTGTCAGGATGGGACTTAATTTCAAGTGGGGAATTTATTTTTACTGTTAATTCTTTTGTTTATCTTGAAATAAATGGATGCATTCCCTAGAGGTTTTTCATGCATGGTTATACTCAATATGTGGCAGTTTTATTTATTCATATTCACTTTCACGTGGAGGTGATTGTGTGTATGTAAAAATTTACTTAGGCCAAGGTCTCCCATTTTATTTTTTCCTTATTAGTGCTTTTCATTAGCCCCTTTCCCATTTAAGGTAGGATTGGGGTCCTCACACCTAACTTGCCACTAGACCAGAGAGCCTCTATTAGTCTGGTCATTGAAAAAGTGGTATAATAGGTAGTTCATCCCTGGGTCATCAGTTGGGTTCGACCCATGATGAGGATTGTATATGAACTTAGGGAAATGGTGTGAGAGTGTTTTGAGTCCATATGATAGGAAATGGAACCCAATGTTGGTGTGGTGACTAAGGTATCCATTCACCAGGACTCTGACTACCTTCTTGTCAACTCAGAACATTGAGAAAGTAGTTGTAGGAAATAAATTATACATGCATTATGTAGGATTGATTCCTTTGATTTTTCTTCTTGAGTCAGCTCCCCAAATATTCTCTTTGACCATGGTATGTCTTGACAATGTTCAAGATGCATCAACGATTAAAAAATATTAGGATTTTGAGATAGTATCATGATGATGGCCAATTGTGTGGTGAGGCCATGGTTTATGGACCCCTTTAAGAAGTTTTTCCTCTAGGAAAGCACCAAGTAGTTCTACCACCCATTGAGTAGTGCATGGACCCACATCTAGTGGTCTAAGTAAATGATCATCCACATGTTGAGTAGTTTATGTATCCTATAGAATAGTTTGATTGTATGTATAAGCTTGGAATTATTCATGAGTTCCAATGAAAAAGGTTGTTGAGGTTTTTATTACGGTGATCCAGACTCTCGAGTAGTGGAGGATTGGATTGAGGTCGTGGTTTGTGTTTTTTGTCTTGTGCAGACCTCAACTGGTCAAATGGTTTCACTCAAAACCAGTATTATTTTTGGATTAGAAACTGTTTATGGTGGAACTAGTGGATGACACACCTATGTTGAGTTCACTTCACAATTTTTAGAGATAGAGATCACCCAAGAATTATGGTGAGCCTGGCCCCCTTCTCAGGTGGTAGAGGACTAGAATGAGCCTGTGGTGTGAAAGTATTGTTTGGATAGGTCCTCTCTTAGTGGTGGTATTTCAGGTGAGACTTCTATAGGGTGACACGAGGTGTTGGTAGGGATTAGTTTTGGTGAAGTTTGATGTGGATTTGGCCACGCAAAGAAGAGGGACACTTCCCCAACCAAGATGAATTTTTATGATGCGATTTAAAATCATACAGGGGAGTCAGTGCTTCCCAAAGAGGATAGTGTTGAGGTGTGGTGTACGAGTACCTTTGGATTTTATTTTTTAGGTTGTTTTGATGTGTTACAAGTGGCCCTTGGTTAATGAGGATAGGTAAGAAAATGGGAAATATTTCATCAAGTAGAAGGGGCTTGTGACCCTGAAGATCTAGGTGTGATCAAGGTACAACCTGTTACTTCTATGCTTATTACATCCTGCATTTTTGTCACATAAACTTTCATTACATTATACAAAACTTAGGATCTTTAAGGCTTAGTGTCTTGGAATCCAGGAACATAATACATGAAAACAACATAAAACATTATTATTAATCACTTGAAAGGCTTCTCCGTAAGTTCATCCTAGGTTCATTACTGCATCTCATAACCTGGGGACATACATCAAAAGAAAGGGTGATTATAAGTCCCAGTAAGGTAAATAAGAGAAACATTTTACATGTGAACTTGAGATACTTCAATAAGGTCATGAAAAGAACTTTAAGGCATGAAAAAGAAATCATGAGTCATATCATAAAAAAAATAACATTTTTCATAACTTGAAGATGTGGCTACATAATTTAACAAAGACAATCATTTAAATTTCACCAAGGTCCATCCCCAAGGTGTCAAAAAAATTACCGAGGTTATTCACCAAGGTATCAGTCAAAATGGTCATCTCTAGAGATTAAGTCTTTACCCAATGCATTGGAGCGCTATTAGGGTGCACCCTTAAATTTGTCTTTATCATCAGGTGAGCCACATATATCATCATAAATAATTTCATAAACAACCCATATAGCATAAAATAAATGGTTTTAATTTCATAATCATAACGTTTTAAAAACTACTTTAAAGAAATGATCTTTATGTCACTTTAAACCCACAGAAAGGGAAAGTGGGTCTCATGTATGTAAATCCCAGAATTTAAAATAGAAAATTTTGGTATATATGTGAATACCCCTTTAGAAGAATGTTCTTTGAGTATTCACTTAATAAAATAAATGAATTTGAGAACAATAGAGAGACATTTTGAGATGGAAATTCTGTAGCATAACGGCTATGATACATGGTTTTAGAAAACATTGAAAAGAGAGGGGACATGGGTCAAACATTCATAAATGACCCATAAAACAGTAGAGGGATAGAATATGAAGAATATATGAACATGGTAATGAAATTTAAAGGAAATACCTTTTGAAATGAAAAACATGGAAGGAAGACAAAAATTAGATTTCTCTTATGAAAATTCGACTGCTTAACGGTGTCACTTAAACTTCAACAAAAATGAATTGATGAGATCAAATAGGGTCTCTCATCATATGAACATAAAATATCAGTACGATAGATATAGAGATCATAACCCAACATAATAAAAAGAAACTTGAAATACTTGACATGAATGTAGAACTTTGTAAAATGAGAAAGGTGAACGAATCCCTTAAAAATTCGGCAGCCTAACGGCGCCACTTAAAACATCAAAATACTGAATTGAAGAGATAAAATAGGGTCTATCATCATATGAACATAAAATATCAGTATGATATATATATATAATACCAAAACATAATAGAAAAGAACATGAAATACTTGAAATGAAAGTAGAACTTTGAAAAAATGAGAAAGGTGAACGAATCCCTTAAAAATTCGGCAGCCTAACAGCACCACTTAAAACATCAAAAATACTGAATTGAAGAGATCAAATAGGGTCTCTCATCATATGAACAAAAAAGATAAGTATTATAGATATAGATATCATACCCTAACATAATAAAAAGGAACTTTAAAGACTTGACATGAAAGTAGAACTTTGAAAAAATGAGAAAGGTGAACGAATCCCTTAAAAATTCAGCAGCCTAACGGTGCCACTTAAAACATAAAAATACTGAATTGAAGAGATAAAATAGGGTCTATCATCATATGAACATAAAATATTAGTATTATAGATATAGATATCATACCCCAACAGAATAAAAAGGAGCATAAAAGACTTGACAAGAAAATAGAACATGAAAACGAGAATGGTGAAAGAATATCTTAAAAATTCGGCAGCCTAATGTCGCCACTTAAACATTATTAAAATGAATTTATGAGAGAAATAGGGGGTCTCTCCTCATATTAACATGAAAATGGCAGTAATAGGAATATAAAATAACATCCTCAAACATAATAACATGGAGCATAAAAGAAATGACTTAAAAGAGATTACTTGAAAAGAAAGAGGGAGGTAGGTTCCCTTACCTTAGAACATAACTCTTAAAACTCAAAGGTTGGGACCTTGAGGGCTTGGGGGCACCTTGGGAGGACTCCATGGGAGTTAATAAAACCAGATAATCATTGGGGTAGAGTTGGGAGTCGAATGGATGAGAGGATGTCTTGGTATTTATAGGGAAAGTGAGGGGACAGGGCATTAATGGCCAAGGGACACCTCATTGGTGGTTTTGGCAAAACCATGGGCTTGCCCATGGTATTTGCCCATGGTATTGGCCACATGGGTCCCCCCATACAGTAATTCATCACCTTTGGTCGGAAAACCATTAAAATATCACATGACATCATCATGACATAGTGATGATGTTATTAAACATAATGAAACCCTAAAACTGTATTTTCACTATTCATCGAAAATTCAAATTTCTCAGAAAAATCACAAAATTTCACCTTAACCAAATATCGATGCTCTTATTTCAAAAATGAACTCCATTATATAAAAATATTTTTATAAATATTTTTAATTTAATTTTTAAATAAATACACTTTTCACCGAAAATTCATTTTTTCTCAGAAAAATCCCCAAAAATTACCTTAACATAATATCGATGCTCTGAGTTCAGAAATGAAATAAATTTTATAAAAATAATTTTCTAAATATTCTTAATTTAATTTTTAATTAAAAAACACTATTCACCCAAAAAAACTAATACTTGACTAATAATTTATGAAACTGTTATTTAACAATTTTATTGAATCACATTACTTAATTAAGGTGCCTAGATTATATTAATACTTTCTTTAAGTGAGATTACTAATCCATTTGGTCACATTACTAATCCTAAGCATAAAATCACTATTCATAATTTAGTATTCATCAAAAATTATGTTGATCTTATTAGACTCTAAGTTTCGTGTTGAACATAATTGTAGAAGACCATTTTTTGAAAATCATTACACATTTTTAATTATTTAAGGTTGACATAAACATTTTTAAAATATCCTTTCTCTAAAATTCATCCAAAATATGCATACTATATTTATCCGGACATTTGAAAATTCATAAACTTCATCATAAGAAGAAATCAAAATTTTTATTTTAAACAAAGGATTACACAAGGTAGTTATGGTATCCTTACATAGCCCCTTACCACACCAGCATAGGACCTAAGTGTAAGGTGTGCTAAGGTGAGAGAATCTGAGGGAGGCTCGACCAACTTCGCACGAGTAGTAATTTCTATCAATTTGAACTTCTTGCGATGGCGATTCCGTTCTAGCTTCCCACGATGAATTTCGGCTTGGGTTAGGTCCAGAGCAAAGCCCAGTGGTGCTACCTCCTTCCGAAGTTCCGTTATATGGGCTTCGATTGGCCCGAGACTACTCGATGAGGCCATCGAATCTCCTTTCTATATTAATTAACCAAGGTCACTTGTATTTAGAGACAAAAGTCGCAACATTCAGTTTTCAACGGTCATACTGACTAATGGTCATATAATAGTCAAAACCCAACAGTCCCATTTTTATTATACTCATGTTATCAAATGAAACAGTTTTGTTGAGTATGAAAAAATAAAATAACACAAAAAATTAGGAAACAAGATTTATTCAAAATTTCAGGTCATTACAATGCTCTAGTTGAAATTTTATTATGTGGTATCAGAACACATTTCCATTAAAGTATCCATTATTTAAGTCATAGAGATACCAATGAATCCTTTTAGTTTGACCCATGTGTATGGAGACTCCTACATATAGGATCGATAATCACACACCTTTGTTGATAGTGTGACCTAACCCTGAGAGAATGAAAATCCTCAAATATAATACTTCCACAGCTGGAATTTAGGACCTATTGTTTTTTCCTTGGGATGTACTAGATTTTTGTTGTCCATGGCCAAATGACTATCACCAATGATGGTTACAGGGCACCCGAGGTGGTGGTATGTGATTTTCCTTCTTGCGTGATAAGGAATCCCATGCATAGAAAGATGATATCATATGTAGTAGGGTAAATTTAATTCCTTATTAGTTGAATAGTATGACTATTAGAGTAGCTGATTCAATAATATTTCAGTTTCTGCAATTTGGGAGTTGTATAAGAACATATTCCCTAATGATGTTCTAGGTTTACCTACCCATCATGAGTTTTTTCCTATATGGACTTTCACTAGAGACAACTCAATGTTTACACTAGAATATCGGATGACCCCATATAGCTATTAGAGTTTAAGGTGAAGTTGGGGATTCTGTAGATTAGGGAATTATTTGATACATTGTGTTCACCTAGCTATCCTCATGTTTTTCTCTTAATAAGAAGATGGGATCTAATGGTTTGGTGTGATTTTATTATCAGGAGGGAGTATCCACCCCTAATAACCAATGAATTGTTTAATTAGTGTTCATTAGAAAAGTGGATCTCATAGTTTGATTTCAAGATAGGTTATCACCAGCTCCTAGTTCGAGAATAGTATGTATATAAGGTGGATTCTTAAATATGATATAGTTGCTTTGGGTTCATTGTGATTCCTTTTGGAATATTCGATTCTCTAACAGTGTCTGAGAGACTTAAAAACAAGATCCTTATCCCTTCTTGGATCATTTCATGGTAGTATCCTTTAGTTTTAACCTTATGTAATCTTCATCAGATCTTGAGCATGAAAAACACTAGAGTATGGTTCTAGACATTCTATGGGATTTCTAGCCTTATGGGAAATTTTTTTGGATACAGTTCTAGATTTGGGAAGTCCAATTCTTATTATATGTCTTTTCATACATGATTTTTATAGGATAACCAACAATGGATGAGGCTGTAATAGCTTTAGGGAAGCCTAAAGGAATGGTCATGGTAGAAGATGCTCACAATAGAGTTTTTCGTTCGGTGTTGTTAAGCGATGTGGAAGAGAAGTTGAACACTTTGTAGATAACCGTTATGGTTGAGGAAGGTGCAATGTACCTCCAGTTGATCATTTTTATCCCACAACTTTTACATCATTTTATGGAGGCTTATATTGGATATACTTAATGTGAGATCTTTTACGGCCAAATATCTACTTCACATGAACCTGATGGATTTTCCAAAGGTGGGGAGCATATCACCCTTGTTCAGGGATGATTTTTTACACCACGCATACTGTGAGGGAAGGTAATATAGAAGTCATCTTTCCCCTTAGTATTGCATACAAGATAGGTTATTATGTATTTGGATTTTTTAGAATTGATTTGGGAAAACAAGGATGTTGTAGTATGTTGCTGAGTTTATCCCTCAATGTCTCTTTATCAGTAGGTGAAGGTTTAAGTTCTAGATAGAAGTAGAAATAGGATGATGTATTTTTTGTTTTCATGATGGATCTTCCATTATCAATAATACATCAAAATGATCTCTGGGTGATCTTAGACCAACTTACAAATTTAACCAAGTTCCTAACCATCAAAGAGAAGATCTAAGTGGAGATTTTGGGATTCTTGTACCTGCTAGAGGTAGTCTGACTTCATTAATTTCCCTCAACAATCATTTCATACCATGATTATCACTTCAATTCATGATTATAGATATATTGTAGAAGGCATTTGTAACTTAGTGTCAATTGAGAACAATGCTTCTACCTCCAAACAGATTCCTAGGATTAGTGGACCATCAAGTCCTAGAGAACATGATTAGGGTTTTCATGTTTATTTTGAGGCATAGCTGGGAGGATTATCTACCATCAATGTAGTTTTCATATCCAAGTAGTTACCATTATAACATAAGTATATAACTATTTGAGGATGCTTATAGAGACCATGTAGGTCATTGTTGTACTAGTTGAAGCTAGTGGAAGACAATACTTGTGGGCCTAGAGTTGGTTCCAATGATAGTTGTGAAAGGTAATGTTTATCCATGTATGGATGAGGACTGCTAAAAGATATCAGAAGTCCTTTTTGGACCAATAATGGAGGATTTTGGAGTTTTATTAGGGGATCACGTGTTCATAGATATTCCACCTCTTTGAGTATCATATAGATTTGGACAAGGCTGAAGGATATCTCTAAGGATCATAGTCCCTTTTCCAGTTATTGTGTTGGGTTATCAAGGTGGTGTACCACTTGATCCTATGACTATAGTCAAACTGAAAACTCAATGTATTACACACATCATAGATAAGGAGATATATGTATGGATCATTGCATGATGTCTACTAAGATAATATAGATGTTGAGGGTGGAGTTACCCTTATCAATTAGCTTGAGGAGACTGGTTGTATTTGAGAACAAACCAAGAGAAGTCCCTTAGTGGGTTAGTGTTTCCCTTGGGTGTGTGTTTATTGATAGTATGATAAACTTTAGGAGAGATCATGGGAGTGGGAAACCTAGATGAGAAATCAGTATCCTCTCTTTTGAGTAGTATTTCACTTTTTAGGATAAAAATCCTTAAAGTTTGAGATAATTTAATGACTCTATTTTTTCCTTGTAAGAATTTGAAATATTTTATAGAAAATTTTTGAATCCATACACTGAGTCAGTGTAAGATTACAGGGCTTTGAGAGGCCCGATATTGAAGAAATAAAAATATTAAATATATTATATCACATAATATATATTTTTATAAATAATGGAATAACACCCAAATGGATCCTTTAATAGGAAATTTGATAACATAGTTTATTCTAAAACATAGAGTTTACCCAAGGCATGACCTAAAGTTGGTAGGCACTGGATCTTCCATTAATGCAGCCATTGGAAGATGTGTTAAGTGAATTAATTAATTTTTTTAATAAATTTAAACCTAATTAATATCTATAAATACATCATTATAATGTATTTATAATTCAAAACATATAACCATTGAAGGAATAGAGGGGATGAGGAACTATTATTCAATGTGGGATCAAGAATGAGATTAGAAATTGGCCACGAACGAATCAAGGTGAACCGTGACATGGATAAATAATGTAGTGAATCTTATTCTCTATCAATAGTGGACACATTCTTCACCAATGATCAATCCCTAATCATGTTTGGTCTCATTATTTTCTTTTCCTTCCATTAAATTGATTGATATGGATTTCTATATCTGATTTTTATTGATCTGCGATTTCGCATCCTTTATATGATCTTGTTTAGTAAATAAAACTATTTAAATATATTTATATTCATTATTTCATGATTCACCCCGTGTTTATCCATATACTAATCATTTTCCATGATTTCATTATCCAATGATTGATTCAACTCATTATTGTTCTTATCCACCACCTTTCTTCACATTACTCACTTTTGGCCTATGTTGTCAGTGTTCAACATTTTTGGAGATGGTTAGCGCATGATAAAACCCCCAGATTCATGGTGGTTATAAAAATTATATATGGATAAGAAATTTAGGGATGAATCAAGGCATATTATGGGATATGAAGAGAGGCTCTATGGTTTTGTAGGGCAGATCATATTTCTAATTTCCTACCTTTGGTGACTGGAGATCAATGTTCAGCGATGGCCCCCTTGATCTTGGGTAGTCAAACACTATGATTTTTAGTGGTGATAATGGATCTAGGATCCAAATGAAGAAATAATTTTTTCTATAAATTTGCTAATGATGTGCCCCTAAATGTAGAAGAACACATGTCGTGTAATTAAATTTCTACGGAAGATTGTGTTTTTTGTTGGGTTAAGGATCACACACCATGTGGCCTAGCCTACATTCTATGTGACCCTAAATGGGTATACAATATATATTCTATTTTTACATTACTTGTGACCATGGCTGGTCAGAAAATCCATGTCACCTTCAGGGCGCGTCGTGTGGCTGTGCGTAGCTATAAAATCCATGTGCCATGTGTACATGCCCAGGACCTCGGGTATACACACACACAAACACACACAATGTGTTCCCATGTAGACATGATATGTAGTGTGAAATGGATTCCCAATCTAGGTACATGTGAGAACACTCCTAGGTGATGAGGTGAGGTCACACATTATGTAACACCATGTACACTCCATGTACTTTTCTCTGGAGATTTTATATTCTGTATTTTCATCTTCAAAACTCATATTTTGGCCCATGAGTAGCCTATCCTGAGTAGTTTTCCATGTAGAACATAATGGTAGACAACATAGTGGGTTTTTAGATATGAAATGTGGTGTTGTGAGCATCTATCTTCTTCAGGTGAATCTTTATTAATATTGGTGATCATGTAGGATCACCAGGGAGATACTAGGGTTGGAAACACCCTATAATACTAGGGAACAACTCTGCCATACTCTGTACATAGGTGGAGTGGAACTTGTTGTCACACCATGGTGTGGGCCCTCTATCATGACTTGACCCGCTAAGGCCCGCCTGATTGGAGGAAGGCCAAGTGTGACAACCCCAACCCCACCTCCAATAGGATAAGGGCTAATAAAAAAGCATCAAGAAGGAATAATTAAATGGGTGGCCTTTTCTTAAGTACCTGTATGTATGCAGACAACCATCTCCATGAAAAAAGTGAATTGGAATAATAAAATACTATAACATCTAGAGTATACCCATTCATGTAGTAAAATTTAGGGAATTTATTAGAGTACGAAGGAATAAACCAAATCCAAAAAATGAAAAATGCATGACCAGACATAAATGAAGTCTCGGCCTATCAATAATTGGAAAAGAGGGGAAAATAATGAGATATCATAGCTATTAATCTCAAAGTATGACCATAAAACATGGTTAATTAACCCATGTATCACAATAATCCCCTGATATCACTTTCGAACTATCCAACTTCTGCATAAGTCATGACACATGTGGGTAAATCCCATATAGTGGTGAATATATAAAAACCTAGTTGGATGCCCAAAAAACTAAAAAGGGATAAATATAATGATACAAAATTATTAAGATTAATAAAAAGAAATAGGTAACAAAACCTAACATGTGTATTGTCATAAATAAACCCTGATGAAAGAGAATGGGGATCTCAATATTTGCATCCTAAACCAGGATTATGAGTCCACCTATAACTCCAAGGTTCCATCTTTGATGGCCATAATCTCATGTGTTTGACCAAGAAAGTCACGGTAAGTACCTGTACCTCACCACTATTTCATATCCTGAGGGGAAACAATATACGGTAGAGGATCTTCTCCCAAGTTAAAAAGGTGATACCACTCATCTGATAGAGGATCCACACCCTCGTATGTCAAGAGGGTGACACTCAGTAAGTAGATAGAGGACATGTGCCTTGGTGAGTCAGTGGGGTGCTACCTAGTAACTAGACAGTGGACCCACACCGTAGTGCATCATGGGAATTCCACTCAATAGGTAGATAGAAGACCCATGGCCTATTTAATCAGGGGGTTTCCATCCCCTATATATATATCCGATGATATTTTCCAATCACAAATATCAATAAATAATCTCTTGAATAAGTGTCACACTCATATAACATGACATAATATATCATATTTCTCTATGGAGGCCACAATAATTTCTCACAATTAAAATTAGTTAATATATGCTAAAAATGAGTAAAAATCCAAGTTATAAAGGAGATAAAAAGATGGAAGTCCCTGGAAAAAATATACATTATTCACCGTAGGTGACAATGTGTGTGACCTCACCTAAACACCTGGTCACATACTCTCGTACACATGGGTTGACTAGAAATGTAGTACTACATAGTGTTTTTGGGTACTACATGGCGTGTCTCGCACACTCAGGGCCTACCCATGTATTCCTAGTTATTCCTATACACATCAACCCAAGAATGTGTACAAATGTTCATGCCTATATACCTAAGGTCACGATGATGTACTTGGGGCCTTCCCATATATCTCTCTATTCCCAATACTGTGTACTCATGGATCATACACTGAGCTTCTAGAACTGGGTCACATGACATGTGGTGGGGTTCACATGGTGTGTTATCCTTATCTTCCCTAAAATCCTAGTTTCCACTGCTAGGGGACTACATGACATGTGTTCCTAGACTACATGTAGTATACACATGTTTTTTCATGGAAATATAGGAAATATCTAATCATTTTTTCCATACTGCTGCTATTTCTACCTTGGTTTGTGTGGGGGTTCCAAATCTGGGGCTATCCATGCCTGATCTATCACTAGTGGCCAGATTCCAGCCACCCAAACTACACTCAACTCTAACCATCGCACCGTTCCATTTTCTTCACTAATTTGGATCCAAAATTCATGGAGGCATCATCCAAAACCCATAATATTTCATGATTAATCTAAAAATTACCAATCCATTCATCATTTTCTTAACCACTATGAATCTTGGGGTTCAATCATGCTTGAAACCACCCTGGAAATGTTGAACTGTTACCATAAGGGATAATAACAAGGAATGCAAAGAACAATGGGGGAGTAAGAACATGAAAAAGGTGAATCTTTCATTAGAAAAGAGATCTCAGACAGTGATAAAAAATAGGGATATTTAGGGGTGATAAAAATGTGCAACACTGATTTATCAGATCAAATAAATCAAAAATATTATGGGAGGGATCATACGGAGATTGAAAAAATTCCACAAATCAAAGAAGAAAAATTAATACTTGCTTAATTAAATCAAAATAATCATAAACAAAAAATGGACTCTACCTCTATCTAGGTTCAACCATTAGTGAAGAATAAATTCTATAGCAATGTAAAAGACCTACCACGTTTTCTGCCTCACAATCCACCTTGATTTGATCACCCATTATTCACTAATTCCAATTTGTTAATAAAGAATGACCAAAACTCTTCTAAAATACTCCTACGGTTATAAAAATAATGTTGTAGATTTTTTATAATGGTATATTTATAGTGGTTTAGATTTAGGTCATTCGATAAAAATAAATAAACTAAATTATCTATTTTTTTAATAATGCACCAAAAATTGGTCACGTACCTCAAAATGCCCAATGATGACCAATATTAGGTCATTAATAGTGTAAAACCCATGTTATGGAATCATTTATGGTCTAAAATTTCCCATATTATGCCTTAAACAATGGTAAAACCATTTAAGAAAAAACAATTCATGAGAGTGATTTAAAATATATTATTTTTTAATATATTAATTATAGGGTCTTGAGACACCCATACATCATACCAACATTGATGATAAATATATATATATACATAGAAATATTCAATAGAAAGATTTATCAAAACAAAAGTTGCTACATTCTCCTCTCCTTTAAGTATTTTCACCCGTAAAAGAAAAAGCTACATAGAAAGGTGGGCATAATGAGTTTCAGTCTAACTCTTATGTTCCTAGTACCTCTCCTACATGATCCTATGCTACCAAAACACATAAAACCGGGGAATAGATCATCCTTACCAGATCCTATCTTTTTGATCCTCGATATCCATTGAGTACTCTATAAAGGTGGCTCTATCCTCGATGTCTATCTCACCCGAGTCAATAACATGCATCAGATCATGATAATATATCCTCAAATGCAACACATGAAAGATGTAATGCACTCAATCCAAATGTGGGGGAAAGGGTAGGAAGTAAGTAACCTTTCCAACCCTTCGTAGGATCTTGAATGACCTGAAGAACCTTGGTGATAGCTTTCCTCCTCGACCAAATCTCTACAATCCTCATCGTGGGGAGACTCATAGGAAAATATGGTCTCCCTACTCAAACTCTAAGGGATGATTATGTAGATATATGTAAGATTTATGTTTTCTTTGGGCTATACTTATGCACTATCGAATCACATAAACATTATTTATCATCACCTACACCATCTTTTTTCCAATAAGATATGCCTTGCCAATCTCAGTCTAGCACATGGGTGACCTCTAGGGTATCTTGTATGGGGAATTGAAAGGATTCATACTAATAATAGAGTGATATCTATTATAATAAGAAAACTCAACCAATAAAAATTTATCCTCCTAGATTCGGTTGAATTGCAACATGAAATCCCACAATATATCCTCCAATACTTGGATAGTTCACCCGATCTGCCCATCTATTTAGTGGTGAAATGCTATAATCATTCTCAATTAGGTCCCAAAGGCCTCCTCCAAGCCTCTCCAAAACCATTACATGAACTAAGAATCATGATTTGAGATGATATTTTAGGGAACTGCATAAATTCAATAAATCTCCTACACATACAACTACCCCAGACTCTCAACTGAGCTCTACAATTGGATGTTAAGAAAGTGTGAAAAATTTGTAAGTCAGCCAAAAATAACCTAGATAACATCATGACCTCTAATTTTCCATGGTATCCCCATAATAAATTCCATGGATATTCCATCTCATTTCCACTCTAGGATCTCTAGAGGTTGTGTCAAACCTATCGAAACATGGTGTTTAGACTTCACCTGCTGACATGTGAGACACCAAGAGATAGACTCAACAATACTCTACCTCATCATATCCCACCAAAACTACCATTAAAGGTTATTATAGATATTTTCCACACTGTGATGTATAACCAATTTGTAAGTTTGAAAATCCCTTATCACCTCTTCACAAAATGTTACTCGAATCACCATCCATCCCTATGAAAGGATTCTATTCTCCCCTACTTCATAAAATCAATCTGGTGCATCTATTGAGGATATATGGTCACATAGAACCTCATAGTTGATTTCTCCAAACTGACCTCACTCACATGCTGATGAAGTGTAGGATTAACCCCCATAGATTAAATAAAAACATAACCCCTATCCTACAACATGGTCAACTATAATATATCTAACTGCTGAGATGGCTCATCTACCAAGAAAGAATGGGATTTCCTACTAAGGGAATATACCACAATTTTTCCCTTTCTATAATCAAAGACTATCTCAAAGTTATATTACCATTGGAAATCCAACCAGTGCCTATATTTTAGGTTAAGATATATATGATTAAATATGAACCTGATACTCTAGTGGTATGAGTAAAAAACATGATCACTTAGAAGATAACACCTCCACATATCCAAAGAAAAGACTACCACATCCAATTATAGTTTGTGAGTTGCACAGTTCTACTCATGGTGTCTCAACTTCCTTAACCCATAAGTGATACTAGCCTGACTCTACATCAACATGCAACTGAGCACAGCTCTAGAGGCATTGAAAAACTCTACATACACCATTCCCTCCTATGATAGCCTCAATATAGGACCACTAGTTATCCTCAATATAATATCCTCAAATGATAATTGGCACCACTCGATCCATGTAAATGAATTCCCTTTAAACGTTAGGGTGGTAAAAGGGGATACAATAATGGAAAGGTATACCATAAACCTCTTGCAGTACCCTTCCTAGTCAAGGAAACACCACACATACAACACGCTCTTAGGTATCTCCTAATAAATCACCACATCAATCATCACTAGGTCTATAGATATTATATTCTTATAGATGAAATTCTACCAAAAGTGATCCTCACAGATCCAAAAATAGAACTTTGAGAGTTTAACATAAATTTGGTGCTCCCAGAGTAAGCCTAGGATCATCCTCAAAATATCTTCATTCTCCTTCCTTGATGTAGAATAAATGAGTATGTAATCAATGGAGATAAACACAAATTAGTCAAAGAATGGCTAGAAGATCTGGTTCATCGAATCCATAAACATCATGGGGGAATTTTTCACACTGAAAGGCATCACTAAGAACTCATAGCATCTACAGACACATTGTAATTACATTTTTATAATTTAATCCTTGTGAACCCTCAATTGGTGGTGGCCAAGCATGAGATTGAACTTTGAGAACCAATTCATGCCTCTAAACTGTTCATAGAGGTTGTCAATCCTCAAAAGGGGTGCTTGTTCATTATCATTACCTAGTTTTAGAGGTGACAATTAACACATAGCCTCAAGATCTCATCTACCCTTTTCAATAACAACGCTGCAGCTACCCAGGGGGACACACTAGGTCTGATGAATCCATTCTATCAAAGGTCCTCCAACTATACCCTCATACCCCAAAGCTAGGTAGGGGCTATATAATATGCTATAGAATATGTCATTGTAGTCCTACAGTGTAAGTAATTGAATATTTCCATCTCCCACAATAGTGGTATTCTAGGAATTTATTTGGAGAAGAAATTCATATAGTAATCCACAACCAAAAGAATCTAGATACTTGAAGAGCCTAATGTGCTAAGGGTTAAATCTCAAACTCATTTGTGATGAATTATAGCCTCCTGCTCTCAAGGCCCAGTCACTAAGATGTGAGATCTCTCTCACCCAAAAAGGAGAATATAAAACCATATCCCTAAAGGAATATAACTCACCTACAATGATAGGAAATTCGGGATTATACTATGAAAAGTTATTTCATATCCAAGATCACATCATAAGGTTTCCTTATGATAACCATCAGGTACATGAGAAACTCTCTCCACCAAGAATCATCTTGCACTCTTGTAAGATAAGCGATATCAAAAAATCATACCCAGTTAGAACCTCTAAAAAATTTACTAGGATAAGTTATAAACATGTATCTAAAGATATCACACAAGGGATACATAAAAAAGGAGTGACTTGAACATGTTTCTAAAAGTATTAGACAAAGTTTAGAAAAGACAAAGATTGTACCTCATATTAACTTTTGAGCTAAAAGGTCATAACCTTCCATAGCTTGCAGCTTCTTGCAGCCCCAACTGCCAGTTCCCTGAGCCAGGTGTGGTCTGCTTGGTGGTGCTGGTAGTTGATGATAGAGTCTCCCTCCACCAACATATCCTCCCACTAGACCCCCACCTACTCCTCTTCTAGTACCTCCTCCCTAAGGGCCTCTAGGTCCATAGATGATAGAACCCTGGTCATGATTCTTTCTATTCTATAGTGGTCCATCTGCTTCCTTCCTACCTTCCTCATCAAGTTTGGTCAAGAAATCACATGCCATGTGACCTGACTGATCACATGAATTCTATATCCCCTCTCATTGTTGAACATGTCCCCTATGTAAACCATACATTTTAGATCCATGTGCCTGAGTCTAGCTATGGGAAGGTAACCTGCACCAAGATCCTAATGATTGATTCCTACTTGATACAGCAGATGACTAATCATCATAAACACCTCCACTGTCTCTAACCAACATTTTTCCCTCTACTAGGAATGTCTCTGTAACTAGATCCCACTCCAGTGCTCCAGGATATGTGGGAATTCACAAGTATATCACACTGGAAGATTTATCCCTACGAACACCTTGCTCAAAATTCAATTTCTAGAATAATTAGTCTTGAAACATGTCTAGAGAGTAACAAGAAAGGTCAGTGAATCTCAAAATATACTCAATGACCATCATATAAACCTTCTATAGCTCGATAAGATCGTTAATCTAAACCAATCACAATAATGAGGGGTAATACTTCTCATGAAATAACTACTGTAAGTTAGTCCATGAGGGAATCATCACATCATGAGTATATGTAAATAGACTCCTCCAGTTCCCAGCTACTCCATGGAAAATATTGGATTCCAATGAAACCATCTGATTAGTCAGGGTCCACACAAGACTGGATAATAAAATCATCGACTCAAACCAATCCTCAGCAACCTAGGGATCTGTCTTACTATAGAACCTCTACGGTCTTTGACGTTTGAACTCATGTTGCATGATAAGAAAATATGCATCCTCATCCCGACATAATGGTAATACATACTACTCAAAATTTGGTGGTACTACTTCCTATATATTTGGAGGAAAACACTCATGAGATGGCCCTTGAACTGATGCCTCATCACTAAATGGATCATTATCATGATTTAGTATCAGTTACCCAACTAGTTACCTTCACGAAGGAATCCTGAAACTAATCAAGATGTACCATGGTTAGATGAGAATATATATGATTAGATGACACAGGAAGGATAATAAAAGGACTCAATCCTATATGATACATGTACCAATGGATCCCTATAACTGACGTATTGGTATTCTTAGTTGATAAGAAGGTAGTCAGAGTCCTAGTGAAAGGATACATCAGCTACCACACCAACATTGGGTTCCCTAGAATGAAAGCCACCCTCAAGACACCTTGACACCATTTCCATAAGTTCCCAACCAATACTCACCATGGGTCTATCTCTAAACTAAAACACTATGATGATCCACCTTTGATACCACTCTGTCACGACCCGATCCACTAGAGCCCGCCTAACCAGTGGAAGGCTGAGTCTGACAACCTAAATCCCAAATCCCATTGGATAAGGACTATAAATAAGCATTAACAAGTCATAATAAAATGAGTGTCTCTTTCATAAGTACATGTACTCACACACACTATAACACCCTAATATTTTAGAAAAGAAAACATTGTTTGATAGCGTGTTTGATGCGCAACACCAATCTTAAATGACATGCAAAATATATAAAATCATTATAACCTAGAAATTAAATTTGAGGGTATGAATAATATTAACTACTTAATCAAATATATATATATATATATATCCTACTCAATGTAAATTAATGATAAGTTCTTAGTAAATCATAAATCAAATTTTAGAAATGTTATTTGATTCTTCAAAGAAAAAATTATAATTAAATTTGAAACTTTTATAAAATTTATTTTATTAAATTAAATTCTTTTTTGAAATAATAATATCAAAATTATCATTGGGTAAATTTTTGGTATTTTTCTAAAAGGTTTCATTTTTTTATGAATAGTGAGAAATAATAAATTTTAATTGAAAAATGACTTTTCATTTAAATAATTTATAATGTTAAATTATATTTTGAATTAATTTTAAAGTAAAATTAGTTCAATTTTATATAAATTAATACAATTTGGGTGATTAAAATCATTTTCATATTGAAATTTGATATAAAAACTTTGTAAACTTTTAAACATTCTCACTTAAACAACCTTCTTTCTCATCACGTATACATGATTAATTTTAAATTAAAAATTTCCAGTTATGTGATTTGAATTTGTAGAAATGGATTAAATATTTGAAATCATCATAATTTATAAATTATAATAATTTCAACTTAATTTTTGACCAAAATGAATAGTGAATGTAGAGAAAATTAATTTCCACGGTTAAGGTAAAAATTGATTTATCATGGGATTAAACTAATAATAAAGGGGTTAAAATAACCTAAAGTTTTTTCCAACACCCATTTCATGGCCATATATATTCTATATTTACATTATTATATACTTTTATGTGTTTTAGGGACATTTTTCCATGAAAATGACCCATATAATAAGTTAAGTAAAGAAAAAGACAAAAAAGAACCCTTTTTTCTTCTAATATACATAAATCTTTAGGATAGAGGGAAAAGAAAAAAATATTTTTTATTTTAAAAATTATTTTTAAAGATAAATTATTTTTTAATCAAGATAACTTATTTTAATTTTTTAGGGTGAAATAATTAGTTTAAATGCTTTATAAATACCAATACACTAATTATTTTGTTAATAGTTAACTAAAATAAACGGTACTAAAAATATTAAAAGTTAATTAAATTATAATGTTTAATTATTTTTTATGTGAATATATCATGTTACATAATTTTTTAAAAAATACACTCGAATTCCATTATAATATTTATATTTTTTAAATTTAATTGAAATGAATAATGACAAAATTGACATTAATGATGTTTTTTGATAAATTATATTTTATTAAATGATTTAAAATTACTAAAGATTATATATTGTTACAAGTTATTTTTAAATGAATAAAAATATAACATATGTTACATTAATGTAAAAATTTTATTTTATAATGACTATATTGGTCGGTAAATAATAAAAACTCTTTTAGCAAGGTTCAGTTTGAAATGGTGTTTTTACACATTCCATGTGCTTGTGTTAAATTTAATTTCCAAAACACATATAAATTTTATTTTCTAAATTTTATTTAATATTTATAATCAGTGGGTACAAATTACATAATAATTATATATTTAATTTGGTCTTAATGGATATATTACTTAGGTTAGAAAACTCGTTACCATAATGAAAAACCAAAATGGTAAAATAATGAAACTTATGAGTCAAGGAAAAAATGTTTAAAAATGTGTTATATGGCATGTTGGAGGTGTTAATAGACCATATAATCCCTAAAACCCATTAATAATAAATCTTGGAACCAATTTAGGTAACATTGACCTCCCAATAGTGAATACTTTTGAGTATTTATAAGAATGTAACTCCTCCTGAATTATAGAAGTAAAGTAACTCCCCTCAATTATTTACACCTATCAATCCATTTGGATCATAACAAACCCAAATAAATAAGTTCCAAAATTTAATACCACAATCATATAAGACTTATTTGGGTCATAAATCCGTCCTTTGAAATCATTAGTTCAAACCAAGGGAGGATATCTGAAGAAGATGTAATGTTCTTCAATAAGAATATTTATTTTATTTCTTTCGACACCCCAATTAATAATTGTTATAACATGATGATATAATAGCCTAATTATAATCCATATAAATAGATTTTATTATATTAAGGGTAAAACCTAAAACTACACACACTTCTATCAAATGGGTTACATAATCATCATTCGTGTGTACGACAGACTACCACCTTGCGAACTGATATTGTTTGTTTTTCCATTACCACCTTTCACGGTTGGGTATAATGATAGATTTATTATTTATATATGATATATATGATATTTATGATCTTATTATGATTTTGGAATTATTATATCACACTTACCTTTATGATTTCTATTTTTTTGGAATAAGATAATGTCGTTCGTGTGTACAACAGACTACCGCCTCACGAAGCGATGTGATTCATTCACAATTTACTAGAAATGACTTAAGGATAAGTTTAATAAACATATGTGATATATATGACCTAAAAATTATATTTTAATGATAATATATATATATGATTTAATTTTCCTTATTTCAATATGATAACAAAATAGAAACATCATTCATGCGTATGTACGACCTATCGTTTCCATGAACTATGTATTTCATTTCCTATCATTAAATTTTATAGATTAATATAAATAAATATATATTGAATATATATGATATTTATATATTTTTTACATTATGGATATTATTAAACTAGTATTTGTGTAAGAAGACCAAAAATAAAATGATAAAACATGTATGAAAAACAAAGCACTTATTTCCCAAAATGTGATTTTAACATCGAATTGTTAATAAATAGGTAAAAAAGGTCATAAGAAAATTATACATGATGTGATATATATAAATATATTTCTTTAATATATCTATAATAAAATTATATTTAGCATACATGAGGTTTTAATGAGTACAAATAAATCCAAGACTTAGGATAAGGGATTTTTATCTCACTTTTTTACTTCAGTGAGACATATTTCATATTCACTAACTATTTCTTTTATGTGGTGTGTATACTTCCCAGCAATGAATTTTATGACGAATATCCTGAAACATTTTGGGGTTTACATATCTATTTGAGTATCTACAATGAACCTAGCCTTTTACACATAACATTAAATTATTTTGAGCATAATTAAACATCAGAGTACTAGCCACGGATCATGAAGTCTAGTGTCTTTGAAGACTATGTACATAAAGCTTAAAACATGGGACTAAAAAAATAATTCTATATTAAATATTCATAAATATCTCCTAAATTTCTTTGAGACCCTACATCTACATTGGGTTCCCTAGGTACCACATGAACAAAGGGATGAGCTAAAAGCCCAATAATGGAATAAACATAAGAATAAGGCTTTAGTACAAGGGTTAGAGATCATGACATAATGATATAAAATGGCATATAAAATCATAAAATATAAACATGGGATCATATAAACATGAATATATAGTAATTTGGAAGAAACAAAAATCATGACTTTAGCACGAGTCAATACTCGTTGCATATAGAGGAGCACGAGTCATGGTTAACCACGAAGACCGTTACACATGGTAGAACGAGTCAAGGCTAACAACCAAGACTGTTGTACATAAATTATCATGAGACTAAACTTTACCCAATGAATTGGATTGATATCTGGGTGCACCCAACTTAGAATGTTCATGAATGTTCTTTTCATATAAATAATTATACATAATCAACCATATATAAACATAAGGGAACCCATTGAGAGAAATGGGTATCACATTCATGTCACAAAGCATAATGAGTGGGCGAATCATAAAAGTGTCCATGACAAAAATGAATTAAAACATAAATGGAAATTAATAATTTAAAATAGGAACACATCATGGTAAGTGATGTAAAAAATAAGTGACAACATGTAAAAAGAGTATTTAGGAAATTCTTAGCAATAAAACATTTTAGTGTGGTTTTAAGGAAAATACTAAAGAGAATTTACAATCGAAAAGGGAACAATATTTTATAAAAAAACCATAAGTGAAACAATAATGTTTTCATAATATAAATACTGATTTTATAAACACAATGGTGTCTTAAAACAAATGGTAGAGTGTACTTGAAATTGGGTAAAAATTTGGGAAGTTTCTCTAAAACGAGTTTTCTTATTGGGAAGTATGGAGGAGGAAATTACTTAAAAACATGTATCTCCCCAAAATAGAATGAGGGATGTATATAGAAACATGATTTTCGATCATATAAATAGTATTTAGAATTTTTACATAAAAATAAATGGCAACTTCATTTGGGTAAAAAGAAAGATAGAGCAACCCGAAAGAATAAAGGAGGTTTGGGTAGAATCCCTTATGGAATATCGACATGGTATTAGGTGTACTTAAAAGGTATTAATGAGATAGAAAAGTATTTACCATATTTTCTAAACATTGAGGGAAGTATTGACAAGGTGAAATATTATACCCCATCCTTTGGAATTATATGTAAAAGGTCATAACATAGAGGAGATTCTTGAATAAATGTGAGAAAGAGAGGATCCCTTACCATTAGTTTGACGGTGTTATCAAATTGATATTAATGACATGAATAATCAAATTTCGTTCATTAATTAATAATTACAGAACCTATTTTACATGTAAAAAAATTTTATAATCTTTTTGAGTTCATTCATAACTTTTTGGATTGGTTATGAGGTTCAATTTCACTATTTGGGTTCTTTTGTTTCCTTGGTTTTAATGATTAGTTCACTTATATTCATGTTCGGATACACATGTATGATGATATTGGTTGTGCAAAATTGAAGCTATATTTTATTATTTAACATATATAACGTTAAATGGTTGTATAATTCATTTGTTTATTTGGAGTGAAGTTGAATTATTTTATAAAACATTAATGATAAACGCTTGGATTAATTTGGTGATTTTTCTCATAATTAACATGTTTTATATTATTATTTTTCATCATGAATTTATTAGGGTTAAAGAAAACTAAATAATATATATACATATATTATTATCTGGTTCAAACATTAAAATGGTTTCATGACCAATCTAGAATATGGTAATACAAATTGAAAACCTATTGTCCTTGAATGTGATAAATCAACACATCTCTGACGGTGTTTTCATTATAGTATAAAAGGAGGGGGAAAGAGATATTATGATAAAATATCCAATTATCATAATATAATTCTATTAAATTTATGTTAATATAGTTATAAAACCATTTGTCTGAAGGGAGGTGAGAAAGAAAAAATAATAGAAAAGAACATGATAGAAAATGAAAGAATTAAAAAGAGGAATATACCTCTTTAGATTATCTTCTTTGAGAGCCTCTTAAGGGGAGAGGATTTGGTATTTTGAGGAGAAAAAGGGATGATGGACGTCGGTTAGGATCTTTAGGAAGATATTTTGGTAGAATTTAGGGAAGGAACAAGGTTTGAGAGGAGTGAAGAGAAGAGGGGAGTGTGGGTGGTTTTTATAGTGGAGGGGAGGAGGGGTTGCTTAATGATTTAATCATTAGTTTATTATTTTACATAAGACAATAAATAGTAATAGTTTTGGTGACAAAAAATAGTAATATGTGCATGTGAGTTCGAAAAAATGACCATTTACATCATCCATGACCCAAGAATTATGTAGAAATTCAGGTTTTAGCATTTAATGCGAATTATTGCATTTTACTATTCATAAAAAATTCAATTATTTTAGAAAAATTCCCAAAATTCACCCTAACCATTTTTTGACGTGTAAAATCCAAAAATGAACTCAATTTTTCAAAAATATTTTCTAAATATGATTAATTTATTTTTTAATTAAAATCACAATTTACTTGAAAAATACGAGTTTTAAAACTATAATTGATTTTATAATGCCTCAAAAAATTACATAAGATATTATAAAATTATCTTAAAACTAGAAGAAATAAAATTTTTAATTTATGAACAAATTTTAGGAAAATAAAATTTCTTTTAAATTAATTAATTAATTTTAAATAATTATTTATGACTTACAAGAAATACCAATACATTTACTATGGTCATATTTTCACTTATAAGATGCCTAAATTTTATTTATACATTCAAAGGTGATATTATTATTCTTTTAGATGATTTACTATTCATAGGTTTCATATTACTATTCATAAGGGTAGGTTAATATTCATAAGGGTGGGTTACTCTTCACCAAAAATTATGTGTGTTCCATTAGACTCCAAATATCTTACTGATCGCAACCATATATGTTAGATTTTTGAAATTCAAAACATAGAGGTAAAAATATTATGTCTAAAGGTCACATAGAACTTATTATTTCATTGTGTTATGATTTCAAGTGATTATATGACATAATTATAAGAAAAGATTTTCCATTGATAAAACATTGGGTTGTTACATTATTCCCCCCTTATGAAATTTTTCCCTTGAATTTGTTTTTACATTCTATGCCATAAACAGGTGCAGGTACTTTTCCTTCATTTCCTCCTCCAGTTACCATGTTGCCTCTTTGTACTTATGGTACCGCCATAGTACTTTGACCAGGTGAGTAGTATTGTTACGTAGAACTTTTTCTATACATTACAATATCTTCACTAGATTCTCCTCATAAGAAATATCATCCTCCAACTATACCACCTCTGAAGAGAGTACATGTTAAGAATCTGGTATGTACTTCCTTAGGAGGGATATATGGAAGACATCGTGTACTTTGTCCATGGTAGGTGTAAGTGCCAGTCGATAGGTCACAGGTCCGACTCGATCAAGGATATTGAATATTCTGATGTACCTAGGACTTAGCTTTATTTTCTTACCAAATATCATGACCTCTTTCCATAGAGATATGTGAAGAAATACCATGTATCCAACATTGAACTCAAGGTCTCATTGACGATTATCTGCATAACTCTTTTATTGACTTTGGGCTTCCTTGATGTGATACCGAATAATTGTCACCTTCTCTATCATTTTTTTGACCATTTATGGTTCTAGAATCTTATTCTCATTAACTTCACCCCAAAACACCTATTTTGTTCACCTTTTCCCATAAAGGGCTTTGTATGGTACCATTCAGATGCTCGAGTGGAGACTATTGTTGTAGAAGAATTCAACTAGTGGAAGATGTTGGTCCCATCGTTCTTTGAAGTCCATAGAACATGATCTCAACATATCTTCTAGTGTCTGAATAGTTCGCTCAGTTCGGCCATTAGTTTGAGGATGATAGGCTGTACTGAAGTTCAGTTCAGTTCTTAGAGCATGTTGGCGATTTTTCCAAAACATCGAGGTGAATTTCGGATCTCTATCAGATTCAATAGATAGTGGTACTCCATTAATCCTTACCACCTCTTTGATATATATCCATGAAATTTGATCTAATGAGAATTCCTCTTGAATTATGATAAAATGACATGTCTTTGTAAGACTATCCATAATGACCCATATAGCATTGTTTTCTCTAGATGTCCTTGGAAGTCCAGTGACATTGTCCTTAGTGATGTTCTCCCAATTCCATGTTGGCATGGTTAGTGTTTGCATCATCCCCTTAGACTTTTGTCTTTGATCCTTCACTTGTTAACATACTAGGCACTTTGATGTATATTCAATAATCTTCTTTTTCATATTATTCCACTAAAAGTTCTTTCAGAGATCTCGATGCATCTTTGTGATCCCTTGGTGAATAAAGAAGGTTGAGCTATGTGCGTCATTCAAAAGATAATTCTTTATATCTGGATCATATGGTACACATAATAATGACCCAATTCTTACAAATTCTTCCTCATCAATCATGAACTCATAGGATTTCCCATTTTCAATTTCTTCCACCCTTTTCTGAATTTCCACATATTTTATTGTGAGCATCCTTTATTTTACCCATGAGGGATGGTTGAGGAATAATTTGAGAAAGGATTGATGATGTTCCTCCCTCAATGATTTCCATTTCCATCCTCTACAAATCTAAGAAGATTGGATCCTTTTCAATTCTCATCATTGATAAAGATGCAAGATCCTTTCTACTTAGAGCATCCACCACCTTATTTTCCTTACCGGTATGGTAGTGGATTGAGCATTCATAATCCTTGATGAGATCTATCCATCTTTGCAGAAGCATATTAAGCTCTTTTTGTGTGAGTATATATTTGAGACTCTTTTGATTAGTATATATCTCACACTTCTACCCATAGAGATAATGCCGCCAGATGTTTAATGCAAAGATCACAGCCGTCAACTCCATATCAAGCATAAGAGAGTTTTTCTCATGGATTTTTTACTGCCTTGAGTTGTAGGCTATCACTTTATCATTTTTCATCAGCACACAGCCAAATTCCTTCTTTGAATCATCATTTTTCACCACAAGGAGTTCACTTTTTGGGAGTGTGAGTACTATCGTAGTGATAAGACTCTTTTTCAACTCTTTAAGACGGACTTTACATTCCTGAGTCCAAACAATATTTACTCCCCTCCATGTCAGCTTGGTCATTAGGTTTGAAAATCATGAAAATTTCTTAACAAATCATCGATAATACCTAGATAGACCCAGAAAGCTGTGGATCTCTGTTACAGATGTTGTCCTGGGCCACTCTTCAATTACCTTTTTTTTGGAAGGGTCCACAGATATCCCTTTACTGGTGATAACATTCCCCAAGAATGGTACTTCATCCATCCAGAACTCACATTTACTATACTTTTCATACAACTTCTCCCTTTGCAAATTCTTCATCACAGTATTCAAATGCTCTTCATGTTCCTCTTTTCTCTTGGAGTATATCAGAATATCATCAATAAAAACTACCAAAAATTTGTCAAGATAATCTCTAAAGACTTTATTCATTTAATCCATGAAAATTTCTAGAGCATTAGTGAATCTGAAGGGCATCAATATGAAATCATAGTGTCCATATCTCGTTCAAAAGGAAGTCTTGGGAATATAATCTATCCTCACCTTTAATTGGTGATATCCCAACTGAAGGTCCACCTTAGAGATATAACTATCCCCATGAAGCTGATCAAACAAGTCATCTAAACGAGGCAGGTGATACTTTTTCTTATCAGGATTTTATTGAGCTCATCATAATCAATGCAGAGGCACATTGAACCATCCTTATTCTTAAAGAAATGGACTAGATAACCCCATGGTAAAGCACTCAGGTGTATAAACCCTTCTCTAGAATCTCCTGTAACTGCTTCTTTAGCTCTTCTAGCTCTACAATGGCCATTCTATATGGTGTCTTTAATATAGGTAGAGATCCAAGAATAAGTTCAATTGAGAACTTAACCTCTCAGTCAGGAGGAAGACCATGCAACTCTTCAGGAAATACATCAGTGTAATCCATCATAATGGGAATGTCTTCAAGCATGATTCTCTCCCTTGTCTCAATCATTTGAGCTAGACATGCTTTCTCATAAGGAATTAATATCCACACTTGAGACAAAAATTCTAAATATGATTCTTCATCCTCCTTAAACTTTTATAGGATTGGAGGATGCTTCAATATGTGAAGAGTGATCTCCCTTTCCTAACAGTTGATGTTGTCTTTGTATAAAGATATCTAATCCATGCCCAAGATAACATCAAATTACACTAAAGGAATTATGGTAATATTTTTTGGGAGGTTTTTTCCACAAACATTTACTAGGGAGGAGTTATAAACCATAGACACAATAATTTCCCCATTAACTATTCTCATAGATAACATATCCTCTAAACTTTGAGGTGGTGTTTGAATAGTTCTTATAAACATGAAAGATATGAAATATTGAATAGAACCAGAATGAAATATTACATTCTCTATTTTTGAATGATTAACTAGTGTACCTTTCACCACATCATTTTCTGACTCAACCATAGTAGTAGTGATAGAATACGCCCTTCCTTGTTACCCTAGAGGTTGTTTTTTATTACGTTTGACGACCCTTGACTTAGGGAAATTGTTCGCATAATTCCTAAGCTCCATAAAGTTTTAACACTACACTATACGATGAGTGTTGATCTGCACCTTCCTTCATTCTTCCACATTAGCAGGATTCTACATATCTCATCATCAGTTTTTAGCCATATGTCCCAACTTTCTACATTTTAAGCAATTCCTGGTTCCCTTTAGACAGTTCCCAAGACGATTCTTCCCACATTTTTTATATGTGGGATAATTTAGATTCTTTCCATCATGGAATTTATTTGCAGAACCACCCACATTAGATTCCATTTTCCTCTTTTTTTCATTCGTCCCATAATGCCACTAAGAGTCTCTGATCTCCATTTCAACCATAATGGTACAATGGACAATCTCTTCATGGTTATTGAAATCTAGAATAGAAAAAACTATTCATAGACTTAGCTTTAGTCCTATGAAGAAATGATCTACCTTGATTTTTGTGTTCTTGAAAAATCCAGAGTCTTACCTTACAGGCCTTGTAAAGTTTGCTTCATACGCCCCGATAAACTCATCTTCCTTCTACTTGATTCTGAGGAACTCTATTTCTATCCTAAGATGGATGGTTTGGGGAAAATATTTATTGAAAATAATTCTCTTGAATTCTTACCAATCCATGAAATCAATTTCATCCTAGGGATTAATATTATTGATCATTTTCCACCATAGATCAACTTCCCCATCCAAACGATAGACCACAAGTATGATTTTCTCTTCTTCTGAGCACTGGAGGACAAGGAATATATTTTCAATGGAGTTAATCCACTGTTCCATGAGGAGGAAATCATATGATCCACTAAACATGGAATTCCCTTTCCACATGAAGTATTCAATGACAACTTTATCTTTCCTTGGAGGAGGAGGGTGTTCCACATGATTCAAGTTATTATTTATAACTTGAGCCAGCTGATCAAGTACTATCACAATGTTTTGAGGACCTGTTCCCATTATATTAGGCATATCATTAGAGAAATATTTACATAACCTATCTCATTGATTGTTGGTATGTGTTATTCTATTACCTTCCATTAACTAAGAAAAATAATGAACAATTAGAGGGCTTGGATACATAGTTATTGATCATAAAAAGGAAACTTTGAACATAAAAGGATAAAATTGTTAAGGAGAAGTATTTCCTAACTATTGATTCCTTAGGTTTAAATCTAGGTTATCCTTCATATATTTCATATCTTATATTATTATGGGATCGTTTTTTATTCCCACAATAATGGTTTTTACTAAGCTCATGAATTTACCAAAGCATATCCCCTGAGAGTGTCAAACCAAGAGTGCAGCAAGACCCATTTTAGTGCACTAGTTCCCATTAGAGTCTAGCTCAAAGTGATGTTTTCAAGTATTACCTATAGATATATCTATTCTAGATCCACCTCTACTTGTTTTTTTACAAACAGTGATGTATTTTTTTGATAAACCACTTACTCTATACTTACCAAAACTTAGGGATGTTTTCTAATACTTGGTATCATCCTTAAGGTTATTACTAAATTTTTCTAATCCAAATATAAAAAAATAACTAGACCATCCTATTATAAAAAATATATCAACCCTAGACTTTTACACATATCATTACGTTATTTTAAGCATAATTAAATATCAGAGTAAGAGCCAAGGATCATGAAGTCTAGTGTCTTTGAAGACTAGGTACATAAAACTTAAAAATGTGGACTAAAAAACACTTCTTTATTTAATATTCATAAAGACATCCTAAATTCCTTTGAGACCTTACATATTCATAGGGTGCCCTGGGGATCACATAAGAATAAGAGATGAGCTAAAATCCCAGTAAGGGAATAAACATAAGAATAAGGCATTAGTACAAGGGTTAGATATCATGACATAATGATATAAAATGTAATATAGAATCATAACATATAAACATGGGATAATATAAACATGAATTAATATTAATGTAAAATAAAAATAAATCATGACTTTAGCATGATTCAAGGATCATTACACATATATGATCAAATGTCAAGGTTAACCACGAAGACTATTGCACATGGTAGCACGAGTCAAGGCTAACCACCAAGACCATTGCACATAATGTCTCATGATACTAAACTTTACCCAATGCAATGGAGTTCTATCTGGGTTCACCCATATTAAAATGTTCATCAATATTATTTCCACATAAATAATTATACATAATCAATCATACATAAACATAAGGAAACCCATGGAGAGAAATGGGAATCACATTCATGTCATAAAGCATAATGAATCAACATATCATAAAAGTGTCCATGAGAAAAAAGAAGAAAAAGATACATGGAAATTAATAAGTTAAAATAGGAATATATCATGGTAAGTGATGTTAAATATAATTTAGAACATTTAAAAATAGTATTTAGGAAATTCTTATCATTAAAACATTTTAGTGCGGTTTTAAGGAAAATACTAAAGAGAATTTAAAATTGAAAAGGGAATAATATTTTATATAAAACCAAAATTCAAACAAGGTTGTTTTCATAATAAAAATTTTATTTTATAAAAACTATGTTGTCTTTAAAAAAATGTTATAGTACACTTGAAAATGGGTAAAAATTTGGGAAGTTCCCATAAAACGAGTTTGCTTATTGGAAAGCATCGAGGAGGGAATTATTAAAAACATATATATATCCAAAAAAGAGAATAATGAATGGATCTAGAAAAATTATTTTGGAGAATATAAATAATATGTATAAGTTTTACATAAAAATAATAGGCAAATTTTTTTGGGTAAAAATAAATATAGAGCAACCTGAAGGAGTAAAGGTGGTTCGGGTAGAATCCCTTACGGAATATTGGCATGGTATCAGGTATACTTAGGAGGTATTAATGAGAGAGAAAGGGATTTCCATCTTTTATAGATCATGAGGTTAGTATGGGGAAGGTGAAATATCCCACCCCATCATTAGTAATTATACATAAAAGGTCATAAGATAGAGGAGATTCTTGAATAAATGTGAGAAAGAGAGGATCCCTTACCATAAGTCTGACAGTGTTATCTACTTGACATTGATTACTTCAATAATCAAATTAGGTTCCTTATTTAATAATTAAAGAACCTATGTTTCATGTATAATTTTTAATATAACATTTTCTAGTTCATTCATAACCTTTTGGATTTGTTATGAGGTTCAATTTCATTATTTGGGTATGTTTGTTTTCTTGGTTTTAATGATCGGTTGACTTATATTCATGTTCAGATACACATGTATGATGAGTGTGGTTGAATAAAATTGAAGTTATATTTTATTATTGAACATATATAATTTTACATGGTTATAAAATTCATTTGGTTATTTAGAGTGATTTTGAATCGTTGTATAAAACATTAACGATAAACGCTTGGATTAATTTGGTGATTTTGCTCATAATCAACTTGTTTTGTATTATTATTTTACATTATGAATTTATAAGTATTACATAAAATTAAATAAGATAAAATAAATATATTATTATCTCGTTCAACCATTAAAATTGTTTCATGACTAGTCTATAAGATGGTAATACAATTTGAAAACTCGTCATCCTTTAATGTGATAAATCAACACATCTGAGACAATGTTTTCATTATAGTGTAAAAGGAGGGGGAAGGAGATATTATGATAAACTATCCCATTATTATAATATAATTATAGTAAATTTATTTTACTAGAGTTATCATACCATTTGGGTGAAGGGAGTTTGATAATGAAAAATGAAATGACTATAACTTGAATGAAAATGAAATAATTGAAAAGAGAAATTTATCTCTTGAGATTATATCCTTTGAGAGACTCTTAAGAGGAGAGGATTTGGTCTTTTGAGGAGAAAATGACTTATAGGTTTAGGGTAGGTGCTTGGGGAGATATTTTTTTATAATTAAGGTAAAAGACAAGGCTTGAGAGGAGTGAAGATAAGAGGGGAGTGTGGGTTGTTTTTATAGTGAACGGGAGGAGGATTTCATAATATTTTAATCATTAGTTTATTATTTTCTATAAGAAAAGAAATATTAATGATTATTGTGACAAAAAATATTAATATGTGCATGTGAGTTCTAACCAAGGTCCATTTACATCATCCATGACTCAAGCATGATGCAAAAATTCTGGTTTTAGCATTTAATGTGAATTATCGTATTTTACTATTCCTAAAAAATTCATGTGTTTTATAAAAATCCCAAAAATTCAACCTAACCATGTATATATGTGCAGAATCAAAAAATTAATTCAATTTTTCAAAAATAATTTTCTAAATATTATTAATTAAATTTTTATTTAAAATTATAATTTACATGAAAAATACGTATTTTAAAACTATAAGTTGTTTTAAAATGATTTCAAAAATTACATAAGGTCTTATAAAATTATCATAAAACTGGAATAAATAAAATAATTAATTTATGAACACATTTTATGAAAATATATTTTCTTTTAAATTAATTAATTAACTATAAATAATTATTTATGATTTACAAAAATACCAATACTTTTACTATGGTCATATTATCACTTATAAGATGCCTAAATTTTATTTATACATATAGGGTGATGTTACTATTCTTTTGGATGATTTAATATTTATAGGGGTAATATTAATATTTATATGGTTAGTTTACTATTCATAATGGTAGGTTAATATTCACCAAAAATTAAGTTTGTTCCATTAAAATCCAAACATCTTACTCATTGCAATCATGTATGTCATATTTTCAAAATTTAAATCACAGAGGTGACAATATTATGTTTACTGGTCACATAGAACTTATAATTTCATTGTGTTGTGATTTCATGTGATTATATGAAATAATTATAATAATATATTTTCAATTTATAAAACATTGGTTCATTACAAGATCTCTCTTTTATTGGGTTTATGGTTCTATAGTTAACAAATTTATAAGGGGTTTTTGTCTCAGTTATTCTTCTTTGAGACGTATGTTATATTATACACCTATCTAGTTTTATGTAGTGTTTATAATTCCCATTTGACATGAAATATATTTAATTTATTTATCTTCATGATATTTTAAGTTTCTTTTAATATTATTATTTCACAGGTTTAGTGATTCAAAGTTACCAAATTGGTAAGAGTCCTATGTTACAATATCATCGTTTATCAGGGTTATTTATGATTATGTTTTTAATGAAGAGATATTGTTATCAATATATCAATAATTATCATGAATTTTATTTTCCTCTATTTTTTCATGATATTTTCAAATAATTATACCAATTTTACACTCTTTGGTTCTTAAAATAATTGAGATTTTTTAAGAAAATCCAACTTTATTTCTCTCTTCGTTCAGAAATATATTTTTTTTCCAAAACCATGATTTATAAAAATGTTTTCAAATTTTTTTTAACCACTTAAAAATGATTTATTAAAGTAATTTTTACCAAAAAAATTAAAATAATTTTTTATGTTGTTTTCAAAACAATTCCCATTTGGGTTTTACCAAAAATGAGAAAGGAATCTTCTTTTCGTTTTCTGAACAAGGCACTTTATAACCTTTTTATAGCTCAAAATGAATGTTATTTTTATCTTGTATGAAATGTATGGATTAAAACACCTATATTTACTTTAATATTCCTTTGAAAGGAAATTTTTAAATAAATTTTTCCCTAATATTTTGGAAATTATTAGATTTTAAAAAGTTGTTTTCAAAGAAAAGGATTTTCAAAAAGTATTAAATTCTAAAAATTATTTTTAAAAATGAAAATGATATTTTCATAAATATTTTTTTTAATGATATTTTAATGGAATTTCCATTAATTAACGTTAATAACCCTTATTGTTGCTTATCCCCCATTGGGAATATTTGTATTTATATTATCCTCATTATTTCTCTCAATAGTAAAGGATTGTTTTAAAGAGATTTTTATAGAACCAATTTCTTTTCCATGGGTAAATCATGTTTAAATGATATTGTTATTGAACCCATTTATTTTACATGGTTTAATATTGTTTCAAATATATTAACATGAAACCCATTTGTTTCCCATGGTTTAATTAGGTTATAAAATAATAATGACTATTTATTTGAGTTTTAAGATGAAGTGAAATCCTGATATACATTATTCATATTGTGTTTCTTGAACATTATATATGATGGGTGCACCCAAATATAACTGGGTGAGATTGTTATAGATTAAACTATTGTTTCACCCAGATAACACTCTAATGTATTGGTTATTGATTATGTTCTCTGAAATAATTATATTTGAAGTTGGTCATATGGTTATTCTAATTTCATGCATTCTGTAATTGTTCTATGAGATGGTGTTCCAAGATACCAATTTGTTTTTTTATTCTTTATATGGGTTTATGATGTTTCTTATGATCAATATTTATATCAGATGGCTCATGATTATTGATTCTTTTCACTCTTTATTTTTCCATGTTTTTATATTTTATGATCCAGGTATTAATGTGTATGATTTCTTTTATGATTTTGTTATGCACTCTAATTATATCACCATACCCGTATTCACTTAATCTTCTCATTAATGACATTTAATTAATAATTCTTATATTTAGTCTTATTGAGAATTTGATCTCACCCTTCTTATGTTTAATTTTCTAAAGGTTTTAAATAATTAGGTGTAATGAAATATATCTAGAAGTGATTTCATATAGATAATGATGATGATGACGACTTAATGTGAAATAAGAAAAGTTTGGTTAAGTGGGAGAAATTCTTATTTAATGAAATGGGTATTATTTATGAAGGATCTTATCCTAATTATCTAAAAACCTAAACCAAAATAGTTCTTGATAATCTAAGTGAACCCATATTTCCATTTTATGTTGTAAAGTTTTAATGGGAACAAAATGTTTCACAATTATCACTATCAAATATAGAAATATAAAGTTCGTGATTTCGACACAGGATCTATGAGTGTGGGTCTTGGGCTATTATAGTTGGTATAAGAGGTAGGTTTAGATAACTTTGGATATTATGATGGTTTCATGTGAGGTTATATTAATAGTTATGGATACTATCATAGGAATATATGATTAATTATGATTATATATTCAAAGTCTTAGACACCCCTACAAGTTTTTAAGCAATGAGATATTAAAGTGATTAATTGCATTTTAGGAGATGTTTTATCTTGTTGAATTATATGTAAATATTTAGTTAAACATTAAGTATGAATTTTTCTTTTAGACAAAAGTTTTAAGGTATTGATAAACTTTAGTGTTTATAGGATCTTAGACATTGATGTAATTATGAGAATGTAATTTTTATCGTATAAATAAACATGGGATTGAAGGACTGACTATGTGATTAATGTTATTACAAAAGGAGATCACTATATTTTTGTGCATATAATATAAAAGGTATAAGGAAACCTTTGAGTATAAAAAATCATTAATGTATATTTAATTGAGTTATATAGGGTTATTCATTCATGGAATTATTTAGTTTCAACTTTGGGTTTTACCATTGAATTTTGGAGATTAATGTATCATATGAAGGTTTAATCATTTTTGGAACTATATTACCATGTGATAACAATTTTTTTTAAAGTATACATATATTTGGAATAGATTTATTATCCCTTTTATTCTTATATGTTCTGTAAAAGTTGATTTTTTTCTCG
This sequence comes from Viscum album, assembly GCA_963277665.1. Lineage (NCBI taxonomy): Eukaryota > Viridiplantae > Streptophyta > Magnoliopsida > Santalales > Viscaceae > Viscum > Viscum album. The sequence continues at coordinate 1,115,178,578 of OY728157.1, forward strand.
AGGAATGAAAAAATTCATTTTGAATACTCATTATTTAGAGAAAAAGATTACATTGTTCTAGAAATTAATTGATGAAATTTTACTCATAAAGTAAGTATATTTACATATTATATTAGTATATATGGAAAGATAATTCCTCAAATCTTGTAAAAGGATCTGGAAATAAAAATTTTATCCTCATACCATCATTTCTGAGGAACGGATTGTCTCTTCGATCAACACAGATTTATGGTTTTGAGGCCCTTAACTTTTTGTTTATCATTCAATTACTTGTGATCTATGAACTCAATCACTATATATAATTATTTATTATTTTTATAAAAGTCTATATATTGACCTTCCAATAATGTTCTCATACTTAAAATCCTAGTTACAAGTTATTCAAGATGACCCTTATACTTCCTTCTAACTTTTTTAAGATGATGTCTTATTAACCCTTATTATGATGTAATATCAAAATAAAAGTATTTTAAAATGTCTACACTTTATTACTGAGATAAAGTTAAAATTTAAATGAGATGATTTATTAAATGGGGTAGGATGTAACACCCTAGTATTTAAGAAAATAAAACTGTGTTTGATAATATGCTCGACCAATAACACTGAGCTTAAACAACACGTGAAATGTATATAACCATTATAACCTAGACATTAAATTCATGTGCAAGAATAATATTAAATAATTATATATATATATAATACTCAATATAAATTAATTATAAATTCTTCATAAATAATAAATCAATTTTTAGTAATGTTATTTTATTCTTCAAAAATAGTTTTTTTCAAAAATGATTTTCATTGATTTTTTATGGAAATATTATAATTAAATTTTCAAAATTTAATAAAATTCAGTTGATAAATTAAACTTTATTTTTAAAATAATCATATCAAAATTATCATAGGTTTATTCATTGATATTTTTATGAAAAGTTTTATTTTTTTATGAATAGTGCAAAATACTTAATTTTAATTGAAAATTGTCTTTTTATTTAAATAATTTATAATGTTAAATTATATTTTTATTTAGTTTTAAAGTAAAATTATTTCAATTTTATATCAATTAATCCAATTTAGTTCATTATAATCATTTTCATATTCCAAATTGATATAAAAACTTTTTAAACTTTTAAACATTCTCACTTTAAAAACCCGTTTTCTCATCACGTCTGTGGGATTATTTTAAAATTAAAGTTTACCACTTATGTGATTTTAATTTAGAAAAATGGATCCCAAATTCTGAATCAAAACAATTTATAATTTCTAAAAAGTTTAACTTAATTTTTTACAAAAAATGAATTTTGAATGTAGTAAAAATTAGTTATCACGGTTATGGTAAAAATGGATTTATTATGGGGTTAAACTTAGAATTAAAGGGTTAAAATGGGATACCAATTTTTCCAACACCCATTGGATGGCCATATTTAGACCTTCGTTACATTAGGAACTAATTTTATGTGTTTGTGGGACACGTTTCCATTAAAGTATCCATATAATAAGTTAAGTTAATAAAAAGACAAAAAGGAACCCTTTCCTTTTATTATCTAAAAGCCTTGAGATAAGGAAAAAGAACAACATATTTTCAGTTTTGAACGTTATTTTTAAAGATAAATGACATTTTCATCATGATTATATATTTTAATTTTTTTGGGATGAAATAATTACTTTAAATGCTTAAGAAATTCCAACACAGTAATTATTTAGTTAACAATTAACTAAAAAATTGGTACTAAAAATATTAAAAGGGTATTAAATTGAGTAAATTATGGTTTTACATTATTTTTTTAAGAGTATAACATGTTAAATAGGTTTGAACAAAATAAATTCTAATTACATCATATTTATTCTATTTTTTATTAAATTCAATTTAAATGAATAATATCAAAATTGACATTGATGATATTTTATGATAAATTATATTTTATTAAATGATTTAAAATTACTAAAAAACCAATATTCTTCTAAGTGATTTTTAAATAATAATAAACATAAAATATGTTCCATTTATGGACCAATTTTTTTTATAATGGCTATACTGACTAATAAATAGTAAAAACTCTTTTAGTGTAGTTAAGGTTGAAATAGTGTTTTTGCACGTTACATACAATTGTGTTAAATTAAATTTACAACACACATAGGTTTTTTATTTTATAAATTGTATTTAATATTTATATTCAGTGGTTCAAAATTATCCAATAAGTATATTTTTACTATGTCTTTTACATCCTCCACCACGAAACACAACACAAGGAAGAAAGTTGCAAAAAATCTCCTGTTGGGGACTTGACCCCATGACTTGCCCCTCACCCCCCAAACCCTAACCACCCCACCACAAATGGTGGGAAAAAACGTCTTATTGGGTAATGTGGTATAGGTGGGTTCCTCAACACACCTATCTTGGGCCCGAAACACCACCTTCACACCAAACACCCCTAGTTAAATAAGGATATCCTTAATTTATACTTAAAGGATAAATTTTGTAGGTTAGAAATGTAAAGACCCATAAAATTCAAGGAAAAGTTTTTCTAAATTTTCTTTGGGATTTTACAAGAACGCATTTTCTGACGACGCCTGATTCCGAGGCCCGTTGTGCCCGGAATCAATTATCGAAGTTAGGCTCGGGTACGTTCAGTGAACGAACGAGCAGGTTTTTCTAACTTTTGAACCGGTGCTAGGAATTGAAATCTGAGGGCACCGATGAACTCGCAACGCCGATATTTGCTTAATAAGACCCTTCCTGGAGTTTTGTTTACTCGGGAGTAGTTGTTAAAAAAAAGTGAGGAATAAAAATATAATTGTTTTGCAATTTTATTTTTATTTCTTGCCAAGTGGTTATGTGTTGAGTCACAACACCCTTCCCCTCTCTAATGTGGTTATATCCTAAGTAAGGGAGTTGGGGGTGGGACCCTCTTTTAGTTAACTACCTTTGAGAGGATTAAGGTGGGGTGGGGGCCACATGAGCCCAACCCCTCACCTTCCCCTAACGTTCATAACTTTCCCATCTTTAATTTGTAACTGTCAAAAAGAAAACCCCCTCTCTTAACTCTTGCCATCTTACACTAATTGATTAATTGAACCTACTCAATTAATTAATTAAGAATTTTGAGTTTTTAATTTCAAATTTCATGTGTTGATAAAATAATTGGTTGAGACATTTTATTTTATTTTTGGGGGTCACACTTTGTGTTGAGGATTTTGGGGAGAGAGAGGGAGAGAGAGCCTTGTGAGAAGAAGAAGATGGAGGAGGAGGAGAGAATTCCTCCTCATTGAAGAATAACGCCTCTTCAACGAAGAACGACGCTTCCTTAAAGAAGAAAGACGCTTCCTTAATGAAGAACTATGCTTCCTTATTGAAGAACGACAACTTTCCTCTTCCGCGACTAGGAAGGAGACGCCGACCTTGGAGACCGATGCCAACAACGACGTTCTTCTACTTCTTCGGATGTCGACGGAATCGATATCGTTCTTCCGCGATGTTCGACTTCCGCGACTCGACGACGTGAAATGTCATTTTCGAGGTAGGGTTTATTTGTTTCTTCTTCGTGATTATTTTTTCATCGCCAATCATCGTTCCCTAATTTGGCCGCCTGTTATCGCAATAACGGGAGGAGGTCGGACCGCATGAACACGACTGACTCTCCTCACCACTTGATGCTTGAATTTGTTGCAGCATGAGCAAGGCAGTGTGGTGCCGTTGCACCGCACGGAAATATTGAATAATGGGCGGAGAAGCGCGGCGTCGTCGCGCAGCGCCGTTGAAGTTGAACAAATCTGTTCCGCTGTCGTGTCGCGCCGGAAAACCACGAAGAGGCTACAGTTTGTTTATTTGACGTGCGGATCATAGGGCGATGAGAGAATGGGCCTTAGAGACGTTTTGAAGTCTTCTCAGTGATGATCCGGTCCCGGGAGGACCGCCGGCGAAGACCGTAGGCAAAACGGACCACCGGAGCGTGTCCGGTGGTCTGTAGAAGAGCCTGCTGGCGGCAGGAGGCGGCGGCCGGCACCGGCCGGCCGCCAGAAGGCGGCGATGCCTGGCGCGCCGCTAGGAGGGTCCCCCGAGGCTGAAGCCACGGTGGCAGGAGGTGGTCCGAGGGCCGCGCGGGACCAGAGGGCAGACTGGGGGTCATAACCCCCATCGGTCAAAGGAAGCGGCCCCCACATGGGGGGGCGTAGCTTCAATCAGGGGGGTGCACGCCTCCCCCCCTGTTCCGCTCAGCTCGGCCAGCCGAGCAGGCCACGCGGGCCGCGCCAGTGTGGCAGGCCAACCGGCCGTCGGACCGGGCCGGGCCGCGCCCAAACAGCCGGACCCGGAGCCAGTTCGGGCCGACCCAAGGGGTCTCGGGCCGGGTCGGACCGGGCCCGAACCCCCTATTTTCAGGAAGTTTTCGTTCAAGCGGCCATAACTGGGGCTACGGACCTCTGATCGACGGACCGTCAATTGAGATGCGATCCCTGGATCGAAATAGTCGTTTTAGTATATTACTCTTAAGGTTTCGGAGAACTTTGGGTATGGCCGGGTTGGTTCGAACCCGAAACCAACCGGGCCCTCAGAGCGGAAACGCTTATAACTTGAGCTCCGGACGTCCGATTGAAGTGTCGTCAACTTTGTTGGATTCCTATTGATGAGACGGAACTTTTAGCATACTTCACTCTAGGTTTGGATGCAGTTGGGGTATGGCTGGGTTGGATTGTACCCGAAATCCAACTGGGCCCCTGGAACGGAAAATCTGATAACTTTCAGACCAGACGTCCGTTTGACGAACCGTCAGCGGCGTTGGTGATCACGTTGAGAAACGGTCCCTATGGGTATACCCTATGAGAGTTTGGGGTACATTTGAGATACGGCCGGGTTGGTTCGCACACGAAACCAACCGGGCCCCTAGAACGAAAAGGCTAATAACTCACAGACCGGGCACCTGATTGACGTGTCGTCTGTTGTGTTGAGACCCCTATGACGGGAAGGTACTTTGAGATAATTCTTCATGGGACTTTTTGATACTTGGAATATCGAACAGTTGATCATGGAGCGGCCCCTCCCGGAGACGAGCATACGGAGTATGGAGACCGTGTAGCCGGTTGAGACCTGACGACTGCTTGACCGACTCGACTTGGAGTGAGTCGACTAGCCCAGTGGATGGAGCACTACTTTTCTTGGGTGAAGACTCATGGTGAACGGATCACTACTGTGTTTAGGTGCAGACCCGCGCCACTTGACCGGAGAGTACCTCTGCAGGCTATTAGGGGGGATGCACTACTGTGTTTGGGTGGTAGACCCCGGCGGGAAGCACTACCGTGTTTGGGTGGCTGACCCATGGTACTTGACAGGAGAAGTACTTCAGCAGTCTTAGGTTAGTGAGCAGTTCCTCGGAGTCATGATAGGATCACTGTACTCAAAAGAGACGAGGCTCTTCAGCAGTTATGGTTTCGATAATGAAAATCCTGGTTTGAGCTGAGTCAATGACCTTTGTGTTTACCTCATGATTGAGATGGGTCACTTGATAACTTAGGTATACGTATGGGCATATACCTAAGTAGAGGTTATCCGTTGATTTCATAACCTTTGTGTTTCCTCATAATTGAGATCGGTTACTTGATAACTTTGGTATAAGTATGGGCTTATACCTAAGTGAGGGTTATCTATTGAGATCCTTCTTTGTGGTTATCTTTGTTGGATTTAGTGAGACCTTGAGAGTATCGGGGTCCCTACTGAGTATCGTTTACTCAACCCTGCACAGGATATGCCCGCACCTCGTTGTGTTGGTTGCAGACGACAGGCAGCACTGACAGAGGCTGAGTGTTCGAGGACTGGACGGTACCCGGAGGTGGACCACACGATGAGTCAGTATCCGGAGGTGGACTTCACGATGAGACGATACTCGAAGGAGGTTGACGAGAGAGAGCGTTGTGGAGGATATCTGTACCTACCCTTCAGATAGGTTCCATGGTGGACGATCCAGGAGCTGCGCTATCTGTACCTACCCTTCAGGTAGGATCCGAGGAGGATGACCCAGGAGCTGCTTCTATTCTTCTAGCTATTTGTCTTTTCTGTTGTACTTTCGTTTAGTTGTAGCTGTAATTTCAGTTGGGTTTGTATTATGGCCCACATTATTTTCAGCGCTTTCTTTTGTACTTAGTGTATTACTTCCGCTTGTACTCTGTGATTTTTTGTTTGCTATTATAAAAAAAATTCTTTCCCAATTATCGGGATTTACGCCTTTGGTGCTAGTCGCCAGCCCATGGCCTATGGAAGGCGGGCTTGGGGTAGTCACGGCACGGGCCCCGAGGATGGGTCATGAAAAATTGGTATCAGAGGAGTCGGTTCTACTGTAGAACTTATAACTCTGATATTCCCTTTCTATGAAGCAATAGTGTTAAGGGTACCGAGTGTGGTTTTCAGTTCAGGGAGTCCAGTGTTGGTGCGGCGGCTGACGTATCCGTACACAAGGACCCTGACTACTGATTTCTGACTTTGTGCATGAAAACACGGATCGCGTGTGTGTATCCAAGAGTATTAAAGTCAGCTCAAACCAGGTCATCTCACCAGGTATAAATTTTTGAACGTGTCGTATCTATTCAGGATGTCTCCATGTAGACAGTCAGTTGGAGTTCTGAGATAGTACATGATAATGACCCACCGAGCGACGAGGATATGGTGGGGGCCCTTTTTACTATGTTGGCACCCTCTGGTGGTGTACCAGCAGCACCATTACCTGTTGGGAAGCCGATGCCACCAGCTAAACTAGAAAACTGTGCACGCTGGCAGAGCGCGTTGCACGAGTTCCAGCAGCAGCAGCCTCCGAGGATACGAGGCCAGGCAGATTCCCAGACAGCAGAGCACTGGCTGGAGGCGATTGCTAGAGTTCTACGCCTAGCTGAGACATCAGTAGAGTGGATGGTGGACTTGGATACTAGTGTTTTCTAGTGAATGACCATGAGGATGGTCCGCATAGTGATGAGGCTTCGGTACGTGGACTGATACATGTGATAGTGCCTTCGAGTAGTGTGTCAGCTATACATCACTACCTGTTGGTCAGCAATTACAAACGGTAGTACCGGTAGGTGACACATGTAGTCTTACTGCCTTACACGTGTTCCAACATCAGATACCCTCAAGTTCTGAGGCGAACCTAACTCATAGGAGGATGAGGACTTGCTTGAGGAGGTGGAAGAGAGTTTTCTAGAGCTTATACAGCTTTGGCAGGACGACGTGTCGGTAGCTGCGAATTCATCAAGGCATACCGAACATTCTAGTTACTCGATGAATACGATTTGATCAGTTCTATAGAGCTCGGACCTCTGATCATGGTGTGTTTAAGGATATTCGAGCCATCACTTTTTCCTCTATGCATTCCTACTCACGTTAGGGTGCTTGAGAGAATCTTGAGGTTGAATTTTCTTTGGCTGAATGAATACAACTAGAGAATGTTAGAAGTTGGAATGCAGCGAGCTGGTGCCAGTCTTAGAGACTTGGGTGTGCGAATGTTTCAAGAAGAGGAAATGTTAAGGACAGATAAATCTGTAGAGCAGCAGACATGGAGGCAGATCTAGGAGAGCAGTATGAGGTGGTGTGCATTTCAACATGTTACAACCAACTGCCTTTGTTGTCCCCTCCAGGCTCAGGGAGCTGGAGGGAAGGGGAAAAGAGTAGCTGCATGCGGTCAAGGAGTGTGACCGAAAGGGCTCTAAGAAGATTCGAAGTGCAGACTTTGTCTTCTACTAGCTGTCGTAGCCACAGACATCGATACGAATCATCCCTTCCTTCCATGAATCTAGTCCCAGATCTAGAGTTTCCGGTTAAGACGTTGACTTGACCCTCGCTTTTGAAGATACCTTTGGGAGGAGACTTGATAGTCACACATACGCCGACGGTGTGATCTGACCCTTGAGGCGAGAGTCTCAGTTGGTACCTCTTGGTGGCAGTGTCGAGGCCTTACGACATTAGTTTGATTATGGATTGGGCAATCACTACTCATACTCAAATTGACGGTATTAGGAAAACGTCGGGATGGTTTTTCCTTGGTCGGAGAAAATGAAACCCCAGGCAGCATAGGATAAACTCGTGCATGGTAGGGTGTAGTCAATCATTCTTGGGTCGGCCAGCATTACCCTCATGGCATCAAGAGTTTTGAGTTTCAGTTCTAATCAGAAAAGGGAGACCTCTTGAGTTTGAGTATGGCGACCACGCTCTTATACGGGTCTCACCTCGACGAGGGTTACAGAGTTGTGGCCAAGGCAGAAAGTTATCTCTGAGGTTCAACAGACCTTTCTAGGTCCACAGAAGGGTAGGCGAGGTGGGTTACCGCTTGACCCATCCACCTCAGTTGCACCAGATGCACGATGACTTCCACATATCTCAACTGAGGAGATACATGCTTGACCCAACACATATCATCGACCATGGGAGCTGGACTTTGGCGATGAGGTGACTTTTGCGGGGTTCTAGTAGAGGTTGAGGATCGACAGGAGCGGGTCCTATGAGGATGTTCGATTCCTCTTGTGCGCTTTTGTTGGTAGCACGGGAACCTCCAGGGGAGCACATGAGAGAAGAAGGCTCAGATGCGTGCTCTGTACCACTTTTGTATCCCTAGTTTGTGTTAAAGCTTTATGGGGATGTAAAGCCCTAAGGTGGGAGTAATTTAAAGACCCGTAAAATTCAAGGGAATTTTTTTTAAATTTTATTTGGGATTTTACAAGAATTCAGTTTTTGACGGCGCCCGATTCTGAGGCTCGGTGTGCCCGGAATCAATTCCCGAAGTTAGGCTCGGGTATATTCAGTGAACGAACGAGCGGGTTTTTCTAACTTTTGAACTGGTGCTAGGAATTGAAATATGAGGGAACTGATGAACTCGCAACACCAGTGTTGTCGTAATAAGACCCTTCCTGGAGTTGTGTTTAATCGGGAGGAGTTGTTAAAAAAAAGTGAGGAATAAAAATATAATTGTTTTACAATTTTATTTTTATTTCTTGCCAAGTGGTTATGTGTTGAGTCACAACACCCTTCTCCTCTCTTATGTGGTTATATCCTAAGTATGGGAGTTGGGGGTGGGACCCTATTGTAGTTAACTACCTTTGAGAGGATTAAGGTGGGGTGGGGGCCACATGAGCCCAACCCCTCACCTTCCCCTAACGTTCATAACTTTCCCCTCTTTAATTTGTAACTTTCAAAAAGAAAACCCCCTCTCTTAACTCTTGACAACTTACACTAATTGATTAATTGAACCTACTAAATTAATTAATTAAGAATTTTGAGTTTTTCATTTCAAATGGAATGTTTTGATAAAATAATTGGTTGAGCCCATTTATTTTATTTTTGGGGGACACACTTTGTGTTGAGGATTTTGGGGAGAGAGAGAGAGCCTTGTGAGAAGAAGAAGAAGAAGAAGGAAGAGGAGATAATTCCTCCTCGTTGAAGAAAGACGCTTCTTCAATGAATAACGACGCTTACTTAATGAAGAACGACGCTTCCTTAATGAAGAACGACGCTTCCTTATTGAAGAATGACAACTTTCCTCTTCCGTGACAAGGAAGGAGACACCGACTGTGGAGACCGATGCCAACAACAATGTTCTTGTAATTCTTCCGACGTCTACGGAATCGATACCGTTCTTCCGCGACATTCTACTTCCGCGACTCGACGACGTGCGACGTCATTTTTGAGGTAGGGGTTATTTGTTTCTTCTTCGTGATTATTTTTTCATCACCATTTGTTGTTCTCTAATTTGGCTGCCTGTTATCGCAATAACGGGAGGAGGTCGGACCACACGAACACGGCCGACTCTCCTCCCCACTTGATGCTTGAATTTGTTGCGGCATGAGCAAGGCAGCGCGGTGCCGTTGCACCATACAGAAATAATGAAGAATGGGTGGAGAATCTTGGCGTCGTCGCTCCGAGCCGTTGAAGTCGAACAAAGCCGCAGCGCCGTCGTGTCGTGTCGGAAAACCGCGAAGAGGCCACGGTTTGTTTATTTGAAGTGCATATTGATGGCCGATGACAGAACAGGCCGTAGAGAAATTTGGAAGTCTTCGCAGTGAAGAGCCGGTCCTGGGAGGACCGCCGGCGAAGAACGCATGCAAAACGGACCACCGGAGCGCGTCTGGTGGTAGGCGGAAGAGCCTGCCGGCACCTAGCATGCCGCCAGGAGGGTCCGCCGCGGCTTCAGCTGCGGCGGCAGGAGGTGGTCTCGCGGCCGCACGGGACCAGAGAGTAGACCGGGGGTCGTAACCCCGGCGGTCAAAGGATGTGGCCCCCACGTGGGGGGGGGGGGTCGCTTCTTCAATCAGTGGGGCGTGCGCCTCCCCCCCCCTTCCGCTCAGCTCGGCCAGCCGAGCAGGCCGCGCCAGTGCAGCAGGCCAACCGGCCGCCAGACCGGGCCGGGCCGCACCCAAACGGGCTGGACCCGGACCCGGTTTGGGCCGACCCATGGGGTCTCGGGCCGGGTCGGACTGGGCCCGAACCCCCTATTTTCGGGCAGTTTTCTTTCAAATGCTCATAACTTGGGCTACGAACCTCTTATCGATGCACTATTAGTTGCGATGCGATCCTTGGATCGAGACGGTCGTTTCGGTATATTACAATGAAGGTTTCAGAGAAATTTGGTTACGGCCTGGTTGGTTCGAACCCGAAACCAACCGGGCCCTCGGAGCGAAAACGCTTATAACATGAGCTCCGGACGTCCGATTGACGTTTCGTCGACTTTTTTGGATTTCTCTTGATGAGACGGAACTTTTAGCATACTTCGCTCGAGGTTTGGACGCAGTTAGAGTATGGCCGGGTTGTATTGTACCCGAAATCCAACCGGGCCCTTGGAAAGGAAAAGTTGATAACTTTCAGACCGGACGTCCGTTTGACGAAACGTCAGCGGCGTTGGTGATCACGTTGAGAAATGGTACCTTTGAGTATACCCTATGAGAGTTTGGGGTACAGTTGAGATACGGCCGGGTTGGTTCGCACACGAAACCAACCGGGCCCCTGGGATGAAAATGCTAATAACTCACAGACCGAGCGCTTGATTGACGCGTCGTCTGTTGCGTTGAGACCTCTATGGTGGGGCGGTCCTTTGAGATACTTCTTCATGGTACATTCTGATATTTGGAGTATCGACCAGTAGCTCGTGGAGAGGACCCTCCCAAAGACGAGCATACGGAGTACGGAGACCGTGTAGCCGGCTGAGACCTGATGACTGCTTGACCGACTCGACTTGGAGTGAGTCGACTAGCCCAGTGGACGGAGCACTACTTTGTTTGGGTGCAGACCCATGGCGGAGGGAGCACTACTGTTTTTGGGTGCAGACCCGTGGTACTCGACCGGAGAGTACCTCTGGCGGCTATTAGGGGGGATGCACTACTGTGTTTGGGTGGCAGACCCTGGCGGGAAGCACTACTGTGTTTGGGTGGCTGACCCGCGGTACTAGACAGGAGGAGTACCTCAGCAGTCTTAGGTTAGTGAGAAGTACCTCAGAGTCGTGACAGGATCACTGTACTCGACAGAGACGGGGATCTTCAGTAGTTATGGTTTCGATAATGAAAATCCCGGATTGATATGAGTTAATGACCTTTGTGTTTACCTCATGATTGAGATGGGTCACTTGATAACTTAGGTATATGTATGGGCATATACCTAAGTAGTTGTTATCCGTTGATTTCATAACCTTTGTGTTTCCTCATGATTGAGATGGGTTACTTGATAACTTAGGTATAAGTATGGGCTTATACCTAAGTAAGGGTTATCTGTTGAGATCATTCTTTGTGGTTATCCTTTTTGGATTTACTGAGACCTTGAGAGTCTCGGGGTCCCTACTGAGTATCGTTTACTCACCCCTGCACGCGCTATGCCCGAACCTCATTGTGTTGGTTACAGACGACGGGGAACACTGACAGAGGCTGAGTGTTCGAGGACTGGATGGTACATGGAGGTGGACCACATGACGAGTCAGTATCCGGAGGTGGACTTCATGACGAGGCGATACTCGGAGGAGGTTGACGGGCGAGAGTTTTGTGGAGTCTATCTATACCTACCCTTCAGATAGGATCTGTGGTGGATGATCCAGGAGCTGCGCTATCTGTACCTACCCTTCAGGTAGGATCCGAGGAGGACGAACCAAGAGCTGCTTCTATTCTTCCAGCTGTTTGTCTTTTCTGTTGTACTTTTGTTTAGTTGTAGCTGTACTTTCAGTTGGGTTTGTATTCTGGACCACTTTCTTTTCAGCACTTTCTTTTGCACTTTGTGTATTACTTCCACTTGTACTCTGTGATGTTTTGTTTGCTATTATAATGGAAACTCATTCCCAGTTATCGGGATTTACGCCTTTGGTGCTAGTCGCTAGCCCATGGCCTATGGAATGCGGGCTTGGGGTAGTCACGGCACGGGCCCCAAGGATGGGTCGTGATAAGAAAACTGGCTACCATAATGAAAAACAAAAATGGTAAAATAAAGAAACTTAGGTGTTAAGAGAAAACATGTTTTAAAAATGTATTCAATTATATGGTGGATATATGGATAGACAATATAATCCCTCCACCATATTAATTTTCAATCTTGGAGCCACTTTAGGTAAGATTTTCCTGCTAATAGTAAATACTTTTTAGTATTTACAAGAATTCCAGTCCTTCTCATCTATAAAATGGAACTCACTCACCTTAATTATTCACACTTATAAATCCATTTAGATCATAAAAAAACTACCCAAATAATTTCCAAACTCCCCTAACCTCATCATATAATTTTTATTTTGGGAGAAATCCATTATTTTAAATCTTTAGTGCAAGCCTACATAGGATACTCGAAGTTCTTCAGAATACATCTTTATTTTATTAATTTCTCCACATCCTTCAATAATTATTATACCATTATTATATAATAACTTAAATATATTACATATATTTAGATTTTTTATGTTAATTTTATGACCCAAAACTATATACACTTCCATCAAATGTGTTACTAAATTAGCATTCATGTGTACGATGAACTACTGCCTCGTGAACTGATGTTGTTTGTTTTTCTATTAAAACCTTTAAAGGTTGGGAATAACAACAGATTTATATTTTATATATGATATTTATGGTATTTATGATGTTATTATGAGTTTTTAATTATTATATCACACGTATATTTATGATTTATATTTTGTGGGAATATGATTATTTCACTCGTGTGTACGGCGGACTCCCACCTCGTGAAGCGTTGTGATTAATTTAAGATTTACATGGAATGTATTAAGGTTGGGTTTAATATAAATATGTGATATATATGACATAAAAATTAAACTTAATTGATAATATATGTATATATTTTTTTTACTTTTCCTCCTTTCAATAGGACAATAAATGGAAATAATGTTCATGCGTATGTACGACCTACCATCTCCATGAGTGGTGTATTTCATTTTCTATAATTAATTTTTTTGGATTAATATAAATACATATAAACTAGATGTATATTATATTTATATCATGGTTTACATTCGGGATATTATTAAATTATTATCAATGTAAAAGGTCTAAAAAAACAAGTCAAAACATATATGAAAAACATAGCGGTTATTACTCAAAATGTGACTTTAACATGGAATTTTTAATGAACGGGTAATAAAATATCATAAGAGAATAATATATGGTTTGATGTATATAAATATGGATCTTTAATAGATATATAATATGATTATATTTATTATTTAGGATGTTTTAACAAATACAACAAAATCCAAGACTCAAGGTTAGGGATTTCCATCTCACATTTTACTTCTGTGAGACACATGACATATTCACCACCTATTTCTTTAATATGTTGGGTATACTACCCATGAAAGTATATTATGATTATTATACTTAAAATTATTTGAGTTTAAATATCCATTTTATTATATTTTCTTTATGTAGTTTATGGTTCAAAAGTTTACAATTCAATAAGGGATATTTATCTCAGTTTGCCTTCTTTGAGACGTATGTTCTGTTAGAAACTTATATTATTTTATGATGCATATATACTACCCATTTAACATGAAATAGAATGAATTTATTTATCCTTGTGATATTTTAATATTCTGTTTATATTATTATTACATGGGGATTATGATTCGAGGTTACCAAAGTGGTAAGAGTCCTATGTTACAATCTTGTTGTTTATTGGGGTTATTTATGATTATGCTTGCAATGAAGAGATATTATTATCAATATCTCAATTATTCTAATTAATTTTATTATACTATAGTTATGCATGAAATTTTCATTTAATATTACAGTTTTCCCACTCTTTAGTACTTAAAATAATTGATAAAATATTTTTAATAAAATCTGATTTCATTTCTCTCTTTGGTTAGAAATGTGTTTTCTTCCAACACCATGTTTTCTAAAAATGTATTAACATTTTTAACATATTAAAAATTTATTTATTAAAGGAATTAAAAAAAAGGAATCTTTAAGTCTTTTTCAAAATAATTCCCATTTGAATTTTACTAAAAATTTTAAAGGAATCTTCTTGTTGTTTTTCAAACAAGAAAATTTCTAAACTTTTTATAGTGAAAAAGAAATGTTTTTTCATCTTGTATGAAATGTATATATTTAAAAACCAAAATTTTATTGAATATTTTTTTTCAGGTTTATTAATTATTTTTAAAGAAAAATTTCTCCAAATATTCTTGAAATTCATAGTTTTAAAAAATGGTTTTCTAATAAAAGGATTTCTAAAGTGTTTTATGTTTTAAAAAATGATTTTCAAAATAAGAAGTATATTTTCCTCGTGATTATTTTAATTATATTTTAATGATATTTACATTAATCAACTTCAACAACCCTTTTTGTTAATTATCCTCCACTTGTTATATTTTCTATTGACACAATTCTCATTCTTCTTCTGGATAGTTAATGATTGTTTCAAAGAGATTGTTATAGAATCCATTTCTTTTCCAAGAGTTAACCATGTATTAAAGATATTATTATGGAACCCATTTATTTTACTCTAATTAATCATGTTTCAAAGAGAATGACATGAAACCCATTTATTTTCCATATTTTTTTAGGTTATGAAATAATAGTGATTTTTTCTATGAGTTTTATGATGAAGTGAAAGCTCTATATAATTTATATATGTTTTGGTTCGTGGAAATTATATGAAATGGGTGTGACCAGATAGCGTCAGGTGAGCCCATTATAGATTAAATGATGGGTGTTCCCAAATAATGATCTAATGCATTGGGTAATGATTATGTTCTCTGAAGAATTATATTGGAAGTTGGTTGTATATTTATTCCAATTTCAAGGGTTCTGTAAGGGTTCTATGAGATTATGTTCCACGATAAAAATATGTTTTTATCTATTCTTGATATGGGTTTATGATGTTTCTTATGATCAAGAATGACATCACATGGCTCGTGATTATTGATTCTGGTGACTCTTTATTTTAACATGTTTTCATATATGAATATCCATGTATTTATGGGTATGAGTTATTTTATGATTCTCTTATTCACTCTGATTATGTCATCATACTCTTAAGAACTTATTATGTTCATTGATGAAATTCAATTTAGAATGCTTATTTTTACCCTTATGGAGCATTTTTGATCACCCTTATTTTGTTTCCTTTTCCATTGTTTTTAAATAATGAGGTTGAATGGATTATGCCTAGGTGGTATTTCATATGGATGATGATGATGACTTAATTTGAAGTAATAAAATTTGGGTTAAGTGGGAGAAATTATCAATTAATTTCATGCGTATTGTTTATGTAAGAGTTTTCCCTAATTTTCAAAACTCTAAAACTAAAATTTTGTTGAGAATTTATGTGATACTTTTTTTCCTTTTGATGTTTTAAGGTTTAAATTGGAAAAAATTGGGTCACAATTATTAGTATCAAATCCAAAAACGTAATGTTCAGGATTTCAACATAGGATCTAGGACTGCAGGTCTTGTTCTATTATAAAAAAACCATATCCATGAAGAAGTGAAGAGGAATAATATAAGATAGTAACATCTAAACTATAACCAAGCATGTAATAAACACTAGGGAATTAATCAGAGTATAATGGCATAAATCAAATCAAAATGAAGAAAAATAAACACCCAACCTAAAATGAAGTCCCAACCTATTAATAATTTGATAAAGGTTAAAATAAAGAGATATCCCTACTCATAATCTCTAAGTCCAACTAATAATCATGGTCAATGCACCCAGGTATCATTATGCTCCACTGATGTCACCACCAAATTTTCTGTCATCTTTATAAGACACTACACATCTGGGAAAATACCATGAAGGGGTAAGTATATACATACCCATTAGGGCACCCTAAAAATAAGAAATGGAGCCTTATAAATATATGATAGTTATAGGATCAACCTAAATTAAGAGGGAAAAAATCCCAACACATATATATTCTCATAAAAAAACATGAATGAGAGAGAAATGGGATCTCTGTATCTATAGTACCACCTAGGATGATGAGTCTAGATATAAATCTATGGGTCCATCTATGATGCCCAAAATATTTTTTGTTTGACTAAGAAAGTCATGTGGAGGACTTGCACCTCACTACTATTTTATAGCCCGAGGGGGGAACAATATCTAGTAGAGTAACCATTCCATATTGAGATAAGGGGAGACACTCATACAATAGAGGAGCCACACTCTCATGCATTCAAGGGGGGTGTCACATAGTAAGTAGATAGAGGACCTTCTCCCTAGTGCGTCACTGGGGTGCCACTTA
This sequence comes from Viscum album, assembly GCA_963277665.1. Taxonomy (NCBI): domain Eukaryota; kingdom Viridiplantae; phylum Streptophyta; class Magnoliopsida; order Santalales; family Viscaceae; genus Viscum; species Viscum album. The sequence continues at coordinate 1,115,195,281 of OY728157.1, forward strand.
CTAAGTAGATAGATTTCCAACACCCTAGTGCATAAGGGGTTTCCACCCAGTATGTATATAGAGGATATGTTCCCTTATTTATTAGGGGTTCCACTCAGTAGGTAGATAGAGGACCCATAACCTATTGTGTCATAGGGATACCACTCAGCCTGGGTAATGAGTATGGGGGAGCCATCACCTAATATGATAGGGGTTACTAAACCTAAAATATCTTTAGTGATCCTTCCTGGTTATAGCTACCCATCAAGAATCACCTAAACGAGAACCACACTTCGAGATCCCCACCTTATATATTTTACACCTCCATGAAGGCCAAAATCACATTCCATGTAGAAAACTAACCAGGATAGGATTCCCATGATCCAAACTATGGGTTTCAAATAAGGATATATGGAAGGTGGAAGTCCTTGGGAAAATTACATTGTGTGCACCTAGGGTCACATGTCGTGTGACCTCACCTCAATACATGGTCATGTCGTTTCCTGCACATGCATTGGCTAAAAATGTAGTAGTACATGACATGTATGTGTACTATATGGTGTGTCTCGGCTACCTGGGTCCTACCCATGTGCACCTCGACATGCCTATGTACATCATACCATGCCCATATACATCTGATTGTGCTTATGTACTTCATCCCATCCCTATGTAACTAGCAATTCCCATGCATGTGTACTCCTGAAGTACATGCCAAACCACTAGTGTAAGGTCACACAATGTGTGGTGGGGTTCACAAGACATGTGATCATTATCTTCCTTGAAACCCTAGTAATTTCTACCATGGGAATACATAGCATGTGTTTCTATAATACCCATTGTGTAGTCAGGTTTTTTTAGAAACCATAGAAATATCTATGTGATTATCTTGTATCACCGGCATCACCTATTTTTTCTTATTTCATAATTAGGGTTATGGATCTAGGTTCATCCATTCCTAATACATCATTGGTGGGATGGATTCTAGCCAACAAAACCTCTCTTGGCTCCAACAATCACACCACATCCCTATTGTCATCTCTCCAAATCCCAAATTGATAGAGGGATCACCCACAACCCAAAATCCATCCTGATCTATAAAAACATTACGAACTTATTCATCATTCATGTAACCATCATGAATTTGGGGGTTCAATTGCACTCAAACCTTCCCTAATAATGTCAAACTGTGATCTCAAGGGATAATGGAAAAGAACCTGAAGAATAGTGGGGGAGAATGAACATGGACAAAGAATAGTGGGGGAGGAAGCACATGGAAAAAGTGAATCCATCATTAGTCAAGATATCTCGACCGCTGACCATAAAATCAGTTTATCCATGGGTGATAGTAATGTGAAAAAATGATTTATTAGATTAAATAAATAAAAATAATTGCGGTAAGGCACATACGAAGATTAGAAAATGTCATAAATCACAGAATATAATTAAATTCATATTTTATTAAATAAAAACGATATGAATGAAAAAAATAATGTTCCCTACCTCTAACTAAGTTTTATGTTTGGTGAGGAACACCTTTTCCAAGGAGGTACAAGACCTGCTGTTTTTGCTACTTCTCAATACACATTGATCTGATCACCCATCATTCTCCAATCTCGATCTTCTAATGAAGAACGCCCAAACATCCTATCAAATCCTCTATGGGTTATGCTGCTAAACCTAGTGATTTATTATAATGGGATATTTATAGAGGTTTAGATGTTGTTCATTCAATTAAAATTAATAAATAAAATTATTTATTTTATTAAATACACCTTCCAATGATCACCTCTATTGGAATGTCCAACACTGATCAATCTTAGGTCACACCTAGGGTAAATCCCATGTTCCAAAATCAAATGTGGTCTCAAATTTCTCATCCAAGGACCAAAAAATGGGAAAAAAATTAAATAATAATGATTCATGTATATGCTTTAAAATATATTAATATTTTTAATATATTAATTTTGGGGTCTCAAGACACCCAAACACCATACCAAATCAAAGAATAAATACAGATATATACATAGAAATACTCAAAGGAAAAATTCATCAAAACTAGAGTCACTAAATCCTATATCTACCTTTCGATTGACACCCCCTATCATACCAAAGCATGAGTCATATACCTACCAAGTGGTACCCCCTTTCACACCAAGGTGTGGGTCCTCTTCCTACCTATTGAGTAAACCCACTATCATACTAGGGCTCAAGTATTATACCTACCTAGTGGAACCCCCTAACACACCAGGGAACATATACTCTATTAGCTAAGTGGCGCCCCACTATCACACCAAGGCCCAGGTACATTATCTACCAAGTGAAACCCCCTATTGTACCAGGATATGGGTCCTATATTTTGTGATTGGAACCCTTATCTCATTAAGAGAGTAGGTCCTCTATTATAAACTTTTCCCCTTCGACTATGCAATATAGTGATGAGCTGAATGTCCTTCTTATGGTTTTTTATACTGACACACTAAATGTTAGGAACCAGATATGGATCCTAGGAGCTATAGGATGAATCATTATTCTTAGGTTAGTTATAGATATGTAGATCCTATTTATATCATTTGGGCTTCCAATTGACCATATTTGGGTTATTATGGTTTTTTCTTAGGTTTTTATTGACATAACTTTATGGTTTGAACTGACTACTATTGTATATTTCTATTTCTCCCTTTAGGGGTCTTGGGGAGTTCTACTGGGTATGTATAAACTCATTCCTACATGGTATTTCCCCACACATGTTGGGTATTTTTTTCATATGAAAGACAGATTATATGTGACATCAATGGAATTTAGTGATATTGGGGGTGCATTGACCACATTCGATGGTCAGACTCAGAGATTAAGAGTTGATATCCATTCAACATTTTTTCCAGTTTTTATTTGGTTGGTACTTCATTTATAGTTGGGCGTGCATTTTACCCTCTATGATTTGGTTTGTTTTTTCATACTTTTATGTAGCCCCTAGAGGTTTTACATGCATGTTTATAATCTAGATGTTGTATTATTTATTTATTCCTCTACATTTTTACATATAGATAGTTTTTTGTGTGAATACATGTACTTGTAATAAGTCCCCCCATTTCATTTATTCCTTCTCAGCACTTGACTCCATACCCTAGTTTATTGGAGGCAGGCTTGGGGCTATCACAACCATCTTTCCACTGACCATGTAGGCTCTGGTGGGTCATACCATGATATTATTAATCAATAAATTTTCATCAAAAAAACAATTTATACGTATTTTTTATGAACGGGTTATTATTATTCATACCAACCAATTTAACATCTTGGTTATAATGGTTTACAATATTGTGATTCATAGAGATTAGAGGTTGTATGTATGAAAAGAAATTGAATACTTAAAGTTTTATTTCAAAGTAAATAAATATAAAATATTGGTGAGTTATATAATTTGATATGTAATATGAAATTATAAGATTCTATAGAAATAAATAAACTTGGATGAATCAAAATTTAATGAAAAAAGGTTAACTGTTGAAGTACAAGTCAATTCATATGGAAAAACTAGAATTTCAAAAATTTATATGATACCAGAAGTTAGAAAAAATGAACTGAAAATTAGACCAATGGCTAATGTAATAAAATTCTTGAGAACTTAAAAATTACATGGAAAATATCTAATAGTAGATAAATTAAAAATAGGAGCACAAAAAGTTCATGCACTCAAAAATAAAGTTATAAAGAATGAAATAACTTCTATGAGAAGATCTTATAGAGTCATATGACCAGTCTAATGGTTTGGGTTCCACAAAATCATCTTACTTATAATGGATTATGAACTCAAATACCTAGAAGAGGTAAAAACATAGTTATTTGAAGTAGTGAAAGTCATCCATGGAGTAAGAAATGAATTCTTTAAAGTTCAAAATAACTTAGGAGTTGACTGAACTATTGAAAGGGAAATGAGTACTCAAGGAAAAATGGGTATACTATTTGAAATAAGAGGGTTATCGAAGTAGAAGGTATAATGTATGATTGGTGGTGAAAGGAATTCTAGTAAAGCAAAGGAAAAAAATTTCTTGGAAATATTTTCACTAACAGTAATCCATACTAAAATCCATACTTTATTGAGAATTGTTGTTTCTAAGGGTTTACACTAAAAAATTTATTTATATAAGGACTACCTTTCTTCATGGTAATTTCGATGGGGATATCTGCATGGAGTAACCTAAGGGGTTTGGAGACCATAAGAAGGATGTATTTATTTGTAAACTGAAGTGAAGCCTCCTTGGACTAAAATGAGAACCTTGATAGTATAACCATAAGTTTACTGATTTCAAAAATGATTATGGTTTCATAATGAGTGACTCTGATCATTATTGTTATCATAAGTTATTGAAGGAAGGAACTATCTTACTCAGTGTAGATGACATATTTCTAGAGGGTGTGTAGATTTAATGGATGTAAGAGATGAAGAGTAAGCTATCTAGAAGATTTCAAATAAAGGATATTGGTCCAGATAATAAAATATTGATGATGAGGATAATGAGGGATTATAAATCAGGTACTCTGATGTTATACCATATGGAATGCATTTGGAATGTCATTGAAAGGTTTCAAATGATAGGATATAAATATTTCATAATTCCCATTGCTAAACACTTCAAGTTATCTAAGGAACAAGCACCTTCAACAAAACATGATGTCTGATATATGAAAAAAGTTTCATATGCACCGGCTTTTAGAATCCTGATGTATGAAGTGGTTTGCACACAAATAGTAATTTCAATTAGAGTGGTATTGGGGAGTTGTTTCATGTATAACCCTAATAAGGAGTTCTAGTATTATTTTAATTTGATATTTTAATACTTTAAGGGATTTTTTGATATAACATTATGTTTTAGGGAAGATGAACCATTACAAGTATTTTCTAATGCATATTTTTCTAGTGATTCAGACACTTAGAAAAGAAAAATGGTGTTTGTGTGTATATTTATTGGAATGAAGATCAGTTGTATGTCATGTATTTATCCAGTGGTTAATTTTTATATAACTAAATCATATTATTTTGTAGCTAAAAATGCCAAAAAGAAGTTTATCTTGTCAATTCACTTGTTGACAAAACTCAAAAAATAAATGGATGGAGGAAAGTTATTTTGTGACAATAATAGTTCCATCAACCTTATCACGACTCTAGTGTTTGATGAAAAATAAAATAAATTGACCTAAATTTATATTTCATCAGGAATATGCTAGTGGATGAGGTGTTTAATCTATAAAAGACTAAATATAAGAAAACTTTAGATGACATGTTCATGAAGGTGTTAGTCTAAGATATCTTAAAGTAGCATTGTACCTCAGCCGAGATTGGATAAATTAGGGGGAGATGGAGAACATTGCAATTAATGAAAAATAAAGAGTTTATTTTCCCAAAATTTTGGAAGATTCTAATGAGGTTTCTTAAAGTAATATTCAAGTGGGGGATTATTGGATTTGTGAAGTTTTCTTCAAGTCACTGGAATTTTTCTCAACAGATGTTCATACTCTGGTAGTTTGATTCGGCCTCTTCAAAGTGATGAAAAAAATAACCTTAAACTTATGGGTTGACTTATAGAAGTTGTCTAAACATATAATGTATGTCTTACAGATTTATCCTTTTTTGCAGTTAGTAGTGTACCAAATAGGATGGATGAATTAGTGGAAGGCTCAATTAAACATACTCAATAGATGGTTGACCATAAGTGTTGGATGATAGCGAAGCCTATTAAATTGTAAATGAACCTCTATATGAGGAGGTGGAACCACATGATAAGGTGTGTTTTACTATATGATAAAAAGTGTAACTATGAATTACTTATCTACAATGTTTATAAATCTTAAAGTTCTAGTAATACAAAATAGTTTTTAGTGTTCTTCCATGGGTGTGGGATGAAAGTCTAAACAATGTAAAATTAATATTCCTTATTTTCTTTAACATTATTTGAATAATTTTGTTAATTTTTGAGTTCATATGATTCATATTTTAATAGCTGATTATGGTGTATCATTACTTCCTAATTTTTGTTCTCTAACATATGAAGGGAGGAACTTGTTGTTGAATTGTCACAATACTGAAATATTGGTGGATATGAATTTATAGAGAACTCGAGGTTCGACCATATGGTGTTTGTATTAGGTTTTTAGGATCATTATTCCCAACATTTATATGATAAAATTAACCTAAATAATTATTATTCTACTAGTCAAGAATAATATTTATTCTTAATTTTACATTCAAATAGAATTTAACTGAAATTTTAGATCCACATAGTGTATAACCCTCCAAGCATATATTTCATTTTCATTATGTGACTTTACCTAAAGTACAATATTTTCATCTAACAAAACATAAATACTCCTATAGAAAAAGTAGTTAATATCACAATGAAAACAACCTTACAATTAATGATTACTATGTAATATAACCCCCTTAACTTGATATCTCATCACACAGGTTACATACTTGTGTCATCAACCATATTCTAGATTTATCTTTCTTTGACTATCTAAAATAAACTAATTAATGAATTACCATGGTCATGGATTTAATTATATAGTTAAATTTAAATAAAAATTATTGAGATATTTTTTTTTATTAACTCATAAGGTATAAATATATTCTTGACTTATTCAAATAATGTTATATTATTTATGATAGAACCATCATATGCTACATTGAGCCAAGAATATGTCATCATGGTTTTCATCCATACATAAAAGTATATAATTCATGATATAAATTAATAATAATATTATGTATAAGGATATATAAACACATACTATAATAGGAATATCCAATGACAAATATTAAATGTGTAATTTCTATTGGAGGGTCTTTCCTCGAAACCTCCTTTCTTAGAAATTACTAAGTGAGAATTTCATGAGAAAAAGCATCAATGTATTATAAGATCCCAACACCTGATAATAAAACATAATCTATGTCATGTTAGATATATTTTATCTTTAATATTACCACTATATCATTTCAAGGTTCTCATTATAGTATAAAACCTCTTTAACCTTTCAGTGTGAAAAATACCCAAAGTACGTTATCACGTGAATGTTATGAAAAATATAAATAATAATGTGATATAATATTTATTAATATTGTGATAATTGAAAGTATAAATTAAGTTGGATCTAGGGAAATAACTCCAATAGTCTCCTAACAACACTATATCAAACTACTACAACTTTTAGTATGCTAAATCTCACATGATATCTATGCTTCTACTAAGATACAACTTTAGTTAATGGATCGACAATGTTTTCTTTTTTAAAACTCTGTTTAATATAAACTAAAAAATTTGATAAAATAACTCAAGAGTGGATAATTTGAAAGTATAGGATTCCTCCATTGATGGGACCTCATCTCCTTGGATAGAAACACTTCTACAACATTATCACAATACAAAGTGAAAACATTTTTACTAATAGGTACCACATCAAGATCCTAAACAAAGCTGTGTATCCAAACCAATTCTTTAGCTACATAAAAAGAAAAAATATACTAAAAATATGATATATAATTGGAAACCACCAGTTTCTTTGAAATATTCCATCTCACATCTCCTCCATTAAAGAAAATCACATATAACGACTATGATTTCATATCATTCTGATCTATCTAGGAACTAGCATTTATGAATCCCTTGTTTACTAGTTCCTTATCTTCTTCATGATTTATGAAGCTCAAATTTTCATAAATTTATCCTGTAATTATATTTTTATAAACCCACCATAGTGCTATTTTATCGGTAATTGTTAAATTTTTAGGTTTTAGTGTTATTTTGAAATTAAATGAGAAAACGTCAATTCTAAAATTTTACCCATTTTCATTAACTTCTATATTTTGATAATATATTTATTAATATTGATCTAAATCTAATGATTATTTTTTAAAAATTAATTAATTTATTGGATAAATATTTTTCTTCTAGATCAGGATCTGATTAGACCATCTATAAGCCCAAAAAATTCAATAAAGTTGGAGAAATATTATAGAAGATATGGTGGACAACACATCATTAATTGGAGAATAAATAAAACTTTACATGTCCAATTAATGAGATTATAAATTTATTTGAAAGGTATTTCAATGGGTAAATATTCCAATAAATATCATGGAGATATTATATCAATATGACATCCATTGGATGCTCTAAATTGGAGACAAAATTAGGAAACATTCATCTATAATTAATGTTTTTGAGTAAATACACCATTTATTTTATTAAAAAAGGTTATTCAATATGAAATTTTGGTGTAAAAATAAAAATATAATTTATCACAACTTTTAAGAAGAAAACTCTTGGTTATTCAGGCATTAAAGGGGTAAAATACACACAAACTCTTTGAGAAAATATTCTGGAGCAAAGATTTCACATCCTTTTTTCGTATAAAAATGCATCCCCTCTCCTTCTAAAAAAAATTGGCCCTTTTTTGTGACCATATCCTATAGTTTTATATTTATTTAATTATGTAATTATATTATTTAATTTTAGTATATTTTATTCATTTTATTTATCTAATTCTCTTATTTTTTATCTTTTTTTTTCACCTTGATCCTTTCCACTGTGATATCTTATACTCGTCATCATGAGTAACTAACCCAAGGAAGTTCTTAGGGGATCAATCTAGTGTTGAACCCAATTCATTTCAAATTAATTTTTATTATTTCTTATTTTACTAGAGTTATGTCAAGGGGGATCTTAGTGGGTAAGGTGCCTTTGTGTCTCCACCTGCCACCTAAGGCTTAGCTTTCCCCTTTATAATATTTTCCCTCAATCAAGGAGGTGGATGTGTGGTCTCTCAGTGATAATTGAGTGTACTATATATTAACAACCATATATTTAATATCATATTCAAACATATTATAGAGTGTGATTATTAAATAAATTCTAAACTAATTATGAGATGATGAAGGTTAAATCTATGTGATTATCTCGAGAATGTCTTTATTCTGTATAAAATCATTTTGTTTGCATTCATTCTGTCTGCATTATTAATTGCATGGTTACTTTTCTTTATCATGAATTATCATTTCTCTAACCTCAATTTCTTTATGATTTCTCTTATAAATAATAAAAAAATATAATAATGTGAACTATAAGTAGTGATTCATTAACAATAGAAGCTCCTCGGGAGATCAACCTAGGTCATCCCCTATGCTTTACTTAGTTAAAATAATATTTTTTAAATCACACACAACAATACTTCATCAATGATATAGTAAAATATTCTTTTTATGCCTCAGATACTTCAAGAAAGTCTGTATATTTGATCAGTGCAACTCTTTTAGGTCTTCTTAATATCTTCCAACCATACTTAAGGATGAGGTAATATTGATCCGATGATATATCATGACATATATTATAGATCCAATTATAGAAGCACATGGGTTTCTATTCATTATTTATCTTCCTCCTATGTATAGGGACACATTTTCTTAGATATATATATATATTATGTAACATTGGGAATAATTATCTCTAGGACTATTATATATTCAATATTTTAAATACCTTATCAATATGTATACCTTGAATTAGTTTAATAAACCTCCTAGATCTATCACAATTAATGTTGATCCTTGAGATGTAGGATTCTTCACCTAATTCTTTTATAAAGAGGAATATTTTTAACCATGCCTTACCTGAATACAAGACTAGAATCTTGTTTCCCATCAGTAATATATCATAAGAATATACTACAAGTAATACTAGTGCACTCCCACTAAATCTATTATAGAAACATGGATCACTTTTATTCTTTATAAAACTAATTTATTTATGGATTCATCAAAAATGAAAGTTCCATGATACTGATGGTTTATTCAACCCATAAATGTATTCTTGTAACTTGAATGCCTTATTAGAATTATTTGAGGTTTCATACCCATTTTATTGTGTCATATAGACATCTTCCACATGATTTACATTATGAGAAGTAGTATTAATATAGATTTCAAAAATATCATAATCATGGTAAGATTACATGGAAGTTAGAATTATAATATATTTTTGTATAAAAACAAGTAAAAACGTTTCATCAGAGTTTATACCTTGATTTTTTTAAAACACTTTAAGGAAAAGTGATTCTTTATAGGTACTTAAATTACTATTCATGCTAAGTTTCTTCTTGAATGCCCATTTTCACCTTGCAATATTTTTATCTATATGAGGATATATCAAAAAAATTGACTGGGTTTTGGTATATGGAATCAATTTTAGAATTTATGGAATCATTACAATTCACAACTTCTGATTTGTTTACTACTTCTTTATATGAAATAGTTTCATTATTTTCAACTAATAATATGTCACCATCCTCAGTTACTAGAAAACCATATCTATAAATTTCTATATCCTCTCTACTGCTTCTATATAGTACTTGTATCTTTGTAAAAACTTCATCCACTAAGACTTATGGAATTTATTCTTGTACCAAATCTTGTGTATAATTTTCATTAACTTCCTCAAATTCCATAATTTTCCCACTATATCCTTAAGAGATTTCCTCCCTCTGTAGGAACATGGTGGGCCTTTCCGTTATTCCATTTTTGTATTAGGTATAATATAGATAGTTCCCCTTCTTTCCTTAGGATATCCTATAAATAAAAACTTAGTGCCTTGAAATGAAATTATGTTTCTAGAAGTATCCTTAATAAATTTCTCATATCCCCAATCATGTAGGTTTTATCAAAAAAAAATTCCCACACCACAAATCATATGGGGTTCCATTTTTCACTTTAGTTACCACATATTTTAGTGTGTATGTTTCCGAGAGTAATTCATATCTCCCAAAGGATAATGAAAGAATTTCATGATTAACCATCAATATCCCCATTTATAAAAATGTATGGTTCTTCCTATCACTAACATCATCCATTATAATGTATAAGGATGAGGGAGTTTGGATAGTATCACAAAATCTATTAGATAATTAATTAAATATTGGTTAAGATACTCCCAATTACAGTCTGATCATATTTTCATTATCTACATACCAAGATGATTCTCTACTTAATTCTTATATTCATTAATTTTCTAATAGGAATTAGAATTAAAACTCATTATATAGATTATCCATATTTAATTAATTTATCATTAAAATTTATGACGTAAAAGGATCCACCTTTATATTATATTAGAAATGAACCACACACATCTATATGAACTAAATCTAGATGCTCTATAGCACCTTTATATCTTCTACTAAATGGTGATTTGGTTATTTTTGCTTATAAAAATCATGAAATTTATTCTATGGTTTCAGATAAAAAAATATAAATACCCTTCTTAGTATAAATTTTTCAAATGCTTCTCATTTAGATGACCAAGCTAGTAAGACCTCAACTCAGTTTGATATGAGTCATGTATAATTGATTCATTATCCATTTCTAATACTTGATTTTTATATTCTAGTATATCAAGATCATTATTCAGATGTGTTATACCATAGAATATTATATATTTATAAAAGTAAAAACTCTTATTTATGAAATTTAAAATAAAGTTATCCATGTCTAAACTAGGTAAAAATATTATGTTTTTTGTTACATTAAGAACATAATAAAAATTATTTAAAGTAGAATTAAACCAATTGATAATGTGAGATGGTAGTCTCATATATATATCATATCCAGTCTTACTTTATTTATATCTCAAATATCCACCTCACCTCTGGTAATTTTCCGCAATATACTTGGTTCCCCTATTTAAATACAAATGAAAGAAACCTAAGCTATATTTAATAACTGATTTATATAAATGTAAATATTATATTTGGTAATTGATGAAACTGAAGATTCTCATTACTTCTTTATCGAGGCAAGATTCTTCTTCTAGTGGAGTTTTTTGACAAAAGAAAAAAACACTACATCCTACACATTACAATATCCCTTGAACATTATCCTATTTAAAGGGTGCTATGAAAGTTCTTAGAAATGGAAATAGTCTTAGGTATTTTATCATTTCCTTTCCTATTTTTCTCTATAAAGAAAACATATTTTTCTTTCTTTATGTCTTTCTCTTCTTGGTGAACCAGATTCAACAGATCTAGTAGCATCCTCTCTATGTTTTTTGGGCTCAAATTTTTAAGAAAGCATGAGAATATTTTAGGAAGTGAGGTGAGTACAAGGTCTATGCACAATTTATTTGATAAATTGAATCCTAATATTTTCAAATTCAAAATTTATAAAGTTATATTAACTACATAAGGTTTAACTAGGACTACTTCTCCAAGATTGTATGTAAAGAGTTCCTTGGAGATCTGGTACCTCTCTTGTCTTACTTGCTGCTAATAAAGATCATAGAGATAAGAATATACGGTTTCTGCATCCATGAATTTGTGAATCTTCTAGAGATAAATTTTTATGGATGATAAAATGAGGTGTTTGAAATCCATTGAATCATCCACATGTTTCAAGATAACATTTCAATCCTCCGCACTTACCTATTTTCAAGGATTTTTAGGAACTAGGGACTCTATTATATAATTTTTTTCTCTCTTGGTGTAGTATAATATGCAAGGCTAGTACCACTCTAAGAAGTTATCACTAGTCAAATTATTATATTTCTCCAAGATGGATCACAAGGATATTGTAGTGGTTAAATAAATTGTCATTTTCTATGAAAAATAAAATAATATCTTAGTACTTTATCTTCACTACCAAGTGTAATGTAATAAATCAATTTTAAAATACTCTATTTAAATTATCGAATCAGACTATCCTTCACTATTGGATTCATAATATCCCATCACTTATATATTATAGTGTAAATGATCTATAATATCATTATCATAACCAAAATGATGGATTTTTCCAATTATTTGAAGGCATTTAGGTAGTTAAATCTTTCTAACTTCATTAACTCATTGATCACTGATATTTTGTGTGGAATCCCCAATCTTGAAACCCTAAACATGGATTTCCTCAATTCTTGCCTCAAAGTTATTCCATTTCTTGAGATGGAAACTAATATTGATGTTAAATTAGTTAAGACAACTAGAAATATTCATTAGATACCCCTAATAAATGAAACTTTCTTAATAAGTTGCATACTAATATATGATTATATAGTTGAATTCTAACTCAAGTGATAAAGGGTGATATCTATAATAATATTTTATTTGGGAATTTTATTTAACTTATGTATAAATATTCATTATTTTATTCATTATATACTTTTTAATATTATGTGGGTTTTACCTAATTAATTAACCACATCTGATAAATTAATTTACACATAACCAATTTATTTTATTTTTTCATAGAATTACTGTTAATTTATTTACATTATGTAATCACATTTAATAATTAAATAAACCATGTATAACCTAAATAAATAAACAACCATGCATTAATAAATAAAAAAAATGTGATCATTATGAGGTTTTTTTCTATCAGTTGGTTTATCTAGATGAGATAAATAAACATTGACCCTTGGGGAAATAACTGCTTTATCATATTTCTAGGGAGAGTTAAAAATTACACCATAAACCAGTATATTTTATTAGTTGGTTTTGTTTGATATGCACTAAAAATAAGGTATATTATACCCTATGATATCCCATGAGTCATAAGATACGATATGCATGGAATGTTTGATATAGCTTGTGATATTATTATATTATAAAGGGAAAATATATGTTAATATTAGATTATATCATATCATATTATAAGACTTATGATATGTTTTGCATGGGATGTGAGTGCATGCATCATCGCCACATTCTCCAACATAGTTTCAACGGTTATAAATCAATGAGATTAATTTATTAATCTATTTTAACATTCCTTGGATGTGTTCAACGGATAATATGCCAATGAGAAGTAATATATGGGTTCCATGAGATAGAAGATGATATAGTCGACACTCCCTCTATTTATTAAATAAATAGAATTGAGTATACACCTATAAAAGGGATATGATCCATTTATTGGTTAGAGTGTAAAATATTATAATCCATGTCCAATATTCTCATCATTGTTTATCATCATTAATATCCATAGAGAAGGTTTTAACACTCCTCTTGTGATCTAGTATCCTCTCGATATGATCGAGGATCCACATGATGATGTACCAAAATCAGAGGTTATAGGAATTTGGTTTCTTCTTTAGTGATACATATTAAACATACATAAAAGAGTTAAATATGGATTATTTAGTAATAAATTTATGATATATGTTCTTCATTAATAGTATATTACTTCAATTATAGATATACTAGGTGTCCCATGGTTTTTTTCCACTGCCAAGTTCATTCGATGAACACCCTAAAATCTATCAGGGGTATTGGATATTTGTTCTTTAATGGATTAATTTTTTTATCTACCTATTTCTCAAAGAAATTATCTATCATAAGTCATTTGAATCCACGTCATAAAATATGATAGGTTGAAATCATTCTATTTTGTTTAGTCATAGTGTATGACTACTTATATCATATAGTATGATATACTAGAATCCCATGGATTAGAACCACACCATAGAATACAATATATTATATCATAAAATATAACTGGTTCCCAGATTTTAGAAAAACATACCATCATAATGTATTTACAATATCGGGAATATTTTTTAATATTATTAGAGTATTATGATATAGACAATCATAAACAGTGATATCAATCACATATAATTATTGCGTTATATTAAAAAATATGATTTGGGTTATCATATAGAGAATTATTTAATATAAATCTGTGATGTACTATCCATGTAGTATACGTCCTTACAATATTAATAAAAATAGAACAAATAAATGACCAAATGAGTCATAGCTAATAAAAATGATCCAAATCATATCAATAACATAAAAAATCAAAATAATACTATGTGTATGAATTAAAAATAATAAATACATAATAGGTTATAGTAAAATGAAACTGATATAGAATAAAAAATAGGGTTTTATTCTTGGATACACTGACATACCAAATAAAAATAGATCAATCTATATCATAATCACCTTAATGAAACCAAGGTTTCTATCTATATACCAACTCACCATCATTGAACAAAATAATGAAATATAATTCATGGAAAATTCCTAAACATGAATGAAACAAGAGGGACTAAATATACCAAACAAATTAGTGCATATACAGGGTGTGAGAAAAACAACCCAGAAGGATATCCCCAAGGGGTTTATGTAATTCTATTAATTAAACATGTCATTAATATTACTTTGAAGAAAAAAATAAAAAAATAATATTTTCTTGTTTATAATTCACTGTGAAATCAAATCACACATATATATCAAAAATAATAACTTGTTTTTTTTTAAAACCCAAGTTGTTAAAACCTATTTAAAAACAAAAATACCCACATTTTTTATTTTCTAAAAAATCAGCAAAAATGACCTTTTTATAAAATCCATTTCCAAAACCATTATTCGAACCAAACGAAACATGAATTTTTCTCTAAAACCTTTTTCCAAATCAATATTTTAAAAAATCAAAATAAGAACCAGACATAGGTAAAATATCACAATCAAAGAAACACTACAAGAATAAGAATCCGGTGAAAATAAATAATAACACAAGATGTGCCACTAATCATGTAATCACAAGGGGATATAACGAATATAACAAATTACACCCCTACATAGAACCTCTTATCAAGTAATTAGTGTCATGGGATTTATACATATTTACTCAAGTAATATAACTCTATATTGGAAAAATGAACCCTAGCCCGATAATAAAGAACATATATGTATCAGTAGTCCCATCAAACTAGACAAACCCAATATCCATCTCATGAGAGTGAAGCCACTATGGGAACATAATTTATATTGTAAGTTCTCATCTTCTATGGATAATAACCCCCACATAAGAGCATAATCCATACCGGGGGTTTTCAATCATCCATATCTCTATTTAGTTACATAGTATTCCCAAGACCAAATAACATTGAGGTGATCAAACAATAAAAATAATTACCGAAAAAGAATAAAAAATTCCTTACACCACACCTCCTACACCCTCAAATTGAAAAAAACCTTCTCACACCATAAATACATAAAAAAATGATAAAAAACCCATAATGGGTAAAACAATACAAGGAGAAATGGTAAGGGTATCATAAGAAATAAGACTTTTAATTTATAAAGTGTTAAAAGGGACATACATGAAAACTAACTCAAGATGTCAAGTCTCTTTATTTTCTTTAAAACCACATCATTTAAAATATATTTTTTAATAATTACATTACACACACTATTTCCATTTCCAAAGCATTCCTTAAAAACAAATTAACTTTCTTTAAAAAAACTAAAAAAATCTCAAGAAAAATATTTTCCATAAAAACCATTTAAAGGAGTCCCATAAACATTTTCTCAATGGGATTGGAATTATAAAACATTAATTTTATAAAATGAAAATCTATCCATAAATACCTATAAGATAATCCAATAAATTCATGAATGTAATTTATATTTTCATCCAAGGAATTACATATAAATATAATTTAATTAAAATGAAGTTCTAACACCCAAGAATTCCATGAATCACATAATTAAGGAGAGAGAATAGAAACACATGCCTCAACTAGAAGAAAATAAAGTTGTAATGTGTCACCTTTCATGGTGAACACCAAAACGAGAAAGGAATCACCATCCATAATCCCTAAACAAAAATACCCCTAAGTTATAACCAACTTGAACCCCTAAATTCTCATGCAAAATGGATTAAGGTTCACTGAGGTATGATTATCCTAGGATAAATGGGTTGAATAAGAGTTAATGTGACACCCACATTACACTATTACCTTGTATTTTATATTATTTTATCATGATATGGGGTAATTGGAGTTTTGAGAAGTTTTGGACCAAAACATGGAAAATCTACAATTTTTCTTTTGTTCATAGTTTTCATGCATTGTTTAAGGAAAAATATATGTTAACTCTTACTCAAGGAGTTTTCTAGTTTATTTATCATAGTGTCTAGTTGGTTTTCATGATTAGTGAACTGTTCGGACCAAACTATATAGGCATAGGGGAAACAATGAGAGTTACATGGTGCATATGGGTACTGGAACACATCTTATGAAAAATTAGTGGAAACTATAATACAATCATTAAGTATGATCTATAATTTTAATAGAGTAGTTTTTCATAGTTGGTTCGTGATTTGAAAACCATGGAAGACTATTTTTCTTAGGCAGTTCCATCTGCACGATTGGTGCACGGTTTGGAAAACTGTGCAGCCAAATAATGTGGATTTCCCATATTTCATTAATGTGGAAAAATTAACTACTTATACCCTTGGGTTATTTTGGTTTGGAAAACCTTTATCCTCCTCCTATTCAGCTGAATCATGGTGCACATGTGGTATCCTCATCCCTTCTCCCTCCTTTGATTTGGAGCTTCTTCTTCCTCAAATTTCAAGTGGGTAATCCCATATCCATTCTTTATTACTTATAATAACTTATTCTATTGACCCCTATATTTATTTTTATCACTTAAAATAACCATAAAACATATTTAGGTTTGTATTATGGTTCAATAAAGTTCTAATTATTTGGATTTGAGTTGTTTAGGTTAGAGGATAATGTTTCTTTTTTGAATTGTGTATTCTCCATCAAATGAAATGAGTATCGATTTTGATTCCATTTATTGAGGTAGTTGTTTATTTATAATTCCATTGTAAAGAATTTTATAAATTACTTGTTTTTATTTAAATTCTTTATTATGAATTTAGAGTCTTATTTTGTACTCTTAGTAGGATTTAAATGGATTTAAAATGACTTTGTCACTTTCCAGGGTTGTGTCACCTGCCAAGTGTTTTTAAAAATACATGTGTGACTATTTTAAAATGATTCCAATTATTTGAAATGCTTACTTATCGAATTAAATAAGTATGTAATACCCTTATTATTTTTTAAATGGATTTTGAAAGGTTTAAATACACGTAATGGGATTAGGTTTTAGGCTAAGTGTTTTTCAAATTTCATGATTGAATCTCTTAAAGGGATTTTAACATTTTAAATATGTTTTCAATGCCAATTTCATTTCAGCAAAGGGTAAGGTGATGTTTTAAATGTGGGTTTTGTAAAAATAAGTTATTCTAACTTCATTCCTTTTATTTTGTTTTCAGACCATTAGGTCTCATAGTGGTTTCAAATGATGTTTGAAAGGGGAAGTGTGATTTTTATAAAAGAATACTTAGAATTGATTTATTTATTTTAAAAATATTCGTATTGTTTTAAATTGGGATTTATTGTTTTTTTGGGTTTTAAAAATTTTATTTTAAGTGTGTTTTGATAAACAAATTCAAAGGAAATTTAAAATGAGTTTTTTTAAATGGTGTAAAAAGTCTCTCGAACACTCATGTAAAAGCTCGATTGAATCTTTAAGTGAAGTCATTTTATAATTTTGTGAGATCCTCATTGAGCCCAGTGTGATTATTGTTGTAATTTTTCCATATTTTGATAATGTAAGGGGATTTTTTATATTGAATCATCTATTTATAAAATGCTTATCCAAGGATTTGAAATGGGTTGTTCATGTGAGGTCATGTGAGGTGTGGTGTGGGATGTTTTAAATGATTTATATTTCTTATTTGTGTGATTACTATTTTTCACAACTTTTGTTAACATTTCATGGGATTAATATTATAATATCATGAGTTTGGATAAGTAAATCCCTACTATATAGTGTGTTGGCTAGGGTAAATCCCTAGTTTTGTTGATTGAACTGATGACATGTTCTCGGTGGTCTAAGTGCATAATGGAAGGTCCCGATGATTGTTTTTGATCTTCTTGATAATGATAGATACTATTTAGTTATACATTACTATCATAACATTAAAGGTTTAGTATTATCAGCTAAGGTTCCTCATCACCATTTCAGGATCTAGATATGTGAGTCTAAAGATGTTTCTCATGATGATTAGGTCCTTCACATGACACATTATCGAATTTATATCTTGTCTTGTTTGTATTCCACTATTTATTTTTATTATATGAAACAATTTCTAGGTTGTGTTCTTTTATTATGATTTCTTCATATCTTGGTGCCTACTTGTGATTGTGTGTCACCATGAGTGTGTCTCTAGTTTACTTTCAAATTATTTGTCTTTATAATGGTTTGGAAGTGAATTTTAAAAAAGAATGTGGTTTGTTTATTTCTTAATTGTGTTTTGAGGAATGGATCTCAATAAAGTTGGTTTATGAAAATGGAATTTCCATGAAATGTTTGAAGAAAGGGATATGTAGTAATTTTGCATGTTTCTATTTTTATGAAGACCCTATTTACTTGGTTTTAAATGCTTAATTAAAAATTATTAAACATACTTGTTTTATTTTATAAAAAGGGTGTCAGTTTATAAATGTATAATTGGAATGTTATCGTACTTGTTTTATAAATCTTTTGAACAACCTATTTTATATCTTATGTTTAAACTCACACTTTATAAACTGTATTACAAAGGGATATCTATAGTCTTAGTGGGTGATGACCGAGTGAGTTGTTTAGCTCATTCATATATTTATTAATGGTTTTAAGTGCCTAGTTCTATTTACATTTTTGAGGTATGGGTTAGTCCATGGATGGATGGTGTACAATGACCCTACTTTTTCTTACTTGATGATTACATCATTTTAAAGATAAATGTCATAATAGTTATACAGTTCTGGATTGAAAATTCTAATATCTTGCGAAAATTAGGATCATTCATCGCTTATACATAATAAAACATAAACATTATCAAAATCCTTGTTATTTATCCACTTAAAATCTATCATGTTATCCTTTGTACATGTAGTCGCCTGAGGATATACGTCAAATAAAGGTGTGAGATAAAATCCAAGGGGATGGATAACATAGCAGAAATAAGAGAAATGAATTAATAGTTTATGGTTGAGAATAATCATTATAATCATGTCATAATCATGAGATCATAATTATAATCCTGAGTAATACATTTGAAAAAAGGAAAGGATTGTTTTTATGCATAAAAATGAAACATCATGTAATAGTGCTCAAATACCACACATAGTTGTGGACAAAGATACCATAATGTTCATGCATAACATATATGCATAAATCGTAACATCATAATTGTCAAACAATATATCATAATTTTTTTGCATAATACACATAATCTCATGAGATGCATAAAATTAACCATTGTATTGAAAGAATATATAATTGTGGTACCACCCATCACATCATAAATGCACATAATCATGCATGCCACAAAGAATGCATAATAATCATAATCATGAAATAACCTATGGAATAGAATGAGTATTCAGGATTTGATAAATAATACTTTCATGAATAAACATTGGGGTTCCAAAACGAATAAGGTAAGTAATATTTCAAATAAAAATCATCATTATTTAGTGAAGAAGAAAGAAATCAAGATGGTTCAAGGATGTGTTTTGGAAAGAAAATTTTTTTTGAAAAATATTTATATTGGGATTAAAAATTATTTTGGAAAGGCGAGAAACATGTATATCTAAGAAAATAAAAGGAAATAATATTGAAGTAATATTTAAGGAATATTAGGGTAATAATAATACTGAAAATGATAAGAAATATGGATAACCTAATGTAATGAGAGTCAAGTTCGAGAATCCCCTTACCTTAAATCCCTCTATATTTCATCACATTTAAACCTCCTAAATAATAAACATAGGTTTATTAGAACATTGAACCAAAAATTATTTATGTTAATTTATGTCACTATTTATCAATTATAACATTTGGATTATATTTCTTAATTTTCATTGTTTATGTTGAGAAATTTTGATATCAGGCTTCCCGTAAAAATTTCTCATTTTTCTTTGATTTCACTATTTTGTTCAAGGTTATTCACACATAATCATAATTAATTATATAATATTAAAATAAATATATTTATAAATTAGTATATCATAAATAATTAATTATGACCATACATTGGTTGGTGGTAAGAAAATAATTGGCAACATCCTCCCTGTAGGTTAACCGATCGATAACGGGACATTGTCAAAAGAACATGAATAGTAAATACGATAATTTAATATGTCATAAATATAATAATTTCAGTAGATTAACATAATTAATGTAATTATAACTTAATAATGAATTATACATACATGATTTGGGTTTGAAAGTGGTTGACTAAAAGGTAATGAAGAGAGTATAATGAGAGGACGAATTGGTGAGAGCATACCCTCTTCTCAGTGTTTCTTCTTCTCTACGATACTAAAAAAATTTATGATTAGAGTTTGATATATCCCAAACATAAATAGGTTTTATAGGAGTATTAATAGAGATTATTTGGTTATATATTTGTGTTTGTAATGTGAAGGAAGGAAGGTTTTTCAAGTGGATGGAGAGGGTTTGATTATACTTGAAGAGAGGGTTATTTTTTAGTTAACACGTTGAATAAAATATTATATCTATGGTAAAACTTGTTGTAGTGATATTTTTTATATTAAAACCCATATTTGAACCAAATAACTTGATTTTAAAACTTTAAATCACTTTATAATTTGAATTCATTATTTTAATCAAAAGTAATGGTGAAAAAATGATAAAATATCATTTTAATATACTATTTTAGATTTTAGTATTTGGAAAGAACTTTTTAGGTGTGTGGATAAGATTTATTGTATTTTAATGATTAATGTATCAAATTATATATATTTTTTTCAATAATAAATTTCAATATATGGTTTGGTTATTATTAGATCATGAATAATGTAATTCAAGATACATGGGTTATGGAAAAAAGAGTATATTTTACTATTCACCTGAAAATTGAAGTATTTTAGAAAATTATAAAAAAACCATCCTTTGAAATTTTCAACATGATAATTTTAAAAATAATATTAATTTTATAAAAATAATTTTTTAGCATAGGTAATTTTAATTTTTAATATAAATATTATGATATTTATGAAATAATTTAAAATGAAATTTATTATAAATGAGTTTATATTTTATTTGAGTTTTTTTAATTTTGATATTTATTTTTTTTGTAAATATAATATTTAAATTTACTTAAATTAATCATGATAAATATTATTTATAACACAATTTATTATTTTTTAAGTTAAATTACCATTCCAACAGTTAGGGTAATATTCCCAATAGTTACTTTACTATTCCAAGAGTCACATTAACTCATATAAATACCACATAATTAATTCATTAAATATTCACCTCAATTACTCTCATAGATCTACATTTTCATTTTCTATAATATCGATTAGTTTAATAATATTTTGTTTCATTTTTATGGTCTTGTTCATTAGAGGGATGACTCTAACTGATCATGGTGAATCAAATTTTTCCATTGTAGTTTTTCTATTTAGTATTTTTTGTTCCCTTGTAATATTTTTTATTTTAATGGGTTTACTTACTGACTAATGTAATGATTTTACATAATTAATTAAACTGTTTTTTGTTTCTATATGTTATTTATGTGTATAGTACTTATATAATATAATATAATAAACATTTATTTCCTGAAACATATATCATATATAAACACAAGGTTGTTACATTTTTCCCCCATTTATAAATTTAATCACCAAAATTCAACTCATATTATTTAATGAGAATAGATGAGGATACTTTTGTTTCATTGTTTACTCTGGTTCCTATGTCACCTCTTCATAATTATAGTTATTCTGCAACACTTTGAAATGGTGTATTATCTTGTTGTGTACAACTTTATCTCTATGTTCCAAGATCTTCACCAGATACTCCTCATATGATAGGTTATTATCCATTTGTCCAACCTCGGGATTCAGTAAATGTGATGGGTCAGGTAAGTACTTCCTCAAGAGTGAAACATAGAACACATCCTGAACTTAGTCCATGTTTGGTGGAAGTATTAGCTGATAGGAAACTACATCTATGTGATCCAAGATCTCAAAGGGGATAATATACCTAGGGACTAGATTACCTTTCTTTCTAAACCACGTGACTTGCTTCCATGGTGTTATTAAAATGAAATATTTGTCTCCAGCCTTAAAATACAAATCTCTTTGATGGTTTCCAGCATAGCTGTTTTACTGAATTTGAGAAGCATTTATATTTTTTTGGATGGCTTGAACCTTCTCTATCATCTCTTTTTAAAAGATCATGCCTGAGTAGCTTTTATTCTACAACATCCTTCCAACAAGTAGAATTTTTTCATCTCTGTCCACACAAAGATTTATATGGATCCCTTTGAATACTTTAGTTGATGTTTATTTTGTTTGAGAACTCAACTAAGGGAAGATTCTGATATCATACACCTTTAAATTACATTAAGAAATCTCCCAGAAGGTCCTCTTCATCTTAAAAGTCCTTTCAGATTGGTCATTAGTTTGGGGGTGATAGGATGTATAGATATTCAATTAAATACTCAAATAATGTTTAAGAATTCAATATAATTTATATGTGAACCAAGGATCAGGATTAAAGATAATATAAATTGGTACCTCATGTAGCATTACCATTAACTTTAGATATTTCTTGAAAATTTATTCAAGTGAGAAATCTTCCCAAATAGTGATGAAGTGGGAGGCCTTGGTGAGTCGATCCACCAAAACCCATATCACATTGTTTCCTTTGGATGTCTTTAGAAGACCAATGGAAAATTAAATGGTGATGTTATATCATTTTCATGTGGGTATAGGGAATGGTTACATTATACCTAAGGACTTTGATCACTCTAATCAAACTTGCTAACAAACCAAGCACCTTGAGATATAATAAACTATATTCTTATCTATATTGTATCACCAAAAGTTATCTCAAATATCATAACACATCTTGGTACTTATAAGATGGATAGAGAAAGATGATCTATTTTCATTATCCAATATATCTTTATTTATGTGAGGTGATGCGTGCATAATAAATCTAGTTCCAAATTGAATGAAACCATCCTCATCAATATGTAACTCATGTAGCTTACCTTCCTTTAGTACTTTCACCTTATTTTGAAGCTCTATATCATACCTTTGTGACTCCTTGATCTTCTATTAGATAGATGGTTGGGAAATAACCTTGGAATGGTAAGATTTATTCCCTTACATTATGATTTCCAGATCTATCCTTTACATATCCATGGAGACAGGGCCTTTCTCAATCCATATCATGGATAGAGTCACATGTTCTTTTCTTCTAAGATAATCTAATACCTTGTTCTCCTTTCTCAAGTGGTATTAAATAGAGAAATCACAGTATGTGATTATCTCTAACCATCTTCTTTGACCCATGTTTATCACCTCCTATGTGAATATATACATTCGACTATTTTGATTAGTATATATGTCACACTTCTCACCATAGCGGTAGTGATGTAAAATCTTCAAGTTGAGGATCATAGCTACTAACTATATATCATATATTGGGTAGTACTACTCATGGATCATTAGTTTTGTGAGGCATAGGATATCACTTTTTCATTCTCTACGAGTACACAAAGTAGTAATTTCATCAAAGAATAATTTTATATCAAAAAACCTTCTCCACTTATTGGTAGTGTGAGTGTAGGTGCAGTGATTAGTCTATTCTTTAAATACTTAAATAATTCCTCACATTATTTTTCTAGACATACCTTACCACTTTTCATGTTAACTTAATTAACGGGATATAAAATTATGATAAATTTCTCAAAAAACATTACCAATACCATACTAATCCAAGAAAACTATGGATTTATATGACACTAGTTGGTATGGTTCATTCCTAAATTTCTTTTGTCTTTTAAGGGTCCACATAAATTACCTCACTTGTCATCATGTTTCCCAATAATGTGACTTGTTTCATCCAAAATTCAATCTTGTTGAACTTAGCATACATTTTATCCTTACTTAGTGTTGTTATTAAAATCCATAGATGCACTTCATGTTCATCCTTTTAGCTTAGATTAAATGATAATATCATCAATAAATACTTAAAAATTTATTGAGGTAGTTTCTAAAGACTGTATTCATAAAATCTATGAATATTTCATGGGAATTAATAAGTCTAAAGAGCATCACTATGAAATCATAGTGTATATACCTTGTATGGAATGTAGTATTCTGAATATATTATTTTTTAACCTTTAGATAAAGATATCAATAATGAAGATCCATCTTTGAGAAGTACTGATCTCCTCATAGTAGATTGAATAATTCATAAATCCTTGGAATGGTATACTTATTCTTTATAGTGATCTTGTTGTACTCCTCGTAATCGATACATATAAGCATTGATCCATATTTTTTCATTGAATATAGCACCAGAAATCCCCAAATAGATGCACAAGAGATTATGAAACCTTTATCTAAATTCTCTTGTAGCTTCTTCTTTAACTCCTCCAGTTCGATTACGGCCATCCTATCGGTACATTTAGATATAGGAGTGGCTTTAGGTATAATCTCTATTGAGAAATATACCTCATGACATGGAAGATGTCTGGGTAACTCTTCAGGAAATAGATTAGTGTATTCCCTAACAATGCGATTTTTTTCTAGGGTGATACCTTTCTTTGAGTCAACCATTTGGGTATGGTTTTCTTATTTATAGGGTATCAACAACCACAATATTGAGGGATTTTATAAAGGTGATTCATGATCTTACTTGTATTTGTAAAAGAAAAAGGATGGTTTGGAATATAAAAAGTGTTTTTCTTTTCATGAGAGTTTATGTGTATTCTATATAAAGATATCAAATCAATTCCTAGTATATCATGAAATTTCCCTCAAAGGAAGGGTCATGATATTCTCAATAGATCGTACACCATTAAGTTATTTTCCAAAGGATATTCATGGTCTTCCTTGGGTTGAAATGATTACAGCGCTTGGTATTTTTATAGATATAAATACTTCAAGGTATTGAGTATTTGATTTAATGGTTCTATAAATATTACAAAATATAATGGAATGCATAGAACCAGAATTAAATAAAACTTTTTCCATTATTTATTGACTAAGAAGTTTACCTTGTAAGAATTCATTTTTAGACTCCACTTTAGTATTAGTGATGGAATAATCTTTCCCTTTCTCCTTTGGATTTGGTGATTTTCAATGGTGATTACCCTTAAGAACTCAGGGCTTAGTGAACTCACTTTCATAGTGTCCTTGTTCCAAATAGTTGAAGTATTTAACCATGAGTAGTACATTAGGAGGTGCCTTCCATTCCTCTATCATGTTGGTTGGATTCTTCATGTCAATTTTATATTCATGATATTGGTGGCCTTATTTCCCACACTTAGATAATTTCCCCAACCATTTAAGGTAATTACGATGACCCTTCTTCCCATATTTTTGAAATTTGGGTGGTTTGATCCTCTTTCTTCCTTTTTCATTTGGACCACCAACTTCAAATTGGATTCTTATCTTTTAATCCCCATGTCCAAAAACCAATCTCCGAACACCATCTCTACTCTGATAGAACATCAAACCACTTCTTTATATATCCTAAAGTCTTGGAAAACAATATCCTTTTGATTGTGTGGTTTTAAACCACTAAAGAATATATCTATTTTTATATCATTATTGATGAGAAAACCTGAGACATATCTTGTGAGCCTTGTGAAGTTTTCTGATAAGCCATGAAAGATTAACTTTCTTTTTTCCTCAACTCTAAGAATTATATCACTATATTTTTTCAAATATTTATAGGGTAAAACTTATTAAGAAATATTTTATTAAAATATTCCCACTCTATATATTTTATTTCATCCTCTAAATTGGTATTCTTTATCGATACCCACCATTGTTTGACTTCTCTATATAAATGATATATAGACTGAGTCAACTTCTCTTCCTTAGAATAGTGGATCAGAAAAATATTCTATATTGAGTTAACCCACCATTACAAGACAAGTATATTGGAAGATCCACTAAACATCAGTGGTCATTTCCACATAAAGGACTCAATGGCCAATTGTTCCTTCTGGGGTAAAGGCAAAAGTTCCACATAGTTCATGTTATTATTTATATAATGATACAACTAGGAAAGGATTTTCATAAGTTTTGAACTACACCTCCCATGGTGTTGTGGAATTTGTTTTGAAAAATCATTGTGTTTTCCCTCACACGGATTGTTATCTGGGACTCTCCTGGTTCCCACAATTTCAAAAAATAGGAATATTTTAATCAAAATTCATTTCAACAAATCGTGAATAAACAATTTATTCTTTTGTTCAATTAACTCTAAAGGATTATATTATGGGATTTCTATGTTTATCCTTTTTTATAAAAAATATCTTCTTGGATTTTTACCAATACTTATAATTATCCTAATGGTTGTCACTAATGTTCTCTAATACAAATTAAAAAATTAACTAAAACATACCTCTAATACCAAATATAGAAACTCTAATTTTTCTTTCAAGATTATTACATCATTTTAAAGATAAACAACACAATAATTATACATTCAAGGATCAAAAGTTTTTGAATCTTTGTACAATTAGGATCATTCATCAGTTATACATAATAAAATTTAAACATTATTAATATCCTTCTTATTTATCTATTTAAAGGCTCTCACATTCTTAATATTACATATCATCACCTAATGATATACATAGAAGAAATTGGTGAGCTAAACACCTAGTAAGGGGAAGCATAACATAATAGAAATAAGAGACATTAATCAATAGTACATGGGTGATAATAATCATCATAATCATTTCATGAGAATAAGATTATCAGCATAAGAGTGATGAATAAATTTGAAAAATTCATTGAATGTGGTGATGCATAAAAATGAAATACCATGTCATAGTGGTCAAATACCACACATAGTTGTAAAAAATCAAGAATCATGGCCACACATAACATATGTGCATAAATCATAAAATCATAATTATAAACAAAGATACCATCATATTCATGAATAATACACATAATATCATGAGATATATCACATTACCTAATGAATTAGAGAGATATATAATACTAGGCCCACCCATCACATCATTAGTTATCATAATCATTCATGTTACACAAAATGTAAAACAATCATATTCATAAAATAACCCCTGGAAAGGAATGGGTTTCATTAGGGATTTATATAGAATAATTTAATGAATAACCTTTTGGGTTCAAAAATTAATAATTTAAAACGTATTTGGCATAAAAATCATTATTCTTGAGTGAATAAGAAGAAACATAAGATGATTCTAGGATGTTTTTTAGAAAGAAAAAACTTTTTGAAAAATATTTTTATTTGGCTTAAAATCATTTTAGAAAGGAATAAAGAATTTATATCCCAAAAAATCAAAGGGAAGAATAGAAAATTAATATTTATGTAATATTAGGTCAATATCCATATTGAAAATGATATTAAATATAGATAACCCAATGAAACGAGAGTTGGGTTTGATAATCACCTTACCTTAAATGTCACTTTATTTCATTTCTTTTCCACATCCTGAATAATAAACTTAGTATTAATAAAATAATTAATTAAAATTAAATTATGTTAATTTAGTTCACTATTTTTCAATTAAAAAATTGGATTATATTTATAATTTTTTTTTATTTTGAAACATTTTGATAACATGCTCCCCTTAAAAATTTCCCATTTTTCTTTGATACCACTATTTTTTCATAGTCATTTATATATAAGTAGAATTAATTCCATAAGCTTCATATATATATATAAGAATAAATTTATATATCATAAATAATTTATTATGACCATCTATAGGATTAGTGATAAGAAAATAATTGGAAACATCCTTGTTGACGGTTAATTGACCATTAATGAGACATTATCCAAAGAGCGGGAATGAGAAGTATGAAAATTTAATATTTCATAAATATAATACTACTTATAGGTTAAAATAATTAATTAGATATTAACATACTACTTAATTATAATTACAAAACTAGGGTTTCAAATAGGTTGTGGAAAAGAGAAATAGGAGAGGATAATGAGAGGAAGAATTGGAGAGAGCTTACCCTATTCTCAATGTTACTTCTTCTTTACGACACTAAAATTCATGATGATTGAATTTTTATGGATCCAAAACACCCATAGGTAATATAATAGGCTTAATATAGTGGATTAGAGATTTTTCATTGGAATGTGTGGGAAGAGTGGTTTTCCAAGGGGAGGGAGAGGGGTTATTTATACTTGAAGAGGGGTATTTTGAATTAAAATATTGAATAAAATACTATATAAAAACAAAATTTTAATAATGTTATTTTTTATGTTATAAAACATATTTGAATTAAATAACATTAATTTAATACTTTTAATTACTTTACAATTATAATTCATTATTTTAATCAAAATGAAAGGTGCAAAATTAAGAAAATATTATTTAAATTTAATATTTTAGATTTTAGACTTTAGAAAGTACGTTTTAGGTTTATAAATCATTTTTATTATATTTTAATAAATAATTTTTTAAAATTAAATATTTTGTCTATCGAGTATCATGTTATAAAAAATGTTAGGCCCTCATTAAATCATGAATGATGTAATTCAAGATACACTAGTTACGAAAAAAAATCATTTTTTACAATTCACTTGAAAAATGAAGTATTTATGAAATTTACCAAAAAATAACCCATAGAAAATTACAACATGATTTTAAATATAATATTTATTTTATAAAAATAATTTTATAACATATGTATTTTTATTTTTTATTATAAAATTTAATTTTTAATAAATACTTTAAAAAAATGTTTATTATAAATGTGATTATATTTTATTTTAGTTTTTTTAACCATGATATTTTCTTTTGCACTATAATATTTCTATTTACTTAAATTAATCATGATAAATAGTATTTATGTCATAATTTATTATTTTTAGTTTAAATTATGATTCCAATGGTTAGGTTACTATTCCAATGATCACTTTCACACACATGACTCCTTTTAAAGGTATTTTTCCTTTAATTTCTATTCTTTATTTTTTTAGAGGTTTCCCATCCATTTTGGTGGAAATTGTGAGTTTTTAAAATTTGGGCCAAACTGTGAGCCCATTTTTAGATTAAAAAATAATTTTTTTTCTTTCATAACTCCATTTTTAAAAATTTTACACCCATTATAATTCCCAATTTCACCACCCTGGTATATTAAAACAAAAATATCAATTTTTACCCCATAGGAATCCATAATAATGATGGATTTGAGATTTTTATTATGGTTTTGGGTCAGCCCATTATCCTATTTCCTACTTTAATTTTTTTTAATTTTTCAATATCTCATTCATTTTGTAATTTTTTTCAGTGATTCCACCTCCCACCCAAATCCAAAAACCCAAGGATCACTCTCATTATCTATTTAGCCGCTTTGGACCTCATTTGGATCTCGAATTTGGGTAAAAAAATTTAGGTTTTCTCAAATCATCCTGATTTGAGAAGGCAATTTGATTCTTTCATTGTAATGGCCCAGACCCTCCTGGTCCATCCCTTTTCCAAATTTTTAGTGTTTGGCATGCCATAGACCCATCAGGTCCAGATTCGAAGGGCGGCATCTCAGTGGAAGGATGTCATCGTGGTGCCAACCATCGATGTAACACCGATCTGTGTGTTACTAATCGGTGAGTCACCTATCAGTGTGACACCGATCGATGTGTCACTGATCGGTGTGTCACTGATCGGTGCCATGGGGGGGGGGGGTCTTGTCGGGTTTTTCTTCGCTAGTTTTTCTTGTAACACTACTTTTAAGTATTTTTAAACCTTTTAAAGTGGTTTAAAGCTGTTTTTAGCACCATAAACAATGTTTTAAATCCCCTAGGAGTGGGGAGACCCTCAACAGACCAATTTTCCTCTCTTTAAATGAAATCCTTTAACACACAACAATTTTGGCCACCTCTCAAATGAAAATTATTTAAATAATAATTAATTCCATCATGTGTAATCATCTAACCACATGGTGAAACCACGATCTTCCTTTAAAGTTGTTCAAAATTCTAATCCCATAACTCCATGATCTTGCCTTTTTATATCGCACTAGAATTATTTTCTTCTTCTTCTTGGCTAGGTTCATTGTCCATATTAGTGCATTTGGAGTCCCCTTCCTGAGGTGAGTGGGGCGCCTGTAATGAATCCTTTCCTGCTCATTCTTGGAGTCCTTGGAGTTCCTCCCCTTCAATTTGTGCATCACAGTTCTTGGCACGTGGAGAGAAAATTCGATCATTGATCATCCAGGTAGGGTTTTCCTTAGTCTCTCTTTACAGTGTATTATGCAGGGTGGGTATGAAAATGTTTCCTATGGGTATGCATGAAACCAGACCTTAATGAAGATAATAAATAGACTTTTAAGGGATGAAGGGGTGTGTTTGATGTTTTGAGTGTACTATTTTACCCATCTTTATATGTTGTGGATTGTATGGGCTTATGTCCACTGAAAATCAGGTCTGTTGGTGGTATTTTCTTGTGCACTAATGATCCTCTATTTTCTAGATAATTATATGATTGAATGGTTATAACATGGAAACTGGTAAATCACGTAAACTCGATTGATGAAATGCATGCCCAATAAATAATAATCCTTGTGTGATCACCCCAGTTAACCAAACGAAAATACGGAACTAAATTAATGTCATATTCAAATTTGAAAACTCCCTTTCTTTGTTCTGGTGATGTTTACGGCTGATGCTTGTGAAGTGATGTGGATGGGGATGGGATCCCCTATTGTGGTTCAGTTGTTCGATTATGATCCTGTTCCCATATATTGGGGATTGTTTTGGTTCTATTACTTCTAGGTATCTCACGGATACCTTTTGTTCTTGTGACTTTACAAGAGAACCGGGTGTGAATGATTAAATTGTTGCTTGGATTTTTT
This sequence comes from Viscum album, assembly GCA_963277665.1. Lineage (NCBI taxonomy): Eukaryota > Viridiplantae > Streptophyta > Magnoliopsida > Santalales > Viscaceae > Viscum > Viscum album. The sequence goes on from OY728157.1 coordinate 1,115,227,020, forward strand.
TACTTCCTTAGCTTGTGGCTATTCTTGTTAATTGACAAGTAGTGAAGAATTAATTTAAATGGAATCACTTTAATTTTAAAATGATAATGGGTTCAATGGGGAATTTTTTTTTTCAAGAATGAGTTGCGACATGGTTGTGCTACTTCTTATGAATGAATAGAAACAAGGGTGTTTGTGGTTGAGCTGGTTTTTGAACCCCTAGGTTGGGATGAGTTCTTGTTTACCTATATGTATAATTTTATTCTGATGTTTTATATTCACTCCCCACCCAAGTTGAGAACTTCGTGTCGAACACCTCCATTTCATGTGGGAGGGTGTTTTTTCTAACACTTCTATAAGTGGCTGGTTATTAGCTCCTTTTCTGCTCCCTTTACTGAGTAGCCCAAGACTCTTCGGGCAGGCTGTGACGGTCTGACATCCATTATAGACCTAGATTTTTGGGGCAGGTTACACGAGGGTGGTTGTCCCATGTGTGTATGGGTAGGTGGTTTCCCAAGTGCCTTCAAGATGAGGCACAGGTGTCTTTAGGCGTGGCAGTAGTTGTTTGGGCCCAGGTGTGTACGGGCATGGTTACGTTTGGTTGTTGTGGCCCAGGTGTCTGCGGGCGGGATGTGTGGTAGTGATAGCCTAGGTGTTTTTGGGCGGGATATGTGGTTATGATAGCCTAGGTGTGTCTGAGCTGGGTATGGTAGTGGGACTATAGAGAGAATAGAGGGAGAGGTCTGATGCGTAGGTTGTATTCAATAACCAGTGGGAAAGTGGTGGGGGTACCCAAATATCAATGTGCTAAAACTATTACATTACTTCACTTGCATTATTTGGGGAGTGTTCCTTAGTGAGGATGTGATGGATTGTTTCCTTGCTAGGTGCTCTGGTTATCTCCTTTTCTCACAGGCATTAGAATGTCTCCCCACTTGTGCACGAGGGATTTTTTTCCCCTACTGAGTATACTTGTATACTCACCCTACGTATATAAAACTACTTTCAGGTTTCCAGGAGGACTTTCGGGATCCTGCAGGACTGTACTAGTTCGGACATTGGGATAGTTTTTGTTGCTACTTTTTTTTCTTTGGTAATTTCCTTTGAGGTTTTCTTATAATTTTGTAGTATTTACTTTTGGATATGCATATGGGAATGGTTTGTTTTGGCTTTACCTCTACCCCCAGTTTTGGTGTTGTTTGGGATTACTATCTTATCTCCCGATCCTATTAAATAAAAATGGTAATTCCTTCCATTTTGTGCGTGAATCTATACCATTGGTTCTAGTCACCACTCTGGGACCTATTGAAGGTGGGTTTCGGGGGTCATTATCTCTCCTTCAACTTGAGGAAGGAAGGGTCTGGAAATCTGATGTCCCTTCCCTCATCATAGTGAAGGCAGGTCATGACATTCATAAACCTTTCAATTTTCACTCTTTCTCCCCCATTTTAGTCCCCAATTAACCTAATAAGACTCGTTATATCCTACCAATTAGTTTTGGTTGCTTTTAGATTCATCCTTTGGTGTATTTGGGGTGTATATTTTCAGAATTGTTCAAGGTAAGTGATTATTTCTTGGTTTATTCCATTTTACATAGGGTTTCCTCCCTCTTTCATGAAGTTCTAAAATGTCCAGAAGTTGGGGTTCAAACCTAGGGTTTTATTTTATTGTTTTTTTGGTCAAATATTGTGGTTTAGGGTTGGTTTTCACCCCCTTGTGGTGCGGTGGTGGTGCAGTTGATGTTTTGCACCATGTTTTGAGGGTTTCGACACAAGAAGGTAGTTGATTCCATGTTTAAACATTTTAAGATGAGTTAGATTGTTGTATCTCATTTTTCATTTTCCTCATATGTTGTGTGTGGTGCTAAAACTATTTTTGACTGATTTGCTTAAACGTTTAATTTTATAGTTTCATTTTAGCTTGAAATTGGGTGTTTTTCATGTGTAACTCTTGGGCTATTATTTGGGTGTATTTTATAACATATAAAATTGGTTTAGTAAATATTTTTTGGGATTACAATTCTGTTTTAGTATGGTCTTGGTGTTCCATTGGGTTTGAAAGAGTGTTTTTTAATGGGTTTTATGTGTAAAACCATGTTATGCCTCTTGAAAGTGTTTTATGAAAATGTGTGTGTTTTAATGTGCATTTTTTTGGTATTATTTGAGATGATTTTATAATAATTGAGAGTTTTTTATTAAATCTTTAAAGGTCTGCCAATTCAGTTTTAGATTTGTATTGGTGTTATTTTTTCCTTGAAATATGGTTTTGAAATGGGTTTTATGTGCAAGCTTGGGTATACTCCATAGAATTGTTTTATGAAATATTTTAATGGTTTAATGATTTATGTAAGATGAGAAACCATATTGGAAAAAAATAGGATTGTGTATATTTTAAAATGGTTCATTTAAAATGTTAAAGGGGCTATCATGTGATGTTTATATTCTTGGAAATGTTTTATAAAAATGTTTAACGCAATTACTAAAATGTAAAAGTGATGTGAACATGATATGGGATGTTTTGTGTGAGTGTGATGTAAAAAATGGATATTTTTTATGAAAAGGGTATTATGTAACATGTTAGTGGGATGTTATGTGATGTTTAGCATCTAGGAAAATATTTTATAAAATTGTTAAAGGATGTGTTGAATTGTGAAAGATATGAAAAATGTGTTGTGGGCTATTTTGGTGTGAGTTGGATTTCAAAATTAATTTGATTGAAAAGGGGGATGATGTGCGTGTGTGATGTACATGTGGGATGTTTGGTTGATATGTGATGTGTAATTGGTATTTTTATGTGCAAATTATATTTCATGCCTTGTTGAACTTTTATGAGAACAAGAGGGAAACCCGGGTATTTAGGTGGGTGGATGTGTACTAGTATGCTAGTGATCTCATGGGGTTTGTCCTCAGTTTCACGTAGCTAGATTGACGCTTACAATAATAACTAAACTATAATGATTATGATGATTGGTTACCACTATGATATGGGTATGTTACCTACTAGTGGCCCGTGCATGAGAACATATATTTTGATGGTTACTCTCACCGAGATACGAGGTACCTAGGACCCACAGTGAGCTAGTGCCTACGGGTTACTTCCTATTGCTTGTTCTCATTAGATGCTTTACTCTTACCATCAACATACGGTATTTTTAGATTAAAATTTCTGTAACTTTTTCATTTTATTTAAAAGTGGTGAATCTTTAAAATATCCCACTTGAAAACTAGTTTAATTTTTAAAGTTGCATCTTTTAGAAATTGTAACTAGCATTTCATGTTTTTGAAAACTTGCATCCTTTTAATCTTTGAATTTTTATCACATGTAATATCTTAGTGGTTGTATCCTATTGGTCTTTTTATCACACCCTACACACACCTTTGGGTTTAAGTAGACTTTCTGATTTTGTTGTTGTAGGTTTGGGTACAACTTTTGTGCCTATGGTTCAGGTTTTAGCGGTCCAACGTGATGTAGTGTTGTGTAGATGGCTTGAGGGTGGTTCCTCTTGCCATGTGGATTTTCTTGGTCTATTATTTCTATTTTTTCACATTTTTAATGGTTTTTGAGTGTTGTTTTATGTTCTGTAATTAAATTATGAAATTTTATAAAAGATGATTTTGTTTGAAAAAACCAGATTCATTTTATGTGATTTTTTGGCTGTTTTAATTTTATAAACATGGGTAAATCATTCCAAATTTTCAGTTTATGATTCTCGGGATCTTGTTCCTACCCATGGATATCGGTAACACCCTTTGGGTTTTGTCAAGGGCTAGGTTTGGTTCCAGTTTAGATGGCGGCCGGATTTGGTTCGTGACAAAATGATATCAAAGGAGGTTCTCTCTTTGGGTCATGTTATATGTGGAATAGTCAATATAGTATGTAGTTAGGACAGTTGGGACTTTACATTCTAGTTATGGGTAGTGTTCCTAGCCATCACACCCCATGATGAGATTGGAGTCGCTAGGGGAAGTCGGGATTTGTCTGGGTCCTTTGGTTTTCTTGGTTGACAATGATCAGGGGAAATGAAAAGAGAGTTGGGTTAATGGTCTTAGTGAGCTCACAGGGACTGGAAAGCCATGTGGATCTAGGGATATTTCCCTAGACAACTCTTAGTTATAGTGAAGTTATTGGCGTATGTCCGCCAATGATATGTCCAATTCACCCACTAAAACTAGTTTCCTCTCACATTGTATTGTGTTCTTTGGTTTTAAAATCATGGAAGTTTGGTTTTAAAGAAAAAATGACTTTGTTTTAAGAAGAATAAAGTTTATGTGAAATTATTTTCTAATAAAGAGGGAATGGTTTTATTTTTGAAATGGTGTAACTTATTTTTTAGAATTGTTTTGAAATGGAAAATAGTTTGTTTACACCTCTTTTGAAAGAATTAAATTATGTTAATGTTGGTTTTGAAAAATTATTCCCAATAGAGTTTTCTAAACTATTGAAAGGTGTTTTAATGGGATGAAATGTTTTTAAATTTATGTATATGAATTGAAAGTGATTATTAATTTTAATGATTGGAATTTTTATTTCTTGGTTAGAGTTCTTGAGAAAAATGAAGTATTGGTTGATTGTTTTGGTTTTAAAAAGTGGAAAGAATCCTTGTTTTATCATTTTGTATTTTTGTGAGAGACCACATGTATGGGGTTATATGGGATGATGGATGGTTAATGGAATGAATTGATGAGTGTTGGGGTGGATATGCGGAGGGTGCCCATTTTGGCACAGAAACATGCATGTGTGAGGCCCATGGGGTACCATAGGTGGATACACCAACTACTGAACCATTTGTTTTCAAAGTAATGTTTTTGAAGGAAAACATGAGGTCTTGATTACTAGTTTGGGGATGGTGTGTATTATATGTTTTTTTAAATGTTGATATTGTGGTATGTTTTGAGTCTAAGAACCCATCCTGTTTGAACCATGTTTTGGGTTTGGGTTTGGTTGATAATCTAGGTTGAAGGTCTGGTTAGTGGTCTCTTCTAAGAAAAGTTCAGGAAGCCTTTATAGTGGTTCCCCTCATGTGTTCGGATCTATTTTTTGGCACATTTTGACAAATGTACTAGCATGGTTGGGTCCTTGGGTTGTTTTTTTGGATAAGGTATTCCCCCATTAAGGGTTAGTGCACGATTAAAGTGAAACCCGAATTGTTTCTCCATTGTAAAATCCTCTAGTTTATCAATATAAGGAATCCTTTTCTTAAACATGGGAGATTGAGTGTCCACCATTTCTGTTCTCTATTTTGTGTACCCTATTGTAGCAAGAGAGTTCTCAGGGAAGGTTGAAAGAGACCTTAGTTTCTTAAGTTACCCAAATCATTGATGATAGAAGTGGTATGGGGTTGTTAGTGTGGATGAGTATCTGGATGGTGTCTAAGAAGACCTTTGGGTCTTTCATAGTCTCTACGAAGAAGGGGTTTATGTTAAACCAATAGTGTGGGAAATCTGGTAATTAGAGGCTATTATGGACACTTTATGTAATTGTGTGTTGTTTGGGGACTTGGTATAAGGTCCCCTTCCATGTATTATTTCTATCAGTCACAATGGTCACGTTCGGTGACTCCTTGTGATGTCGTGTGCTCGTTGTCTATAAAGGTGATAGTCATGGAATTCTCTTAGAGTCTCTGACATGTTGGGAGTTTGTCTCTCATGGAAAAAATTCAAAATCTTCTATTTTAGAGGAAGGTGATTATATGTGTCCATTCCTTCTGTTGTTTCTCACCTGAAGAAACATGGTGTGATGTGTGTGTGCTTATTATAAGCCCTTGTTTTAGTGAAATGGGTGGTTAGGGTAAAGTGAGTTTTGGAATGTGTTATGTCTTGGTGAACCCATCTGGGATTAGGGTATAGTTTTCATGGAACTGAAAGGAAAAGTTCAGTTTAGGGGTTTCCAAATCCTAACCATAAGGCTGAAGATGGTTCAATCATTTAAGCTCCAGCCATAGGTATCGGAGAGAAGTTGGCTCATAGTTAGGTGAAATCCCAGGGTCGTTTAAAACATTGTACAAATTCATATCCTCAGTATAAAAGATCGAAAATAGTTTAAACCTCTGATGTTTACATATTTATTTTTTTGTTCCTATTGGACGGAAAGAGGTGGGAGGACCTGATGTCTATGTTATCACCCAATGTCATAATTTTCCCCTTTGGTTTCCATTGATTTTTTGGAGTATGGTTGGGAATTTAGAAATACATGATGAACACATGGTTTATGCATGGTTAGAAGTAACCATGACCTATAAAACCATGCAAGTAGAAGGATACACAATTTTAGCACACGGTTTCTCAAATTGTGCGGATTAACCGTGCAGCCATCCCAACTCTTTAAATTGGGTTCTTTTTGTGTTGTCCCATGTTGTTCAGTTAAGACGGTTGGTTGTTATGGTAGGGATACCCACTATGATTCTCATGTATGTTCCTTTGGAAAATTTTAATGGAGGTATACCCCTTATACTGGGGACTATTCGGGCCTCCCCCTGTTAGTGTCTTGATCCTATATTAGGAAAAATTGAGTTATCTTTTATAGTGGGGAGCCCATTTATGTCTCGCCATACTAGTAAATTAGATTGGTCATTGGTCTTGGTTTGGCGGTACGTATTCTTGTTCAGATCTATCTAACTACCTACATCTTACTTGGGTAAACGTTGGGATTGTAAAACGCCCAGTGGTCTGGTTAAAGAGAGGTAAGTGTAACCTTGATCATTGTTGTTATTAATTTAGGTAAATTGTTGGAATCCTGTTTGGATAGTGTTTGAGGAGTTTTCTTTTGGGATAAAATCTGAATATACTTGATCATTTTAGGAATTGGTTTATATTTTGGTTGGTGAGAGTATTCCTTCCTTCATTGATCAATTGTAGATATTTTTTCCTTTTGGGGGCAGGTGAAACTTGGCAAAAGAGTCCATTTTGGCCTTTCGGTTGGGTTTGGTATTTTCCTTTGGCCTTGCTGTGGATTTCTGAGGGAGGAAAGTTTTATTGTGGGGAGAATTGGGACACCCATGAATTATTTTAAAGTTATTTTTCATTTAATTCCCATTATTTCTTTGTTTTGGAGGTTTCCAATTCATTTTTGTGGAAAAGGTGATTTTTTAAAATTTGGTCCAAACTGTGAGCCCATTTTTAGATTTAAAAAAAATAAGTTTTTTTCTTTTATAAATCCATAATTTTTCAACATTTTACACCCATTAAACTTTGCAATTGGAATAACCTGGTATATTAAAACCACAAAATCAATTTTTACCCCATAGGAATCCATAATAAAGATGGAATTGGGTTTTTTAAGGTTTTGGTCCAACTCGTAAGCCCATTTTCTTTATTAAATTATTTTTTAAAATTTTCAATATCTCATTAATTTTTTACTATATTTTGGTGATTACACATACCACCCAAATCAGAAGACCCTATTCTCACTCTCATTATATATTTTTCTTCTTTATATCTCGTTTGGATCACGGATTAGGGCGAATATTCTCACGGTTTCTCAAATCATCCAGATTTGAGAAGGTAATTTGGTTTTTTCCATAAATCATTAAATTTTCACTCTTTCTCCACCATTTTAGTACCCAATTAACATAATAAGACTCATTATATCCTACCTATTAGTTTTGGTTTCTTGGAGATTCAACCTTTGGTGGATTTGGGGTGATTTTATCAAGATTGTTCAAGGAAAGTGATTCTTTCTTGGTTTCTTCCATCTTCCTTTGGGTTTCCTCCCACTTTCATGAAGTTATAAAATTTCCAGAAGTTAGGTTTAGAACCTCAGGTTTTATTTGTGGTAGTTTTGTCAAATATTGTGATTTAAGGTTGTTTTTCACCCCCTTGTGGTGTGACGGTGGTGCATTTGATATTTCACACCAAGTTTTGAGGGTTTCGACACAAAAAGGTAGGCGATTCCTTGTGTAACCATTTTATGATGAGTAGAATTGCTTTATTTACTCATTTTTTATATTCTGCATATGTTGTGTGCAGTGAAAAAAAATTATGATTTATTTGGTTAAGTGTTTAATTTTATAGTTGCATTTTAGCTTGAAATTATGCGTTTTCAAGTGTAACTCTTGGGTTAATATTGGAGTGTATTTTATAACATAAGAAATTGGTTTAAAAAATTTTGTTTGGGCTGAAAATTACTATTTTTTAGGGTCTTAGTGTGAAATTGGGTTGGAAAGTGGGTTTTTGAAAGGGTTTTATGTGTAAAACCATGTTATACCTCTTGAAAGTGTTTTATGAAAATGTGTGTGTTTTCATGTTCATCTTTTGTCGTATTATTCGAGTTGATTTTATAATACTTGAGAGTGGTTTATTAAATCTTTATAGGGATTTCAATTCTGTTTTGAATTGGTATTGGTGTGATTTTTTCCTTGAATGATGGTTTTGAAATGGGTTTTATGTTCAAGCTTGGGTATACTCCTTAGAATTGTTTTATGAAAGATTTGAATGGTGTAATGATTTATGTAAGAGGTAAAACCATATTGGGAAAAAAAATTTTATTGTTTATATTTTTAAATGGTCCATTTTAAATGTTAAAGGGTTTTCTATGTGATGTGTATACCCTTGGAAATGTTTTATAAAAACGATTAACATAATTACTGAAATGTGAAAGTGATGTGGGCTGTTTTGTGTGAGTGTGATCTGCAAAATGGATTTTTTTTTATGAAAAGAGTATTATGTAAAATATTAGTGGGTTTTTATGTGATGTTTATCATATTGGGAAAGATTTTATAAAATTTTTAAAGGATTTGTTGAATTGTGAAAGATATTAAAAATGTGTTGTGAGCTATTTTGGTGTGAGTTGGATTTCAGTTTGAATGAAAAGGGGGATGATGTGAGTGTGTGATGTACATGGGGTTTATTTTGTTGTTGTGTGATATGTAAGTGGTATTTTCATGTGAAAAATATATTTCATGGCTTGTTGAACTTGTTTGAGCACAAGAGGGAAACCCGGATATCTAGGTGGGTGGATGTGTACTAGTTTGCTAGTGATCCTATAGGGTTTGGCCTCAGTTTCATGTAGAAAGATTGAAACTTAAAAAACTAAATAAACTATGATGATGATGATGATTGGGGACCACTAGGTTATGATTATGTTCCATACTAGTGGCTCGTGCACGAGAATAGATATTGTGATGGTTACTCTCACTAAGATACGAGGTACCTGGGACCCACAATGAGCTAGTGCCTAGGGGTTATTTCTTATTGGTTATGATCATTAGATTATTTACTCTTACCATCAACATACGATATATATGGCTGGAAATTTTAGTGGATTTGTAATTTTATTTAAAAGTGTTGATTCTTTAAAATAGTTCACTTGAAAATTGTTTTAATTTTTTAAGTTGCATCTTTTAGAAATTATAAATAGCATTTCATGTTTTTGAAAACATGCATGCTTTTAGTATTTGAATATTTAACACATGAAATATCTTAGTGGTGGTATCCTATTGGGCCTTGGATCACACCCTACTTACACATTTTAGGGTATATAGACTTGATGAATTTTTTTCCGCAGGTTTGGGTACAACTTTTGTGCCTATGGTTCAGGTTTTAGCAGTCCAACGTGATGCGGTGTTATGGAGATGGCTTGAGAGTGGTGCTTCTTTCCATGTAGAGGTTCTTGCACTGTAATTTATAGGTTTTTACCTTTTTAGTGGTCTTTGATAATTGTTTTAAGTTGTGTAATTAAATTATGAAATTTTATAAAAGATGCTTTTGTTTGAAAAATCCAGATTCATTTTATTGGATTTGTTTACTGTTTTAAGTTTATAAAATCAACTAAATCATTCCCAATTTTTATTTTATGATACTGGGGAACTTTTTCCAACTCTTGGGGATTTAGAATGACCTTCGGGCCTTGTCGCGAGCTGGGTTTGGTGCTGGTTTAGATGGATACCATATTCAGTTCGTAACAATCACATAACCATTCCAATTGAAACATTACCTCCTATAAATACATATTTATTCCTTCGTTCATTATTCACCTCAATTACTATAAAGGGTATATATTTCTATTTTCTATAAATTCGATTAGTTTACTAATATTTTTTTCATTTCTATAGTGTTTTTCATGGGAGGGATGATTCTAGCTGATCAGGGTCATCCAAATTTTTCCACTATAGTTACTCTATTTTATATTTTTGTACCCTTGTGTTATTTGTAATTTTAATGGGGTTAGTCATTTAATAATGTAATGATTTTAATTAATTAAATAAATTTTTTTTTGTTTCTCTACGTTCTCTATGTTTATAATACTTATATAATATAATATAACACACATTTTTTCAAGAAACAAACATCATTTATAAACTCTCAATTGATATATAGTGGGATATGAGAAGTGACTATGGGTCACTAGTGGTGATGTTTGATCTTTTAAAGTTCATTACTATTATACCCTTTTTGGGATGGCGTGTCATACTTTCATCTTGGGGTACTTATTTGTATATTCTTCTATACTGTATCTATTTTAGTTTTTTATCCTTGTATGGATGTTTATTACTTATACCATATTCTGTTTATTTATTTATTTATTTCCACTAATGCTTTATTTTAAATTTTCAATGAGGTTTAAATATTTCCTAAATTAAATTCTTGATACTGAGGAAATAGTTTTCAGCTCATGGGGATTTTGAATTTCCTTCTACCTAGTGGAAAACCAGTTTGGGTGCCAGTGTAGATAATATCCCTAGGATAGTTCATTACAATTGGTATCAAATAATAGATTTCTCATTAGGTAAGTAAGTTCTTTATATAACCCTCTTGTTATTTGGGGTGTCATGATTATATTTGTCAATGATTTTCATCAAAACTCAAGTGGTTAATCATGAGGGGGTGATTGATTGACATTCTCTGTGATGATGTACGGGTTACCTTGGGAAATGGGGTTTGAATTTTGAATTCAAAATTTCATTTGATTTACAATTAATGGTGTGTTGATCCTTATTTAGATAGTGTGGATTTCCTTGGGGTTATTCAGGTTGGATGGGAAAAGAAGTAGATCAGTGGAATGTGTTTGGTTTTCATGGCCTAATAACCTAAGATGTGACCAAACAGTAAATCCTAATAATGTTATTGGTATTTTTCATAACTCACCCATCACCCATAAAAACATATGTTCTTGGTAAGAATGGTTACATATTATGTTTGACTTATTTTTTAAGATACTCTTGAGGAGATTCCTGCGATGGGAAAATATCAAGTGGGTATTATGATATATTGATTGTGTGGATCATATTTTTTTGGATTTGTGGTGTGCCGTATTTTTTGGTTTTGTTATTGAGTAAATTGATTTTGTGAAAAGGGGGTATTTTTGGGGAAATATTTTTTGTTTTAAAGGGAGACTTTGGGCTTATTTATAAAATGAGTTTGGATTTCATGAAAATAAATTTTACTTCAAGTTAATCCATCAGGCTAATTTATAAAATGAAATTCATTTTCCTAGAAGGTTTTGGGTATGTTTTTGTTTAAAATGGTTGATTATTTTATTAATCCCATAAAACATTTTGGATTTAAAATTAGTTGATGGTTTAAGTGAAAGGTGTTTTTAAACTCTTGTGTTCATTTCAAAAATGTGGGTTTTTTCATTTAATGAAAGTAATGGGTTGAATAGTTTTAAGATGTTTTATAATAGAGTGAAGTGTTTTGTGAAGTTTTAATGAATTATCTTTAATAATATCAAGTGGGTTACTTATTTTACATGGGAGTTAGTGGTTTCACAATTAGGATAAAAGTTAAAAAATTCCCTTTAGATGTTGAGATTTTAAAATAAGGGGAGTGATTTGAAATTTCTTCGGTGATTTTAAACTTATTTTTGTTTTTGGAAAATGGGTATTTATTCCTTTAGGAATGTGGTAGTTTAAAAAGGAATGTGAAATTTTCATTCGATTTTACTTGATTAGTTTCTATTTTTTAATTTCATCCCTCCATGTGGTTTTGTACCAGTTAATTTGATGAAGGAAACATTAATAGGTTGAGTTCATGTTCTGTTTTATATAAAGTATACCTCCTGAAAAAGTCTTAATTTAATTTGAAGTGATTAGCTATAGGGGTAATTCCCTTCTCATTCTTTGATCATGTATAAAATCCAATTGAGTTTAAAAAATTGTGGTTCCATTGTAATGGTGTATTGGTGTGGTTGGAATTGGTTTTATTGGGAATACTAGGCTAGGAAATCCATGGCTAGCTAGTTAGGTGAATTGGTGAGGACCAATATCCTTGGGATCTCAGTTGATGGTTTATTTAGAGGATTCATGATTGGTGGTTTTAGAGCCTTTTAGCCTTGTGCTAGATTTTATTGGTGTGATCTTAAGGTTCCCTTTTGGTTTCTTGTCCTAAGTGGTGGTTGTTTGAGATGTTCACACCTCTTTTTATTTGGAATTGAGTGGCTATTTTTATAATGTTGGAATTTTTGTGGGAGTTATTCATGGGGTTTGTCTCATTTTTGGATATAAGAAGAACTTGGATGTGTGATCTGGGTAGCTAGAACAGGCATGGAACCAATTGATATCATTAAATACCTAGTGTTAGTTTAGATTCTGGTTGGGTTCATCGTGTGATGGTAACTCGGGAATAAAGTCCTAATTCACCCATCCAATTTTGGTATGTGATCCAAGGTTAAAACCCATTTTTATTTCTTGATTTAGTCATGACCTTAGTTTCTAAATGCTTTAGATGTTTTGAGATGTGATGGTCTTGGTATCTTGGTCTTGTGACCATTATATGTTTCGGATGTAATGGTTTCAGATAATCTTAATGACATGATCCCACATTCCTTTGTGAGTTATCCCTCTTTAGAGTAGAGTTGTCTTTGTTTATATTTGTATCTTGTAGAATCTAGTTGTTTATTTTGTTGATTTTTGGAATCATAGTTTTCTTGGATTATCTCTTCACGAAATATTTTGTCATTTTTGTACTATATAAATCAATTCTAAATGGTGGGGGACCCCCAGTTTGGTCTCCACCCATTTAGAGTTTCTTATTGGGAGATATAGTTGTCTCCTATATGAGTTTTATAATGTTTATTGAAGATATATATTTATATTTTCAAAAAAAAATTATCTTGACAACCTTTATACTTTGGGATATTCTTTGGAAATTTATCCTATACCTTCTTTGGATTTATTTCCCATTTTCTACTACCTTGACCTAGGACTCTATAAGGGTAGAAAATGGCATGGTTGGATGAATTGTGACACCCACATGTAATTGTTACATTATATTTTATTTTATTTTATCTTGATTTAGGGTAATTTAAGTTTATGAGATGTTTCAGTCTGAAACTTGGAAAATATATAATTTTCCCTCTGTGAATGATTTGTATACACCATTTAAGGGAAAACATGCAATTACCCTTACATTGGAAATTTTATAGTTCATTTTGTATAGTTCATAGTTGTATTACATGGGTAGAATATGGTTTAGTCCATGTAGTGTTAGGCCTAAGGGAAACCATGTGAGTCCCTTGGTGTGTATGGGTACGAGCGCATGACTTGCGTATGATTAGTGGAAACCATGTGAAAAGTATGTGGTAAGATTTACAGTTTGAATAGAGAATTTTTTAATGCTTTCAAAATGGTTTTAAAATTTTGTAGCACAACTGTACAAGGCTATTTTTCATAGGCATTTCTATCCAAATGAATGGTGTACAGTTTAGTAGACTGTGTGGCCTGACCAAAATTCATTAAAGTGGTAAAATTTCCTTCTTTACCAATAAGTATTAGAGGTTATTCCTCCCTTTATCATACTATTTTTAATTCAAAACATGTGGCATGCATTGGGATCTTATATCTTCTTCCTATAATTATCTAAAGCTTCTTCTTCATCGAATTTCAAGTAAGAAGGCCTTTATTCCTTGTTTCTTCTCATTTCTTCTTCCCATGACATCTCTCTCAATTTTTCTCACTTCTATGAACCCTGACCAATATTTGGGTTGGGATTAGGGTTTTGAAAGGTTATAATGATGTGGATTTCAGTTATTTATGGTAGAAGAGGATGTTTCTTGGCTTATTTGTGCATTATTTATTAATGGTGACAATTTTCAGTTGTGATTTCACTTGACTGGGGTTGGGTTTTCTTTCTAATTCCTTCATAATGTATGTTATAGATTAATTATATGTCTATGAATTACTTTTTATGAATTTAGAATCATTTTGTACACCTATAGTAGAATTGAAATAATTTTCAATAGTATTTGACTCTTGGAATGGACATATCACATACCATGTATTTGGTAAAATTCATGAGTGGATCTTTTAAAATGATTCTAGTGTTTTTAAATGCTTTCTAAATAGAATTTAAATGAGTATGGAATACCTTTAATGGTTTTTAAATGGATTTAAAATGGTTTAAACACATGGAATAAGATTAGGTTTCATTCCAAGCGTTCGTTAAATTTCAAAATTGGATCTCTTAAATGGATTTGACCTGTTTGAAATCATTTTGGATGTCATTTTAATTTTAACAAGGAGTGTGGGGTGGTTTAAATGTGAATTTCTATAAAATGAAGGGATTTTACCATTATTCCTTTTGAGGTTTTTTGATACCTTTAGGTCTTTTGGTGGTTTTAAATGATGGTTAAAAAGGGTGTTTATCAACTATTGACTTATTTTAAATTGGAGTGTGTTATTTTAAAGAGTGTTTTGTGGAATTTTTTTGGGTTTTCTAAATGGGTTTTCAAGTGCAGTTTTATGAAGGATTTTTAATGGAAATTTAAAATACAGTTTTTCAAATAGTGTGAAAATGGATCGGCCTCTTGATAACTCCTATTAAATCTCAATTGGATCTTTAAGTGAAGTTGTTTCATAAATGTGTGAGAAACTCATTGGGACCCATGTGTTTGTTTTAAGACCGTAGTGGTTTTTATGTGAGGGGATTTTTTATATTGATGTATCTAATTATGAAATGATTATGCATGGATATGAAAAGGTTTATTTTACATTATGGTGTATAAGATAAGGAAAGGAATGTTTTAAATGATTTATATTCATTATATGTGTGATTATTATTTCTCACCTCCATTGTAGGAATGTCATGGTAATCCTAGTAGATTAGTGGGGATGCAAATAAGTGCAATACCTAGTGTAGAGTAAACTACATAGGGTAAGGACCCAGTCAAACTAAGTGACACGATGGGATGTTATCAGTGGTCATGAAGCATAGTGTAAGGGATCAACAATTTTTCTAATATCCCTAGTCATGAGAGAGCCCAGTTAGTTCTATGGGACTATCAGGACATGACTATTTCAATAGTTTCAGCCAAAACTCCTCATCTCCACTTCATAATATTGATACACGAGCCTTAATATTTTTCCCATAATGATTAGGCCATTTACATAACACTTTAGGGTATTTCTCTCTTCAATTGTTTATATTCTTCTAGCTAATTATTTTGTTATACTTCCTTCTTATCTCAGAGCCTACTTGTGATTGTGTATCACCTTAGGTGTGTTTTTGTTTTACTTTTAAATGGGTTTTATTTAAAATGGATTGAAATTTTATTTTAAAATAGAAATTTGTTTGTTTATTTCTTAAATGGGTTTTGAGAAATAGATATTGATGAAGCTGTTTTATGAATATAGAGTTTTAATGAAATTATTAGAAATAGGGATAAGTGATAATTTGGAATGTTTCTATAGTTTTAAAGGCCTCATTTCATTGGTTTTAAATACTTAATTTAAAATATTTGACCATCATTTTGTTATTTTATAAAAATTAATGATGTTTATAAATGTATAATGGGAATGTTATTTCACTTGTTTTATATATAATGTGAAAATCCTTTTTTATATCTTATGTTCAAACTTTCACTTAAAGAATTGTATTATTAATGGATTTCTATAGCATTAGTGGGTATTAACCTAATGGGTTATTTTTTCTCATGCTACTATCTATTATAGGTTTAAGGTTCCAAATTTTATTTCTATTATTAAGGTTTCAGTTGACCCATGGATAGATTGTGGGATGTGATAAGTGTTCAGGGATCAATAGTGGTTATACTAAAGTCATTTGAGTTCCACCTTCCTTTATCTCTTTTTAGGATATTGTATATGCCTTTCATCCTAGGATGGTTATTTTTATCTACTTCGAATCTAAATCTATTTCAATTTTTTATCATTATAGGGAATTTATTGGTTATTTCATGTTCAGTTGGTTACTTTTTCTATTCCCACTCTTAGCTTATTTTATATTTTTAATTAGGGTGAAATCATTTAAAAATACCATTCTTGATAACCAGACACTAGTATCTGGCCTGAGGGGATCGATATTTCCCTTTGGGCCTATTAAAGACCAAGGTGGTAGCTAGTATTGATGGCATCCTCAAGCCGGTTTTTTATAAGTAAGGAGAGAAAGAAGAAAGAGGAAAGGATGTTACCTTAAGAAACAGTTCAACTCCAAAAAATGAGGAATCCAAAATATATGACATGGGGAGGATAGATCTCCCCTTCAGCTCTTAGAGGTTTATCAAGTAGTAGGTAAGATCAAATTACCCTAAAATAATGATGGGGAAACGTCAAAATATAAGTTTTAGTAAAATTGGTTATCTTGCACGATTACTGCAGGGTTTGGAAAACCATGCATCAACCATGAAAAATGGATCTACCAATATTAAAAAACAATTAAAATTGTCGTTTTATGGTTTATCAAAATTGTCCACAAACCATGCATTGGAAAACTCCCAAGGGTAACCCAAATTGGTTTACACTATCACTCATAGGAATCCCCCAAAATTTTGATGTTCAAGTTCAATAATGAACCAAGGGACATTAAATTTGAGGGTACCTACATATATTAGACTAAATTGTGTTTGCAAACCTATGTATACATATAATCCCTATAGAAGGGTAAGTTTCACGGTTTACCAAACTTTGTTGTAGTCATTTGGTAACCGTCAAACAAAATAAAACTTCAAAAAAATTAAAACTACATTCCAAAAGTTAAAAAAAATTAAATTCCCAAAAAATATAAAATAATATAAAATAAATCACTACATTGACACGAGAGTGTCATAATTCTCCCCATAATGCCACTTTGAACCCCCAAAAATCCCTTCATCAAAAGTAGAAGGAAACTAAAACATTGAAACCTTCATACCTAATAATCAAGGTTGGTGGGTAAGAAAAAACATAGTAATAATTTATCAAAGGAAACCACTAGGGGTCCTGAATATGAGAAAAATTTAAATCTTGAAACACTACCAAACAACTCTAAGCACTTCCTGAATCACAACTGAGGTCTAAAGATTTAATGAACAAAGACCCTTTATAAGACTCCCCACCATTTATTATTATTTTAAATATAGGAATAATAAGGAATAATTCTAGAAATAAGCCATCACAAAAAATATAACTCATCCTCTAACTGATATTTGAGGAAGATAAAATCCACCATTTATAAATGACCACTCTAAAAAAATTGGCATAATTCCAAAAAACCACAACTCCAAGGAATAGTACACAAAATTAAAAAAAATCCTTAAGAAAAAATCATCACCAAATGAAAAAAAATATTCTACCAAAGGGATATGAAGGGAAACCTTAAACAAGACTCATAGAAAATCAACATCGTTACCAGACTCGGGATATGATACTCCACATGGGTATCTCAAACCTCATTCATGGAATATTATCTCACAATGATCTTGTAAATCAAGATCAACACCAAAACATTCTCACCTTCATAAAGAAACACTCATCCCAATCACACATAAATATAAACATAGTTTTCCCATGTTCAACCCATACAGAATCTCTTCCCAAACAACTAAACACCCATAAATACCTAAATCCCAAGAAACCATATTCCACCAACCAGGAATGATTATAACTACAAACAACCAATATTTTACAGGTAATGATTTATAATCCACCCAAGAAAACAACCTATAATAATTTTCCCAAATCCTTAACCAATACCCAAATCCATCAAAGAGAAACCGCAAAGAATATGATAACCCTACCAAGACACACTCGAGACTTCTCTAAAACATTATACATAAAAAACCCCATCAAGATGACCTAGATGGTTACTATAAAGGTAATATCTAAGATTTTAAAGGGTTATGAATCCACCTCTCCCCCCTATTTAGGGTCTAGAGAAAGTATGAAACTGAATATGACTAACTACAAGGTTAATACTTAGTGATAAGCCTTTTGTTTCCTTCCTTGAAATTTTTGGGAGGAAAACTCTGACTAAAAAAAGAAATGAATCAAACCAACTCATTCATTTCACCCTACCAAAAACATTCCCATTACAACTAAGGGAAAAGTCAAAAAATAAAAACTCCACTAAAATAAAAAAATTATATAAAATTACTAAGTCTAATCATGAGTCAAAAATCCATTTTACCAAGGCATAAACTTGAAAATAAAACAAATTCCTTTAATAAGAACCACTTTGGCAAAATATACCCCTTCACTTTAAATTTAGATAAAATAACTTCAAAATTTTATTATAATTTAAAATTATTTTACAACTTTATTAAAAATTTAAATCTTAATTACCTCCTAATAAAATTCCCAAACATTTACATAAAGGTCTAATTTCATTTCAAAACTATTTTCCCCAATACCATAATAAAATTAACCACTTTATAAAAATTCCCTATAGAAAATAATACAATATTTTTCAAAAAAAAACACCCAAATATAGTTATTAAACTCAAAGATCTATATATTTTCCCTATTTTCAACCAAAAACATAATAGAAAATTATACACATATATGTAAAAAAATCCATAGTTTAGAAAAAATCTATTCAATCACATTAAAATACCCCAAAATATCCCTTTAATTTATCTCTAACAAGTGGAAATAACTCTACGAGTGATACAAAACCCAGATGTATTAAAACCATAAATCTAGGAGGGATACAGATCTATGCATGGTTTGGACACATAGTTTGTGAATTAATAGTAAAACCATGATATAATCTTTAGTAATCACACAGAACCATCTAAATGGGCTCCTTGTGATTTTACATACCATGCATCCGCATTTCTACTTCCATTTCACTCCAAAATGAAAGGTAACACTGAAAATCACTTTCCAATATCATTAGGGATTAAAATACCATCCTTTGACTAAAAAACTAAACCCAAAAATCAAGAACAAAATAAAAAAAGTTTCAACCCCATCTATCTATTAAAACTTAAGGATCTTGGTAGGAAAAAGCTCGTTAGACTCTCTCTACACCTGCATCTCGATTTCCAATGTCCCTCGCTCCAAAGTACCATTGAAAACCCAAATAATAATATGAAATTATCTAAAACCTAGTACCTTTCCATGAAAAATGAATTTGATATCATTTTTAAAAAATAGTTTCGGGATGACCTATTGCATCCCCCAACTCGATTCATCACTGGCTTGAAGGTCATTACCCATCCCAATGGGTTGGAAGTGAGTTCTTACGCATCAAATAAATATGTTTATAAATAATTTCACACTCATATAATGGATTCTTGACCATAAATCCAAAATGGGTCATCTATATAATATAAATAAACAATATAAAAAAATGAACGGCCAAATGAGACATAACCAACACAACTAATCCAACCCATCTTAATAATATATAACATCCAAATAATATCACATGCATGTATTAACCAAAATAAATACATAATAGGGTACAATAAAATGAAACTAAAATATAATGAAAATTAGTGTTATCTTGGATGATACACTAATATTCTAAATAATAATATATCGATCTATTCCATAAGAACCTCTATGAAAATAGGGTTTCTCTCCAAATACCTTCTCACTATCATCATCCCAAAAGAACAAAATCCAATCAGAGAGAATTTCCTAAACATGAATGAACCAATATGGACAACATATTCTGAAAAATATTGATTTTACCCTTAAATAATATCTAGGTATAATGATTTTTTTTCTTTCACTACTAAGGTGATGTATTTTCCCTCTTGTAGTATGGGGTATGGAACTCCCTTATAGAGTAGGGTGAAGGTCACCCATCTATGGGGTTGATAAATCTATTAGACGATATGTATTCTTTACAATATGATGTGTGGATATCCAACTTCTGTTAATAAAACTATGTTGAATTCTATAGGTGAGATGTCTATATAGTATTCTGAATGACTCAATATATTATTCTTTGAATAATGATTTTCTAGTGAGTATAGCTCATCACCCAATGTGTTTTGTGTGTAGTGATATCGATTCATGTAGTGTATCTCATGGTTTGGTGAGCCTCCCCTTGGTATGAGATCTTTATGATTGGATTCATTGGTTCTAAGGTGGGTATTTTAGTTGTATATTGATTATGGTTTTATCCTCCATATCATGGATGGGTAGGGCGGTGTAGTTTTTCCCCCTATGGTATGAGAAGTATGTTTAGAGTCCAAAATCCATAAAACAAGAATACTATCAAGTGTATTTTTTCCCACTAGTGATATTTGGTTTGGTATTCATTGGGAAGTGAAGCCATTGATTTTTCACTTCTTTATGTTTTCTTACCCTTGATTTGAGTTGGGTGACTATACATTTATCCCCTTAGCAGTGAGCTATCTTATATACTATTGCCCATTTTTAAGAAATCCTACTATTTATATTTATACTCACCCCTACATAGTATTTTTGCCCACATGTGTTATTTCAATGTAGATATTTCACATGTTGGTTGATTTTTTGGCGTGTGTGATGGTAGTGGAGCAAGAGAATTTGAGAGTTATATGGAATTCATTATTTCTAGTGTTTGAGTTAGTGTTGGAATGGCTTGGTGATTTACCTTCTTAGTCACTCATGGTTAATTTATATTTTGGAGTATCCAGAATTGTATTCATCCCTCGTATACTATAATTTATATTATATATTTATTGGGATGTTTTTTCTATACTACATATATGTTTCATTTTAGTTATTTTTATGCATCCTATTTAATTATGGTTATTCTGGATGGTTTTAAATATAAAACTATATGCAATTTGTTTAAGATAATCCCTACCATGTATTTATTATGATTTATTAGTGTTAGTCACTAAAAACTAGCCTATTAGAGTTAAGATTAGGGTGACAGACTCATCTTACCACTAGCCTAAGTGGGGCTCTGATGGGTCAAGTCCAGTCATGTTATATGTATTGTCTGTATAGGTTATATTATATTACAACATGGAAATTTATTTATTCATTGTGTGCCTTCCACTAAAAATCAATTATTTTACTCTGATGGTATATCTAATTATAGATGGATAATCTATTTATCTACTATTTTATGAGATTATACTAAAGATATAGTCTTCCTATGTTGTGTTGTCGACCCTCATTACCAAATAGAAACCCATGGTTTGTGGAAATCTATGCCTGAGGTGACATAAAAATTTGACTCAGCTAATTTTTGGGTATACTAGGTCAGGGAATTAAAAAAATTTAATGTACCTAGCTATTTAAACCATAACCCCCACTGATCCATAACTCATAAGCTCTATTATAGAAATTATATTCATATTAACCCTGATTCATTCCCCTGCTTCAATTAATAACTCCTCCACATTCCTAGAACCTTTCCCCTTCCATAAATCATTATCATGCCTTTTCACTTGAATAAATTCTTACTCTTAAATCCCAAACCCCTTATTTTTTCATACCAACCTTAAAACCTTCAACCATCGGTCGTTACATTGATACATATAACAATAAATTTCATACAAGAATCTATGATAAGAGTAAGGGAAATCCACCACTAACACTAAGATAAAAATATCGTTTCTATAACTAGAACGGACATGATAACCCCTAAAAATATCCTTGAACCCAAATTTATATCATCCAAAAAGATAATACCAAACACTCATTATATAACCATTATCAACCACCAAACCAATAGCCTACCATATCATTGATACTTTGGATAAAATTATTGAATAAGTCACATATGTGTTTGAGATATGGGAATAGGTTATTATTTTTATAAAATTACTTCTTTTGAAGTATATGCTTAATCATTTCTAGGGGTCCCAGCCTCCCCAACTCTAATACATGAGAAGTAGTAACCTGGATGTTTAGTTCTCAGGATTGATCTAGTAAATATTTTGTAATCCATATTCATATCACCATGTGATTCCTTAATAATGGTGTAACCTATATATTCTTAACCCTCTAACCATAATAACTCTAAAAAACATAATTATACCTTTATTACTATACACTATATTCCTTGGAAGCATTATATCATTTTTATAATAATATTCATTTCATCATTAAAAATTTTGGGTCAAAGAAGAATAAAATAATCCTTCAATTTTTGAATTTATTATAAATATATTGTAGAATTTGAATTTTTGAATAAATAGGATGAGGAATAAAATATTAAGGAAGAATATTAAATAAATAATAAAAAGGAAAATGGGAAAAATTAAAATTGAATATGGATAGAAATAAAAGAAGGGGGATACTAAGGCGGATCTTGCAAAGAAAATGACGGATAATTTTACCATTTAGGATCCTAATACATGGCCTTACTCTACTACCTTTCACATAAATAGGGTTGAGATTACCCCCACCACATCTGATCATACATAATAGATTAATTTTCCTATTACAGATGAAAGTGCACCATTACTTTCAACCATTTCAAATCTAGAACCCATAGTTTTTGAAGTGTGGGGTCCTTTTCCAGATATACCCATACCATAGTACTAGTCTAAGTGTTTATCTCCACTACTCTTGATTTTATTCAGTTTTTTATATATCCCCTCTAGTATGGGTTTCCCTAACACTACATGTGTTATCCAATTTGGTGACCATAGTTGAGTAGTCCTTTCCAATACAATCCAACCACCCAAATACAACTTTTCATGAAGTACTAGATAAATACTATGTTGAGTTTCATAATAATATAATGAAAGATAATACTTATATATTGTATTAGGATTAATATGATGAGGAGGAGGAGGTTGTTGATTCCGAAGAAAGCTCTAATGAAACATTGGATTTATTTTTCCTATAGTTTTATCTTGATATTTTTATAAAACTTGTATTCATATCTCTTTTGAATTGATTTAATGTCTCTTGTGAGATAAAATTAAGAAATAAAAGGGTGTTTAATTATGAAATTCATGGTATAAAGATTTATTTTTAATTAATTAATATTCTAAAACCATTGTCTTATATTTCACATTTGATACTTATTTATTTTTTAAATAAAATAATTAATGTTTTTATGAATATGGAACCAAATTTATAGGAGAAAACAAAGTAATACAATGAACCAAATTAGGATGTTCATTACTATTAGGTTTACTCATTTGAAAATAAATTTCTAGTTATGTAATTGGAAATAATGAAAGCATATATTCTTAAATCCTAATTTCGAATTTTGTATGGTGAGGGTGGAGTAGTAGTGATAAAGTCTTGAATTTGGAAAGTAAATAGACCAAATAAAAGTAATAATAATTTAACACTGATAAATATAAATGTGAATTGTAGAGAAAAAAAGAGCTTGTGTAAAGTTTTCTATATTGATACTTTAGAGCCTTTCTGAAGGATACATAAGGATTTTTCTTGGTTGTTTTTGTGGCATCAAAAATGGATAATGTTATTACAAATGATCTGTAATAGTAAAATCAAGGGGTTTATAAAAGTAAAAACTATACAACAGAGTTATAGAGTATCAATTCCAGGTGTTCGGAAATTTTATGGGACCAAAAAAATGGTATAAGAGCTTCAATTATAGTACTTTAAAAGATAAGACCCTGGAAAAGGTATTTCAGGGATCTATTTAGTAGTGACATTACACAATAGTCCTAATAATATAATTATGGTAAGAATTTTTGGACCTTTATTTATTGTTTTTTAATTTAGGGGGAGTTTCTAATTTTTTTAGAAAATATAATTGGATGAGGGTAAGGTCGGGTAGGATAAGTTTGATAAGAATGATTTCAGATTTTGGAAGATGCAAATAGAGGATTTTCTAAAATATAAGGATCTTGATATTTTGTTAACTAGAACCGAATAGGAAGTGATTATGCATGAATAATGGTTAAGTATTTATAGAAAATAACTTATGTTGATCCAAATGTAACTATCTTTAGATATTTATTATAACATACATGTAGTGAAAACTACTTTAGAACTTATAAAATTTCTTACAGATATGTTTGAAAAGTTGATATTAATTAAAAAGGTGTTCCTATTGGAGAGTTTATTTGGTATGATAATTTCAAAAGGAAAGTATGTGAATAATCATATTGATGACTTAAATATGATTCATAGTCAATTAAAATTAGTTAAGGTGAATTTTTGTGACCTAAAGTGGGTGCTGATGTTACATTATTCACTCCAAAAATAATGGGATACAATGGTCACCATAGTGAGTAACTCTAGAGGTAAGGAAAACTTGGAGTTTATGGACATCATAAATTTTTTTTGAATGAATAAATTCATTATTAGGAGATCCAGGTATCTACTAAAAATGTATACAATTTAAAATATATGATACATTTCATAGAATGGAAGAGTCATAGAAAAGGAAAAGGAAGAATAAGTCATGGTTATAGTAACTTGATGGGTGGTGGTCCCATGTTCTTTCATTATGGTAAGATTGTCCATATAAAGAAATATTGTAGTGAGGGAAGGATCAATTATAGAAAATATTCTTTTGGGAGAGCATTCAAAAATCACATATCAAAATATACATGTCATTTTTAATGAAGTGTATTTAATTCACTCAAATATTTGATTATAGACTATAGAGATCTATTTAACTCTCAATACAAGATGGGAACTATGAAAAATCATACTTATGAAAGATATGATAATATATATAGTGAGAAATTTATAGATTTTAATATCTTTGGTAAAGGTCATGTTTATGGAAAGATAAGGAATATAAAATTTATCTAATTAAAAGGAATGTGGCATATAATCGGTTTAAAAAGCATAATTTTGATGGGATAGTTAGATGACACGGGTTTTTGTAAAGACTTTGTGGAAGGATCATGTATAATTACACATGGTCCCATGGTGGTGTCCAAAGTATTTAAGGATGGAACATTTTACCTAATGGGATTTTTGAAAGGGGTAATGCATGTCGAGCAGTAACTTATGGAAAATTATGGCATGAACATCTAGTTAAATTAGGTGTGAAAGAGATGGAAATAGTAGTTACTAAAGAAATGTTTAATATTAGAATCATGTAATACATAAAAATTGAGTATTGTGTCCATAGGAAGTAGTGAAAGGTTTTATTCCAAATGGAAGGTAATATGCCCAAGAACCATGTTGGTCAGAAGAAGGGTAAATACCTTGAGGGGGTGGATCGGGGTATAAAATTTTCTTATTTTGACCCTCACCAAGAATATTTATCCAGTGTTAAAAGGAAAAATATCCCACTCCTAGAAAATATAAAGAGATAAATTAATTAAAATAGGGATATAGATAGTTTTACTTAGTTCACTAAAATTTAGTTAACTCAAGGAGCATGTAATCGTGATATATCGATGCACCTGAAACACTAAGTGTGCTAATTTTAATTTAAGATGAAAACTAGTCACAATAAACCTCTAGGTTTAAAACCTCCGCTAAATAAATAGATTACCCACTAATCCCTTAAAAAACTAATCTATCTTTAATGAAAATCAAATGAGAATAACACTGCTAGGGATGTAAACATAAAATATTCCATCATCCACTTGATGAAACTCCCCAAATTTATACTTAAAATGCCTCATGTAAATACCGCATCTTCTCTCCCACTTTCTAGTGTAGGTATGGAATTTATCTTCTTCTCTGTCTCAACAATACACTTCAATAAAATTGATCTTCAATCTACATAGATTTATCCCCTTTTCTTCCTTTTTATAAAATAAATATGCCCTACCTCTCTCTCTCTCTATATATATATATATAGAGAGAGAGTTCCTAATTTTTATTTCCACTTTTTATTATTTTATTCTCTCAAAAACCACATGATAAATATCTCACATATCAAATATAGAATCTTAACAAAGTTAGTAGCACGATCTCCTCCTTTGGCTCCCCATAATATTTTATCTTGATTATATCTTGTAAAATATAACTTTCACCCAAATTAAATATTAATCAATCCATATTGTTGTTTTTAAAATGACAAGATCCTAATTCTTTGTCCAAAATCACATATTTTAAATTCAACTAAATTTTCTGTTATTATCTGCTTCATGATATGTCTACCATCTTCATGGTATAATTCTTGGTCGAATGCTATATCTTATATATCCCCATGAATAATATTTAATTTACTATAATATCAAATATTGACCCACCTTTAATAATGAATTCACTATAATCCTCATGATGTGAGCATTATCAATTGTATTTTACGATTGATGAAGCACATTGTAATCCACTACTAGACGATGAGGAGACCCAATTTTTTTCAAAAATTATCACAAGTACAAAACCTTATTCATAATTGGAAGGTTTTAAAAACCTTACACATGCTCCAAAAAACCTTACACATATCAGGGATGTTTTTAATAAAAACTTAATGATTCTAAAAAAACCTATAAATATTAAGATGGTTTTTTAAAAATCATTCACATGCTCCAAAAAAACCTTACATGCCTTAATAAGGTTTTAAAAACCTAATGCATACCCCCAAAAAACCATATATAGTTAAAAAAAAGAATCACATATCTCTATGGGATTCAAGCATTTTTCAAATATGATTCTTCCAAGAATATATCATGTATTTATGGAATTTACTAAAATCACATGAGTCTTCTCAAAAAACCATAATATATATATAGAATGAATCTAAAACTCTTCCAATATTAAAGTTATACACATATTGTGAATTTATAATAATCCTTGAAGGTTTCTTCAATAATATTTTTGACAAAATCAACCCAAAAATCACTACAGGGGATTTTTACAAACAAAAAAATAGATTCTCTTCATACATACATATTGGTACCATATTCGGTTAATTATCAAATATTTTCATTGAAATGTGTTAAATCCATAGATGAAACCACATAAAAGATGTGGATGTTATTTATCAATAACAAGTACAAGTTACTCAAAACATTCATTCCATGGATAACAGTAATGAAAAAATAGAAAGGAAGGAAACTCAAATATTTCAGGTCTGGCAATGATGGGGAACAAAGAAGTAGTAAGTTATAGAAATTAATATGTTGGAAATGTATACAATTTTAGAATAATATACCAATTAATCTAAAAAAGAGTTATTTAAATGATGAATTGAATGTTAGTGTAAAAGTAAAGGATCATGAGGATTCATGTATGTTTATCCAAGTAGTTTTGTGCATAGGTTGTGAATTGTATAGACCACCTGGTGAATAAAAGTCTATAATCTCTATTGGGAATGAACGTTCAGAATCCAATTATTTTCAAATAAAGGTTGAAATTTATTATCTCAAAGACTTTGGTTCACTGACTTACATTCATTTTTATTCTTAGGAAAGGGATAATCCATAGGTAAATCCCAAGAATGTTACTTTGTTGGGTATAGTGAATAAAAATTTGGTTTTTAGCTATGGGATAACTACTATTGGAAGGTTTTTAGAAGCTATAAGGTAATTTTTAAGGCATAGATATTGTGTAATAATTGAAACAATATAAAATTTGTTGGTGATATCAATGTATCATCATAAGTTAATGTTATTATAAATGGAAATATGAAAGGTAAAAATGTTCTTGAATGTTCATAAAGTACATCAGTTACAAAAACACTAGACATGTAAGATGATATTTGAGATTATTTAAAGACACTGTAATGGGATCTTTCAAATGATATGTGATTTTTGGGTACTTAGGTGCAGCAGAGTGGCTGACCAAGGTTGTCTCTCAAAGGAGGAAGTAAATTTAACAACATATTAAATGTGTTTTGAAAATAAAATAAAATTAAATATGAATATTACTTAAAACAATGGGGGTTTTTTATCATTTATAAATATAAAATAAGATTTATGGAATAAGATTGTATTGTTTTTTAAGTTTTGAAATGAAGTTCGATTAAAATGGCACAACAAGAAAAGTTTTTTTTAGAAAATATTTAAATGGCGTAATTGATCTAACACTAAATATTCAATCAATTATTTATCATTATAATTTAAATCAACATCCAATTAATTATGATCCTATAACTTTTTAACTCCCAAACCCTACAATAATTAGCTTTAACACAAATATGAAGTGAATTAAACCCTGGGTAATCTTCAGAACATGTAATCACAGCGCTCTACTTTGATTGAATTTCTAAGGATAGATTATGGTCAGTGGTAAATTAAGGAACATATCCATTATAAAAATTATGACTAATTGATTTTAGGGATTACATTTTAACTCCACAAATTTTTCCCTTATTGTCTAGTTTTACCAATTAAATTCACGCTCTCAAAATTAACACAATTCTCGACCTCGTGTGTTTTGTGTTTATTGTTCAATTTCTTACTTAGTTTATTAAAATTAAAAAATAAATTAATATATAATATTATGTGAATTATAGTAGATCATTGATTTAAAATAAATTAATGAATGAAGTAGGTTAGAGGTATATCGATTACTAAAAAGAACTACACTTCCATGGGCGGGGTAGTCATCATAGAAATGTTTTTCATGTTTAAATGTTTAGAAAGGGTAAAGGCCAATATAATTTCTATTCTTGATTGCAAAACAATTAGGAATATTAAGGAAGAATAAAATAGAGGAAAACAATGTAATATAGAAGAAAATACAAAAAATTTAAGAGTAACAAAGAATTTTATTATGCAAACATAAATATTACAAAGAATGAAAGAGAGGAAGGCTTCGATAAAGGGATCCTGGCTTCAAGAGCTCCCCATATGAGTATAGGGAGTTCCAAAACCTATAAAGTGGTGAGATAACTCCTATATAACTCCAAAATGGCATCACTTCACTCCTTTTCTGAACTTCCAAATGGGGTACCCAAGGTGGAAATTTATAGCCAAAATGGGGAGCGGTTTTGGGCACCCAGTTTTCGAGATACCACATCTGTATTAGTTTTTAGTTGGTAAATGGAATTATCTCGAGTTGGAAAAAATATAAAAGTTATAGGAAATACTATTTAAGATCTCCATGTCAAATTTGGAGGCCAATGGAGGATTACAGCGAGATCTATGGCTAAAATACATAACAAAATCATTGACTTCATGTAGATTCTATCCCCTGGAAAGATTGGTTTGGATGGACCCCTTAATGAATTAAGTGGGCTTTGGTTCTTGGAGATGATTTGTATCCCATAATGTTTTGGAGATTCCCACAAACTTTTATCCCATTTGGAGCCACATATTTTGAGAAATGTGAAAAAATAGTGTACAGATGTCTTTGGGATTCCATGCAGTTTGGCCCAATTCCCTTCTGGATCATCTCTGACCCTCCAAATCACCTCCTCCTTCAACGAAATCACTAAAACAATAGTAATTTAACTTTTTAAAAGTGATAAAAATTTAATAATTTAATAAAATGGGATGTCAAATTTATGATAATATTTGTAATTTTAAATACAAAACTAGATTAAAACAGTGATGTAGGGGTGAAATAAAGCAGTGAATTATGATGTGATCACACCCCCAAACATACCCTTTTGCACTCCTGGGCAAAACCTAATATCATGTATTCTGAAATTTTTTGAAAATTAAACATCAATATCATATAAAAACAAATTTTAAAACACATATCCTTGATATCCAATAGTTTCACTCCAAGAAAAAAAAGATACCATGCCTCATAAAAAACCATTATTTCAAG
The DNA here is from genome assembly GCA_963277665.1 of Viscum album. Taxonomy (NCBI): domain Eukaryota; kingdom Viridiplantae; phylum Streptophyta; class Magnoliopsida; order Santalales; family Viscaceae; genus Viscum; species Viscum album. The sequence goes on from OY728157.1 coordinate 1,115,256,721, forward strand.
TTCTCTATTTATATAATTCAATATATTTCCACTTCATTTATCCTCCCATGCACAAAACACTTACCTCACATGAATTTTATCTTATCACACAAATGTCAATTTTTCAGCAATGTCTTTCTCATCCAAACTCATATAAGGTTCACTATAGGCTTGATAAATTCCTACATCACCACCCGATGTGAGTCATGTACATATGTCTATCATGAAGACTTTTCAGGGTTGTTCTGTGAATTTTGGTGGGTATAATTTATATGTAAAAAATTCAGAGGCTAAATGAGTAGGGATTGACTCTTTTTGAACCAAAATTTCATTATTCTAATTTTCAATCAAGTATGGTCTTCTCCTCACTCCTCTTAGTATAAATTCAGATCCATCATCATGAAAACTCATGGAGAGTTTACACCATTCATCATTTCAGCAACAGAAATGTCAATCCTCTCAAACATAGTTTTTCATGAATGTTCCAGATAGGAACAACTTTCTTTCTTCATCAGAATCTCCAGAAAGGCACAAATTCTTTTAACATGAATGCTTCATAAAGTCACAACTTTTAACAGAATGATTTTTTAGTAGAAAAAATTTATCTTTGACATGTAATTTTCCACCTAATGTATCAAATAATGTGGTATCACAAAACAAGAAAGCTTTCCCCACACTTAAGTTCAACTAGATTGTATAATTTTACTTCCAGAGTTGGTTGGGTATGGAAAATTGGCTTGTAATATGGCTAACCTAATAGGTTGTTCATGGATTCTAAGGTATTCAAGGATTAAATGTTCAAGGTAGGCCATTATAAAAAATAATTATTTGAAATATAGGTTTTAATACCTAACATATTTCTCAATCATTTAAACATATGTACCTCAATCACTCATGTTTTGATAGGAATAAATCAAATTTTGGTTAAATCAAGCATGGTTTGGTTCTCTCAAGAAGTGAGGTAAATGTAAAGAGTATAAAATGAATGGTTCGGAAGCCTCAAATGAAATTGATTTCAAATATAAATACAATGAGATGTTTCATGGGATTCAAAATTCCGGGTACCTTTCATGAATTACTAATGATTTGAACTTGAAACAAAGTTATTTTCAACATTCATTAAAGCTTGGTTTCATGGGATAAATTGTTTCACTTATTTATATGAATCTTAAAATGGAGATGAAAATCATTTCATCTCAAAAGTTTCAAAAAACAAAAAAATTTGAAAAATAAACACACAAAATTTTAAAAAACAAACATTTTTTTAAAAATCATTGAAAAACAGGAAAACAATTGAAATTAATAAACTAAAAGGTTCCCTCCCCCACACTTAAAATATTTCATTGTCCTCAATGTGAACCCATGAGATGATATATACACATGAGATGTATAATTTTAAATATGAAAAAGAATAAAAAAGTGAAAGGGTTAGGAATAACCTAATATGCTCAAGTGATAATGGGGTCATGCAGTGTAATGAAATATACTACATCATTAGGAAGTACCTCAATGCATCTCTTCAAATTTTTCCTATTGATTGTAAATCTCCTACCTATTTACTCTTATGTGATATTCACTGCACCATAAAGAAAAAAAATTTGTCACAACATATGGACCTAGCCACCTATAACAAAACTTATTAGGCATCAGATTCAGTCATGAACTATAGAGAAAGACTTTCTCTCCAACTTGAAATTATCTTTTTTGAATCTTTTTGTCTTGAGCTACTTGGGATCTTTCCTTATAGAGCATTGAGTTCTCATATGAAGACAATTGAATCTCCTAAAGCTCTTGAATTTACATCATCCTTTGGATTCTATCTTGGGCCAAATCTATGTCACATTTATTTATAGCCTAATAATCCTGATCCTCAACTTACATGTGGATATGACACACTTTCCCAAAAACAATCTGAAATGAGGAAATACTGATAGGGGTCTTGTATGTTGTCTTATAATCCCATAACGCATCATCCAAGAACTTATTCTAATCCTTCATATTCGGCTGCATGATTTTTTCCAAAATTTGATTCAATTTCCTATTTGAAACCTCATCCTAGACATTTGTTTGGGTGTGGTGTGGGGTTGATGTTTTGTGTGGCACCCATACTTCAGAAGGAGTGAAGACAAATTTTGATTGTCGTAGTGTGTCCCTTGGTCACTGATGATAGCCTTTAGTACTCCAAACCTATTACAAATCTGTTCTTTGACAAAGTCCACAACAATATGAGAACCATCAGTCCTAGTGGCCTTATCCACCACCCATTTTCTCACATAATCAACAACAACCAAAATATACAGGAAACCAAATGAACTAGAAAATGGAACCATAAAATTGATGCCCCGTACATCAAAAATATCATAGAATAGTATTGGTTGTTGGGGCATCTCATGTCTCCTAGAAATTTTCCTAGTATGTTGGAAATGAGATCACGGCTTGCAAAATAGAAGAGCGTCATGGAATAAGCTAGGCCAAAATAATCTAGAGTCTAAAACTATCCTAGCTGTCCATTGGGGTCCAAAGTTCCCTCCACATGAAATTGTACGGAAAAAATTCAGAATAGACTCAAACTCATGGTCAGGAACAAAACCCCAAATAACATTATCAATACACATGCGCTAGAGGTAGGGATCATCACAAACAAAAAATATTGATTCACTGTTTAATTTTTGGACTTGATTTTTCTTTAAATTTACAGAGATTTCATAGGAAACAAGGTAGTTAACGAAATCTACATAGCAAGGATGCGTACCTGAGATGGTATGGAAATGCTCCTTCGGGAAAGTGTCTCGAAGTGGTACCTGGTCCAAGGTTTCATCCTCTTGTGTGTGAGTAACTCTACTCATGTGGTATTCCATGAGGTTTTATGACCCCTTCTTGTCCTTTATCTCAATACCAAATTCTTGAAGGAGCATCCATCAGATTAGCCTTGGCTTTACATCTGGCTTCTTCAAGAGGTTCCTTAGAGCTGCATGTTCAGAAAAAATAACTACTTTAGATCCCAATAAATATGAACATAATTTATCTAAAGCAAATTTGACATCAAGAAACTCATTTTCTATGTTTTTGTAGTTTGATTGGGTTGAATCAGGTGTCCTCGATGCATAAGAAATCACATTTGAAATTCCATCCACCCTCTAAGATAAGACAGCTCCAACTGTGAATTTGGAGGCATCACACATAATATCAAAAAGTAATATCCCACCAAATGTATGATTGGTGGAGTTGTCAGACACTGTTTTAGCTCATCAAATTAATTCCTTCAAGAAACATCAAACACAAAATCAGAATCCTTATGAAGTAATCGTGACATAGGAAGAGAAATATTACAAAAATCTTTGATGAAGTGTCGATAAAATCTTTCATTCCCTAGAAAAGATCTAACATCACTCACACATTAAGGATGTGGTAGGGATGAAATAATATCTAACTTAGATCTATCAAACTCTATCCTATGTTTTAACACCACATTTTCTAAGAAAAATCCATTCTCTACAATAAAATGGCACTTTTCAATGTTTAAGACCAGATTATTCTCAATAAAATGATTCAAAACATTTCCCAAACTAGAGATACAATCATCAAATAAAGACCCATAAACTATAAAATCATCCATGAATACCTTCATGTAGGTCCCAATAAAATCCGAAAAACACTCACCATGCATCTCTATAAGGTAATTGGGGTGTCGCAAAGTCCAAATGGCATCCTTCTGTAAGAAAATGTACCGAATGAAAAAGTGAATGTAGTCTTCTCCTAATCCTCTAGAGCAAAAGGAACCTAAAAATATCCTGAAAATACATCCAAGAAACAGTAGTGTGTTTTCCTAGATCCTCTCTTAAGCATCTGATCAATAAATGGGAGGGGAAATGGTCTTTGTGAGTAGAATGATTTAGTTGTCTATAATCAATACACACAGGCCAACTATTTTTCACCCTTATTGGAACTAACTCATCTTTCTCATTTTTTACAACTGTAACACCACTTTTCTTAGGAACAACCTAAATAGGACTCACCCACTAGGAATCTGAAATGGGATAGATTATACCTGCCTCGAGTAAATTTTCAACCTCTTTTTTAATAACTTACAGAATGGTTGGATTGAGTATCCTTTGTGCCTGCCTAACCGGTTTAGCCACATCCTCCAAAAGAATTCTATGCATGAAAATGGACAGGCTAATACCTGATATGTCAACCAAGGTCCACCTGATTTCCCTGATTTTCTGCCTCAAAAGATTCAAAAGCTATTCTTCATGTGCAAAAGGAATATTATTATCAATTATAATAGTTAATATCTCACCAATTAATAAGTATGATTATTTGAGAGTAGGTGGAAATGCATTGAGTTCCAATGAAGGGGGGTGATGTATGGATGGAGAAATTTACGGAACTGAAATATGTGTACATTGAACATCAGTATCAGAATATACATCATCAAAATCAGAAAATAAATCATAAAATCCATCAGCATACTCAACAGCCATGTCCTAATCAAAGTTCTCATGATCAAAACTAGAATATGAATTCATTTCAAAATAAAATATAAGAGAGTCTTGTGCATTCAAAATAGGTGTGGAAGTACTATTAGACATCAAACTAGAACCAATGGTCACAATATTTCTAATCATAGGACAATCAAATTCCCAGGGGTTTTTACTTAGTGGTTCGAAATGGGAGATAACAAAATTAGAATGGTCCTCTAAGGGGTACTTCATGGAGTCCATAACATTAAATATCACAACTTTATCTCCAAACTCTATGGAAAGTGTACCCTCCTTGACATTTATGTTAGTTTTTAAAGTTTTGAGAAAGGTTCTACCTAAGATAATGGGATCATGAGAACTTACCTGATCATTATCCATGTTAAGCACATAGAAATCTGTTGGAAATATCATGTCTCTTACCCAGACAGGTACATCATCATGGACTCCCACTAGATATGTTGTAGCTCTATTTTCCAAATGCACCACTACTCTCGTCATATTCAACTCACCAACCTATAAATAATAAAATACAGAGTGAGGAATTACATTAATGTAAGATCCTAAATCACAAAGATCATCAAAAAAGTGTAAATCTCATACGGTGCATGGGATGGTGAATGTCCATGGATCCTTTCACTTTGTTGGCATTGCTAGAGTTGGTGTAATGAGTGCTGACACATTCCTTACAAGATTGATCCTCTCATTTCCTTTGATCCATCTTCGATTGGTAAAAAGTTCTTTTAATAATTTCTCATACCTTGGGATTTTCTTGATGGCTTCAAGTACAGGGATGTTGATCCCCACACACTTGAATGTGTCCAAAACCTCTTTTCTCATTACTTCTTAAGCCATATTTTTGGTTTGTAGAACTCTATTTAGAAATGGAAGGGGTTTAAGAAGAACATCATCAATATTTTTCTTATCTTTATCTTTATCCTTAGATTTCTCATCAGTTAGTATAGAATGGGGCTTCTATGGAGTTGAGGTGAATCCTTGTGGAATGATAGGTGCAGATATATCAATTGTTTTCTTCCCACTTCTCAATGTGATAGCACTGAAATTCCCCTTAGTATTTGAAGTAGGTTGAGAAGTATGATTTCTAGAGTTCTTACTTACCAATTCATGGAGGGCAGTGGCAGTATTTCTCATCTGTTTCTTCAACTCCCTCACCCTTGAACCTTGACTCTTCAGATCATTTTGTTGATTAAGAAAAATTTGTTTCAAAATTTCATTAGTGTTAGAATCTACCTTGGTTTGGGGATTCCCTTATTGTTTACTTGTTGATTATTGAGCTTCAAATCACCTTTGGGGTTGTTGGAAACCCTATTGGTAAGGTGGAGGCTGCAGAATGTTTTGTCAAAATTGGGGCCTTTTTTGTTGTCTAAAGTCATACCTCATGTCTGATTGATCCTTCCACCCTTGGATGTATACTTGTGAAAAAGAATCAAACTACTTTTAGGGAATTCGAAGTTGTTTTTGCTGATATGGTCTCCCAAAGAATATTGTTGCACAATCCTATAACTCTTGTAACTGGGGGAAACAATCAGTTGAGTGGTCTATTTTAGTGAAAATGACACATGGCCTTGATGGGGTGGGTTGTGATGTTTTTTGAGCCAAAGTAATCCAACTCACAATAGTGGTAAATTCTTCCTACCTGGTATCAATAAAATGATTCTCAAGAGAAGAAGGACTTACCAAATGTACTCCCCTAACATGTGGTGTACCTCGATCATAAAATTGTTGGGAGTTTTGGGCCATCTTGTCAATTAATGAATGTGCGTCCACTGGTGTATTTTCCAACAATGCCTCTCTATCCACGGAATCCACCACGCTTCTCTCCATAGGTATGAGTCCTTCGTAGAAATATTGTATGATGAGTTGCTCACTGATTTTGTGATGTAAATAGATTGCACACATCTTCTTGAATCACTCTCAGTACTCATATATTGACTCCCCTTGGGCTTGATTGATCCCTGATATCTCCTTACGAATGGAATTATTCCTTGATTCTGGAAAAAATTGCAATAAAAGACGTTTCAAATAATTCCAACAAGTTACATCTTCAAGATGTAAATAATACATCCAATCTTTTGCAGTTATATCAAGTGAAAATGGGAATTCCCTTAGTTTTATTTGATCTTTAGAAACATTTCTTGGTTTAAGGTTTGAGAAAAACACATTAATTTCTTTAAGGTGTTTATTGGGATCCTCACCAAAGAGGCCATGAAATTTTTGAAGAAGGTTAATTAACCCAGATTTCAGTTCAAAGTTTGATTCAAGATTTGGGTATGCAATACAATTTGGTTGATAGTTAATATCAGGTGAATTCAATTATTGATTGGTTCTATTAAGTTTATTTACATTATTTTCATCCATTGGTTCTTGTTTTATGTTGGATTTATAAGTGTTTCCAATTTAATTGTTCTTGGAATCAAGTAATTCTCCAACTGGTTGAATGTTGAAACTTCCCGTAAACTGAGAATGTCTGATTTGAGCCTGAAGGCTATGTTCAATCATAGGGTCAAGATCTAAGAGGTTTTTGGGATTAGTTCATGTCATAAATCAAATAAAAATGAAAGTAAGTAAAGTGGATCAAAGTCAAATATAAATGATAAGTTTGAGTTGATGGTCTAAAAACAAGAAGAATAAAATAAAAGAAGAAGAAAAAAAACCAGATTGGGTAAAGAAGTAATAAAGAAGAGAAGAAGAAAATAAAAATTAAATTAAAATAAATACTTCTAAATGGTTGAAATATTTACTTACCTCCCTATAAATAGTTCCAATTTGAAATATGATATCATTGGATCTTTTAAATGATATGTGATTGTTGGGTACTTAGGGGCAGCAGAGTGGCTAACCAAGGTTGTCTTTCAAAGGAGGATGTAAATTTAACAACATATTAAAGGTATTTTTAAAATAAACTAAAATTGAATAATAATATTAATTAAAAGTATGGGTTTTTTTATCATTTATAAATCTCTAAGAAGTTTTCTGGAATAAGATGGTATTTTTTGTTTTTAGTTTTGAAATAAAGTTCGATTAAAATTACACAACAAGAAGATGTTTTCTTAGAAAATATTTAGAAGGTATAATAGATCTAAATCTACCTATTTAATCTATTATTTATCATTATAATTTAAATAAACATCCACTTAATTGTGATACCCTAACTTTTTAACCCCCAAACCCTACAAGAATTAACTTTACCAAAAAGATGAAGTGAATTAAACCCTAGGCTATCTTTAGAACATGTAATCTCAACACTCTGCTTTGATTGATGTTTTAAGGATAGCTTATGGTCAGTAGTAAATTAAGGCAAATATACATTATGTAAATGAGGACTAATTTAGTATAGGGATTATATTTTAACTCTACAAATTTATCTTGGGTGGTTTTATTTTACCAATTAAGATCACGCTCTCACAATTAACACAATTCTCGACCTCACGTGTTTTGTGTTTATTGTTCAATTTCTTCATTAGTTTCATTAAAATTAAAAACTCAATTAATAAATCATATTATGTGAATTATAATTTATCATTTATTCAAAATAAATAAATGAATTATATTAGAGGTAGATCGATTACTAAAAATAACTACTCTTCCATGGAGGGTGTAATCATCATAGAAACATTTTGCATGTGCAATGGTTTAGAAAGGTTAAAACCCAATCTCGTTTCTATTCTTCATTCCAGTCTAATTCGAATGATTAAGGAAGAATAAAACAATGGAAAATAGGGTAATACAGAATAAAATACAAGAAATAGAAGAGGAACAAATTATTTTATTATGCAAACATAAATATTACAAAGCAAGAAAGAGAGGAAGGCTTCAATGAAGGGATCCTGGCTTAAAGAGCTCACCTATGAGTATAGGGAGTTAAAGAACCTCTAATGTGGTTATATGAATCCTCTATAACTCCAAAATAGAATCACTTCACTTCTTAGACAAACATCCAAATGGGGTACCCAAGGTGTCAATTTATAGCCAAAATGGGGAGTGGTTTTGGGTACCCAGTTTTCGAGATACCACTTGTATATATGTTTTGAGTTGGTAAATGAAATTATCTTGAGTTAGAGAAAACATAAAAGTTTTAAAACATTCTCATATAAATCTCCATGTTCAATTTTCTAGTCAAATTGAGGATGAAATCGTGAGAATTGGACGAAGTACATAACCAAATCATTGACTTCGTGCAGATTTTGTCCCCTAAAAAGATTGGTATGGATGGACCCCATAATGAATGAATTGAGATTTGGTTACTTGAGATAATTTTTATCCGATAATTATTTTGGGAGGACCAAAACTTTTATCCCATTTTTAGGCATTTATTTTGAGAAATGTGCACAACAATGTATAGATGTCCTTGGGCTTCCATGCAGTTTGGCCCATTTCCCTTCTGGATCATCTCTGACCCTCCAAATCATGTCCTCCTACAACGAAATCACCAAAACAAATATAATTTACCTTTTTAATTGTTATAAACATTTAATAATTGATTCAAATGGTATGTTCAATTTGAGATAATATTTGTAATTTTAAATACAAAAGTAGATTTAAACACTGATGTAGGGGTGAAATAAAGTTGTGAATGGTCATGTGATCAATGATAGTTAAGTTCTGATAGTTTTTTCAAATATGGAAGTAATTGAGTGCTCAAGGATTATAGAAGCTTGAGGAAGAGATCTTAGTGATATATTTCTAGAAGAAGTAGTTATAAAATAATAAGAGCTACAAGGATGGTTGTAGAGGTCTACCAAGATTTGGTTCTAAGTGCTTAGATATAAAAGGGACTTACACTACTTTATTCTCATGGACGATGGAGAGATTGAGAGCCCAGAAGAGACTAAAAGTTTTAAAGACTCAAGTGATTAGGATTTAGTGTTAGGGGATAAAAGTGATTCTTTACATGTTTTTATAATATGTGAGTTAATGTAAAAAACATACAGGGATGATATTACATTAGAAAAAATGGGTTTATCAACTAGAGGAAGTGAATGGAAGATATAGGTATAATAAAGGTTTTTTTATGAAAGAGTTTCAATAAAAGGAATGTATATATTTTTATCATGCCTTTTATATGGTTGTTAAAAATATAAAATTTTTGACAGTGCCCAACATAGTTTCCATGGAAGAATTATATCTGTATTAATTATATATGAAGATTTATTTCTTTATGGAAAATTATATGAAAAAAATCTATATGGGGAATCCCAAAAGTTTCATGGATAAATATAACCATAAAATTGTGTGAAAAGAAAAACAATATCTTTTATGGATTTAATAAATCCCCAAGGCAGTGTAATTCGAAATTTAATTCCTTTATAGTCGAATGGAAGTTCATCTATAGTAATGATAATCATTTTTTATTAGAAGGTGTATGTTATTGAAAGAGTCATTATCCTGCCTCTCTATATTGATGATTTTCTTATTACTAGACCAGTGAAGGAAATTTATCTATCAGGTGAAAGATGTACTGTCTGGATGTCTCATAATAAAGGATGTAATATTAACAAAATAGATTTGGGGTATTCATATTTTAATTGATTTAAATTCTAATTTTTTTCTTAGATCAATCTTATGACATTTATAAGTTGGGGGAATGTTTCAAAATGAGAAAGGTTAAGTTTATTTCTATACCCTTGATCAGATATTTTAATTGGATCAAGGTGAAGGTAGCATTAATGTAAGTAGATATTGAGTACATGTAAATGGTTCCTTATACATCAATATTCAAAAGCATGATGTGTACCATTGTTTGTACACAACCAAAAAATGTGCATGTGGTGGGATTATTTAGCATATTCATGGAAAATTATGAAAGAGTTCACTGGGAAGCGATAAAGTGAATCATTCGATATCTCAAAGGTTGTGAAATATTATCTCTCTATTCTAAATTTGATGAAATATATCATGGGTTTATAGATTCATATATTTAGTGATATATGGATACTAAAATGATAACCACAGTCTATGTTTTCACTTTTGGTGGAACAACTATGAGTTGGATGCTGAAGATTTAATGAGCATTTACACTTTAAAAATGTATGTGGAGTATGTTTCATTAAAAAAATATGTGAAGGATTTTATCTTATTGAAATTATAGAAAGAATATCTAGGAATAATTTGAGAGTTTAGGATAATATCATATGATTCATAAAGTGTCGTCCACTTAACTAACAATTTGATGTTTTATTCTATGGGAAAACATATTCAGTTTAAGTATAACTTTATCCGAAAGTTGTAGGAGGTGTAACAACCCCAAATATAGTCACATAGAGATGGTGTTTTCTATAATAAATAGGTATAAGAAACAAGATATCACATACTTTAGGATCATATAATTTAGTAATCTTGGGAGACAAGATGCATACATGATTCTCACATTACATTTGAAAACATGAAATACAACATAAATATTATTTCTTCTCGTATATAATTTAAATAATTCAAAGTTCACTTATGGGTACCTTAGTTATAAAAAACAAAATAATGGGATCATCTCAGATGCTTAGTAATGGAATGTGTACAAAATATCTATCAAAGAATAAATAAGTCATAAATAATATGACATAGATAAACAATAATAAAATATGTCATATAACTAATATTAGTAAATGGGAATATATCCATGGATAGAATAAAATTATATATAATAAAATGGATAATAATAACTATAATAATAATGATATAATTCATAATATCAGACATCATAATCTTACCATCATGGCCTTGTTCCAATACATCACACAGAAATGGGTAAATAATATGCTTAATACTCAATCTAGTTTATCTCATGTGAAATATTGATGCACCAATGGGGTATTTAATATTAGTACCTATATATTACTTATTAATTCCAATTAATTCATCATACAAATGGATTGAATAATTAATATAATAAATAATTAACATGCCTTAGTAATAAACATTTGTATTAGAAAACAAGCATATAAAATATCAATATTTTCTCAAGTTAATAAGTAGAATAATATGATTATAAGTCATCCCAAGAAATATTGTGGATAGTAACCTTATATAATTTACCCAGTTGAGTATAAGTTACATTAAAGTATATTTATATAGAATAAAAATAACTTTTATGAAGAAATTAAAAATTCACTCTGAAAATAAGAAGAAATATCATTTTTATTTGAATTCATTATAAAACTAAAAATTACCAAAAAAAGGGGGAATAGTATTTTCATTGAAAATTATAAAAACATATAGATAAATTTTGATAAAAAATAATATCTATTATTATTAAAAATGGTGGTAATGAGGTAAACATTAAAAACATTTGTTTCTAAATTTTTGTAACAAGTCAAATATGACATGTACATAAAATATTAAAAATATTACTTTTAAATTTTTTCAAAAAAATAAATTATATTTAAAAATATACTTGAAAATATATTAAAATTTATAGATTATAAGTACTAAAAGAATTTAAATAATATGGACATGGAAGAAAAATATTTTCAAACAAAGAGAAAAAATATGGTTGAATTTTCTGATAAGCATTATTTTGATTGATTTTGGAACTAGAGGGTGAGGAATTAATAAAAATATCTTTAAACCCAAATAATAACTAGATAGGAATAAAATAAATTGGGTTTAATCCAAATCAAATATATATTTATATCTATCTTACAATATATCATCTATTTATAACTTATTTTTACCTATTTAATCGTATATATATGTATATATAAGAAAGGGTGAGGCACTATCAGAATAACCAAGGTTCATTTATTAAACCAACAAAAATCACACAAGTTTGAAAGTGGGAATTTTATAATTATCCTTCACAAAGAGATGGAAAAATCATTAAACCAAAATAAATCCTTGATTCAATCAGCATTATTTGAAATCCCATCTTCCAAATAGTTTGATTCTTGATAAGTATTTGAAATGATATAGTCCATGTCGTAAATAAAATCCATATAACTCATCCAATGAGATAAGATATTCAATTATATGTTTATTGAACCAATTGTAATAGTTTATCTAATCCTTTTATATTCACTCTACATCTACAAGTTCTGACATTCTCATTTCTTGGTAAACATTACTTTTTTATTACAGTGAGTATCTTCGCTTCGAGAGAGGAGGAAATTCCACCATTCCCATAGAGGCATCCAAATATAACCCCCTATTATATATAATGACAACATTGTATCCTAAGTGACCTTAGTTCCCTCCTAAGGCTCTGTCCATATTGGTCTTAATCCAACCTCAGATAAGATATTTACAAAAACAAATCAAAGATACCAGAATGAGGCTTAAGCTTACTAGAAATAAAAACTGATTTAATGTCAGAAATTCATGAATATTTTCACTATAGTGGCCATATTTTATGGCACTATATTCCTATTTATATCAATTTACTCATAATTATTTGTTAAAATAAATTATTTAGGTGTTAACTATTATGTTTCTTATGCAAGTTTTGATTTCTCAGTTATGGTCCTTGCACCATGGTCATAATTTTAGTACTGTTATAATATCAATAATTTCATATATATCATATATATACATATAATACACTTTTAGGACCATCAATGTAAGGTGATTATGAAAAATAAATTACATTGCTTCATAGAAGTAGTAGTCTGCATGTACACATGAGTAATGTTTCCATTTTCCATTGGATGGGAGGGAAAGAAATTAGACAATAGTTTATATTTCATGAATAATAATTACATTATTAATATCATGTTTACTCATTAAATCCATCTATATAACAATCCATGTGATGTCATGGTGAAAAATAAAATATGTCATTTCATGCAGGTAGTAGTTCGCACATACGCCCGAATGAAACTTTTATTTTCTACTGGATGGAAAGAAGAAAGAAAATGGTTGTATCATTAACATAAAAAATTGTTATATTAAATATTTTTATTTCATTATTTTAATATGGTTATTTAATATTTTTAGGCAATTTAATAAGATAGAAACATGAAATGTCTTTGTATGAACATATACTTGTTCCTTAGATAATCTCCTTTGAAAAAACACTTTAAGGCTTATTTTATGAGTATTTTGGGAAAACTAAAACCTTTAGGTTTTGGATAAGGGTTTTGGGAATATATTCTGGTAGATAATTTCAGACTAAGGGGCTCAAATTGTGTTCATAAGTGAGAATATCAGGCACCATTTTATAAGTGATAGGAGTGAGACTCTTGTTAAAATTAAAAACTATTAAATATAATAAACATATTTATTTGGGAAAGTGGATCCAATTTAATAAAATTTAAAATATATGATAAATTAAGGTTAAAATACAATAAAAATTAAAATTTAAATAAGTTTTAGAGATATTTGATTCATTTTCTTTTAGTTCAACCCCCGTTTTAACCCTTTTTATCAGTAACCAACATGATAAACTTTTACCATGGTAACTATACATTATGAATTTTTTTGTCAAAATTATTACATAATATTTATGAATATGATTCCAAATATTGAATTTATTTTAAAATATTAAATTTCTAGAGGTTTTAAAAATTAATTTTAATATAATTATGTAAAATGTAATAAAAACGTTTTTTTAAATGTATTTTTAAGTATAAAATATGATTTTACTCCAAAATAATGAATATAACTGATTATTATTATAATTATTGGTTTATGAATAAATAAAGGAGAGTTGTGTGACTTCAACACCAATAAAAACCAAATGTAACCCTATAATTACTTAATTTAATAAATGGATAAAAAATAGTTCTTTTTGTTAGAATAAAACTTCACTTAGATTTTAAAATGTAAAACATAAGTTTCTAAATCCAATATAATATTAATAAATATTTATTTTAATTATTAAATATATATTTTTTATATAATTTGTTTTTGGAAAACTTTAGATTCGTTCTTATACAATAATGATTTCATAAAAGTGGTAGTATTTGTAATAGTGGTATTTTCAACTATTTACCTAAAAGTTAATTATTTCAAAAAAACTCAACAAAATCAGCCTAAGAAAAATTCAAAATTATGAACTCAAAAAATATATCCATTTTAAAAAATTCAAATACTAAAATTTCTAAATTTAACTTTTAAATATAACCATAAATTATTTATATTAAAATGATAAAATAACAGAATGTGTGATCAGCACTAGTTTAGGGATGTAGTGTTTACCTAATATAGTAGGATCTCAATTACTATATTCTCCAACTTTAAATAAGTTCATCCTTGAAATTTTGATATATATATTTATATACACACACATAATATATTAAAAAAATAAGGTTAATTATTTCTCTTATCTTTTTTTAGGAACCCATGTATCCTTATCTAGTTTGTGATTTATCCAAAGGAATTTCACTATACAAGTTGTCTGATTCTGAAACACTTTCTCTCTAGTGTAAAGAATATGAATATTCTCTTTATTATAAAGAAATTCAGGTTCCAACTATATTTCCTCAGTAGTGATTACATTCATTGGATCCAGTATGTATTTCCTCAATAGTGAAACATGGAATATGTTGTTGACTCTAGAGAGGTTGGGTGGAATAACCAATTAGTAATCCAAAAATCCAATTAAATCTAAAATTTAAAAAGTTCGAATATAACTAGGGCTTAACATACCCCTTTATATAGTTTTATAACTCCCTCCCATTCATACACCTTTAATAATATATGATCCACCACTTGAAATTCCAAGTCTTTCATTTGATTATCAACATAAATATTTTTCTAAATTTATATTCTTTGATATGATTTTGAATCATCCATAATTTCATAATTATAAACTCAATAAGTTGAGGGCCTACTAGATTTATTTCTCCAAATTCATCCCAATAAGTTAGAGTAAAAAATTCTATTCTCGTACAATTATTTATATAGTTTCGTCTGGATGTTTGAATGAAAGATATTATTTTATATATATACCAAAAGTGGTAAATAATGATCTGAAGTACCTTGAGAGTCAAGAGAGTATAATCTCAGGATTTATTATAATGTATGAATACTAATTTTAGACTACACATCCATTTGGGGATGATAGGTGATGCTCATATGTATCTCAGTGTTAAGATCCATTTGAATACTATTCTATAATTTCAATGTGAATTATGTGTCATGATCATATAAAATTGATAGAGGCACATCATGAAGTCTCATAAGTTTATTAATATAGATCTGAGTAAGGATCTCAAGGGGTAGACCTTCCCTTACTGATTAGAAATGTTCCTACATGATAAGGAAAACAAAAATGACATATATAGTATTTTTCCTCCTATATATATTTGAATTTCTAATAAAAAATTACATTGTGACATTTTTCCAATTTAATTTTAGTATTGGTATAGGTTTCACAAATACTTTAGGATGTTTTCATTCCACCTTTACCTATCAGCGTACCAAGAATCTTGACACTGAGTCTAGAATTTACCACTTCATTTAATTCCACTAAAAATGATCTCTTAAATCCATATACATATTTTTTATATAAGGGATTATAGATGAATTTGATCTATGTTATGTATCCTGTAGCTCCCTCTTCATATCTAGTATAGATGGAACACATAAATTATTCCCAAAACTCAAGACTCAATCCTTATTGATGAAGTCTGATAATTTACCATCATTAATACTTTAATCTTAATTTGTAAATCCTTATCATAATACAAGAATTTATATCTAATTTCTAATAAATTTGGTTTAATAGTTTCTTTCAAAATGTATAATGTCTCTTATTCCCTAAAAATTACCATATCCAACTTTACTAAATCCCTAAACATATGATCATTTTTAATCCTCATCATGGTCAAATATCCATGGTCCCTATTACTCAATGAATAAACCACATTTTTTTCCTTACCATATTGGTAGTTATAAAGTAATCACATTCCTTGAGTAGTTCCCACCATATCATTTTCCTAATGTTGAGCTCTTTTTAAGAGAATATGCACTTCAATTTTTTTGGTCTGTATATATATTACACATTTCACTATAGAGGTTGTGACTCCATATATTCAAGAAAAATATTATAGTTTTTTAATCAATATAATTATTTAGATAGTTCTATTAATATATATTTACCTTCTTTGATGTATAATCAACGACCCTATCATTATACATAAGGAAACAACCTAGTCCTTTCTTTGATACATCAATATATATTATAAATCCTTTATTTCTAGATTATAGAATAAATACCAATGCATTAACAAATTTTTTAATTATCTCTATAGAATATTATTCACATTCCATTATCTATATGCATACAAACCCATTACATTTCAACTTGGTTAATTTTTTTCCAACCAGGAAAAATATTGACCAATTTTAAATAGTAGCCTATTAAACCAAAGAAACTACATATATCAGTGATATTATTCATCATTTTCCATTATGTTACTACCTATTTCTTTTAATTATCAGTAAAATATTCCATAGTTGAAGATAATATGTAAAATAAAAGAAACTTCCTGGATCCAAAATCCACCCTTATTGAATTTACCATATAATTTCTTTTATTTGAGTATCTCAAGAATTATTCACAAATGATTCTAATGATATTTATAGATTTTAAATTATATCAATATATCATCAATGAATACGGACATAAAGATATTATGATAATATTTAAATATGTTATTTATCATATCCATAAAAATAGACGATTTATTAGTCAATTTAATGGGAATTATTGTAAACTCGTAATTTCTATACCTTGTACAAAATGTTATATTGGGTATATCATCCTTATTCACACATAATTGATGTTAAACATAGAAAATATAGATATTTGAAAAAATATTGAGCTGATGGAAGTTGATCTCATTGAGAACAATATGTTTTAATGTGTTTTGCAGAACCAAGAAGAGGATAAAAAGTTATTGGTTAGGATTGTTTTAAATAAATATTTTTTTCTCGATTAAGTTGTATTTAATTGTATTTCATTAATCCCATGACTTTATTAATCTTTAAAATATGGTAAATTTAATGGATATGATCGACTTAAGTATGTTGTTGAATGCTTATCTTATGACACTTAGAAGTTTCATCCGAAAGAGTGTTCAATGAATTATATCTAGGGATGTTTTTTTGTTCTTAATATTTCTAACATCACGAGTATTAAAATACATCATGATACAAGACAAGTTTAATGGGAAAGAAAATCATTTTTATATAAATATTTCATACTATAATAATATGAGTAATCTCACCAGAAAAAATCTATCAGTCAGAGATTTTGCTGACTAGAGTTTGTGTTCTATGTTTATGATTTTTTGGATATTGTGGTGGTATAATGTTATGTTCTGTGTAAGGGTATCTATGAAAACTATTTTAGAGAAATTACCAATTTACATATTATAAATAATAGTACCTGAAAATATATGAATTGTTATCATATAGTCTTTTGGGAATATTCTTTATCAGATGAAACTCATTGATATACAAAAGGAAGTTGTAGAGGAGTTTCATCGGATAAAGTCCATAAAATAATCTCTTATAATATTATCAGTTTGATTTTATATGAATAACTATATATATTTCTGAAGAGTTGTTAATTTCTATAATTTCTTTAAAATGGGTATATATGAAATTGTAATGTTTTTTTATTTTAGGGTGATTATACGGAATTATTCATGTCATCTGACGGAATGTTTTGGCTGAATTCATCAGATGAATGTTTTTCTGTGAATTTCATAAGTCAGAGGATGGGGTATTAAGGAAAAAATTGAATAGTTCAGATTCATTTCATTAGATGGTATAATTATATGAAAAAATTCTTACAAAATGTTCCTATAAAGTAATACAAGAACATTAGACAAAGTTACTTTGGTTAAAAGTTTTGTTATAATGTTTTACAAACACATGAGTGGTATAAAGTTATACAAGTTAACAGGAATATATTAAAATATTCAAAAAGGTATCAAATGTGGAAATTAAAATTCTAATGACCATAGCCTTTTACACATAATATTACATGATTTTAAGCATAATTAACCATCAAATACAAACCAAGGATAATAAATTATAGTGTCTTTATAATATTAGGTACATAATTAGATAACATGAAACCAAAATATAACATTTTTTCAATAATGAGATCCTGACTCCATTCAAGATCCTACAACTACATGGGATAACTTGGAGAGTACATAGAAAATGGATGATCTAAATAACCTTATAAGGGAATAGTCATGGGAATATTGCATGACTCGTGAGTTAGACGGGATAACAAGATAACATAAAAGGCATGGTGCATGAATAATCATATGTAATATTATCACATATAACATGGAAACATATGATCATGGAAACATAGGAATGTAGTATCAACATATAAAATGACATAAAAATGAATCAAGACTAACTTTCAGGACTATATCACATGATGGAAAAATTCTAATAATAAATTAGGCTTACTCCGTAATCCCATACACGACGTCCCATGAAACTAAAAATTACCCAATGAAATGGAACACTATATGGAAACACCCATCATAGCATTCTCATGAATATGTGTGTGACAGGAAGAATCAAATATAAGGAATAAACATAAATGTTACCTATGGAAATAAATGGGTATCATAATCATGTCGTAAGGAATAACTAAAGGGTGTATCATAATGGTATCCAGGAAAGAATGTATTTAAATAATAATTAGAGATTATTAAGGTAAAATGGGCATATATCATGGTAATTTATGTCCAAATTAATTGAAAACATGTAAAAATAGTTTTTAATAAATGTTATAAATGAGACACTTTAGTGAGATTTAAGGAGAATATTAAATAGTATTTAAAGAGGAAAAAAATCATAATGGTTGTATAAAACCAAAAATGAACTAAGATATTTTTAATGATAAAATGAGTTATTTTATAAAAATAATGGTGTCTTAAAATTTATTATGTAATATACTTGAAAATGGGTAAGAAATAGAGAATTTCTCTTTAATTAGGCTTTCTTGTCATGATGAATTGAGAAGGGAACCTTTTAAAAAATGTATTTACCCATAAAAAATGAATTGATCAAGATACATAATTTTGTAACATATAAGTAGAATTTAAAAGAATTATACAATAATATTTAATAAATAAATTGGTGTAAATTGAGAGAAATCCTAACCTAAAGTAAAGAAGGGAGGTTTGGAGAGATCCCTTACCTTATGTCTAAAAGTGTTCTTCACGGACACTTAATGTCTTGGAAAATCTAATTATATTGATTAATAAGTTAATTTAGAACCTATTAAACACATATTTTATCTATTATAATTTTATTAAGTTCCTTTATGTCTATTTCTATGTGTTAGAGGGTTTAATTTTTCTATTCTGGAAGCATCTGTTACATGGTTTCATAGTCGATTTAATTATGTGTTATTATGAAATTTCTTGTCAAATGGAAGAAAAATTTTATAAGTGGAATGAAATGGTATTGATATAATTCAATACTTTAAATTGTCTCATAAATCATTTTGTATTCAAATATAATAATGATTCATTAGATACAACATTAATAAAAAATAATTAATTTATTTTTTTAGTTTTTATTACCATCATGAAATAGTATTGTTTTATTTAATATTATGTTTATATATTGGTTAAAAACATTAAATAAGTTATAATAAACATATTATTATCTTTTTTGATGATCATAATGGTTTTATGACTAGATTTGAAAGTAGTAATGTAAAACAAAAACACATCATCCAAAAAGGCGGTGAATCAACACCTCATAGATGATGTCTTCATTTTTAGAATAAATGGAGAAGATACGGGATTTGATTATGGATATCCCATTAAAATAATAAAATTATAGCATATATATGATACTATAGTTATCATGTAAATTTGGATTGTGTAGTAAAGGATGACGTTGAAGAAATAAATAATTTAAAAGAGAAAGGTGGAGGATTCTACCTCTTGTATATCATCTCCTTGAAAATAAATATCATGATATTATAAATTTAACTTTTAAATGAAATCATCATTTATTCGAAAAATGATGATTTTAATATTATAAATAATTATATAACACTTTGAAAAATTAATTAAGGTCTCATAAAATTATATTATTATTATAATATAAAAAAATATTAATTTATAAATATATTTTATGAATATAAAATTTCTTTTAAATCATTATATTAATTATAAAATTATAAAGAAACCTTTACATCTCATAAAAATACCAACAATTAATTTATCATTTAAAAATATTTATTTACTTATTCCATGATATAAATATGTCATATTTTAATTTATAAGATACCCAAATTTTATTTATACTTTCATAAGTGAGGCTAATATTATAACTGCTAGATTACTATTCCTAATGGTCACATTACTATTCCCATGTTAAGGTTACTATTCTAATGGTCAAATTTCCGATGGTCATAAGGGTTTACTTCTTCCTATAAATGAATGTTATTCCATTCCTAAGTTACTTAAATTTTATCCCAAGGTTATATATACTTTCATAATTTAAATTAATAGTTTATTATTAATATTATCTTTTATTTATACATATATTTCATGAGTATAGTTATTCTAGTGGATAGAGTATATCCAAATTTTCCTATTCTTATTATCTTATTATCTATTTATTATCCCACTGTAATATTTGGATTTATTATTGGTTTGTTTTATGACTAAAGTATCATTCTTTATTTATGATAATTATGTTTTATTGAGTTCTCTATGTGATGTAGGTTCTTTATACAAAAGGAAATAATTATAAGAAAGTAAATTTTATTGATAAAATTTTGGATCATTACAAAAGGTTGATTGTTCAATGCTCCAAATATCACTAAGGAAATATCTATGAGTCTTTTTTAATTGTAAGGAAGTTTGATAAATCTCATTAATGTAAATTCTTAAGGAGAACTCCTAAATTTTATAATAATTTATTGTAATATTCCATACGGGGTGATGGAAATATTAATTTGGATGTTTGAATCCATTCAATATATTTCTATAAAATCTTATAGGAGATTTTAAAATATAAAGGGGGTTATGAATCTAGGAATGTGTGTTGAATATTTGTTAAGTAAGATGATTTACTGCTAAAGTTTTAAAATGAACGGACGAACAATTTGAAGAAACTTATGTCAAAGGGATACCAAAAAATGTTTACTATCAAGTTGGTTTTAGGTAGATGGTTTGAATAAGTGATCAATCAAAAAGATTAGGGATACCTTAGTGATGATATACAGTATAGAGTTTTATATTAGGTGGTACCATATAGAAAATATTCCATGGTGATCATATGAACAACGCCTAAGAAGTTGTATCATTATTTATAAGGAAACAGATAGAGTTTACCAAAGATATGACTAGATGAAGAATACTAAATAATAGGTGATCAAACATATGTTTTATTCAGAATTCCAATGAGAAATTTCTTACCTACTACTGAGAAATAAAGTGAAGAATAATAAGTAATTTCATTCAAAGAAAGTGTGAATAAATTATAAGTAGTACAATGATAAAAACTGAATCCTATCGATGAGGGTTCTTACAGTTGTTAAAAACTCATTTTTACATCATTTATCATTTTAAGGAGAACTTGCACTGTCAATTGACTATATTTATTTACAAGTGTAAGCATATTACATGCTTGTTATTACTATATACAAATGATTTATTTCTAGTAGTTTTTTTAGTATTGTATTATTTCCAATATATTTCATGGATTGGATAATTTTAATGAGTAGAGAACCATGTAAATAAATATGTTATGACAATAAAAGTTAATGCTATATAAGCATGATGGAAACAAATTAGCTTTGGTATAAAAGGATGGATCATAAGTGTCAGAGGAATATGATAAATATAATAAAGAGAGAAAGTATTTGTGATATTACTTACATAAAAAGAATAATTTATTAGTGTTGATCCATATTCTAGAAACTGTATATTACAAACATCGCACATAATGGAGTTGGGGTACATTTAACTATTCTCTTAGAGACAATACATTCTGAAATTTTTTCATCCATGATAAATTAATCAAAAAAAAGGATAAGTAGTTTATTTATTTTATTGATGAATTTACTCACATTTCATGCATTATGTTTTTGAAACATTATTCATAGGCTCCCAATGTTTTTAAGAGTTTCAAGGTATGTTTAGAAAAATAATATGGATATTATATGAAGGATATTCAAACCAATAATGGAGGTGAATATAAAAATGATAAGTTTAAATATTATCTATAATATCATGAAATTCATTATGATTTTAGTGATATTTAGACACTACAATAAAATGGTATTTCTAAATGAATAAATAGAAGTTTTATTGAGACAGTATGAATGATGTTGATTGAACATTACACTTCTCGATATTTCTGAAGGCAATCTATCGAAATAGTATTTCAGATTTTAAATTTATGTTTCTATAAGATAAACTCTGATATGAATCCTTATGAGATTTATAATAAAGAAAATATTTTTTTCAAATACCTAAGGGTGTTTTCAATCCTTATATTATTAAAATAAAAGGTGAAAATATTGGGAAGTTTGATTAGAGAGGTGTTTATGAAATATTTATTGAATACTCTATTAAGGGTAGTGGTTATATGTTCTATAATAAAGAAACATAAAATATTTTTGAATATGAAGATATAAAATTTATTTAATATTCTAATAAATAAATCTTCATAGTCAATTAAAAATATGAGAAGAATTTAAGACGAACTGATTGTAGTTTAAAAACATAAAAAAGTTATTGATGATAATAATAATGTTTAATCTGATTGAGATGAATATTCTGACTCATATATCACTAGTAATGAGGAACAAGTATGTTTAACTCATCCTAGTCTAAGTAAGAAAGTGTAAGCTCAAAAAAACATTGGAGATCAATGTCTCCGGGTTCAAACAAGAAGAATTTCAAGGTTAGTATCACATAATTCATTATATTCAAAGGTTGAGGGAAAAGAAATTGATGAATATTTTGATCATCAAGAGTGGATGGATTCTATAAATGAATAGTTTGATAATATTTATAAGAATGATACATGATAAATTTTACACATTAAAAACAACAAGAAAGTTATTGGTATAAAATTGGTGTTTAGAAACAATTTTAATGAAAAATGTGAAATGATATAAAATAAGAAATGACTAGTTTGAAATGTTTTTTCTCAAATTTAAGGCATTGAATTTTATGAGACCATTTCTTTAGTGAAAAATTATAAACTATTAAAATATTTCTTTTTATCGCTATAAAATAGAGATATAAGATTTTCCAAATGAATGCCAAGTCAGTTTTTTCTTAAATTAAGCTAGATAAAGAAGTTTATATTGAACAAAAGTGTGGATTAATGATTGGGAAAGATGAAATATATGTGTGTAAGTTAAAGAAAGTTTTTTATAGGTTGAATGAAGATCTAATAGATTGGTATTCTAAATTGGATACATTCTTAAAGAAGTTGAACTTCAGAAAAGTGAGAGTTTATAATAACCTCTATATAAAAGAAAACCAATTGGTTTCCCTCATTGTGATTGTTTATGTTTTAGAAATTGTATTCATGGGTAATAATGAATAAAAATGTGAAATTTTTTCTAAGGATATGAATAAGTTATTTGAAATGTCCATTCTAGGATAAATAAAAAACTTTCGGGGACTAAAAATCTATAAAAAGAAGAAATATATTTTCCAATCTCAAAATAAGTATGTTAAGAAACTTATGAAGAAGTTTGGCATTATATATTAAAACCTATTTTCTACACCCATTTAAATGGGAACTAAGTTATCAAAATATAGATATGGTAGGTGTAACAACAAGATGATTTTATGAAATATTTTCTTTAAATAATTCTAATTTTTCAATAACTTGCATTGAAAAAAATCATGATTTAAAGTGAACAAAAATATGTCCTTATTATAAAATGAATATTTTAACCTAGACATTGTGTTATCAAGAATAAATATAGCTAAATTATGAAAATGTATGGTGAAGTCATTCACAACCAATTATTTATGAAAAATATAAATTAATTATATATTAGTATTAATAAATTGGTTGAATTATTATTAGTAGACTAAATTAATGAAATATATATGTTATATACTTAAAAAAATATTTTTTATATTCATTCGATAGATATTGTTTTCATAAGTTATGAATAAACCCAATTTGATGTATAAAAACCTATATTTTTCAAAAGGGTAATTTTCTGCCTTTTAATGGAAAATCCCTTTTAAATTAAGATTTTAACACATTAATAATTTTTATATGAAAACATAAACATGTTATTTTAACTGGGATATAAAAATTTACTTCAGATTAAATTTTTTTTATTTTTCTGATAACGTTAAAATTTTGATGAATAATAAAAATATGCTAAATTTTAATTGAAAAAAAATCATCGAAATAATTAATATGGTGAAATTATAATATTGAATGGTTTTAAAGTATAAATAGAATATATGTTTATCATTAAATATAATTTATTTCATTATAATTAATTTTACATTGAATTCATATGTAAAAACATTTCAATCTTTTGCAATGTTTTAACTTTTAAAACTTGTTCTCTCTTTCTGAATAAGATTAATTTTAAATTAATTAATAAAAATTATGTGTCTTGAATTTGAAAATTTTATTCCATATATGGAATCATTTGGTCAAATTTTTTTAAATATAATTATTTTATTTTTTGAAATTATGAATAGTAACTTTGTTAATTTTTATTAATACAGTAAAAAGGTAAACTAGGTAAATAAAGATAATAATACATTTAAAAAATCACCCTAAAAATTTTATTAATATAATTTTATGAGTTTTTTTCAATGTAAAGCATCCTTGGTTAGAAATAGTGTCATTTGTAATCCACTTGGATGAGATTATGACATTTAATTTATTTTTATTTAAAGAAAAGTTAAATGTGTTGCCCTCAAATTTTAATAACTAAATCATTTTTATATATGGTTATATAGAAGATAAATTTTATTATAAATACTTATTTCAAATCAAAAATGTTTTTTTCTCATGTTAATTTATTTTTAATTTTTAGGAAATAAATAATTACCTTAAAGATTTATACTTTTATGACGTAAAATTTAATTAATTGAGGAGAAATCAATAATTTTTTTATTAAAATGATAATAACCATCAAAAGACACAAACACTTGACCAAATTGGTTGATTATATCTCAACCATAACCATCCAAGGGTCGATTTAGTGACTAAATGGAGCCTTATAAAAGTGATTGTGACACTTATATTATTTTATTTAAAGTGATGTTAAATTTATCACATTCATAATTTAATAAGTATAACATTTTAAATGTTGTATTTTCCAGAAGATAAATTCGACTAAAAATACTCTTCACAAATATATTATATTTATATTAATTATAGTATTTTATTTTTTATTTTTATTCAACAAATAATTATATTAAATAATTGCAAAAAATTAATGTAAAAATTATTTTATTAATACAGATAACAAATAAATGTTATTAAAATTTTAAAATAAATATAATTTTTGATAATTAAATGTATAATTAATTTTATATATGACCTTTAATGGTTAGGAATATAATAAAATAGTTTTTTAGAAGTTAACTTGTTATATTAATATTTTTAAAAATCAATTATTTGAATTGTGTCAAAATTGACACTATTGATTGTTTATCAAAATTATGTTTTATTAAATTATTTAAAAATCATAAAGAATTTTTAAAAAATAGATAATAATTATTAAATGGTCTAAAATGTTATATGGTATTTATTTATGTTCTAATTGACATCAAATGATTAAATATTGCACCCTTTTAATATTGAAATATTTTTTACCCCAGTTAAAAATTAAATAGAACAACTAAGTTTTAATTAAAATGATAAGGTTTAAATTAATTAAAAACTTTTCTAAAATATATTTTTGATTATTTTAAAATCCTATCTCATCTAATAATCTAAATTGCTACATTTTGGAGGTTTTTTATGGGGTTTATATTATTGTAAATTAATATTTTTGGAGATCCCAAAAATTCCCCTCAGCTCAATTATAAAAGGGCACCACCTCCCTCACCACTTCACTTCAATTGGAGCCTTCAAGCTCGGTAATCCCCTGAAAATTTCCCCTTTAAAATTAATATGTTACATTATAGAGTTTTTTTCTTCAAAGACTAACTCTAGTGCTCTAAGAGGAGATTTAGAAGAAGCACATCGAAGAAGATGTAATCTCTTCTACCAATTATTTCAAACTTCTTTCTTCTTATAATTTACCTTTATGATTTGATTTATTATAAATTAATAACTAAATTATCACTTATATACTGAGATGTTTTTATTATTATGGAATAACAATATTTTAGAATCTATCCATCTTACGAAAAAAACCAAATCATCAGGCGTGCGTATGTACGACTTACCATCTTCACGTCATGGTGTAGTCTATTTTTCACCACAACCTTACTTGGTTGAATATAATGACATAAATAATAACTATATATTATTATTATAACATTATATTTATTCTGAAATATTATACATCATTCACTTCAATACCATTCAACAATTTTGTGAATGATGTCGTTGCTCATGCGTACGTATGGTATACCATCTCCACAATACGATGTTATTCATTCTACATGATATTTATTAAAGAATGATTATATAAATGTATATAATGAAAAAATATTATATATAAAATGTTAGTATAATTTTTAATGATATAACTATGTCCTATAAAGTAGAACCAGAACTTATTCGACGAAGCATGTGTAACCAAATGAAGTAGTTAATACCCAAATAACAAGTAATAATGAAATGGTATTAAAAAACCTATGAAAATTTGATCATATATGACATCATAAAAATTGATATGATTCTGAAATAAGTAAATTAAATTATTTAAATCATTATAAAGTAGGTTTAGATACATATAAAGGAAATCATACCAAAGGTATGAGATAATTTCACAATTTCATTATTATTCGAGATTGTTTATATATAAGTAATTACTAGGGTATATTTATCATCCATATAAGAACCAGACCTTAAAAAATTACATAATAATGAATTAAATGAATAATTCACATTGAGTATCTTTTCAGATTTAGAGTTTTAGAGAATTAGGACATAACTATTGCATCTCAAAAGATTACAATATAGACACTCCTACTCAGTTTCCATTTTTCTCACAAAATCAAAACTATTAAAAAGAAACATGTACAGTTCCATGATTTAGATAGAATGTCTTTCCTTGGTCCCATCCTTGACCCAATTCATCTTTAAGTCCTGTGGAAAACATTTCAAAAACTTGGGATGAGCATAAAAAGCTTAGTAAGGTATATAGAAATACAGAATGAAAACATTAGTCCATGTATACATAAGAATAAATGAAATCATACTTTACTCATAAAGCATAAGCACTTAAAAATACCTCACTAAATCATAATATTTATGAATAACTCATAGAAATCATAATACATAAAGGTAACTTGAGGAATTCATAACATTCTTACATAATGAGCAACCCTCATGGTTACGTTTGGAATATACATCACATTATATTCCCTAAATCTCTTCGGAGAAACCTTAGCGTTTAACTCCTTCACATTACCCAATGAATTGGAGAGCTATATCGGGCTCACCAGCCCTTAGTTTATCACGGAACCACCCGTCTTCATAAACAATGCCCAAGAACCAGAACATAATCATATCATATAAAACATGCATAAAGGAAACATAATATCTCCTCATTTCAATCACAAGATATCAATACAACACATTGATATAATAAAAACATTATCAAAACCATTTTCAATACCAAAATAAAAGAAAAGTAAAACAAGGTATTTATTTTTCATTTAAAAAAAGTTATGGCTTGTAGAGGAAGCTGAAACTCAAATAATGGTCATGGCGGCGGAGAAGTCACTGTCGCCACATACGTAAGACCAAAACATTACCTTTTGTAGTTTAGTAAAACGCTTCGTATAAAAAGATTCATTTTGAATAAAATTAAAAGTCAAAGGGATATATACACTGTATAAAAGAAAGTTGTGTATAAAACAAAATATGACTCAATGAAAGGAGATTGAGAGGAAGTCCCTTACAAAGACGGTATCCCTAGATTAAGGATAAATCAATTATGAAATTATGTGTGAAAAATACAAATACACCGAATATAAGTGGATATTAAGTTTGAAACAATAAGAGGTCATTCACACATTTTGATAGCACTATATAATCAATAATTAAAGGTTTAACCCAAAGAATTGAAATTGGGTAAAGAAGTTCCCTTACAGAAATTCGACAGCCTAACGGCGTCACTTTAAAATTCAGAAAATGAGATGATGAGAGATAAAAAGGGTATCTCATCACTTGTACATAAAATTTACAGAAATAATGATATATATGAACATATACCAACATAAGAAGATGTAAATTAAATGACATAACAAAAAGAAGACTTTTAAAAAGGGGAGGGTGAAAGATTCCCTTACCGATTTGGGTAACTTTCGAAACGTAAACCCCATGAAAGAAGGGTCATACAATTAAGATGTAAATACCTATAAATTAAAGTATATTACACAAAGGATACAATCATTGGCAGTAAATACACCACACAAAAGTAAATAGTGGCAAATGTAGGATGAATCTCATAGGAACAAAAAGTGAGATAAAAACTCTTTACCTCGTGGTAATCAATCGAGTCGTGTGACCAAAAGATAATAAGAACCAAATGAATCACAGAATACCATGAATATCAGGATAATATATATATATATATATATATATATATATATATATATATCAAAAGGAAGTACACAATACACCACATGCAATAAATAAGTGGAAAACAATAGAAATCTCACAGAATTATAAGTGAGATAAGAAATCCCTTACCAAAATTCGGCAGCCTAACGGTGCCACTTAGAACTTCCAAAAATGGATTTATGGGATCAAATAGGGTATATCATCATATGAAAATAAAATTACTGTAAGTGGAATATAAAATAACATCCCCCAACATAAGAAATATGAGCTTAAAATAAATGGCATAAAAGAGAGTACTTAAAAAGAAAGAGAGAGGTAGGATCCCTTACCTCAAGTCTGACATGTCTTGTTCGTTTCTTTATATTCCTGAATAATAAACTCTGGTCAATTTATAATTTCTTAATTACCTCCTTTAAATTTTATTATTCTATTCATAACACATATTATAATGTTATGATAATTATTTAATTATGTGAGTTCATATCAGACGTTTTTGTCGATGTTCCGTACATGAGTCAAAAATGAACTTGTTTGAAAAGAATTGTCCATGTAGTTATAAGTACATCATCTCCAGAATAGTATTAATGATTTAAATATCATATATATCCAGTATATATTAATTTTATATTATTCCATAACATTTGGAGATAAAAATGAAATGCACCGTTCATGGAGATGGTAGGTCATATGTACGCATGAACGCTACTTCCATATCTATTTCATACTTTAATGGACTTAAAACAATATGATACATAGTTATATTATAATTAAAGTATGATATCATTAAATATGTCCTTTATACATACCACATATGGCATTAACGATTCAAATCACTTTGATGGGGCGGTAGTCTGCACTTCCTAAAATGAAATTATCGCGTTTACCCATTATGGAAACCATAAAGGTATAGAATAAAATAAAAATACAGAAGAATATGGAAAACATAAACATAATATATATCATATATAAATACAGTGACATCTTAATGGCCACCATGAGAGGTGTTAAAATAATATTGAACAATCATCGTCTTGTGAGGCAATAATTCTCCACCCACAGAAACAGTATGTTCTTAACCATTAGATGGAGGTGTGTGTATGTTTAGCTCGAATCCTTATCATAAAAACATCCTAGTATATTGAAGATATTGTTTTTGTTACGAAATAAAGTAATAAAAAGAGTTTAGGGGGTTGGAGAAGCAAAATCAAAAAAAGAACATAAGAGAAGACATTACCTTTAAATCGGGTAACTCCCTTTGGTTTGAACCAAAAGGGTTTCTTGAAGAGATTTCTGCCTATGGTAAGGCTTCTAGGATGAATATAAGGATGTGGAGAGATAAAATGAGAAGAGTTTGGTCGAGCCAAATGCTTGAGAGATGTGTGTAAAGGGGTAGAGTTGGGGGCCTTTTATAAGAGGGAGTAGGGGCACTCTTGGAAAGTCTTGAAAAGTTACTTTATTATAAAATGATTTTCAGATATTAAAGGTCCCAAAATTATATATTTCGTGGGTAAGGTGATAATGGTTCTAAATACACCCATACAATATGTTTAAGACAAGTTTATGTCTTACATTTTACTTTATCTTTTCATTTTATTTAAATTGTTCATTAATAAGGTAATCACTGCATCATCACAGTGTCAAAAATAAATTTATTTATTTAATGTCTAAAAATTATAAACAAATTACCATCATGTAGGAAATATTTTTACATTCCAATGAATATTTATAGTCTAAAATATCATTTATGTAGACAAAATTAAAATTGTTTTACTTAGGTGTTACATACTTTGGTTACATTTTCCTTTATTTAAAAAAAATATGATAAAAGGTCACTATCTCACTAAAGTGATTCCATGGGTTCCCAAAGTTGGAACAAGGAATCTCATGGTCTTCCATGACACAACCAATAGAATTAAGAAACATGTTGGGGTCATCTTATATTTTTATGATATTATTTTATTACCCTTAACTACCCGATTACAAATTAAACACGATAATTAAAGATAATTATCGTGGTTACTATTCATAATGTCCAACAAAAAAAGAGTATAAATTAAATAATTTGGACCTTATGATTCCAAATATGGAATCCATTTTATCAAATTACAAACACAGAAATTGCAGTAATTAATTTAAAATAATTCTCGTTGTCAAAACCAAAGACGGGTTTTTAAGAAGTAAAAATCTATCAAAAGATTGATTGGTTTTTACATCCAATTTAAAAGTGAAATTACATAAAATGATAATAATTATATTAAATGATAAAAAAATAATTACATTAAACATTAAAACAAATTAAAATGACAATCTAACTATATAAATAAATTGGATGAAAAGGCAGTTTTGAATTAAAATGCAGTATTTTTCACTATTCATTGAAAATGAACATTTGTTAGAAAAATACAGAAAATTCACCCTAAGATATATTTGGTATTCTAAATTCAAAAATGATATCAATTTTACCAAATTAAAAACATAGAAGTTTCATTAATTAGTTTTATAATCAATTCTCACTGTCAAAACAAATAGCGTGTTTTTAAGAAACAATATCTATTAAAAGATTGACACTTGTTTATGTCCAATTTCAAATTGAAATTAATTAAAATGACCACAAATGGATTAAATGGTAAAATTATATTTTAATTAAACTTTAAAACAAATTAAAAAGAAAATCTGACCATATAAATAAATTACACTAAAAGGATTTTTTGAATTAAAATACTACATTTTCACTATTCATTAAAAAACCGAACTTTATCAAAAATATAACAAAAACTTATACAAAGTAAATTTTGATGTCCTTATTCTAAATAAAGATTTTATTTTTTCATATATAACATATAAAATTGTTAGAAGTGGATTTAAAAAGGGTTCTCCATCAAAAGGCGGTTAATCGACCTTTTAAATAATATTAGAATATTTATGCTTAAAATTGGATTCATTCACATTTTAAGCCTCTAAAATTTATTGGTTAAAAGTAAAAATATTTTCCAAACATATATAATCCTTTTTTAGTTATTTATGTTCATTCCTACCATTACAATGTCTACGCGTTAACTACCATTTAAAATAATATTACTATATTATTAGTGTGTAGTGTAAGATTTCAAAGAAACTCATTGTTGTGTGTTGCATATGCCATCGAACATAGCATCCCCATTAAAGTAATATTGATATTTTATTCACAAATTTTAATAAATATGAAAACGTTTTATTCTTTATTTACCTAGTACGTTACAATCCACATCCATGTTCCATAAATATGTAATATAATTTCTATTTTTTTATAATTTGTAAAGTTAATTTTACCCATTGTTTAATTTTTATTAAATGGTATGAATTTAATCTTTTTCGTTATGAAATACGAGGTAATGTTTGACTATTTAAGAAAAATTATGAGGAGAATGTTATTTTTAACTTAAATGGCATGAAGGAATTTTTACATTTTCATAACACCTTATTTACATGAAGTTTCATCTACATAATTTCAATTTTAATTTCAAATACATTATTTGATTTTAAAATTGTGCAATATTTTGAGAAAAAAAAAATTAAAGAGGAAATTATATTTTCCTCAAGAATTAATTTCAAGTGTTATATCAAAATTATTTTCCATCTAAGATTGAATTATTTAATATGGTTATGTTTCAATTATAATACCCTTATTGTTCCTATGATTTTATTGTGCTTATGAAGGAATGATATTTATGAAATCCATTTTTTTTATATAGATTATGTTATGGTGGAATGATGTTTAAAGAAACCTATTTTATTTCATGGGTTATGATGAATGAT
Source organism: Viscum album (assembly GCA_963277665.1). Taxonomy (NCBI): domain Eukaryota; kingdom Viridiplantae; phylum Streptophyta; class Magnoliopsida; order Santalales; family Viscaceae; genus Viscum; species Viscum album. The sequence goes on from OY728157.1 coordinate 1,115,289,678, forward strand.
TTATGTTATTGTAGAACATGTAATAATGATTTCATTATGATATGGGTGGAACCTATATATCTATCCAATTCATTGGGTAAATATTTATATCTCAATAGATAGACATGGCTGGAACGAAATATGATCTTGATTCAGTAATACAGGGTTGGAAGAAGGAGTGAACTCGGTTCTATAATGGAATTTATCCACTATAATGGTCTTGGAAATGATCCTTGACTAATATAAAATTATTTTATATGCTTATTTTTATTTCACAAAACATAATTTCTTATTTTATGACTTTTGGGATTACATTCATTAATTCTTATGAACTTTCATGATTTATCTCATGTCATGATATCATGATTTTTCATATGTTAGATAATATTCACTACTGGAAATAGAGGATGTCCCAACGGTTTAGAACTGTTGGGAAAGGCGGGGGAACCGTTGGTATATGTTATACCAACGGTTCTGCCAACCGTAGGCAAGTAAGCCGTTGGGAAAAACTTTTCCCAACGGTTTACAGTGAACCGTTGATATAGGAGGGGAAAAATACTGAGAAAAGATTCCCAACGGTTGCAAACCGTTGGAAAAACTCATTCCCAACGGTTGTCAAACCGTTGGCAAAACTCAGAACACTGTTTTTCCCAACGGTTTTCAAAAACCGTTGGGAAAAATACATTTGATGAACTCTTTCCCAACGGTTTAGAAGAGTTGGGAAAAGAGTTATTACCAACGGTTCAACGAACCGTTGGTAAAAACATATTTTTAAGATTCTATGCCAATGGTTTAAAACCGTTGGCATACCCAAGGCTGCAAATTGCAGCAGCCTGCAATTTGCACAGCCCCTCTGTACATCAGCCACCTCTCATCTCATCAGGCCTCATTCTCACCTCATTTTCGATCCAACTATTATACCTGTAATAAACTAAAACATACATATACAATTACGAACAAATTCATACACATTTAACATATAATGGATCCTGAAACTATACACATCCATAATTAATTTACAATTCATAAACATACATAATTCATATATAATTCAATTTAAAATTTAGATGACAATTATATGTGGAATCCGATTGAGACGGGGATGATTGGTACACGTCACATATGAACCATGGATCGTTCTCCTAAAGTTTCAATGGAAACCGAATGCGTTTGGTCGGTTTTGCGTATGCCAGTTCTTTTCACTTATAATCCTACCCATTTTAAACAAAACAGACACAGTTAGAGCGGTGTTGGCCACACCGCGCCTCGGATTGAGTCGGGGATGACTCGTACACCTCACATATGACTCATGTATAGTTCTCCTAAAGTTTCAACGGAAACCGAATGCGTTTGGTCGGTTTTCCGTATGTACTTAAAATGATGTCCATTTTAATCAAAAGAGATCCACTTAGACTGATCCCGGCCACACCGCGACTCGGATTGAGCCCGAGTGGGCTCGTACATGTCACATATGATTGATGGATCGTTGTGATAAATTATCAACATATTCGGAATGCGTTTGGTCGGTTTTGCGTATGCCAGTTGTTCATTTCACTTATAATCCTGTCCATTTTAAACAAAAGATACACAGTTAGAACGGTGTCGGCCACACCGCTCCTCGGATTGAGGCGGGATTGACTCGTACACATCACATACGACCCATGGATCCTTGTGCTAAAGTATCGACACAGTCCGAACGCCTTTGGTCGGTTTTTCGTATGTCACTTGATGATTTTCACTTAAAATGACGTCTTTTTGAAACAAAAGACCGACACTTTGAGTGGTGTCGGCCACACCGCGTCTCCGATTGTGGCGAGGTTGATTCGTACACGTCACATATGACCCATGGATCGTTCTCCTAAAGTTTCAATGGAAACCGAATCTGTTTGCTCGTTTTTCTGTATGTACTTAAAATGGTGTTCATTTTAAACAAAAAAGAGCCACTTAGACTTATCCCGGCCACACCGCGACTCGGATTCATCCCGGGTTGGCTCGTACACGTCACATATGACCCATGGATTGTTGGGATAAATTATCAACAGATTCGGAATGCGTTTGGTCGGTTTTCCGTATGCCAGTTGATGCTTTTCACTTAAAATGACGTCCTTTTGAAACAAAAGACGGACACTTTGAGTGGTGTCGGCCACACCGCGTCTCCGGATTGAGATGAAACCACCGTGAAACATTCTAATTATTATTCATGACGTGTACGCGCAGACGGCACGTCAATCGGACGTGCCGTGTGCCCACGGTGACCGACAACGCAGTTCTGGTGTCATAAACGGCCAAAACGGGCGTCCAACGGTCAAATTCATAGCGGACGACCTCGGATTGAGCTGAAACCACCGAGAAACATTCTAATTATTATTCGTGACGTGTACGCGTAGACGGCACGTCAATCGGACGTGCGGTTTGCCCGGTACGGCTCAATAATCTTGTTTTAAGTGATGCGCGCGCTTCGTAAACGCGCGTGAGGGGGGTCCAAACGGGCCGAACGATGTCGGAATGGCCTGAAATCAGACGACAAATACGGGTGAGTGATTTATGAAGTGGTCGAGCAGACGTAACGTCAATCGGACGTGCCGTGTGCCCGCGGTGACCGACAACGCAGTTATGGTGTCATAAACGGCCAAAACGGGCGTCCAACGGTCAAATTCATAGCGGATGACCAGATATTCACCTAAAACCACCGTGAAACATTCTAATTATTATTTGTGACGTGTACGCGCAGACGGCACGTCAATCGGACGTGCGGTTTGCCCGGTACGGCTCAATATTCGTGTTTTAAGTGATGCGCACGTTTCGAAACGCGCGTGAGGGGGGTCCAAACGGGCCGAACGATGTCGGAATGGCCTGAAATCAGACGCCAAATACGGGTGAGTGATTTATGAAGTGGTCGAGTAGACGACACGTCAATCGGACGTGCCGTGTGCCCGCGGTGACCGACAACGCAGTTATGGTGTCATAAACGGCCAAAACGGGCGTCCAACGGTCAAATTCATAGCGGACGACCACGGATTCACCCGAAACCACCGTGAAACATTCTAATTATTATTCGTGACGTGTACGCGCAGACGGCACGTCAATCGGACATTCGTTTTGCACGGTACGGCTCAATATTCGTGTTTTAAGTGATGCGCGCGCTTCGTAAACGCGCGTGAGGAGGGTCCAAACGGGCCGAACGAAGTCGGAATGGCCTGAAATCAGACGACAAATACGGGTGAGTGATTTATGAAGTGGTCGAGCAGACGGCACGTCAATCGGACTTGTCGTGTGCCCGCGGTGACCGACAACGCAGTTATGGTGTCATAAACGGCCAAAACGGGCGTCCAACGGTCAAATTCATAGCGTACGACCTCGGATTGAGCTGAAACCACCGTGAAACATTCTAATTATTATCCGTGACGTGTACGCGCAGACGGCACGTCAATCGGACGTGCCGTGTGCCCGCGGTGACCGACAACGCAGTTATGGTGTCATAAACGGCCAAAACGGGCGTCCAACGGTCAAATTCATAGCGGACGACCACGAATTCACCCGAAACCATGGTGAAACATTCTAATTATTATTTGTGACGTGTACGCGCAGACGGCACGTCAATCGGACATGCGGTTTGCACGGTACGGCTCAATATTCGTGTTTTAAGTGATGCGGGCGCTTCGTAAACGCGCGTGAGGGGGGTCCAAACGGGCCGAACGATGTCGGAATGTCCTGAAATCAGACGACAAATACGGGTGAGTGATTTCTGAAGTGGTCGAGCAGACGGCACATCAATCGGACATGACCTGTGCCCGCGGTGACCGAGAACGTAGTTCGGGTGTCATAAACGGCCAAAACGGGCGTTAAACGGTCAAATTCATAGCGGACGACCAGAGATTCACCCGAAACCACCGTGCAACATTCTAATTATTATTTTTGACGTGTACGCGCAGACGGCACATCAATCGGACGTGCGGTTTGCCCGGTACGGCTCAATATTCGTGTTTTAAGTGATGCGCACGCTTCGAAACGCGCGTGAGGGGGTCCAAACGGGCCGAACGATGTCGGAATGGCCTGAAATCAGACGACAAATACGGGTGAGTGATTTATGAAGTGGTCGAGCAGACGGCACGTCAATCGGACGTGCCGTGTGCCCGCGGTGACCGACAACGCAGTTATGGTGTCATAAACGGCCAAAACGGGCGTCCAACGGTCAAATTCATAGCGGACGACCACGGATTCACCCGAAACCACCGTAAAACATTCTAATTATTATTCGTGACGTGTACGCGCAGACGGCACGTCAATCGGACGTTCCGTGTGCCCGCGATGACCGACAACGCAGTTATGGTGTCATAAACGGCCAAAACGGGCGTCCAACGGTCAAATTCATAGCGAACGACCTCGGATTGAGCTGAAACCACCGAGAAACATTCTAATTACTATTCGGGACGTGTACGCGCAGACGGCACGTCAATCGGACGTGCGGTTTGCCCGGTACGGCTCAATATTCGTGTTTTAAGTGATGCGCGCGTTTCGTAAACGCGCGTGAGGGGGGTCCAAACGGGCCGAACGATGTCGGAATGGCCTGAAATCAGACGACAAATACGGGTGAGTGATTTCTGAAGTGGTCGAGCAGACGGAACATCAATCGGACATGACCTGTGCCCACGGTGACCGAGAACACAGTTCGGGTGTCATAAACGGCCAAAACGGGCGTTAAACGGTCAAATTCATAGCGGACGACCAGAGATTCACCTGAAACCACCGTGCAACATTCTAATTATTATTTGTGACGTGTACGCGCAGACGGAACGTCAATCGGACGTGCGGTTTGCCCGGTACGGCTCAATATTCGTGTTTTAAGTGATGCGCACGCTTCGAAACGCGCGTGAGGGGGGTCCAAACGGGCCGAACGATGTCGGAATGGCCTGAAATCAGACGACAAATACGGGTGAGTGATTTATGAAGTGGTCGAGCAGACGGCACGTCAATCGGACGTGCCGTGTGCCCGCGGTGACCGACAACGCAGTTATGGTGTCATAAACGGCCAAAACGGGCGTCCAACGGTCAAATTCATAGCGGACGACCAGAGATTCACCTGAAACCACCGTGAAACATTCTAATTATTATTTGTGACGTGTACGCGCAGACGGCACGTCAATCGGACGTGCGGTTTGCCCGGTACGGCTCAATATTCGTGTTTTAAGTGATGCACACGTTTCGAAACGCGCGTGAGGGGGGTCCAAACGGGCCGAACGATGTCGGAATGGCCTGAAATCAGACGAAAAATACGGGTGAGTGATTTATGAAGTGGTCGAGCAGAAGACACGTCAATCGGACGTGCCGTGTGCCCGCGGTGACCGACAACGCAGTTATGGTGTCATAAACGGCCAAAACGGGCGTCCAACGGTCAAATTCATAGCGGACGACCACGGATTCACCCGAAACCACCGTGAAACATTCTAATTATTATTCGTGACGTGTACGCGCAGACGGCACGTCAATCGGACGTGCCGTGTGCCCGCGATGACCGACAACGCAGTTATGGTGTCATAAACGGCCAAAACGGGCGTCCAACGGTCAAATTCATAGCGAACGACCTCGGATTGAGCTGAAACCACCGAGAAACATTCTAATTATTATTCGTGACGTGTACGCGCAGACAGCACGTCAATCGGACGTGCGGTTTGCCCGGTACGGCTCAATATTCGTGTTTTAAGTGATGCGCGCGTTTCGTAAACGCGCGTGAGGGGGGTCCAAACGGGCCGAACGATGTCGGAATGGCCTGAAATCAGACGACAAATACGGGTGAGTGATTTCTGAAGTGGTCGAGCAGACGGCACATCAATCGGACATGACCTGTGCCCGCGGTGACTGAGAACGCAGTTCGGGTGTCATAAACGGCCAAAACGGGCGTTAAACGGTCAAATTCATAGCGGACGACCAGAGATTCACCCGAAACCACCGTGCAACATTCTAATTATTATTTGTGATGTGTACGCGCAGACGGCACGTCAATCGGATGTGCGGTTTGCCCGGTACGGCTCAATATTCGTGTTTTAAGTGATGCGCACGCTTCGAAACGCACGTGCGGGGGGTCCAAACGGGCCGAACGATGTCGGAATGGCCTGAAATCAGACGACAAATACGGGTGAGTGATTTATGAAGTGTTCGAGCAGACGGCACGTCAATCGGACGTGCCGTGTGCCCGCGGTGACCGACAACGCAGTTATGGTGTCATAAACGGCCAAAACGGGCGTCCAACGGTCAAATTCATAGCGGACGACCACGGATTCACCCGAAACCACCGTGAAACATTCTAATTATTATTCGTGACGTGTACGCGCAGAAGGCACGTCAATCGGACGTGCCGTATGCCCGCGATGACCGACAACGCAGTTATGGTGTCATAAACGGCCAAAACGGGCGTCCAACGGTCAAATTCATAGCGGACGACCACGGATTCACCCGAAACCACCGAGAAACATTCCAATTATTATTCGTGACGTGTACGCGCAGACGGCACGTCAATCGGACGTGTGGTTTTCACGGTACGGCTCAATATTCGTGTTTTAAGTGATGTGCGCGCTTCGTAAACGCGCGTGAGGGGGGTCCAAATGGGCCGAACGATGTCGGAATGGCCTGAAATCAGACGACAAATACGGGTGAGTGATTTCTGAAGTGGTCGAGCAGACGGCACATCAATCGGACATGACCTGTGCCCGCGGTGACCGAGAACGCAGTTCGGGTGTCATAAACGGCCAAAACGGGCGTTAAACGGTCAAATTCATAGCGGACGACCAGAGATTCACCCGAAACCACCGTGCAACATTCTAATTATTATTTTTGACGTGTACGCGCAGACGGCACGTCAATCGGATGTGCGGTTTGCCCGGTACGGCTCAATATTCGTGTTTTAAGTGATGCGCACGCTTCGAAACGCGCGTGAGGGGGGTCCAAACGGGCCGAACGATGTCAGAATGGCCTGAAATCAGACGACAAATACGGGTGAGTGATTTATGAAGTGGTCGAGCAGACGGCACGTCAATCGGACGTGCCGTGTGCCCGCGGTGACCGACAACGCAGTTATGGTGTCATAAACGGCCAAAACGGGCGTCCAACGGTCAAATTCATAGCGGACGACCTCGGATTGAGCTGAAACCACCGAGAAACATTCTAATTATTATTCGTGACGTGTACGCGCAGACGGCACGTCAATCGGACGTGCGGTTTTCCCGGTACGGCTCAATATTCGTGTTTTAAGTGATGCGCGCGCTTCGTAAACGCGCGTGAGGGGGGTCCAAACGGGCCGAACGATGTCGTAATGGCCTGAAATCAGACGACAAATACGGGTGAGTGATTTCTGAAGTGGTCGAGCAGACGGCACATCAATCGGACGTGCCGTGTGCTCGCGGTGACCGACAACGCAGTTCTGGTGTCATAAACGGCCAAAACGGGCGTCCAACGGTCAAATTCATAGCGGACGACCTCGGATTGAGGCGGGGTTGACTCGTACACGTCTCAAATGACCCATGGATCGTTGTCTTAAAGTATCAACACAATCCGAATGCGTTTGGCCGGTTTTCCGTATGCCAGTTGATGGTTTTCACTTAAAATGATGTCCTTTTGAAACAAAAGACATACACTTTGAGTTGTTCCGACCACACCGCGCCTCGGATTGAGGCGGGGATGACTCGTACACGTCACATATGACCCATGGATCGTTGTCCTAAAGCATCAACACATTTCGAATGCGTTTGGTCAGTTTTTCGTATGTCACTTTTTGTTTTCACTTAAAATCTTATGGAAATTCATATAGAATATTTTTATATCATATTTAGTATGGATTAGATTTTAGTTGATCGTGCTATGAAACATTTCAGAGCTAATGAAATTAAGGAAGGTGGAGGGGCTGTCCGGGAGGCTGTCCGGGGGGGCTGTCCGGTGGGTGTCAGGGGGGCTGTCCGGGGACCAAGGAGGAGGGTGGGGGGGCTGTGCGGGGTCTGTCCGGGGGGTGTTTGGGGGTTGTTCAGGGGGTTGTCCGGGGTTGTTCAGGGGGCTGTCTGGGGGTTTTTCAGGGGGTTGTTCAGGGGGTTGTCCGGGGGTGTTCAGGGGGCTGTCCGGGGGGTGTTTGGGGGGTTGTCCGGGGTCCAAGGGGGGGTGGGGGGGTTGTCCGGGGTCCAGGGGGGGTGGGGGGGTTGTCTGGGGGGCTGTCCGGGGGGCTATCCGGGGTCCAGGGTGGAGGGTTGGGGGCTGTACGGGGGGCTGTCCGGGGGGGCTGTCCGGTGGGTGTCTGGGGGGCTGTCCGGGGACCAAGGAGGAGGGTGGGGGGGCTGTGCGGGGTCTGTCCGGGGTTGTTTAGGGGGTTGTCCGGTGGTTGTTCAGGGGGTTGTCCGGGGTTGTTCAGGGGGTTGTCCGGGGGGTGTTTGGGGGGTTGTCCGGGGTCTAAGGGGGAGGGTGGGGGGGTTGTCCGGGGGGCTGTCCGGGGGGCTATCCGGGGTCCAGGGTGGAGGGTTGGGGGCTGTACGGGGGGCTGTCCAGGGGGCTGTCCAGGGGGCTGTCCGCGGGGCTGTCCGGGGGGTGTTTGGGGGGTGTTCGGGGTCCAAGGGGGAGGTGGGGTTGTCCAGGGTCCAAGAATGAGGGGGGTTGTCCAGGGAGTTCTCAAACACACAACCACTAAAAGACAACAACATCCATAAAAACAGACAATATATAAAAATAACTCAACTCCAATACTATACTACGAGTCTAGATAAAACCAACAACTAGAATAGATTAAACATCAAATCTCAAGTCAAAAATGTAACGGATCAATATGTCCCACATCAGCATCACCATCTCCATCATCATCATCATCATCGCCCTCGTCATCGTCCTCCTCATCGTCCTCACCCTCCACAGCGCCTTCCTCCTCGCCTTCGCCCTCCTCCTCACCCTCCTCATCTCCCTCCTCTTCCGCATCAGACTGCTCGCCATCATCATCTTCAAGCTGGACATCGGCCTGACCACCACTGGAACTGCCACCTGGTGCACCATATATAGAATGTATCGACGACATGTATTCATCAATCGCTGGGCTGGCCTCTGCTGGAAGTGTTGGACGTAGAACTTCAATAAATTTCATAAATGCACTGTTTGCCCTAGCAGACTGTTCTGCCGTCTCTGTGGCCCTTTTCTCAGCCTGTTCTGCCTGTGCCCTAACTTGCTGCAGCTCGGTGGCACTACAACTCGTACTTGAGGCAGACCAATACCTCGTCGGGGCTATCCTAGGTCGGCAGCGTACTCTGCCAGAATGATCATCTCCCAACACCTGATGTAAGTGATCAGATGGCCCAAAATTGTCTGCTTCTTGGGCATCGAGGGCCTCTAAAGCATCCTGTTACAAATATAAATATAATATTAAGTTACGAAATAGATATTAAAATATAAAATCAACAGATTAAAACTTACAATCTGTTGCTGAGTCGCTTCGTTGACAGCACGTCCATCCTTTTTTCGTCTACTCGAGCAAAACAGTTTTGCTCGAGGCACACGTCCTTCAATATTTTGTATTTGCCTCTACAATGACATTGAAAACAAAATTTATATAAAGACTTAAGAAAATAATTAAATAATTGAGGAAACAAAAGAAAATTTAAGTCGTAAAGAAAACTTATAAACAATTGTCATACCTGCTGCCTCTCATGATCCGGCATCGTCGTGCGTCCTAGTGTATGGAGGTATTTTTTTGCATCAATGTTTTTTTTATTTTTTCCAGATGATTCCTAAATAAAATTCGATAATGCAAAGGATAATATTAATGCAAAACTTGAAAGTTATTATTTAAATACCTCAAATGTAATTCATACCTTAAACTGGGTACTCGTCCAATGAGTAATCATCTGACGATACTGCTCTATAGGACAATCATCCACGACTGGTACCGCCTCTAACTCAGTGCCAACTCTAACACGCCAGCCAATATACAGCTCATGCTTGTAGGCTCTCCAAAGCTCGCCTAAATCCTTTAGACATTCCAGTCGTGCACCCTCACCATCAGGAAAATTAAATCGAAGCTGAAATGAAAATATTAATTTATATAAATACAAAAAAAATTCATGGCATTAAATACAACAGATTTTTTTACCCATATCTCTGCCCAAGCTCTATCTTTGACCTCATGTGGCAAATGTCTCCACGACAGCGGGCTGACGGGAATGATGTCGGAGTATTTGGCAAGCGTCGCCATAAAACTCCGACATCGCTGCCCTGTTTTCTCAACCATCTGATTGTCTTCATTATATTCCACCATAACCTGTGTGCGACGGTTCCACACCGAACGCATGCGTGTACGGCCCCGCCCCCGCCTCCTGTCAGTAGATGTATCTGTCATGAAAGAAAAACAAATATTTTATCAAAACATGTTATAATGAAAATAAATATTGCTATAAAAATTTGATAGGGTTTTATAAATATACCTATGCTAGTCTGATCAATGAGTGGCGCCGGATCCACAGAACCTGATGGAACACCCTCTGGTGGAACAGGAGTCGAAGACGATGGAATATAAAAGCTCGGAGAGACAGAAGTAGAAGGAAAAGAAGATGGAACAACTGTATGACCTGATGCTGACTGGGGAGTGGGAATCATCATGGGATGTGAAAATGATGGGGCAGAAGATGCAGAAGGTAGCGAAAACATGGGAGGTCTAAATATCCCGTGTGTCCCTAACGACACACCGGGATCAGAATGTGGGAAGGCTGAAATGTCAGTGGGAGGGGCAGGGTCTAGTCGGGCACGCGCAGCTCTATGTCCACCTCTGGTACGAACCCTCCTCGTACCACCGGCCTGAGTACTAGGACCAGTACTAGGCTCCTCGTCGAATAACTGTCGACGTAATGGTGGATCCTACAAAAAAGTTTACAAAAAAAATTAATCACATGACATTATATATTCTGTAAATATATATATATATATATTTGAAATAAAGTACTCACTTTAGGCACTAATGGTGGAATGCCCATCTCCTCCATCCGACGATTGTTCTCCGCCATTTTTTTTCTTCGTCTCTCTTAAATTGGCTTCATTTCCTGCATTGGAAAACAAATATGTAATTAATTATAAAAAGAAAATTAATTTGTAAACCAAAAAACTAAATATATGAGGGAATGAAGGGATTCATTGGTAATTTAGCTATCAATTGTTTTATAAGAGCTTGAATGAATTTAATAAAACATACAAGTTGTAATGTTCACCAAGTTAGAAATATTGTTTGATTTGGTTTGAATACAGTTCAATTCCAAATTAGAAAATGCAATTCAAATAAAACAGCAACCAATAAACATTGAAAATTCACATAACGGTCAAGTCAGCTAAAACATATTTGTGATCAATACTAAATAAATATGAATATTACCAACCTTAACAACCCAACTCGAGGTAAACCAAAAGAATTGAGAACATGGATGAATGATTCTATATATTTCCAACCACAACTTTAGGTTCACAATCAACTCTGACAATTGAGCTATTGGAGTCATCAAAAGAAATAAATGGATTGGTTCCAATGGCAATAGGGACAGTGTCAATTCCATCATCAGCATCATCAAAAATATGTCTTGGAATTACTTCAACTACGACACCAAATTCAGGTTGAAGTTGATCTTTGACATAAAAAACTTGTTTAGCCATTGATGCCAACACATATGGTTCTTCAGTTGCAAGAGTGCGGGTCATATTAATTACTCGAAATCCACAATCATCAATAAATGTGCCATGTCTCGTCATCGAATCAAACCAATGGAATTTCATCATTGTGACTCGTCCATGAGAGTAATAATCCAATATTATTATTTTCTCAACGACTCCATAATAACCCACATTTTCAAGTCGCGGTCTACTATCTGATGCACTGGCATAACAATCTGTTGTGGCAGTAACCATAATACCATCATGTTGTGTTCTCATGTTTTTGGCTCGTTCAGTGACAATAAATCTGTACCCATTGATAACAATTGATTTACAGTCACGAACCACGGTATTAGGACCAAAAGCCAAAGATCTTATTTCCTCAGAGACAGAGTCAGCAGACAAACTCAATACCTGCAATATAAATGACAGTTAAACTTAAGTAAATATTGAAATAATTAATTTAAACAGTAATATTTTTACCTTCAATTTTAACCAAGCAGAAAACTCTTTGCTATGCAAAGTCTCTCTCCTTCTCAAAGATAAAGAACGATGCTTCCTATTTATCATTGTTTTATGTTCCCTGTAGATAAAAAAATATGAATAGTTTAACAGATATATATGTAAGATATATACATATTCAATTTTGTTACCTGATATAGTCATCGAACAAATCACAGTTGAACAAAACTGTGCGATGTGCCATCTCCCGCTCTTCATGGATTAATGTCTTCAATGTATATGATCCAGGAATTCCTCCTGTTTGAGGAAGTGATGGAAAACTGGGTTCAATTTGCTCATATTGTTCTTCTTCATTTCTCATTGGTCTGTTCATTCTTGTAGTAAGATCAGACAAATACATTGAACAGAAATCCATACATTCTTGAGCTAAGTAACCGTTCACGATAGAACCTTCGGGATGATTCTTGTTTCGAACATAAGACTTTAATGTGAACATATTTCTTTCAGTTGGATACATCCAACGAAAAGAAACAGGTCCTCCGAGAAGTATTTCAGTTGGAATATGGACAGTCAGATGCAGCATGCATGTGAAAAATGATGGGGGAAATATTTTCTCCAACTCACACAAAATTAATGGGGCATCTGTCAACATTTTTTGCAAGAAAGACTTGGACAACTTCTTAGCACAAAGATCTCTAAACAAATGGCACAACCGAATAACACCCACCCTTACATTATTGGACAAAAGATGACGGATTGCTATTGGAAGCAACTCATGCAGTAGAACGTGATAATCATGAGTCTTCAAAGATTTTAGCTTCAACTCTCTTCTATTGACCCGTTTAGATATGTTGCTTGAATAGCCATCAAGAACTCTAATAGTCTCTAATACTTCCAAAAATTGTTTTTTTTCAGTAGGTGTCATCACATAAGAAGCACATGGAAGTTGCCATTTATTTTCACTGATACGCACAGGATGCAATTCTGGTCTGATGCCCCAATCCACCAAGTCACGTCGAGATCGTAAATCATCTTTTGTCTTCCCATTGACATTTAGAAGAACTGAAAGCAACATTTCACATATATTCTTTTCAATATGCATTACGTCTAAGCAATGACGTAGCAAATTGGTTGACCAATAAGGCAAATCAAAAAAGATACTCCTCTTCCTCCAATTGTAACAGGTTTCTGTGGAAACATTCTTTCTCTTTCCAGATTTCATTTGACCCTTCCCGAACGAAAAACTGAAATCTTTCAATTCATTAAGCACATCAGTTCCAGACATACGCTGAGGTGGATCATCGGTCTCTATAGTATTATCAAATCTTCGACGATTCATTCTATATGGATGATCCTTTGGAAAAAATCGTCGATGTCCCATAAAACTGAAACTACAACGATGTTTCAGTCTTCTGGATCGTGTATTCTTCATACAAACTGGACATGACAGTTTCCCCTTCGTGCTTCATCCAGACATCATTGCATAAGCCGGAAAATCATTGATTGTCCACATAAGCGCAGCGCGCATCTGAAATATGTCTTTCGAACATGCATCGTATGTGCGCACACCCACATCCCAAAGAAGCTTCAACTCTTTTATTAAAGGTTGCATGTATACATCAATATCAATGCCGAGATCAGAAGGACCAGATATGAGTATACTCATGAAAGTGAAAGATTTTTTCATACACAACCATGGGGGAAGATTATAAATGTGCATAAAAACGGGCCATGTGCTGTGCGAAGTAAGCATCTGCCCAAACGGATTAAAACCGTCGCATGAAAGACCCAGCCTCACATTACGCACGTCAGCTGCAAAATCAGGATGTCGAGCATCAAATCTCTTCCATGCAAATCCATCTGCAGGATGAACCAACTCATCATCAGTCTTCTTTCTCCCGGTATCATGCCATCTCATTTTTATTGATATGTCATCAGACATAAAAAGATTCTGGAGTCTGGGGATCAATGGAAAGTGCCACATTACTTTCTGTGGAACGCGGGATGGTGTTCCATCAGATTTTGACTTCCAGCGGGACGTGCCACATTTTATACATTCATTTCGTTCAGCGGTTTCCTCCCAGAATAAACTGCAATCTTTCGGGCAAGCATGAATTTTGTTTCTTGAAAATCCAAGTTCCTCAACTAACTTCCATGCCATATAGTGGTTTGAGGGAATATCTGCATCATCTGGAAGTAAATCCTTCAAGAGGGTAAGAATGTAATCGATTGCTGTATTAGAAATCTCATACATAGTTTTCCCATGAAATAATCGGATTAAAAATTCCAGCTTTTTCATTTTATCGCATTGTCGATATACTGGAGTCGTGGCAGCATCATTCAATTTTTTCACCCTATCAATATCATCATTTTCACTAGATGCATCAGCTGTCCTCATATCGAAGTCTTCTTGAGTCGAAATCCTTTCTTTTTCATGATGACGAATAAACGGAAACCGATCATCTAACAAATTCTCCATTCCAGTCTTTTCATTTCGATCATCACCAATTTGAGATTTCGTTTTCTCCCCATTGTGATACCACAGAAAGTAGTTTGCTTGAAACCCATTTTTGGTTATGTGGTAGCTGACTTCTTCACGGCTCAACCAAGGTCTACCAACACAATTGGAACATGGGCAGTGTATGCGACCACTATCTGAAGCATTGTGAAATGCAAAATCTATAAAGCTCTCCAAATTGTTTTGAAAATCGTCTGAGATCCGATCGGTTTCATACATCCAACTTCTGTCCATTCTGTAAAAAGAATTTATATAAGTCATTTTGTCATAAACAATTCAATAGGCATTAACTATAATAGAAAATACATTTAAGTAAACGATAAAGGAAGAAAATAATCAAGGTATCAACTACACATGTCAAAAAAACATACAAATGTGTTATTGAAAAAATGTAAAACCAACAAGAACTTAATGTGTTATATCACATAACAGCATGACTCATTTCATAACCATATTAGTAGGGTATCATGAACATGAATAACATCAACGTTGTGTCATCCTCCTACCCTACATGACCCCAACCACATGCCACATCTTATTATAGCCTTATCACATCACACCTCACCGAAAAACACTAGGGAAATCATAGTACATCTCACCTGAAGACACATGGACAATCACATCGCATCTTGCCTAAAAACACATGGTCAATCACTTTTTAAGGAAGAGTAGGGAAGACATGGTAGCTATCCAAACATATAACCACCATCCTAGATATTAGAAAAAATACCCATAACTCAAAACCTCTGATCGTTGGTAAGTTTATCCAACTCTGGTTGGGAATGTGTAGAAATAACATAAAAATACATGATATATAGATAGCACAAAATACTCAACCTATGGGTTCACATTAACTACATAATCACACACTTCACTACTACCATAAAACACATAAACCACACCACCACCACACAAGACGCATATCATTGGAATATAATTCTACATTCAATAAGTCTATCTATGGAATTATCATAAGAATCCATGTATCAATTGGAATATAATTCTACATTCAATAAGTCTATCTATGGAATCCCTCCCTTGGATCCATGTATCACCAATGGCTTAATCAATATTCAAAGAAATGAGTCTATCCGTGGAATTCCACTATGAATCCATTTATCACATAAAGCATATAAGTTAATAGAAACAAGATTATATACCTGACATCCTAATAGAATCCATGTATCACTATTTACTATTAATCATTTAATGAATTTCATTTCATTTCAACAATTCATTAAACATACCAAGGTCAAAAACAAAGGTATTTAATACAACTCACCTCAAAATGGCGACTCAATCAAATAATAACCTGAAAAGAATGAAGCTTCATTTACTCATGTTGTAATGACAAGATAATGAGATTCTCTTGCTTAATCAATCAATTCCATATCATGGTCTCAACATAACTCATAATGGCTAGAAATTCAATGAAAATTCAAGCACTCGAATTTTTAATATAACACTCCTAACAAGACTATAAAGATATCACATGCATTAGTTATAATATATCTAACATGGTAACATAAAATATAAGTGTTAAAGGGGAATGCAAACCATAAAATACCCTTAATTAATTTAATTTACAATTCAATTCATAAATCGAACAATCAATTCGATTTATATAACCTTTCACAAATGACATCCCATGTTCAAAGGGTAAAATCCAAAAAGGAATTTTCAAGAAAACTCACCCTTAGGCGCGGGCAGTAGCTCCAAAATCGTCTAAACTGAAGGGAAAAATAAAAATAAGTTTCAATACTATCCAAATATTTGAATACCTTTTGAGATAAAGAATAAGAAGAACCTGAAGAAGAGGTTCAAGGTCCGGCCGGCAGTACTCCAAAATCGCCTTCTGCTGCTCCCGTTAGGGCTCTGTAACGCGAATGGGGGGAGAGAACGGGCTGCTGTGGATTTGGGGAAAACCTTTGCCAATGGTTTTTTAAAACCGTTGGCATATCTCCCTGAAATAAGGCCTATCCCAACGGTTCCTTAGAACCGTTGGGAAACCCTCCCAAAACAATGTCTATCCCAACGGTTCCTTAGAACCGTTGGGAAAAACTCTCCAAAACAAGGCCTACCCCAACGGTTCCTTAGAACCGTTGGGAAAAACTCCCCAAAACAAGGCCTTTCCCAACGGTTCCTAGAACCGTTGGGATAAACTCCCCCCAAACCAAGGTATCCCAACGGTTCTAAG
The DNA here is from genome assembly GCA_963277665.1 of Viscum album. Taxonomy (NCBI): domain Eukaryota; kingdom Viridiplantae; phylum Streptophyta; class Magnoliopsida; order Santalales; family Viscaceae; genus Viscum; species Viscum album. The sequence continues at coordinate 1,115,306,483 of OY728157.1, forward strand.
AAACCGTTGGGAAAAACCTCTATTTTAATGATTTACCAACGGTTCGATAGAACCGTTGGTATGTAACTGTGGGGAAAAACCCACATTCCAGTAGTGATTTTCAAAAGTAATGTTCTTATGTCTTGTGATCAGGATTGATATCTCATTCTTTTACCCTTACTAATAATTTGAGCTCATCCTTTTATATGTTTCGTTTCCCCAGGTCATGAAGAAGGTTATTAAGTAAGATATGTCAAAAGGTGGTCTAGTTAGGACGAAATAAGTGAATAACATTAAAGATTTATTATGAACCGGTTGTTTATGTTTCCTAGTTTCTAAAGACACTATACCTATACAATCCTTTAATATATTTTTTATATTTTATAATGAATATTCTTCAACTTTGAAGTAACATCAATGTATGAAAATTATGGGTCATTATAGTTGGTATTAGAGTAAAGGTATAGTTAACCTTTGGAAACTAGGAAAAGAAAAAATTAGTAAGAACCCAAAGGATATATTGAAGTATAGTTTATAATCCTAGCGTTTTAGAAATGATCATGAATAACTTATGGTAAAAAATAAAGCATCCTAAATTGAATTTTATTCTTTATTATGTGGTTTCCTCATTATTATTAGTGTTTCTCATACTATGCTTCATGGTTTTAGTCAATGGAAGGAACCTGCATGAACCACATTAATGTTGAATGCGATGAAAAATGAAATTATTGTCCTCCTGAGAAACCAAATGTTATGGGAGTTGGAATGCACAATTTTTTAACTATGCTCACACAAATTTCTCAAGTTATGAATCATGCATGACTTCCAAACGAGAAAAAAAGGAAACAACATTCTATTTATTTTATCATGAAGAAATGTCCACCTTATTTTAGTGGGTATTTTGATCCATTAGTTGGTGAGAAATAGATCAGTACCATGGAAAAGATATTTTTAGTTATCCAATGTTCTAAACATGATAAATTCATCTTATCATTCTATCATTTGAAAGGTGAATCCAATCAATTGTGGGAACTTATCAAGAATATAGGGAAAAGAGATGAAATTCAATCCATGTAATGGGATGAGTTCAAGAACTTATTTTTCAATAAGTACTTTCCTCATATTATAAGAATAAATATTGAGAAGAAGTTACTTGAACTTAAGTAAAAGGATGATGAATCTGTTGGTACCAATGAAGAAAATTTTACAAGACTTTCAAGGTACACTTCTGGAATTATTATCCAACCTGAGAGTAAAATCGATCGATTCTTTTTTGAATTAAAACCAAGTCTCCAAAGGTAATTATCCATAATAGAATTTAATAGCTATGAATAAATATTTAATTGTGCTCTAAAGGTTGAGACGGAGATTGGAGTAATCCATCAGTCCTATATGTTTGATAAGAAGAGAAAAATAGAATTGAAGAGAAAATATTAAGAACACACTAAAAAGAAGATGATTTTTACCTTGTGATCCAAGTTTAGAAAGAAACATAGAGGAAATTGTCTTAAAGGGAATATTCAATGTTTTAAGTGTAGAATATAAGGTTATCAGGAAGTTGAATGCAGAAGTGATGGGAAAAAGATGTCTAATGATGTGAATAGAGAACACGCTACATAGTATGCACCTCCTACACTTCAATGTTACAAGTGAAAGGAAATGGGGCGCTATTTTAATCAATGACCTAATCCAAGGGTTATTGATTATGATCTATGTCAGTAAACTATTAAGTCAAAGACAAAGGAAAGTCACATGTGATCACTATTGGCGATGTGGAGTACGACAATGAAGTGGTGAAAGGTACACTTACCATTCACTCTAAAGTAGAATATGTTTTATTTGATTCTGGATCCACCCCATATTTTATTTTTTAATAATTTTATAATGGTATCTTCATATTACCTCAAAAATTAGATTTTGAGTTAACCATGACAACTTCTAATGGCATAAAAGTTGCATCATAAGTTTATAATTCTTCTTCGGTTGATGTTTTTGGGAAAGTGATTCCTAAAAATTTTGTGATCCTTCCTATAGTGAAATTTTAAGTGATTATTGGCACATATTGACTTTCTCTATATGGATATCATATCAATTTCCATGTAATTTAAGTTACATTTCATATTCGAGATCAATCAATGATCATCTATTGATGCAAGGATGAATATTACCTTCCAGTAGAAATTTATTCCATCTTGTGGGTATTTACCCCTATAAATTATGGTTATCTATCTCAAATGTTTGGGGAGAAACTCACAATTAATAATAAACCCATTGTAATAGAGTTTGATAGTGCCTTTTTGGAAGAATTACCAAGTCATCCACTAAATCGTGAAGTTGAGTTTTCAACAGAACTTATATTGGGTACTATTCCTATTTCAAATAAACCTTATATAATGTCCCCAATTGAGTTGAAGTAATTAAAGAAGTATCTCCAAGAGAATCTTGAAAATGTATTCATATGCCCTAATGAATCACCTTGGGGAGCACCTATTCTATTTTTTAAGAAGAAAGATGTATCAATGAGACTCTAAATTGATTATGAAGAACTTAACAAGATCACTATCAAAAAAAATATCCTCTTCCCCTCATTGATGACATATTTTACCAATTACGCAGAGCTCATTAATTTTCCAAGATTGATCATCATTCAAGATATCATCAATTTAGGGTCAAGAAGAAGGATATACAGAAGATGGAATTCTGTTCAAGGTATGGACACTATGAATTTATAGTGATGCCTTTTGGTATTACTAATGCCCCCTCTATTTTCATGGATGTATTGAATAGAGCCTTTAAATGCTATCATGATTAGTTTTTGGTAGTCTTTATAGATTATATTCTTTTTAATACGAAAATCATGGAAGAGAATGAAGATCACTTAATAATTATATTAAAGACCTTGAGAAAAGAGACTCTTTATGAAAAATTTACCAAGTGTGAATTTTTTCTTCAAAATGTTTCATTTTTGGGTTACATAATCTCCAGACAAGGGATATCTATTGATATATAAAAAATAGAAGTTATTGAAAGTTGTTTAAGACCAACAATGGTAACTGTGATCCGATGTTTTCAAGGTTTTAATGGATATTATCGTTGTTTTGTGAAATATTTTTTCATGTTTATCTAATGTACTGAAAATTGTTGACTCATAAGGGATTTAATTTTTAGTTGATAGAGTAATGTGAAGAGAATTTCAAAGAGCTAAAAAGAAGGTTAGCTAGTGCACCTATACCCACACTACCTTGTAGTGGAGAAAGGTTTGCGATCTATAATGATGCATCCAAGAAGGGGTTAGGTTTTTTTCTCATGAAAAATTATATATTGATAGCTTATGCCTCATGACAATTTAAAATCCATGAGAAAAATTACCCAAATCATGGTTTAGAGTTAGTTGCGGTAATCTTTCCACTAAAGAAATAGAGGAATTATTTCTATGGTGAAATGTGTGATATTTATACTGATTGTAAGAGTTTAAAGTATATTTTTATACAAAATGAGCTGAATATGGATCAATGAAAATGGTTGGAGTTGATTAAAGTTACAACTTCTTAATAAATTACCACCCAAGGAAACTAAAAAAGGTGGTAGATGCCTTGAGTCGAAAGGACCATGATATCCTATCCATGATGAGGATCACAAAAGATCCAATATTTATGGATTTGAAAAGGATTGATCTTGAAATTTTAAAGGAATGGGAGAAATATTATCTTTATCAATTTCATGTTCAACTATATATACAAGTAAATATTAAGGAGATGCAGAAAAAAGAGGTATAGCTAAAAAAGAAGGTGTGAAATGATCATAAATAAACCCTGATTGCAGTGGAATAATATGGTTTAAGAACCATGTTTTTATTCCTCCTATACCAGAATTAAAGAAGAAGCTATTGGATGAGGCTCATAGTTATTCATTCTATACTTATCCTCGAAGCACAAATATGTACATGGACCTAAAAGAGTATTTTTGGTGGGATAGCATGAGAAGAGATGTTGTCAAATATGTCTCTCAGTGATTGGTTTTTCAGCAAGTTAAGGCTAAGAGATATAAGTATATAGGGATTTTACAACCATTACCCATACAAGAATGGAAATGGGAAAAACTTATTAAGTACATTGTCATCAAACTTCCCAAAACATCTCAAGGACATGATGTTATATGGGCTATATTCAATTGCCTCATGAATTCAGCACACTTCATTTCAATTGGAGATGATTTCTCTCTTGATCAACTTTCCAGGATATATGTAAAGAAATTTTTAATATTTCATGGAGTACCACTTTCCATTATATTTGATTAAGATATGATGTTTACCTTGAAGTTTTGGAAAAAAAATCAATAGGATTTCAATATAGAGTTAAGTTTCATCACTGGTTATTATCCCCATGTATATGTTTAGTCTGAGAGGACAATTGAAACTCTATAAGACATGTTGAGAGCTTTCTCTATGGATTTAAAAGGTTTTTTGGATCAACACCTACCTTTGGTGGAATTTTCAAACAATAATATTTTTCACTCCAGTATTCAGATGGATCCTAATTAAGACATCTATGGAAATAAGTTCGAAACTCAAACTTGTTTGGATGGAGTTGGGGAAAGAAATCTATTAGGACCCGATCTTGTTGATTAAATGGATGAAAAGGTCAGAACTATTCAAAAATACATAATAAAATATTAGAGTTGAAAATAAATTTACCCTGAAAATCGAAGAAAAGACCAAGAGTTTTTAGTGGGTGATAAATAATTTCTATGAATATCTCCCTATAATGAGTAATGAGATTTGTAAAGAAGATAAAGCTAAGCACTATTTATATCAATCCTTTTTAAACTATGGATCGTGTTGGGAAGGTATCTTATCAATTGGAGATTCCACAAAATCTCTCTCAATTTCATGATATGTTCCATTTATATCTACTATTAAAGTAAATACATGATCCTTAACATTTAATAAACTCTGAAGTCATACCGTTGGGGAAATATCCTTCTTATGAAGAATAACCGATAGGGATTCTCGATCGTAATAAAAAAGTTCTATGAAACCAGACCACTTGCTTGTTTAATGTATTGTGGCAGAACCACCAATTTGATAAAGCTATGTGGTAACTTTAGGATATTATGAAGGAGATATATCCTCGTCTATTTGTATCTAAGTATTGAATTTTGAGGGAGAAATTCAGTTTAAGGGGGTTATAATGTCACACCCGAAGGTTTTTATGAAATATTTTCTTTAAATAATTTTAATTCTTCAATAGATTTCATTTCACGAAATCGTGAGTTTATGAAAACCATGAGATTCCCTTAGTGTAGAACAACTATTTTAACCTAGACATTAGATTATCACGAATAAATATAACTAACTTATGAAAATTTATAGTGTGGTCATTCGCTACCAATTATTTATAAAAAAATATAAATGAATTAATATTAGTATTAATAAATTGAGTGAATTACTATTATTAAATGATATTAATGAAATATAAATTTTATATACTTAATAAAATATTTTTTATATTCATCCAATAGATATTTTTGTTATAGGATATTAATAACCCATATTTGATGTATAAAACCTATATTTTTTAAAAGGGTAATTTTCTGCCTTTTAATGGAGAATCCCTTTGAAATTAAGATTTTTACCCCTTAATAATTTTTATATGAAAAAATAAACATTTTATTTGGAATTAGTATGTAAAAATTTACTTTGGATGAAATTTTAATATTTTTCTAATAACATTTAAATTTTGATGAATAATAAAAATACGCTAAATTTTAATTGAAAACAACTTTTTTCATCAAAATAATCTATATCATTAAATTATAATAGTTAATAGTTTTTAATTATAAATATAATATATTTTTATCATTAAATATAATTTATGTCATTATCATTATTTTTATATTGAATTTAGATGTAAAAACATTTTAATCTTTTGCAATGTTGAAACTTTTAAAACTTGTTCTCTCTTTTGGACAATGGGATTAATTTTAAATTAATTACTGCAAATTATATGTTTTGAATTTTAAAAAATGGATTCAATATTAATAATCGGTATTTCCAAATTATGTAAATATCTTTATTTTATTTATGGGCATGATGAATAGTAAATTCAGTAATTTTTATTAATACAGTAAAAGGGTAATTTGGGTAATTAAGGGTAAGAATACTATTATAAAATTACTCTAAAACTTGTATTAATATCATTGGATAATTTTTTTTTGACCTAAATCATCATTGAGTATAAATGGTGTCATTTGGAAGCCCTTGGATGATATTAGGAAATTTAATTTACTTTTATTTAAAGATAAGTTAAATATGTCTCACTTAAATTTTAATAACAAAATAATTTTTTATATAAGGTTTTACAGAAGATAAATTCGATTATAAATACTAATTTGAAATATAACTTTTTTTATTTATCATTATAATTTATTTGTAATTTTTAGGAAATAAATAATTACCTTAAAGACTTATACTTTGATTATGTAAAAATTAATTAATTGACGAGAAATCAATAAAACAATTTTTATTAAAATTCTAATAACCATCAAAAACCCAAAAAATTGACCAATTTGGTCGGGTATATCTCGAAAATAACCATCCAAGGTTCGAGTTAGTGACCATTTGAAGCCTTATAGAAGATATTGTGACACTTATATTATTTTATTTAAAGTAATGTTAAAGTTGTCACATTCATAATTTAATATGTATAGAATTTTAAATGTTGGATTTCCCAAAAAATAAATTCAACTAAAAATATTATTATGAAATATAGTAAATTTATCTTTATCGTAGTATTTTAGTTTTAATTTTTATTCAAAAATAATTATGTTAAATAGTTTTAAAAAATTAATGTAGTTATTATTTTATTAATTGGGGTAATAAATAAATGTTATTAAAAATATTAAAATAAATATAATTATCACTAATTAATATTTCTAATTAATTTTATATAATAACTTGACCTCTTATTAATATAACAAAATAGTTTGGTTGAAGTTAACTAGTTATTGTTATATTTTTAAAAATCAATGAATTGAATAGTGTCAAAAATGACACTATTGATTGTTTATCAAAATAATGTTTTACTAAATTATTTAAAATTCATAAATCATTTTTTAAAAATATATAATAATTATTATATGGCTAAAATATTATAAGTTATTTATTTATGGTCTAATTTACATCAAATTAGTAAATATTTAACACTTTTAATATTGAAATATTTGTTACCCTAATTAAAAATTAAATAGAATAACTAAGTGTTAATTAAAATGATAAGGTTTAAATTGATAGAAACACTTTTCTAGGATATATTTGTTGATGAAATTAAAACTTTATAACTTATAATATTTTAAATTGGGATATTTGGGAGGTTTTTGGATGGGTTTCTATATTATTATAAATTAATATTTTTGGAGATCCCAAAAATGCCCCTCACCTCAATTATAAAAGGGAGCCTCCTCCCTTACCTCTTCACTTCACTTTAGGCCTTCAAGCTCAGACATACCCAGAAATGTTCCCTTATAAACTTCCCTAGTTTCATTCTAGAGGTTCTGGTATTCTTCAAAGACCAACTCTAGTGCTCTGAGAGGAGAATTAGAAGAAGCACGTCGAAGAAGAGGCAATCTCCTCTACCGATTCTTTCAAACTTCTTTCTTTTTTTACTTCATATTAATGAGTTGTTTGATTATAAAGTAGTTAATATATAATCACTTATATACTTAGATGTTATTATTATTGTAGAATAAAAATATTCCACTTTCTATCCATCCTATGAAAGATGAAATCGCCACACGTGCGTACATACAACTTACTGTATCCACACCATGGTGCAGTCTGTTTTTCACCACAACCTTACTTGGATAGGTATAATGTTGTAAATAATAACTATATATGATTATTGTAACATTATATTTTTTATGAAATATTATACACCATTCAATTCAATACCATTAAACAATTATGAGAATGATATCGTCACTCATGTGTATGTACGATCTACCGTCCCCATGATGCAATGTGATTCATTCTACATGATCTTCATTAAAGAATGATTATATAAATGTATATAATGAATAAATAATATATATATATAATGGTAATATCATTTTTTAATGATATTTATATGACCTATGAAGGATAACCTAAACTTATTCGACAAAACATGCATAACCAAATGAATCAGTTAATACCCAAATAACAAGTAATAATGATATTTTATTAACAAACAGATGATAATATGATAATATATGATATCATAAAAATTAATATGATTTATAAATAATCCAATTACTTTATTTAAATCATTATATAGGAGGTTCAAATACATAATAAGTAAATTAGTCCTAAGGTAAGGGATAATTTGGCAATATCATTATTATTCAAGATTTTTTATACATAAGTATTTGCTGGGGTATATTTATCATCCACATATATTTTTCCTAAACATATAATATTATTTATAATATTATAATAATTTTTAAATTCAATTTTACCCATTGGAGAATTTTTATTAAATGGTATGAAAGGAACCTTTTTTCGTTGTTCGATATAAAGAACTTTTTGGATTTTCAGGAAAATGTTTGAGGAAAATGTTTTTCTAACTTATTTGACATGAATGGATTTTTATGTTTTCATAATTCCTTATTTCCAGGAATCTACCTCTACAAGATTTCAAGTTTATTTTCAAATAAATTCTTTTATTTTAAAATTGTGTAGCTTTTTGGGAAAATAAAATGTTTTTAAAGAAGAAATGGTATTATCCTCAAGAATTAATTTCAAGTGTTATATCAATATTATTTTCCATATAAGATGGAATTATTTAATAGGGTTATGTTTCAAGTATAAAATATTTATTGTTCATATTAATTTATTTTCTTTATGATGGAATGATATTTATAAAATACATTTTCTTACATGGATTATGTTATGTTGGAATGACGTTTAGAGAAACCCATTTTATTCCTTGGTTCATGAGGAATGATTTATGTTATTGTGGAGCATGTTATAATGATTTTATTATGATATGGGTGGGACCTATATCTCCCTCTAATGCAATGGGTAAAGATTTAAATCATATGAGATGGACATGGATAAAATGGAAAATGATCCTGGTTCAGTAATACAGGGCTGGAATGATGAGTGAACTCAGTTCAATAATGGACTTTGTCCACTATGATAGTCTTGGAAATGAGACTTGAATAAAATGAAATTGTTTTCTATAATTATGTCTATGTAACAAAACTTCATGTCTTATGTTATGACTTTTGGTATTATGTTCATTGATACTTATGAATGTTCATGATTTATCCCATGGCATGATATCACTATCTTTCTTATACATGATAAGATTTTCAAATTTTATGCTCTTATGTCTTATGATTATGATTGAAATCTCCCCGGCTTAAACTTACTGATCATTTTATCTCACCCTGTCATGTGTTTATTTTCTTCAGGCCACGAAGAATGGTATTAAGTAAGATATATCAAAAAGGGTTCAAGTTATGAGAAAATAAGTGGGAGACAATGAATATTTCTTATGAACCAGTTGTTTATGTTTTATAGTTTCCGTAGACATCATACTTATATGATCATGTCATAGATTTGTTATATTTTGTAATGAATATTATTCAACTTTGAAGTAATGTCAATGTATGCAAATTATGGGTCGTTATAATAAATAGGTTTATCTTAAAGACTATAGGAAGCTAGTTGGAATCTTGTTGTATCTAATGGATTCAAGATTAGATATCATGTATATCATTATAATAAGTGAAGGGTATCAAAGTACTAAAATATAATCACATCTCATGGTAGGAAAAAATAATTATCAGATATGTCAAAGGCATAACTAAACTCAAAATAAAATATTATATCTTTGGAAATATTGATCTATTTGATTATACACATACATATTGGATATGTTTTATTAATGATAAAAGATCCACATCTGGTGGATTTTTATTTTTAGAATAAAGTAGTGTGAGTTTGTATATAAAGAAGAAAAATTACGAAAATCTCATCACTACTGAATCTAATTATGTTGCTACCACTCAAGATAAAACACAAATAATATGGATGAAGACAAAAATAGAATATTTTTTTGTTGATTTGAAAATTCCCCTTCCCTTGGGATACAATAATCAAAGTGAAATAAATATTATTAAAACTCTTATGAAACATTATAGCTCAAAGAAAATTGATATCAAATATCACTTCATCAAAGAGTATGTGGAAAAGAATAAATTGAAATTGGAGTTTATTCCTACAAAAAATAAATTTGCTAATATTTTCACTAATATGTTGGTGAAGGAAACATTTCATAAGGTAGTTTGATCATGTGCTTACAACCTCACCCTCTTTAAGGATAATTTATGGAATTCTATCCACTCTCTCATATTGTCTTTAGATAATTTTTTCAAAGGGGGAGAAAATTTTTGTAACCTAAATATATACACTGGTATGTGTTTTTCCTATCAAGGGTAATCATATATTTAGGGGTGTTCTTAAAAGGGGTAAGGTATGATTTCAAAAAGTTCAAAAAAAATTAATAGTGTTTTCAGGTGGATATAAGAAATTTTATTTTTAAAGGTTGAAGTTTTCTGTGGTGAAATTTTCATGTTGAAATTGAATTTTCTCTTAAGGTATACAAAAAAGTGTCTTAATTTAGTAATTATGGATAGCATGTTATTTTTGTTAAATGGTTATTTATTCCTTATCATGTGTTCTTATAATTTTTGGATAAATAATCCATTTTATGAGTTACAAATTTTTAGTGGTTTATGTTTCTTGGTTGACAACAAATCCAAAGGGGGGTTATTGAGATTGGGAGGTTTTGATGTGTTTTTTCAAATCTATAAGAGGTTAAGAAGTTGTTGGTTAGGGTTTTCATGAATGAATATGGTTAGATAATTCTATTTTTCTTTTATTTTCTTTTATAAATCACCTCATTTTATTGATTTTCCAATATGGGAAATCATACGAAGATGATCAGCTTGAGTGTTTTGTCGAACACTTATCTTATGACACTTAGAAATTTCATTTGATAGATTTTTTTATTAATTATATAGGTTGATGATTTACTATTCTTAGTGGTTCTAACATCATGAGTATTAAAAAACATCCTGATCGAAGACAATTCTAAATGGGGAGAAAATAATTTGTATATAAAAAGTCTTTACTATGAAGATTTGAGGAAGTTCATCGGATAGAAGTTATTGGTTAGAGGTTTGGCTGAGTAGTGTTTGTGTCCGAATTTAATAAAGTTTGAGATATTGTGGAAGTATGAAGTTATGATATTTGTAAGCGTAGTTAAGCAATCTGCATAAGGGTAATTCCCAATTTCTATACGTTGTATAAAGAGAAGTTGTCAGGAGTTTCATTGGACCAAGACCATCATACTATCTCCTATAATATTATCAGTCTGAGTACATTAAAAGAACCATATGTGTTTTTAAATAGTGTTTAGTTTTGTAAAATGTCTATCATATGGATGTGTATTAATTTAAAAACTGTTTTTATTTTAGGATTATTAGAGGTATGTCACCAAGTAATTAGATATATGGTTTTTGTTTAAGTCATCAGATGAATGTTTTTGTAAAACTTTCATTGATCAAAGAATGTAATATTAAGTAAATGATCAAATATTTCTAATTCATACCATTGGATAGTGTAAGTATCCTTAAGAGGACTCACAAAATGTTCTTACAAATTTAAGGTTTCAATGTTTAGAGTAAGTATCCTTAAAAGTGATGTTTCAATGTTTCATTAGATGCATGAGTGGTATAAATTTATATCAGTTTGAAATAATTTATAGGATATTAATAAAGGTATCAAATGTAACGATGCAAATATGATCATTCAATTTTCCAAATACTATTAAGTAAATATTTGTAATTCTATTTGATTTGTAAAAAGTTTGACAAATTTCAATCATGTAGAGTCTTAAGAATAACTCTTATCATTTAGGAGAGTTTTTTATAATATTATAAGTAGAATGATGGTAGTATGAAGCATCAATTTTGAGTCAAGTCTGCATGTTTCCATAAAATCTTGGAGGAAACTTTCCAATATAAAGGGATATTTCATGTAACAACCTAAATAACCTGCCTAAATGGTACTTAAATCATTCATGACATTACCCTAAGGGAATTCCCAATACCCATGGGCTAGAAACTAATATATGGGCATCAAGAAACATCAATAGGGAATGATTTCTCCTCAAGGATAAGAAACAAAATGAAAATAGTATAAGGAAACAAAAAATATTTAGTATTCCATTACAAATATCAAGATTGAAACTCCATAAGGTATAAGAAACATCGAACTAAACATCTTGAGTTAATGATAACATCATCGTAGGATCTTCTCACAATATGTGGAAACACAATCCACCTGTTATCACCAACACCATAGTTCCATCTATCAAGAACATGCCCCATCTCCAAGTAGTGATTTTACCTTTCCTATAACTATTATAAGAAATTATTAAATTTCATAAACAAAACGTAAGGTGTGAGAAACAAATCCCTATAGTATTTCACAAAAAATATCATAAAAATTCCATATAAAAAAACCATTTACGCTTAATTTTAAATAAAACTTGGAAAGGAAACATTTTCAAAATTCAAATTAAAAACTTCAAGAGGAAAATTTTCAATGGATAATAAAAAAAGGTTTCAAAATTTATTTTCCCTTAAATAAATATAAAATATAAAATTTTATGAAAAGAGTAATGACTAAATATTTTCATCAAAATTGAAATGATTTCAACATTTTACAACACTGGCATGTAAAAAAAATCAATAATCAATAATAAATCATAGAACCATGGTTAGGTGGCCAATGGGTATGTTTTTATACAAAGGTATTCTCACACATTAATGTATAGCTCCCAGTATGAACTTGTTCCTTTGCCTAAGCCTGGGAAAATAGGTATAAAATTGGGGAAATGGGAGATGATCCCTAAAGACTAATATAGATCTCAAAAAATGAACATCCTTATGGGTTAATATAATAAGGTCTATAAGGATGAATAAGATATTTTCCCTAAGGACTAATATCTCTACTATGTAGAGATAATACTTTCCCATCATGTCTTATTCCTACCTAAATACCTAGGATCTCATGTTCTTTAAGGTGAATTAGAAATTTTTGGGGATATCATTCAATTCAATAAGTATTAATAATTTCAAATAATCATTCAATATTGCATTTAAAATCAGTCCCAACATCAAGTTTCAAAATATGTATTTCTTTTTAAAAATCACCATCAAATGGTTTTTATTAAAAAATCATTCATTTCAAACAAAAAACCAACATCAATTATTTTTATTAAAAACTCATTACATTTAAATCAATCAGTATCTCTTCGGATCATAAAACATTTCATAAACTTTTATTTCGTTAGAATCATGTTTTAGATCTTTTATTTTACATATAGAACATTTTTTAGAAATAAAATTTTATTTCAGAATCAACTTTCAAAAGAATTTCAACACACACACGCCATTCCATTTTAAAAATTATTTACCACAGACTCAAATATTTCCTTGAAAATAAATCAAAAATCGATTTCTTATTAATAAAGTAATAAGGTTTTAAAGAGAATTAAATTTTCTTAATAAGTTGCTTATATTGATAAAAATTTCACAAAACCTAAATGAGGGTTCCATCATAGGAAATAAGAGAATTTACATACCCCATAATTAAGGAAAAATAGAAAAATAATCTTTTTTATCACCCATCAGCTAGATTTACTAAACTCCACTCAAGTATATCATAGAAATCAAAGATACATTGGTTCAAGTATTTTAAAAAATATCATAATAATTATAGTTCATAAAAAGAAAATAAAAAATTAAAATGCTATTTAATTTTATTTTTTCAAATGAATCGTGAATGAAGAAGGTTTAAAATCATTTAAAATGGGAGTTAAAACCTTAAAAAGTTCAAAATGGTGTTATCGGTTATTCTGGAAGAGGAAGAAAAAAAATTAGGTTTTAAAAACACTTCTTTCATAAAAATGGTTGTTTGTAAGGGTAACATGGTTTACCCTTACATAGCTCATGTCTTCTACATAAGGGTAAGGGGTTTTAACCTTACGCAAGTTTCTCACCTAGAATTACCTATACACAATGGTTGAGTACCCTTATGCATCATTTAAAAACCTGATCCTACCCTTACACAGCACATGAGGTTCCCTTATGAATCATTTCAAAACATTTTGATTCCCTTATGATGTGTGGAATAACTTTACCTAGTGCATTCTGTTCCTTTATGAAACTCATATAAAAAGTTCTTTAACCTTACAGAGCCCATTGAATACCCTTACACAGTGCATAAGATTTTCAACCTACTATTACATAGTGGGTAACTTACCCTTATGAGACCCTCCTAATTTCAAGGTTACCTTTACACAATGCCCCTTATGTATAGGTAGAAATTTCTTATCCTTGTTCAAACCCCATGATTTATGTGAGGGTAAAAATTAACTTAAAATTTATTAAATTTCATTTTAAAATAATCTTAAAAATAAATAAAAAAAGTTGTCTAAAAAGAATAAAAAGTCCCAAACACATCTAAAACCAAAAGAAAAAATCTTAAACCACATAATTTAATTAAAATAAAAGATCAAGAAGTTAAAATTCTCCCCACCATAAATTTAAAAACCCCTAGTTTCAATTAATTTACACTTTTATTATGTATTTTGAGATTATGTAATACTTGGGTTAAGTTTCAGGGGTTTCTAGAAGGTTTTGGAGTATTTTGGAAGTGTTTATAAAGGTCAAAATTGTAAGCATGGTTAGTATAAACTCTACACTACCTCTAGAAAACCGTATAAGGTGATGTTGGGAGTCACTGGAGAGGTTCACAGTTAGAGCCTATTTTTCCCAAAATGTGTGCATTCCAAGGGAAACCATGCATTTAGAGACAACGTTAAAAGGATGGTTGGCACATGTTTTGTCAAACTATGTAAACCAAAAATGATAGGTGTTTGTCTTGAGACAATAGCACTACATTGTTAGTGCATGAGTTACCAAATCATTCCGCTACTTGGGTGTTATCCAGAAGCATGCGCATGGTTGGTGCATGGTTTTACAAACCATGCAACCAAATCATAAGATGTACAGTTAATACTTATAAAATTAGATTTTAAATTAGATTAAAGCACTTTAGCCCTAATTTCACATATTCTTATAGGGTCTCAAACTCCTCTCCCCTCCTAGGATCCCAAGATAATTCCCTTTGATCCAAAAGTGACTTTTAGAAAAATTAAAAAGCCTTGGAGATCAAGAATCATTATTAATTCTTTCTTCTTCCTTGTTCTTATTAGATTTACTATTCTAATCTCTCTCAAATTCATAGATCTAGTTCTTTATGGATATATTTATGTGTTGTTACTTTAATATTGAAGAGATCCTGTTGGACTTATTGAAGGGAATATGTAGTGATCCCAGATCTAGAAGTTTTTAGTGTCATTATTCATTTTCACCATCCGTTGAGAGCTAGGTGGATTCTCTTTCATCACCATTGTTCTATAACTGGAAGTATTATTTGGTTTAAAGGTTTTTATTTTATTTTTTTTTTGTCGAAATTATATGATTATGTAAAGTAAACCCATTTTATCTACATTTCTATATTATGGAAAATTAGATGGTGTTTTGAAAAACAACTTTCATTGTAATTTTAAAATGATGGTTTTAAAATTATGGAATGGTTTTGGAATTTGAAAATCGTTTGATGAAATTATTTCAAATGAATGAATTGTTTTTTAATAAATTTTTTGGAATGGAATTTTGCATAATTGGATTTGAGTGTTTTCAATGTGGATAGGCATAGTTCAAAGTTCCACAGTTAAGGTAGGACATATTATAGTCATGGAGTACCACCATCAATGGTAATACTAAGATTCGGTGTATGGATGTCTGTGTGTGTGTAAACATTGGGATGGTTATGTAATGTGTGAAAAAATGGTAATTATATTGTTTATGGTTTTCTTATATGGATTTTAGTTATGGATTTATGTAAATTGTTTATTTACTTTTTAACAATTTGATATAAAATTTTCAATCTAGTTATTATTCTAGTGGTGTGGGTTGGGAATCCTCCATTGATTAACTACTAAGTTTATACTCACCCCTACTTTGGAACTTTGGTGTGTTTTTAGATTTCATATAATGAGACATGGGGAAAGTAAATGTATCATATTTATCTAGAGATGTATCTTGATACCATGGGCATGGAAAGTGGTGTTGGTGCTTGAAACAAGTTCAGGTGGTACATGGGAACATGACACTTTGATGTCCACGAGTCATGTTGTATTTTGGTTTTTCAAGTTTATATTCCATATTCTATTATAAATATGATATTATTGTTCTTATGGATTTTGATTGTCTATATTACTCCTTATCATGCATCGTCTAGGAGGATTGGATGTTTATATTTTATGTTGTCTAGATATTTGGTCTTCATTAATGGAAAATCATCCCCCAAATTTCTCTTAATCCCATGATATGTATTGTAAACATTTGGTGTCTTGGGTATGTCACCTAATTTTTGTTTCACTTCATCTCTTCTTAATCCAATGATTTAGTTCAGGATTCTACATATGGTATTTTTCTTGGTTGGTCCATCTATCTCTTAGGATGGTAGAAAAGAGATTGGAATGTTGGAACTTGAATTGTATATCTTAAAAAGATGTAGCTAAAAATTTTATGTTAAACTTCAAGTTATCAGGGTGTTTAGGTAAAAAATATTTATAAATCTCTTCTAGTTGTATTTTTATCTAATCAAAATTGATTTAGCTTATGATTGTTTCATATCATGCATTGTTAGTGAGACTTCCCACTAAGACTGCATTGTTCATTTTGAGTTTGATGATTTTTTAAAATGATTAAAATGGTTGATTTTAAAATAATAGTCATTGTTTATAGCTCATGGTGATTAGAAATTTTCTAATCCATCAAAAGTTAGTGAGTGATTACTAAATAGAGTTTTTTTCTAGTTATATATAATGATACATGATAGATGTTGTAATAATAATCATGAAGAGGATATTGAAAATATGGTTTCACCTAAGCCAAATATAAACCAAAAACTTTTCCATATCATCATTCAGTATTTTTAATCCATTGATAGGGGAAATAAGAATGATGGGCCTCAAAAAGTGGAACACTCTGTCCAATTTCATAAATAGAATCCACCCATTTTAAGGGGGATTCTGAGACTTAAAAATTGGAGGTGATGATGAATCAAATGAACCGAATCTCAAAATTATTGTGTACACCATATGATATTAAAATTAGGTTTTTAAATTATATATTCTAGGATATTACATGCCAATGGTTAGATTTATCTATATAAGAAAAAATTACCAAGTCATTACATGGGAAGACATTGAATAGTTTTTCATCATTTTTTTATCCTCATACATTCAAGATCAAAAGAATAAGAAATTTATTTATGATAAAACAATAGAATATATTCATGAAATAATATATAGTTAAGTTTAAAAACTTGGTATTATCTTCCTTGGAAGCTTCTGCTAGTGAATCCTTGAAGGAACATATATTTTAGTGTATAATCCAAGAATAAATTCACCCTGTGATATTTATTCGTTGAATTATGGAATACATGGAAATGGTAAATAGATAAATGGTGATAGAAAATTATATTTATTGAAATTTGGATAGCAGGAGTATGTTTATCTCCATGGGAACATGTAGTAACTCATATGCTAGGAATAAGTGGAATATTGAAACCTACTTCTAAGGTGGATAAGGTTCTTAGAACAAGACCATATGATAAGCTAATTTCCCTCTATAACCCAATATAAAGCCTTGATGTTTTAAATGTGGTTATACTTCTTGTAATAAGCGAGACTATACACTGCCACATAGGTCTTGTCACAACTATAATTAGGTTGGAAATCCCCATAATTATTATCATAGCATTCCAAAACATGGTTTTGTAGATACATCTTATGTTTCTCGAACATCCTATGATTTTATGGGGAAATATCATTAGAATAACTCTCAACCTCGTAACTGAGTGAGCCAAGGTGATTCTATGAACACCATGACTCTTTATGTGATAAAACCTTAGTAAGGAAACAAGGATCAGGGAGGACCTATTAACCACCTTTATAGTGATGGACATAGGATCATGGGTGATCAATTAGAACCACTACCAGTGTGAGTTATGATTATTTTGAATTATATCCTCATGAAAGCCTCATTTTATACGGATGTGTCCCACTCTTTTATTAATTCATGTGTTATTGATCATATGGGTTTTAATGCTACAATGATGCCTCGTGTTTTGAAACTTCAAACACCTCTAGGAAAATGGGATTGTTGATCCTTTAAGTGTGCATTGTGTTCTATAACTATCAAGGTGGATGAATTGGTTTGAGATTTAACTGTTATTGAGATGGATGTATATAACCCAATTTTTTGAATAGATTGGTTGACCTTTTCAAGGCTCACATTGACTATTATTCTTGGAAGGTTAGTTTCACATCTTCAAATGGTGTTAAGAATATCTTTAAATGAGATTGGGATGTTAATGAATGTAGAGAAAGACCTTTGGTACTGGTGTTTAGGACTATCTTATATCAGTTGGAAATGGTTAAATTGGAATCTATTAATGAAATCAAACCTAGAGATTTTTCAACCACTATTGACCAATTTTCTGGTGTCTTTCCTAAAAATTTCTTTTTGTTACCCCCTAAAAGAGAATTATAATTTATGATTGATCTTCCAACAAGATTTGGTCCTATTTCACTTCCATCTTATAATATTACACCAACAGAATTGAGGGAATTTAAATTCCAGTTGGAAGAGTAATAAAGCAAATGGTTCATTTGACTGAGCACATCTCTATGAGTATATCCAATTCTTTTTTTTTTATGAAAAAGTTGGATGGTACTCTTAGTATTTATGTGTATTATTGTAAGATAGACTAGGTTAAGATAAAGAATCAATATCCCCTTACATGAATTGAATACCTATTTGATAAATTTAGGGGAGCTTCTTGGTTCTCTAAAATTGAATTATGATCATGATATCACTAACTATGAGTTTTGAAGGAGGATATTCTGAAGAAAACTTTCAAGATCCATTATGAACACTATGAATATTTGGTTATACCCTTTTTTATTACAAATTAACCAATGGTGTTTATTGAATTGATGAATAAAATATTTCAAAGGTTTCTTGATTAATCTGTAGGAATTTTAATTGATGAAATTAGGGTGTATTATAGGACTAAGGCTGATCATGAGAAACACCTAGATATAATTTTGGGAATCTTGTAGGAATATCAACTTTATGATAAGCTTTAAAAGTGTCTTTTATAGATATAAAAGGTTCATTTACTTAGCCATATCATTTCTAAAAGAGGATTTTCTCTAGATCCTAAAAATATATAGGTTGTTATATCATGGAAACCAATGAATATTTTTTGTGATATATATAGTTTCCTTGGATTAGTAGGGTATTACCACCACATTTTTTGTTATTTTTCATGAATTGCCTCTCTGATGATAGATTTGGAAAGTAAATGTGTTCTTTTCCAATGGACTGAAAAGTGAAAAAAATTTATTTTCAAGAGCTTAAGGTTCTCCTTACACAAAGACTTATCCTTGTGTTTCTAGAGTCAAGAAAGGGGTATGCAGTCTATTTTCATGAATCTAAATCTAGGTTGGGTTGTGTTCTCATGCAGGTAGATTAGGTTATTTCTTATGGATCATGAAAGTTATTGGTTCATGATAAAAACTATCCAACACATGATTTTTAATTGTATGATGTGGTTCATTACTTGAAAGTGTGGCATCATTGACTTTTTGGTGAGAAATTCACAGTTTTAACAGATCATAAGAGCTTAAAACACATTTTCTCAAAAAGATATTTGAACCTAAGGAAACACAGATGGATGTAACATATGTATATGTTTGACCTCAACTTGATGTATATAATAGGAAAGTTAAATTTTTTAGCTGATTAATTGAGTAAGTATTCATACAATCAGTTATCTAAAGTCTATATTAATGAAAACTAATATTGTTTGTAGCTAATATGTATATTGACTCTCTGGAGTAAGGTTATGTTGTAGTTTTATTTCCAATTTCTCTTGTTCTTGATTTAGTTTATAAGGTTAAATATTCCTAGACATATTATCCTAAATGTTTAACCATGTGTTCAAAACTCAATGGTGGTGAGACCAATGAGGGATGAAAGTTAGATGGGATATTTGTGTTGTATTTTAGATATTAGATTATGGTTCCACTAACATATCAGATACAAATTATTTCTACCTACCACTTCTCAAGATGGTTTATTCATCCTAGAATCCATATTATGTATAAAGTGATGAGAACATAGTTTTGGTGGGATTGAATGAATAGGAAAGCGGTGAATGTTATCTCAAGATGCCTCACCTATTAGTAGGTTAAGGTGAAGCATCAAATATAGGATGGTATGTTTCATTCTTTACTGATTTCCATGTATAAATGGGAGAAAATTGAAATGTATTTTTTTACAATTCTTCCAAAAAATGTTAATAAACATGATTCCATATGGGTGATTGTGTATCACCTCACAAATATGGAACACTTAATCCCTATTCTGGAATCTAATATGGCTGAATAATTTTCCAAATTCTACATTTGATATGTTGTAAATATTTATTGTGTTCTAGTATAAATCATGTGGGAACAAGACCATTGGTCGACATATCAGTTTTTTATGTCTTTGTAGTAAGATCATTGAACCTAGTTGACCATGATCACAACATATCATCCTCAAATAGATATACATTCTAAATAGAAAATAAAAATGTTAGAAGACATGATAAGAGCATGGGTAATGGATTTTGGAATCTCATGGGATGATAATGTTCCATTAATGGAGTTATCATCTAATAACAGTTATCATTAAGTGATAAATATTGGTCCTTTTGAAGTTTTGTATGGTCTTACTTGTCATTATCTACTTTATTGACTTGAAATAGCTAATAATTAACTTATCAAACTTATCCATGTACATGATACAATAAAGAAGATTTATATGATCATAAAAAGGATAATGAATGCTCAGATTTTTTAGAAATCATATGTGAATCGTCATCTATGAACATTATCTTTTTATTTATGTAACCATGTTTTCTTGAGAATCTCTCCAAACCTAGGGAATCACCATTTTGTTAAGAAAGTAAAATTGTCTCCTTGGTAAATTGGACCTTTTGTGACACTTGAAAGAGTTAGAGATGTGTCTTATCAGTTGGATTTACCACCAATGTTTAGCTTTGTGCATAATTTTTTATGTAACTCTATTGAAGAAGTGCCAATCTAATCATGACTGTGATTTGATGAGAGCATATTAATCTTTAATCAGATGCTACATTTATTTATGTTTTGACATGGATTTTGGATAGGAAAGAAAATAACTTACATGGGAAAATAATGGTTTTGGTGTGGGTTTTATGGTAGCATGGTCATATTTAGGAAGAGACATGGGAAATTGAAAAGGAAATATTAAATATATGGTTTGATATCTCCCAAATAAACACTGATATTCCACTTTATAGGGACAGAAATTCCAATGGTTGGAAGAATGTAACACCCATAGTTTTAGGTACTTAAGCCTTTTATTATGTATTTTGAGTTTATATAATACATGGGATAATTTTTGGGGGTTTTTAGAAAGTTTTGGAGTGTTTTTAAGTGTTTTTTGGAGGTGTAAATTTTGATTATGTTTGATATAAACCAAACACTATCTCTAAGAAATTATGAAAGGTGATACTGGGAGTCACTAGGGAGGTGTATTATTGGAGAACAATTTTTCCAAACTATGTGCATGCCATGGGAAACCATGTATTTGGATATAAGGGTAAAATCATGGTTAGTACATGGTTTTTAAAACTATGTGAAGCAGCCATGTTCGGTGCTGGCCTTGAGATAGTATCACTACATGGTTGGATCACAGTTTTCCAAACTGTGCGGCACAACCATGCATCAACCTGTGTGTTATTCAATAGCATGTGCATGATCGTCACATGGTTTTCCAAACTGTAAGAAATGTAGTAAATACTTAAAAACATAAATTTTAAATTGAACTAAAGTCTTATAAGCCTCATTTTTTCCTATTCTTCCAAGGTCTCTAACTCCTCTCCCCTACTAGGATCCCAAGAAAATTACATTTGACCAGGAAGTGAATTTTGGAAGAATCAAAGTGTTTTGGAGGTCCAGAATCATTGGTAAGTATTTATTCGACCTTATTATTATTATATATACTCTTATACTCTATCATGGAGCCATGTATCTAGTCTTTTATAGATATATCTATGTGTTGTTACTTGAATCTTGATGAGATCTTGTTGGATCTATTGAAGGTAAGGTGTAGTGAGCCTGAACCTAGAATAATTAAGTGTCATTCTTTGTTTTTTTACATCCGTTTAGTGGTAGGTGGATTATCTCTCGTCTCCAATGTTCTATAACTTATAGTCTTAGTTGATTTAAAGGTTTTTATTTAATTTCTTATGAAAACATTGTGTGGTTTTGTGAATGAAACCTTTTTGGTTTATGTTTCAAAATTGTGGAATGTTGGATGAATTTTTGAAAACCTTTTTTATTATAATTTTAAAATGATGATTTTAAAATTATGGAATGGTTTTGGAATTTTAAAAATGTTTTATAAAATAATTTCAAAGTAAATAATTATTTTAAGTGAAATTGTATGGCATGGAATTCGGCATAATTTGGTTGGCATGTGTTTAAAGTGGATGGGGTATGGTCAAAAGTTCCACAGTTAAGGTAGGACTGATTATATTCATGTAGTACCACCATAAATGGTTATACTAAACTTGAGTGTATGGATGGGTATGTGTGTGAACATGGAGATGGTTATTACAAGTGTGGATGAATGGTAATTAGATTTTTTATGTTTTTCTCACATGGGTTTTAGTTAGGGATTTATGTAAATTGTTTATATACATTTCAACTATTTTATATTAAATGAGATAAATGGTAATTATTCTAGTGGTGTGTGTTGGGAACCCTATTAGTATTTCCTACCAAGTTTATACTCACACCTTCTTGGGAAATTTAGTATGTTTTCATATTTCAGATACTATAACATTGTGAATGGAAAGGTATTATATTTCTCTAGTGATGTGTATTGATACCATTGGAATGAGTGGTGGTGTTAGAGATTAGAGCTAGTTCAAGTGGTATCTTGGATCATGACACCTTGATTTCCTTGATTCATGTTTTATTTTGGGTTTTTAGTTTATATTACATATTTATTTGTCAATATGATATTGTAGTTGTATTGGATTTTATGTTTGGATTTATTTCTCATTCTCATGCATCATATAAGAGGATTTGATGTTTATATTTTATGTTTTCTAGATGTTTGGTCTTATTTCAGGGAAAATAATCCCCCCAAAATTTTCTTAATCCCATGGAATTTTTTGGAAGCCTTATGGTGTATTATGGGTTCCACCTAAGGTTAATGGAACTTTGTGCTTCTTATGCCTATGAGTTGTGGTGGGATGTTACAATAAATATGTTCTTCCCCCAGAAAGTATTTCAAGTAGACTCTATATAAAAGAGACAAGGCTGCAATTATCTCATTAGTTTCTCATTCCCCCCAAGTCTCATGTGAATCTAAACCATGTTAGCATAACACCCAAACCAAAGGAATGTATTTACCATAATTAACCTTTATATGAGAATCAACAATCCAAATTAGCTGCTTGGTTATAGATAAATCAAGTTCAACATCAATATCCTCCCATCTCCAAATACGAGATGAATCAGAGAGATTCTTTCTAAACTATAACACATAGAAAAAACTGTGGATTTATGTCTTCTATAGTGGAAAATCCAAATGGTATTCCTCATTTAAAATATTCTCAATAACATCAAATGGTCCCACTTATCTTGGTGCCATCATTCCTTTTTTTCTGATCTGTTAGTGACTTGAATGAGGTGAAAATCTCAAAAACACCATGTCACCAACTCCAAATTCTAAAAACCATCAACCGAGATTAGTATAGGATTTACAATGGTTCTATTCCATTATAATTATCTAATGAATCAACTGAATCTTTGTTGTTATCTTTTGGACCAAACTAGGTCCCACCAAGGAATCTTCTCCAACCTCCGACCAGTAGAGTAGAGATTTACATGATTGGCCATAAAATGCCTTAAAGGGTTCCATCATGATTTATGAATAGTCATTTTTATTATTGAAAAACTTGTAGCACCTCTAGTTTAAGGTATTTATAATTTTTTATGCCTTTTTAGGTGTTTAATGTTCTTGGGATGAGTTAGGAATATTTTGGGATAGTTTTTAAGGGTTTTGAATAGGTTTGGAGTCTTTTCTAAGGGCACATAGTTTGATCACGGTTAGGGGAAACTGTGTGTGTTCTACAAGAAACTGTATAGGGGAAGATAGTAGTATTCAAATGACCTACACCTAGTTTTCCAAACCGTGAAAGGAAATAGTTTAGACCCCTTCTCTTGAGGTAGTGGTGTGCGCACGGTTAGTGCACAGTTTTCCAAACAGTGTGGGCTAACCGTGCGACCACTTAAAAGTAGGGTTTTTAAATCTGGTCTTCCTTGAGGTATCCTCTTTTCACTCCAAATTGTCTCCCACTCGATCCTCACTCGGGATTTTGGGTTCTCAAAGGTTTTAGGTTCTCTCCCACATGTTTGGGAAGAAAATTGAAGGGGTTTTAAGGTGGATTTAAGGTGGTTTGACGGTGGTTTCTCCTAGGTAAGTCTCTCCTCTTGGGTTCTCTTTGGTTTTCTCTAGGTCTTATCATTCCTCTTTCTTAGTATTACAGATCTAAATCTTTTTCCTATAGATATAGGGTTGTGGATGCCTTTGGTATTGATTTTAAGGCTTGTGGATGTTAGGGAAGGAGATCTAGAATGGTTTCGGTGGTGTGTTCAACGGATTATGGGCGTGGTTGCATGTGGGTTGATTTCTCCTGAACCCTAAAGGTAGGTGGCTTCTCTATCAACTCCACTTGGTTATAAATAGTGGTTTTGGTTATAATTAATTTGTTTCTCTTGAAATTAATTGTGATTTTGATGTGCAAAATTGGTTATAAATCCCTTTATTCATGTTTTGTGTATTTTTGGGAAAAAGGCGTTTTACAGTTGAATGTTCTAATTGTTAAATTTTAAAGTGTATATTTTAAATTTTTTTCTTGGATTGGGTAGAGTAAAAGGTTTATGAAAATGGATTTCAATAAATATTTTTTTTAATGAATCGGGGTTTTGTCATGGAAAATGTTTTTAAGGGTGGTTTCAATAAATGGGTGATTTATTAAAGTGGCTTGGCATGTTATGGAAATGGTTATTTGCATGTTTTGTGGATTTGGTGGGTTATATTTCTAGTTGTGGATCTTTGAAATGAGATATGAAAGTGGGCAGGGCCTCTCACTATAAAAGGTGATGGATATTATTTACAAGAACCACCATTATGGATAGTGTTCGTGAAGCACCTCTAATTGGAAATGTAGTGAATGGGTTGGACAGAAGATCCACCATTTTGGTTTCCTTGTTGTGTGTTTCTTGAAAGGTGGATTTTTTTGTGCTAATGTAAAATGGTGAAATGGATTGTGAAAAGTTTTTTGGGTTTCCAATGTGGTTTGAGCATTCAGGTGTAAATGGCTAGGTAAAAGAGTGTTTAGATTGTCGTAAGTTGTTTCACTATTTAATGTTTTATATAAACTATTTTATATAATGTTCCAATGGTTTCATCCTAGTGGCATGTTTAGGTAAGTCATTTGGGGAGAACCTACTGAGTATTAGTACTCACCCCCTTCTTTTTCACTTGGGTGCTTTTGAAGATGTTGTATTCCAGGACATAGGTAAAGGTAAATCATATCATGGAAAGTGGTTATTAGTGATACTTGTGAGATGTGATAGTGCTTAGGGCATGGAGGTTTGTGTGGTACTATAGAGTGTGTCTTGATTTATTGTGGTTCTCTTGTTTAGTCTTCTGTATGGTACTATGATATTTTGTTTGGTTGTATTGGTTCTTGGGAATTCTTGTAGAATTTTTGGTTGTCGTATGGTAATGTATGGGTTTGGTTGTTTTGTTGTCATGCATCATATAGTTTGTTGTTAGTGGGCTATTTGGTTTTTTGGTTGTATCTCAATGGAAAATACTTCCCCAATTTATTCTCGAATCCCTCAGAATTTATTACTAGCCTTTGGCTCCTTGGGAACATCGCTTAAGGCCAAGTAGCATTCCTTCGACCTCTCAATCCAAAGAGATGGGGTAGGAATTTACAAGTGGTATATGTTTGTTTGGTCCTTGGATTTAAAGGGGGAGCAGTTGTTTGATTCGTGGTGTTGATCGTTGGTCATGGTGTTGACATTCGTTCTTGGCCTATTCCTTGATTCAGGATGGTATCAAGAAGTAGGATTATCGGAATGTGGAATGTATAACATAAAAGAAAGTAGCTAACCCTTTTATGTGAAACTTCAAGTTACAAGGGAGTTGGGTACGTAACTATTTGGAGACACTTATATGAATTGGATATCTCATTTTCATTGGTGTAGCCAATGATATGTCCATGGCATGCACGATATCTAGGATGCATATTTCTTTGGGGTATAATGATCTATAGTGTGATATGAATGTGTGGACTTCGAAAAAACGGAATCGGGTTTCAAAATGGAAGGATTTTAAACATGTAAACTGGTGGTATTTTTAAAATAGATTCATTTTAAAAACATGGTGGATTTTTTCAAAAAAGTGCAACATGGGAAATGTGAACTAGTGGAAATCCGGATTGTGATAGTTGTAGTGTAATTGAACTGAAATTTGTAAATCATTTGTTGATAAAATATAAGGACTTATGGTTGCTTTGTATTGATAGAAATGAAACTGGGTAGGCGTTGTAGAGACTAACCATAGGAAGCTATTGAAAATGTTGTTGCACCTAAGCCTCAGGTGAACTAGTAACTGGTACAGAGTATAGTGCAATCTTTCAAAGCTGTGAAAAGTTGGAATAAAGTCGATGAACCAAAACATGTGGATCATGCAGTTTAGTTTCAAAGGCAGAATCTACCCATGTTTAGTGTTGATTCAGAGCCGAAAAGGGTTGATCCATGTCTGAACAAAATGAATAGGATATTTGAATTCTTGGGGACACTAAAAGAGATGAAAGTGAATTTATCCATGTACATGTTGGAAGATCTTTTCCTTCAGTGGTGGGAGCTAGCAGTCCATGCTGGGACGGACCAAGGTGTGACAAGGGAGGTTTTTGAAGAATTGTTTAATAAACAATTCTAACCTCACATGTTTAGAATTCAAAATACAACAGAGTTATTTAGTTTGAAGCAAAGAACATAGTAGTGATGGAATATGCGGATAAGTTTATGAAATTAGAGTGGTTTGCAATCGAGGTGGCAAGTAGTACATCATTGAAGGCACAAATTTTTTAAGCTGGGTTGAACCAATAAATTCATTCCAAGATAGTGGTGTTGTGTATAGATAATTACACGGAAATAGTGAATAAACCTACAGTGGATGAGCAAAATCTTGTGGGGGCTACAGGTAGGGGAAGTATGTGGGTACCCATGTGAAATAGTGGGAACTAGAATTCTAGGTTCAAGCGGAAGATGGACACTTATTTCTAGGGTGGGAGTATAGTTCAGAATCTGATGATAGGATGGGTGAAATTTCCTCTGAATCCTCAGAGTAAGTCGGGATGTTTTCAGTGTGGTTCTATGAGCCACATCAAGTAGGATTGTAAGACACAACCTTGAGTATGTCATCATTGTAAGTAGATGGGCCATCTGCAGTGTTATTGTTAGAAAACTCTGAGGTCGAGTGTCTATGACACTCCTCATAGGTCACAGGGGTCTTATGCCTTGATGGGATGGGGGCAGCAGCATACCCCTCGAAAATAGAGTAAATTGTGTTATGGTGATTCTCAGAGAACCTTGACGCCTCAGCAGGGTAATAGAGAGTAGAGCCTGGAAAGTAAGCAGTTTTTTGAAGCTGATCAGGTTGTGTTGGATGATCAGTTAGTACCATCCCTAGTGTGAGGTATGAATCTTTTAAATTCAACATTGATGCAAGATTTTTTTTATACAGGTGCTTCACATGCTTTTATTTCATCTCTCATCGTTGATTTTTTTGGGTTTACACATGGAAATGATCCCTTCTGTTTTGAAACTATAAACTCCTCTAGGTCAAAGAGAGTGTTGAGCCTTCATATGTCGAGGTTGTTGTTTAGTTATGGATGTAATCGAATTAATTTTGGATTTCTACGTTCTTGAGATGGATGCTTATGATATAATCCTAGGAATGGATTTATTGGAAATTTTTATGGCCCACATTGATTAATATGCGTGAATGGTTAGTTTTCTGACAGAGGATGGAATTAGACATCTCTTTAGAGGAGAGAAGAGTGAAAAGTTGGGTGCAATAATTTTTTTGTCACCAACTGTTGGCACAATCTCATATCAGTTAGAGGCCTTGCCATTAGCATTAGTGGAAGGTGTTTAGTAGAGTCTTTTTCCAGTAGTTGTGGATCAGTTTATGGTTATCTTTCCCAAAAATTATCAGGGTTTCCACCCATGAGAGAAGTGGAGTTTATAATTAATCTCCTTCTGAGGAATAGTCCTATCTCACTTCCAACTTACCAAATAGAACCAGAAAAATTTCGGGAATTAAAGGTTCAGTTAGAAGAGTTAGAAAACAAACTTTTCATCTGACCTAGCACTTCTCTATGGGAAACACCGGTTTTTTTTGTTAAAAAGGCTTATAGAACCTTATGGATTTGTGTTGATTATCGTAGACTTAATCAAGTTACAATAAGGAACCAGTATCCACTTCTAAGCATTGATGATTTGTTTTGTTGAGGGGATCTCAATGGTTCTCCAAGATTTACTTGAGGTCAGGTTATCACCAATTGCAGGTAGGGAAGGAGGATATTCCAAAAATATTCTTTCAGAAGTAGATATGGCCATTATGAGTATGTGGTTATTCTCTTTGGTCTAACGAATGCACCAGTGGTGTTCATGGCATTGATGAATCAAATATTTCACAGATATCTGAATTATTTTGTGGTGGAATTTTTGGATGATATACTGGTGTATTCGAGGACAAGGGAAGAGCGTGAGAAGAACTTAGCGATCATATTGGGGATATTGAGGGATCATTAGTTGTATACAAAATTTTCAAAGTGTGACTTTTGGATAAAGTAGTTTCATTTCCATAGCCATGTTATTTCTAATATGGGTGTTTCAGTTGATCCAGAAAAGATAGAGGTTGCCATCTCATGGAAACCACTAAATAATATTTTCTAGATACAGAGCTTCCTCAGTCTATCTAGGTATTATCGATGTTTTTTTGTGATTTCTAACAATTGTATTTACCGATGACAGCTTTGGAAAGGAAGAATATCCCATTTCAATTGGATGAGCACTGTTAGAAATGATTTGAAGAGTTAAAGGGTTGCCTTAAATCATCACCAATATTGGTTTTTATAGAACTAGGGAAAGGGTATGTGGGGTATTGTGACGCATTGGTATCAGAGTTGGGGTGTGTTCTCATGCAGGGGGTCATGTGGTTTCATATGGCTCATGTTATTTGAGGTTTCATGTGAAGAACTACCCAACACATGATTTGGAGTAGACAGAAGTGGGTCATGCTTTAAAAACATGTCGTCATTATCTCTTCGGTGAGGAATTTATAGTGTTTAACGATCATAAGAGGTTAAATCATATTATCTCATAGAGAGATTTGAACATGAGGAAAAGAAGATGGATATAATATCTCTAGATGTTTTATTTATACTTAATGTACATGTCAGGTAAAGGAAATTTGGTGTCAAATACATTAAGTAGGAAATCATATGCTCTAGTGGTGAAACGTGTATTGGATCAGTGGTAGTTGATGTTGGTCATAGCTGACATGCTGTTGGAATGTGAGAACTGGGGTGATAAAGCAGTCTCCTTTCCATTTTTGTTGGTTCCTAACTTGGATGGTTTGCTTAAAGAGGCCCAAGCATCTGATTCTAAGTATATGGAGATGAGGTTGAAACTCAATAGTGGGGAGACCATTAAGGGCTGGGAACTGAATGGGAATTCAGTCTTGTGTTTTTGGAATCAGATAGTGGTTTAAGTGTCTTGTCTAGAAGAACTTATAATGGCTTATCATCATTTCAGGTGGGTTGTTCATCCTATAATTTAAAAAATGTATAAGGAATTGAAGTCACATTTTTGGTGGGATGGTATAGAAAGGGATGTGGTCAGGATTGTATTGAGATGATTGACTAGTTAGAAAGTCAAGGTAGAGCATCAGCGGCCAGCAGACTTATTGCGGTCTTTACCTATCCTAGTGTGGAAATGGGAGCAGATAAAAAAGGATTTTTTATGGGTATCCCAAGAACGGTCAATAAAAACAATGCCATATGGGTGATTGTGGATCGTCTCACAAAGTTAGCACATTTCATCCCGATTCGTGAATCTCATACAGAGGAGGATCTTTCCAAAATCTATATCTCGGAGGTGGTAAAGATGCATAGTGTTCCAGTTTTCATTGTATCAGATAGATATTTGAGGTTCACATCTCGTTTCTGGAAATCCTTGCAGTAAGCTCTCGGGACACAGCTGACAATGAGCATGGCGTATCATCCGCATATCAATGGTCAATCCTAAAGGATGATAAAAACCATGGAGAATATGTTAAGGGATTGTGTGGTAGATTTTGGGGGTTTATGGGAGGAGAACTTTCCATTGGTGGGGTTCTCCTACAATAACTGTTTTCATACTTTGACATATATGGATCCATTTGAGGCCTTATAGGGGTATCTGTGTCGTTATCCACTATGTTGGGTGAAAATGGGTGGGACTTCAATGATTGGACCGAGCTTTTTACAAGAGACCATTGTAATGTCCTGGATCCAGGTGCTACACCACGGGTGCCCCGAACCTGGTTGGTCACAAGACCTCAAGATCATTTCCCCAAAAGCCAGAGGTTGCCAACTAGCAGCGAGGGCCCAGGTCTGATAGTGGGGAAAATATGCCCTCATTTTTCAAAGTTTAGCGCAGTGGAAAAGATAAATAGCATAAACAAGCCACAGTGGAATTAGTAAACAATATAAAACTGAAATGGGCAACTTTAGAAAAAGAGAACCAATGGTTATATATAATGATGTATCATGTCTCTAATTATATGAAAGAAACCAAAACATGTTACACTGTAATTAAATACAACTCAATATACAAGGTACAACCAGACAAAACAAGAAGAGTAAACAAAATGCAACAGAATCGAAAGCCAAAGCTCGGTCCCATGCTCTTATACTCCTCTGTTACAATCATGTAACTATGTAGGGACCCTTTCCCCTTTCGAAACCTACAGAAATATAGTCTGTTTGGGCTGAAGACATGACCCAAATAGGGTGTGAGAAATAAATCCCAGTAGGCACCCACTAAAGGCCTGTGCCCAACTGTCAGTGAAAAAATATGAAACCGAAGTGTGCAGAAGTAAATGCGGTAAACTAATAATTACTCAAAACTAACTATCACTACTAGTTTCATTTCCGTTTTGATATCAATTTTAACCATTCAATTAAATGACATTTTGTGGTCATCATAACCAATCCCTCAGGCCAATCAGAATGTTTCCCTTAGGCTAATATAATAAAACTACACCCTCTGGATAATATAATGAAACCATGCCATCAAGCTTGCCCTTAGGCTATCGAATATTTCCCTCAGGAGTACAAGATATTGCCCTCAGGAACATAAGTCACTAACCTCATGCATAATAAGGGTTACTCTCAGGGAAAATAGAACATTTCCCTTAGGCTAAGCAGTACCTTTCCCTCAGGATAAACAAACAATGCCCTCGGGCTAAAAAGAATAATGCCCTCTGGCGCAAGTAACTGGGTTGATCCAAAAGCATAAACACACAATTTATATAAAATTTTACTCAAGGAAATTCAATTCACATTATAATAATGGCATACCCTCGGGTATCCTGGTCAAATGTCTAAACAGAGGAACGCACCCACGGGGTGGTCCTGGATCCTAGCAGTGATCTCAAACAGCAGTTTATAATTACATTCATATACCTATACAATTCTAGGTATTTAAAACAACCATGACCTCAACCATAATACACCCCAAACATTGTTTCTTATCTCAATGGTCCACAATTTCAACACCAGAGTTGGAAATAAACATCATACCACCTACCTCGATCGCCCCAGATCGGTATATGTGAACGTCGCCTCCCGAAACAAATGAGAATGGTGTAGATATGGGATAAAATAATTTTCCATTAAAACATAAATAACCTCCTCTAGAGGAAGAATTGTAATAACAGTGCAAGGAGAAGGGAGAGCCTACCCATACAGTCCCAACATGATTGGCGAAAGCGGAAACGAATTCCTGGTGAGAGGTCGAGAGATCTCCAAAGCTCCGGCCATCCTCCCGAGCTCCTCTGGTGTTCTAAGCTTCCTCTATGAACATAGAAGGATACTTCCCGTTTTAAGAGATAAAACAAACAACACGGCATGTACTCTCAAGTACACGGCGTGTACTTTCCATCATTTAATTGTTCCTCCAACGGCTACTCACCAGTATGGAACTGTTCACTTTCCAACATGAGTACACAACGTGTATTCCCGATTAAATGGTGTGTAATGTCGCTCCGCTGGCGGCTACCTCCACCATCTTACTATTCACCTGCCGACTGAATACACGACGTGTAAATACCCTATACATGGCGTGTAGTCAGTTTTTATATCATTCATTGCTGACAGGCCTACACGTCTTGTATACCCATCCCATACGGCCAAAGTACACAGTGTGTGGAAAAGTACACGGCGTGTAGTTACAAAATTTGGGATTTTTCCCAATTTTCCTTATTTTCTCAAAAACACTTAAGGAAAAATAAAAAGAAGAAACTTGTACCTCAAAAACAAGAACCAGGTTATTACAAACTTCCCCCCTTAAATCAATTCATCCCCGAATTTTCCTCCTAAGGGTGGTGAAGATAAAGCTCAGAACAACTTATGCCACTGAGCACGTACGTCGGTCTCCCGCTCCAAGGTCTCATCCTGTATTTGGCCATGTTGTCATAGCACCCATATGAGAGGCACTAACCGGCCTCAGAGGACCTTCATGCTCTTATCAACAATAAGAATTGGATGCTCCTCAAAGGATTACTCGACCTGAAACTTAACCTCCTCAAGTTGAAAAACATGAGATGGTTCTGAATGATAGTAGCGCAGCTGAGATACATGGAAAATTTCCTGCATGACCCAGTACCTCTGTGTTAACTGCAACTGATAGGCAACCGGACCGACTCTCTCCAGAATCTCAAATGCCCCCACATACCTCGGCGAAAGTTTACCCTGTCTCCTGATCCTCCTATATCCCAACCTCAGAAAAACATGTAAGAAAACATAATCCCTGACCACGAACTCCAAGGGTCGTCTGTGGCGATCAGCATAAGATTTCTGATGAGACTGCGCTATTTCCATCTGCTTTTGTATCAACTGTACCTGCTCTGAAGTCTCCTGTATGAGACTTTGTCCCAGTAAAGCTGCCTCACCTGCCTTTAACCAGCACAAAGGTGATCGTCATGGCCTACCATATAAATCCTCATAAGGTTCCATTTCAATAGTTGCCTGAAAACTATTATTGTAGGAAAACTTGACCAGGGGTATGTGATTCTCCCAAGAGCCCCCAAAGTCTAGGATGTATGCATGCAGCAATTCCTCAAGCACATGTAGCATACGCTCTGATTGGCCATCGGTCTGAGGGTGGTATGTTGTGCTTAGAAGCACCTGTGTGCCCAGTGCCCTCTGCAAACTCTGCCATAAATGAGATGTAAAGCGGGCGTCCCTATCTGAAACGATAGAATGTGGGACCCCATGAAGACGTACTACCTCTCAGATATACAACTTCCCAAGATCATCAACACTGAATGTCTCCTTGATCAGAAAAAAGTTATCCAACTTTGTGAGTCTGTTGACAACAAACCCCACGTTATCATTTCCTCGAGGTGACATCGGTAGCCTAGTCACAAAATCCATCGTGACATCATCCCATTTACACTCCGGAATGAGTAACTGCTATAACAGTCCGGCTGGACTCTAATGCTCCACCTTCACTTGCTGACAGGTGGGACATCTCACAACAAAACCAGTAACTTCCCGTTTCATACCCGACCACCAATACTAACGTCTTAAGTCACGGTACATCTTGGTAACTCCAGGATGCACTGCCCAAGATGAAGCATGAAACTCCTGCATCAAATTCTCGCATATTTCCCCTGGAACCCATACTCGTCCATGGATACATAGCACCTCATCATTGCCTATCATCCAACCAAGAGGAGGGTCCTCACTTGCCACCGGCTCCCATAGAACTGGGCCTTTTGAATCTGATATCTATCTCATCATCACTCTATCTATAAGGGTAGAAGTCATAGCTAAGGACGAAAGATAGGTTTTCCCCCCGACTATCGTGCACCTCAAAATGCATCCTAGAGAACAAATCCATAACCTTCCACTCACCACTGGCCTCATGAACTTCTTGTATCTGAGTCTTCCTGCTCAATGCATCAGCAACTGCGTTACCCTTACCAGGTGTATAGGAAAGCTCAAAGTTGAAGGAATAAAGGTATTAAACCCACCTTCACTGTCTCAAGTTCAATTCATGCTAGGTAAAGATGTATTTAATACTTTTTTCATCCGTAAACACCACAAAATGTTCTCCCAAGAGATAATTTCTCCAACAGTGTAATTCATAAACAACTGCAGCCAACTTGAGGTCATGTGTCGGGTAATTCCTCTCATGTGGCCTCAACTGTAGAGGCTCATACGCAACAATCCAATTTACCTGCATCAACACTACTCTCGTCCTAATACTTGATTCATCACAGAAAACTGTATAGCTCTTCCCCGGCTCTGGAAGGATCGGGACTGGTGCTGATGTCAACCTACCCTTCAACTCCTGAAAAGCTATCTCTCAAGCTTCTGAACAAACTAACTTCACACCCTTCTTAGTCAAACCCATCAATGGCACTGATAAGAGGGAGAAGTCATGTATAAAACTCTTGTAGTAACCATCCAAACCTAAGAAACTCTGTATCTCAAACACATTCTTAGGCTGATCTCAGGAAACTACTGCTCTCACTTTTTCTAGGTCTACTACAACTTCTGCCTCTGAGATGATATGACCTAAGAAGTGAATATGTTCCATCCGGAAGTGGCACTTTGAGAGCTTATCATATAGCTGATGCTCTCTTAGTGTACTCAATATGATCTCAAGATAGGTAGCATGATTGTGTTGAGTGTGAGAGTACACCAAGATATCATCCACGAAGACTACCACAAACGAATCAAGATAAGAATAGAAAACATGATTCATCAAAGCCACGAAAACTTATGGAGCATTCATGAGTCCGAACGACATAACCAAGTACTCGTATAGACCATATCTACTCTGAAAATCTGTAAGTGGTATGTCTGATGATCTAACGCGTAACTGATGATATCTGGATCTCAAGTCAATATTCGAAAACACTAGTGCTCCTCGAAGTTGATCAAAAAGATCATCAATCCTTGGTAAGGGATATCAGTTCATAACCGTCAACTGATTCAATTTCCGATAATCCATACGGAGTCTGAGGGTATCATTCACCTTCTTAGAAAACAGGACATGCAAACCCCAAGGATAATTACTCGGTCGCATGAAACCCTTTGCCAGAAACTCCTCTAACTATCTCTTAAGCTCCTATAACTCTGGTGTAGCCATCCTATAAGGATGAATGGACACCACTACTGCTCTTGGCACAAGCTCGATAGAGAAATCCACCTCTCGTTCCTGAGGTAGACCTGAAAAGTCATCTGGGAAGACATCCCTGAAATGATCAACTACTGGAGGGAAATCCTTCTGACAAGTTCCCTGGTCATCCAGATACAAACTCGCAATATGGGTTAACACACCACCTCTCCCATGATGCTCAGGTCTAGCTCAGCTCTCCTGGACATCCCATTCTCCCTTTTATAGAAACTCTCTACCCTCTGGTGACGTAAAACTCGCCCTGCGATGATAGCAATCCACAAAGGCTCGAAAGGGTACCAACCAGTCCATCCTGAGAATGACATCATAGGTCGTCATCTCTAAGACATAGAGGTCCCATAGAAAGTGACACCCAACAACCTCTAGGGGGCACTCCTTGCACTGACTCACACCTACCGTTCTAGTCCCAAATGGAGTGTCTAGCACCATAAAACCAGAAGAAGAAGAAACACAGATCCCTAGGCTCTCTACAACAGACATAGATATAAAGCTATGTGTATCACCCGTATCGAAAAGTACTGAAGATAAAACAGAAGCTACTAAAATAGTTCCTCTGACAATAGAAGGTCTGGGATCCTTCTCTTGTTGGGTCTGTTGCACTACATATCCCTGCCCAATTTTTCAGCCCTACGACACAGCCTGGATACCCTGAGCTGACCCACCTTGCTACCACTGAGATCCTGGTGTCTGGATACCATAGACACAACCACCATCTCGTCCTATACACCCTAATGTTTTCCAGTATCCTGATTCGTAAGAAGTTGTTGGTCCTACTCCTGCACGCGGAGTCTACATAGAACCCCTCTCATTAGCCACTAGTAGAAACTCCATGCAAAAGTACTGCAGATGACCCATCTTACTGCAAGCTTGGCACTCCACTGGGTCTCGGGGACACTAGGGTCACTTGTGCCCCTCTCTACTGCACTGGTAGCAAATAATCGGGCCACCTAAAGTATTCCTCTGGCTAGTACTGCCATCGTGAGAGAAGTCCATATGTCTCTTCCTCTTGCCTATAGAAATAGTACCAGAGACTGGTGCTGAACCGCCCTGGCCTTCTCGCAGGTTCTGCTTAGTAATCAGTGCCTGGTTCACAATATCATGCACTGTAGGCAACCTAAAAACATTTACTAGTGTTCGAATGTCATATCAAAGACCATCCTCAAAGATTCTATCCCTAAACGCCTCATCACCCACCAGAAAGGGTGCATAATGCTGAATCTCGGTGAAGCGAGCAGAATAATCCATCACTAACATGGTGACCTGTTGTAGATTCATGAACTCTCGAGCTCTATCTTCCCTCAGTGTCTCTGGGAAGAAGTTGTAGAAAGCTTCCTAAAAATATTTCCACGCCATGTCGCAATGATGCTCAGACTAGGTGGTAACATCCCACCACCTCTTGGAGGAATCATGCAGCATGTATATAGTGAGTTTGACCCTCCACCGTGGAGGCACCTCTAGATGCTCGAATATCATTTGCATCGAATCCATCCATGACTATGTAGCCTATGGTCCGACTTCCCCTGAAAACGTAGGCGGATGCTGATGCTGGAAGATACGGGTTAACTCTACCATAGATGTGGCAGTCGGCAGTGATCCCTGGAAGGTCTGCATAAATCGCATGAAGCATTCATGAAACTACGCATCAGTGCCTGTGACTGATATAATGGCGGGTTCCACATCTGGCTCTGCTGGAGGTTCCATCGGTAGCCCATGGCCTACCACCTCTAGATTATAATCGTCGCCAGTCTCTTGGAGAACAATTATTGGTTGTCTCGGCGGCATGACTCTACAAGGTCAAACGCACAGCTTAGATCTAGATTTAACGAATATTGAAAATGAGGAGGCCAATAAGAAAATAAGAGAAAGAAAATCATTCACGATTTACAAAACTTACCTACACGGCGTGTATGAATACTACACGGTGTGTTCTCATAGGCCATCCACATGGGCGTGTACTCTAGGTAAAACTGGTTGTGTAACACCCCAACTATAGGGCATGTTGTCCTAATACACTATGTGTACTTGAATCCTATTTTCCTGCCCGAGTCCTTCTACACGGCTAAGCCACATGGCTCTCCTAAAAAACACTACACTGCGTGTTCCAAAAAGACACGGCATGTTCAAAGAATCCCCAGACCAACCTTTGTTGTTCTCTACAAGGTTGGGTACACTGATGGAATTACACGGTGTGTCCCACAAGAACACGGCATGTACAAGGTAAGGTAACACTGACCCATGTTGTTAGTGACACGGTCGGGTACCTGGGTCAGACTACACGGCGTGTTCAAGGTCGACATGGCGTGTATGTCTTAAGGTTTCCTACGTCTATGTTGTTAGTTACACGGGAGGACACCAGGTCGACACTACACAGCATGTACAGACGGTACACGGCGTGTTCCCCAAATCCATTCCCTACCCCGTGTCCCCACCCACATGACCTATGACATGGGAAGAGACTACACAGTGTGTACTGAGGGTACACAGTGTGTACTTAAAAAGTTTTCATTTCTTCCTGAACATAAGAACACACGGCGTGTGTCCAAGGAATTACACAGCATGTATACTGGGTTTTCCTGATAGTATGCCTCAGAAACTACTCTGGAACCCATAAAAACACTGAAACAAACATTTAAGTGCCAAATTACGATATGTGAGGGTCCATACTCCTCGTGAATCAAAGCCTGGAATCTTACATGTGATATAACAAAGTAAACACGTTAATGATCCACCAAATTCCGGTCATTGAGGGACCATACTCCTCAAGAACCAAAGTTTGGTGTTCATTTTATCAGAAACCGCACACAAAATACCTTATCAAATAACAGGTATTTATCAAAGCAGCTATCACAACAGCATGCTTTTCAAGCACAACAACTATCACAACAACATGCAATTTCTAATGCAACTACATGGCATGGAAGGAATGCATGACATGTGATTCTATCATGTCCCTAAATGATAAATGAGATGGAATACCATCATCTCATCAGGTCGCAACTAAATAGAACCACGTATAACATATAAATAGCACAATCACAAGTGCTTCACCCAACGGTGAAAATCAAATCAACTATAAAAGTGAAAAATCCAAAAGATTTCAATAAATGAGGTAGACTGGATTTTCCCTATACACAGCCTAGCTACTCCCAAGAACAGCTTATTACCAACTACCATTTTCTGTCCTATCCCAAAATAAGGCACCAAATAGTAAGTTAAAGAAAATAACTCCTCTGATACCACTTTGTAACATCCCGGATCTGGGTGCCACACCACGGGTGCCCCGAACCCGGTTTGTCACATGACCTCAAGCGCATTTCCACAAATGCCAGAGGCTTCCAACTAGTAGCGAGGGCCCAAGTCTGATAGTGGGGAAAATATTCCATCATTTGTCAAAGTGTAGTGTAGTAGAAAAGATAAATTGCATAAACAAACAACAGCGAAAGCAGTAAACAATATACAACTAAAATGGAAAACTGTAGAAAAATATGACCAACAGTTATATATAATGATGCAGAATGTATCTATTTCTATGAAATCAGACAAAATAGGTTAAACTGCAATACAATACAACTCAAAATACAAGGTACAGCCAGAAAAAACAAGCAGAGTAAACAAAACGCAGCAGCATCGTAAGCCAATGCTCGGTCCCATGCTCTCTTTCTCCTCTGCTACAATCATGTACCTCTATAGAGACCCTTTCCCCTATCGACACCTACAGCAATATAGTCTGTTTGGGCCAAATACATGACCGAAACAGGGTGTGAGAAATAAATCCCAGTAGGTACCCACCAAAGGCCTGTGTCCAACTGTCAGTGAAAAGATATGCAACAGCAGTGTGCAGAAGTAAATGTGGTAAACTAGTAAGTACTCAAAAGTAACTATCACTACCAGTTTCATTGCCATTTTGATATCCATTTTAAACATTAAATTAAATAAAATTCTATTCTCATCATAACCAAGCCCTCGGGCCAATCAAAACCTTTCATTTAGGCTAATATAATAAAACCATGCCCTCAGGCTTGCCCTTAGGCTATCAAATATTTCCCTCAGGCGTACGAGATATTGCCCTCAAGCACAGAAGTCACTACCCTTAGGCATAAGAAGTGTTTACCTTAGGAGAAATAGAACATTTCTCTCAGGCTAACAGTACCTTTCCCTCAGGCTAAACAAAAAATGATCTCAAGCTAAAAAGAACATTTCCCTCAAGCGCAAGTAATCGGGTCGAGCCCAAATCATAAAAACGCAATTTATATACAATTCCTCTCAAGTCAATTCAATTCACATTATAATCATGGAATACCCTTGGGTATCCTGGCCAAACGGATAAACAGAGGAACGCACCCACGAGGTGGTCCTGGATCCAATCAGTGATCCCAAACATCAGTTTATAATTACATTCATATACCTATACAATTCTAGGTATTTAAAACAGCCAATTCCTAAGCCATAAAACACCCCAAACATGGGTTCGTATCACAACTATACACAATTTCAACACCACAGTTGGAAATAAACATCAGACCACCTACCTCGATCACCCCTGATCGATATATGTGAAGGTCTCCTCTTGAAAAAAAATTAGAACGATGTAGATCTGGGATAAAATAATTTCCTATTCAAACATAAATAACTTCCCCTAGAGGAAGAATTGTTAAGAACAGCGCTATCATAAGGGAGATCTTACTCGTATGGTCCCAACGTGATTGGCAGAAGCGGAAAAGGATTCCTACTGCGTGGCTGAGAGATCATCGAAGCTTCGTCCTTCCTTCCAAGATCCTCTAGCATTCTAATCTTCCTCTATGAACAGAGGAGTCTACTGCCCATTTTAAGCAAAAATAAACAAACTACACAGCATGTACTCTCAAGTACACACCGTGTACTTTACATCATTTAACTGTTCCTCTGGTAGCTACTCTCTAGTGTGGAACGATTCACTTGCCGATAAGAGTACACGGCGTGTATTCCCGATTACACGGCGTGTACTGTCGCTCCATTGGTGTCTGCCTCCATCACCTTACTATTCACCTACCGACTGAATACATGGTGTGAAAATACCCTATACACGGTTTGTAGTCAATTTTTATATCCTTTATTGTCGACAGGCCTACACGCCCTATGTACCCATCCCACACGGCCAAAGTACACGGCGTGTGGAAAAGTACATGGCGTGTAGTTACAAAATTTGGTATTTTTTCCCATTTTCCTTATATTCTCAAAAACACTTAAGGAAAAAGAAAAAGAAGAAACCCGTACTGAAAAAACAAGAACTGGGTTCTTATAACCATGGAGAAAATCAAGTTGATCGGTAAGAGGATGGAGACAGATCAATGTTTTCATAAATAATATGTGGACCATCATCAAATACCATTATCATTTGAGGTGGGTGATCATGTGTTTTTTAGAATCTCTCCGAGGTTGGGACATTATCAGTTTGGGAAGCCGGGTGAGTAATCTCTAAGGTATATTGGTCCTTTTGAGATAATTCAGCAGATTAGAGAGGTGGCTTATCATTTTTCTTTGCAATAATAGTTTAGTGTGGTGCACAATGTGTTTCATGTGTTGAAGTTGAAAAAATATCAATCAAGTCCGGACCATGAAATTTGTTGGGATCATGTTGAGCTAGAACCTGATTCTTCCTTAGTACACATGCCAGTTTGGATTGTGGATAGGAAGTAGAAAGTATTTTGTGGTAAAATCATCGGTTTAATTCATTTTTTGTGGCGGCATGATCAGATTCAAGAGGATACTTGGGAGCGGGAGAAAGAGACGATCGAGCAATGGTCCTAGATCTTTCAGCAAAGCAATGGTTCTCTACTTTCTGATGACAGAAATTCCAGTAGACAGGAAGAATATAGAACCCCCCCCCCCCCAGTTTGAGGTATGTATCATTTTTTATGCCTTTTTATGTGTTTAAATTTCTTAGGATGAGTTAGGAAGAGGTTGGGAGAGTTTGGAAGGGTTCTGAATAGTTTTGGAGGCTTTTCTAATAGTGCATGGCTTGATCACGGTTAGGGGAAACCATGCAGGTTCTCTAGGAAACCATGCAGGGGGAGACAATAGGCTTCACACAACCTGCGCATGGTTTTCCAAACCCTGTGAGGTAACTGTGTGGGCTAACCGTGCAGCCACTTAAAAGTATTATTTTTAAATCCAGGCTTCATCGGGGAATCCACTTTTCACTCCAATTTTTCTCCCACTCAATCCTCACTCGAGATTTTGGGTTCTCAAAGTTTTTAGGCTCTCTCCCACACATTTTGGAAGAAAATCGAAGTGGTTTCAAGGTAGTTTAAAGGTCAGTTCTCCCAGGTAAGTGTCTCTTCTTTGTTTCTCTTTGGTTTTCTCTAGTTATTCTATTCCCTCTTTCTTTTTCCTCTAGATCTACATCCATTTCATGTAGATCTAGGTTTGTGTAGCCTTGGGTGTTGATTTTAAGGCTTGTGGATATTAGGGAAGGGGGTCTAGAATGGTTTGGGTGGTGCGTTCTCTGGATTTGGGGTTCGGTTGCGAGTGGTTTGATTTCACCAGAACCCTAAGGGTAGGTGGATTCTCTCTCGACTCCACTTGGTTAGAACTATTAGTTTTGGTTATAATTAATTTGTTTTGTTTGAAATTAATTGTGATTTTGATGTTTGAAATTGGTTATAAATCCCTTTGGTCTTGTTTTGTGGATTTTTTGGGAA
Organism: Viscum album; assembly: GCA_963277665.1. Lineage (NCBI taxonomy): Eukaryota > Viridiplantae > Streptophyta > Magnoliopsida > Santalales > Viscaceae > Viscum > Viscum album. Next base: position 1,115,349,003 of record OY728157.1, read on the forward strand.
AAAAGGGTTTTATAGTTAAATGTTATTGTTGATAAATTTTATAATGTAGATTTTAAAATTTGTTTCTTAGCTTGGGTCAAGGAAATGGTTTATGAAAATGGTTTTCAATAAAGAGGTCGTTTTATTGAATCAATGTTTTGGCATGGAAAATGTTTTAAGGGTGGTTTCAATAAATAGGTGATTTAATGAAGTGGCTTGGCATGTTATTGAAATTGTTATTTTCATGTTGTTCGAGCCTTGGTGGGTTATATGTTTGGTTGTGTCCTATTGAAATGAGATGTGAAAGTGGGTGAGGAGTATCTCTATAAAAGGTTATGGATAATGGTTGGAAGAACCACCATTATGGATAGTGGTCATGAAGCATCACTAGTTGGGAATGTAGTGAACAGGTTGGGCATAAGATCCACCATTTTGGTTTCCTTATTGTGTGTTTCTTGTAAGGTTTAATTTGCTATGCTAATGTGAAATGGTGAAATGGATTGTGGAATGGGTTTCTGGATTTCCTATGTGGTTTGATCATTCGGGAGGAAATGGCTCGGTAAATGAGTGTTTGTCTTGTTGTAAGTTGTCGCACTATTTAATGTTTTATATAAACTATTTTATATAATTTGCTGACGGTTTCTTCATAGTGGAATGTGTAGGGAAGTCATTTGGGGAGAACCTACTGAGTATTAGTACTCACCCCCTACTTTGGAACCCAGGTGATTTTGCAGATGTTGTCTTCTAGGACACAGGTAAAGGTAAAGCATCTCATGGCTAGTGGTTTTTAGTGATACTTGGGAGATGTGGTGGTTCTTGGAGAATGGATCTTAGTGTGGATCTATGGAGTGTGTCTTGGTATATCTTGGGTCTCTTGGTTATTCTTCTGCATGGTACTCTGATATTGTGTTTGGTTGCGTTGGTTCATGGGAATTCTTGTAGAATTGTTGGTTTTCTTATGGTAATATATGGGTTGGGTTGTTTTTTTGTCATGCATCATACAGTTTGTTGTTAGTGGGTTGTTTTTTTGGATGGTTTTATATCAAGTGAAAATATTTCCCTAATTTATTCTCAAATCCCTCGACATTTATTTCCAGCCTTTGGCACCTTGGGAACATCACTTAAGGCCAAGTAGCATTCCTCCACCCTCTCAAGCCAATGAGATGGGGTGGGATGTTACAAAACTCAACCATTACTCAGTGGATATCCCAAAAAGATCTCAAGTCAAGGATGTAGGCACATAGCATATCCTCAAGAATTTGAATAGCTCATTCAATGTAACCATATATCTGAAGTATGGTAAGTTGTTCTCAACTTTACCCAGGATCTCATCACCTCTTGGAGGACTCTTACAAAATTAGAGGTAACCCGAGGGACATTATTATAATTAATAGAAGAAGAATCTCCATGAAACATGATGATCTCTTTTATATACACAATTCCCAAGTCGTGAAATTTGGTTTTATCATAAATTAGAATAAAGTGATCTGATTTGGTCAATCATACAATCAACACCTATATCGTATTATTCCCTCAAGGGTTCTACAACAACCCAACCACAAAATTCATTGACATCTCATCCCAATTCTATGTTATCACTAGAAGGGGATGAAACAAACCTAAACTATTATGATCCTCATCTTTGACTTGTTGACAAGTATAATAATGAGAAACAAAATCATCAAATGTATCATTACATACTTGGCCACCATAAACATCACCTCATATCATAAAACATATTTTTGGTTCCATGGTTCACCTCTTACTAGGAATTTTGGAAATCCCACATCACGTCCTTCCAAAAAGTTATAAAAAAAACCAGATCCAAAATCATAGGATACCATCTGAATATAGACACTAGTCATCGATGGTCTCCTCATTATACAAAAGAATATCTAATTCCCTAGAACTTTTCATCGAGATTTTGTTCATGAATAATCATCGTGAGGAATGAGGATATAAACTGGACGCTTGAAAAGGAAACCTCATTCAAATCTTCTCCAACTCCCAAATGCATATGAGTAAATAGGGCCAAAAATTACACTGCTAAAAAGATTATTTCCTGACCAAAGATAAATGTTTCATGCGTAAGGCATAAATAATGAAATAATCTATAATGACCTTGAATTTTTAAATGATATTTATTTCACGAAAATGTGTGTTATTTTTTTTTACTCAAAAAAATATATTTTTAATAATTAAGTGGTATTTATTGAGTATAAAGGGAAATGTGACCATAGGTATTTGATTGTTATATGATCGTTGGTTAAATATGACTATTGGTAATGAAAATAAGGGAAGTGATGGCCTCAACCACCAGATTCATGTTGTATGAATCACATTTTTCATAACTTGGGAGGGAGGTAGTGTCACTGAGGTTTTTCCTTGAACAGTCCCAAGATGATCTTCAACAAGTGAAGATTTAATAAAATCATCTATGGGAGAAGTTCAAGTTATTTTAAATTACCACTTTGGTGATGTTAGCCGAACCACCCCATGAATATATCACTATCGCACACCTTACCCATAGGTCGTGCAAGGGTGTTACATGGGGTTACATGTCTAGGCCTTAGTTACTTAAAGTGTAATTCCATTTTATTAATGAAATTGTTATTCTATCAATTTCATTTTAAGAATATTTTTTCTTAAATATGATGAATTTGATAAATTGATTTTTTAGACACAAATTATAATTTTTAGAAAGGATATAAATTTATTATAATAAAATAAGGTATTATGAATAATTATTATTTTCATAAGATAGTATTATAAAATTACTCTTATTTTAATATAAATGATAAAAAATATTATGTCATTGAAAAATTCTAAGTGTCAGAAATTTTATTATATATTTTGAACACACTATTTTTTTAATAAATAATGAATTATACATTTAAAAGATAAAATTATCATAATTAGATAATTATTATGATAGTATAAAAATCATTTTTGAAATTGACTCATTTAAATTTGTTTATGGTGAATTTATGATAATTTTTTAAAATACTTTATTGTTCTGTGAATAGTAAAAACATAGTTTGAGATTTTTTTTCATGTTTAATAACTTAATAATTATTTAATAATGATTTAATAATTAATTAACCTCAATAAACAACCTAAAATATTTTATTTTATTAATATTATGTTTTTTTAATATATTTTAATCAATTTACAAAACTATAAGTTAATTTTGAAAGTCTAAAATGGAAACTTTAACATTAAAAATCTAATTTTGTGGGAAATTTACTTTTCCATGACAGAAGAAGTAATATAAAATTATAATAAGTTATTGAGGGTTAAAATAACATAAATTATGTCCCAAATGTCTAAAACCATTGTAAAAACTATGGTAAATTCCATGGTTATTCATTTTCCACAACCTATATTTTGAAGTCCTATATTTGGAAATTATTAAACAAATCCTACACTTTCACTATAAATACCCACACATTTCTCCATTTATTTCACCCAGAATCCATCCTACATGAATATATGGTATTTTTTTTACCAATTATTTTCCCTAATGTTTCCTAATCCCCCAAAGTTCCATTCCTCAAGATCTATAAGTAACTCTTCATGGTAAGGGAAATCTCCACTTCTCTTTTTCCATACAAGTTCCCTTTTTTATGTGGTATGTCTTACAATTTTCAATCAAATTTATCTTTTACACTTTATTTTATCCAATTACTATAATTAGAGTCTTTTATTAATGATATACCCTTTTAACCTCTAATTTAACCCTTTTCTATAACCACTTTTTATACCTATTAAGTTTCCAAATTTACTTCACAAAATTTCCCTCTTCTCCTCAAGAAATTCTATTTTATTTTCTTCTTGTCAATACCCAAGCCTCTTTATTTTCCAAGGGAATGAACCTAAATTTAAAAATGATTTATTTTATTCTAGTATTAACATACATTACATTCATATTCCCTTTTTGTGGGTTCAAATGAAATAATAATCATATTTTTAAGCATATTTGAAATGCCATGATTTTGATATGAAACCTTGTTTTTATTATCCATGAGTTATTTATGAAATGTTTGGTTGTGATATATGTGGATAAAATTAATTGATACATATTAAGGGTGTTCCCTGATATCTATCCAATTCATTGGGTAAATAATTTAATCTCTAGATATGACATGTTTTATAATACCTTGGTGAATAAATTTGGTAATTTTCAATTATGACACCTTAGTGACAAACGTTTGTGATATTATTATAAATGACCCATTTAAATGTTTTAGCCACATTTAAATGTTATGAATCATGTTCTTTTTATTATTATATTACTTATTTTAATTTTCTCATTCCTTAATTAAATTCCTCATGTTCTAATTGTTATTCCTCATGACCACATGTAAAATATTTTCACTTATCGGGCCTCATGCTCACCCCTTTCCATTGATGTATATCCCCAAGATATGATATAAAGTAAATGTAATTATAATGAACCCATGAGTATGTATTCATCTATATTTAGAATAATGTATTAATTTCTCATGTATTATTTACTTTATTCCCAAGAAACTAAACATTTAAATATCCTATGTTTGTACCATGTAAATGAAAAGATTATGTAATAGAAATGAGGGATTATATATTTGGTATCAAAGGATGATTTAGTTATTTATGGAAATTAGGATTTTAAAACATTAGGAAGATCCCTATATAAATGTTTAAATATAGGAAAAAATCCTTATATTTTGTTGAATTATTAAATAAGTGGTTTCTAATAAATGAAATCCTTGTCTAGATACGAATAAGTGGATGTGGATCTAGTACAGATGTGACTAGGTGTAACACCAAAAAACACCAATTTGAGACAAAATCAAATGGGAACTAGTGAAAAACAATATACCTTAATGCACTCTTCGTTTGACACTCTTAAGGGATACGTTTAGTTAATCACAATATTTTTATGAACCATTATGAAGGATTTATGTAAAAAAAAAATTGTTAAGAATAAAATTCTTAATCATAATGTTTTAAGATATATAATTCAATTATAATTACAATATTCTTAAAAGAAAAATGTTTCTCATTAAGTTTTTATTATTTTATAAAATGGAATGAAATATAAGGAACCATATAAACAATGAGCACAACAGACCATGTACTGACGACCCTCTGATGAAATTTAGAATGGAAAATTTTCTAAGAATGATGATTCAACTAACTTGAGTTATGAAAAATAACTTGAATCAAGCTGAGATACCAAAATCAGCTTTAAGAGGAAAAAAATTCCATTGAGTCATTTATACCTCAATGACCACCTTGTTTTAGTGGATATACTAACCCATGGATTTCTAAACAATGAATAATCTCTATAAAAAAGATCTTCTCTGTAATCCATTTTTTAGAACAAGATAAGGTCACCATGGATGTATACCTCTTAGAGGTAGAATCTGATCAGTAGTTTACACTAATTAAAAACATTAATCTAAGAAGGGATATTGATTCAATGGAGTTGGTATAATTCAAGGGATCCTTTTTCAATAAATATTTTCTCCATTAGATGTGAACGAAAATGGAGAAGGAATTCCTAGAGCTAAAGAAGAAGGAAAATTAACTTGAAGGAAGATATGAGATGAACTTTACAAGACTTTATCATTACACCTATATATTTTTAATGGATCTTAATGGAAAGTTTGATAGTTTTTTTGGTGAAATAAGATCCCATAAATTGAGTAATTTAGCAAATGGATACTATGAAAACTATGAGGAGATAGTGAGTTGTGCTATGAAGGTTAAACTAGAGTTAGGATAGATGTAGTGGTCACACAAATCGAATGAAAATAAGAGATATTTGTAACAAAACATAGGGAGGAACATTGATCATGGAAGAGGAGGAAAATAAGTGCAACTTTCTACATACAACAAATGTGGGAAGAATAATTTGGGGAACAACTTGTTTGAGAGTGTAAATATTAAAATAGTAGAAGATATTTCCATATAGAATGAAACTATCAGGGTGAGGTGAAGCCTCAACTTCTCAACACTAACGACAAGGGTAAGATGATACATTCCTTGCTTGAAGTCCAATTCCTCAAGTGTGGATAGCTAGAGAAATTTTCCAATATTTTTTAAAACAAAATATAATGGATGGAAATATTCATCAACCTCATAATAGGACAAGAGATAAAGGTTGTGAGTTTTCTATCACAAAACCTGAAGTAAAATCTCCAACTGATGTGGTTCTAGGTACCCTATTTGTTCTATCAAAGATGTAAATTACATTGTTTGATTCTAGTTATAAGAATTTATTTATTTTCACTATGTTTGAAAATAATATAGAATCAATCATTAAACTAATAGAAGTAAATTTATTGGTCAAGATTCTTAGATAGATTATTGAAACATCAATAGTGTATAGAAACTCTAGTATTGAATTTTGTCAAGAACAATCTCATCACAAATATAGTATTCATTTCCATGGTGGGATTTTATATTATATAAGGGATGGAATAGAATTATAATGCTAAGATCAACTATAGAAGTAAGTAAATGTCAGTAGTCTTGAATGGAAAACCTACAATAATTTTCAATGGAGAGATTTCACAACCTGATCTTTATTTGAATCACTTCTGATAGTCTTTTTTAAGGAGATGATCGGTAAAGAGGAAGAAGTAAATGAATGTTTAAGAATATTTTCACATAATTAAAGAATACATTGCTTTATTTCCTGAATAATTACCTAGGCCTCCCATAGATAGAGAGGTAGAGTTCTCTGTTGAACTCATACCAAGATCCAAGATGATATCAAAGGCCCCATATATAATGGAAAATACAAAGCTAGAGGAATTAAAGAAACAACTTCCAGATCTTTTGGAGAAGAGGTTTATCTAACCAATTTTGTCTCCTTGGGGAGCACCTATTCTCTTTTTGAAGAACAAATATGGTTCAATGTTGATATGAATTGATTATAGAGAACGTAACATGATCAAAGTGAAGAAAAAATACCCATTCCCAAGGATTGGTGATTTATTTGACCAGCTTTGTGGGGATCAATTCTTCTCCAAGATTGATCTTCGATCTAGTTATCATTATTTGAGGTTAAAGAAAGAATATATTTCAAAGACCACATTCCTATCTAGATATGTTCATTATGAGTTCATTTTTATGCCCTTCTACTTGACTAATGCTCCTGCTATATTTATGTATTTTATTAATATATTCTTTAAGGATTTCCTTGATAAAATTTCATTAGTTTTTGTTGATGATATTATGATATATTCCAAAATTTTTTGAGGAGAATGAGAATACTCTAAGGTATATATTGAAAAAATTTAGGAAGGAGAGGATATTTGGAAAATTCAACAAATTTGAATTTTGGTTACAACAAATTTTTTTCTTGGGAAACACTGTTACCAATGAAGGAATATTAGTTGATCCTGCCAAGAAAAATTCTGTGGAGGAGTGGCCTTATCCAATAATAGTAACTTAGGATCATAGTTTTCCTTGGTTTATAAGGATATTATACAAGGTTTGTGAAAAAAATCATGACTTCATAATCCACTAACCAAGTTATCTCAAAAAGAGACTAAGTTCATCTAGGATAATGAGTGTGAAGAAAGTTTCCAAGAACTAAATAAGAGATTGGTTACTACACCTATGTTAACTATACCCTCTATCAAAGAATGGTTCATTATTTTTATTGATTCATATCTAAAAGGGATTGGGTTCATCCTCATTCAAAATGACAAGGCATATGTTAAAGAAAAATAGTTAAAGTCTCGTGAGAAGAATTATCCAATGCATGACCTGGAGATACTTGAGTTTTTTTCTATAAAAATATGGAGCCGCTATCTTTATAGTGATAAATGTGATAAAAACACATACCACAAAATTTTTAATTATATATTCACACAAAATGAATTTAACATGAGATAAATAATATGTTTGGAACTTTTTATAGACTATTAATTTTCAATTAATTATCCACCTAGAAGAGAAAACAAATTTATAGATGCATTAAGTAGGAAATACACTATTATGATGGCAATGATGAGGATTCAAGGAGATCATTTGATCAAATACCTAGTAAAACTGTACAAGAGAATCGTAAGGAAATGGACATCATCAACAATATTCCAAATGATTTATCAGTCATCATTACTGGAGAAGATAAAAAAAGCTGAAAAAAATAACTCTTGTTACAAAATAACATAGAGCCTATGAAGAATGAGAATTTTCCTGAGTTCAATATTGAAAAATATGGTGTACTGAAATTTCATACCAGGCTATGTGTTCCATCTATTCTAGAGATAAAAAAATAACTAATGGATAAAGTTCATAGCTCTACATTCTCTATACATCATTGAAGCACTAAAATATATAGGGACTTTCTTGATAATTATTAGTGGGATAATATGAAAATTGATATTTATAACTCTAATAAAAGGTGATCTGTGTGTCACAAGTGAAGTTAGAGCAACAACTTCCTAAAGGTGTATTACAACCACTACCCATACCAACATGGAAGTGGTACAACATCAAAACATAATTATTCACTATTCTACCAAGAATATCTAAAGGAAACAATGTGATATGGGTTATAGTGGATCGACTCACCAAGAATACCCATTTTATCACTATTTGGGAAGATTTATCTCTTGAAAAAATTTCCAAGACATACGTAGAGGAAGTGGTGAGGCTACAATGGGAACCACTTTATATTATTTCTCATCGTGATCCAAGGTTCACATCTAAATTCTGGAGAAGTCTTCAACATGAAATGAATACTAAATTGAATTTTAGTATGACATATCACCCTTAAACTGATGGCCAATCTGAAATGAGTATTCAGACACTAGAGGATATGTTGAGAACATGGTCAATGGAATTTAAAGGTAGTTGGGACTAACCCCTTCCATTAGTTGAGTTATCATACAAAAATAGCTTTCACTTGATTATTCAAATGAAACCATATGAATCTCTATATGGGAAGTGATGTAGAACTACTACTTTTTGGGATGAAGTTGGTGAGAGAAAGTTGTTTGGTCCTCCTTTTATAAAAGAGATGATAGAAAAGTTTTATGCCATCCAACAATAAATAAAGCCTTATTAGAGTCAATATAAGAGCTACGATGAAAACCATAAAAGGGACTTGGAATTTGATTTTGATTTAAATTTTTCCTTCGAATATCACCATTGAAGAGAGTCATGTGGTTTGGGAAGAAAGAGAATCTTACCCCTAGGTACATTGACCCATATGAAATCCTTGATCAAATAGGAGTAGTGGACTATTGGATAACACTTCCACCAATTCTAGCTCAATTTCATGATGTATTCCATGTATCTCTCTTGATAAAATACACACCTAACCCCTCACGTGTACTAAATCCAAAGGTGGTACAACTAGAACATGACCTCTCTTATGAGGAGTAGCTAGTGGAGATCTTAGACCATAAAGACAAGGTTATATGCAACAAGACTAACCAACTAGTCAAAGTGTTTTGGAGGATCCATAAATATGAAGAAGAAATGTGGGAACTAGAGGAGACAATGAGACAGAAGTATTCACACCAATTCCCAATAGAGAGAATGAATTGAAATTTTGGGGAAAAATTTTATTTGGGGGAGGAATATAAAAACCCTGAATTTTTAATTATATTTTATTCCTAAAAATGTGAGTTATTATATTTTACACAAAAAAAAACCATGTCTCTTTAATAATAAAGTGGTATTTATAGAGTATAAAGAGAAATGGGACCATCGAGATTAAACCTTTATATGATAATTGGTCAAATATTATTTTTCTTCAATATGACCATTGGAAACTACACTCTTAATAATAATTTTAATGTTATAATTAATGCTTGTAAGTAGAAATGAAAAAGGATAATTAATGCTGAAAGGAGTAGCGATGGAATCAACCAATATAGTAATTTCATATGAATCCCAATTGTCATAAATTGGGAGAGATTTATCATCACTAGGGTTCTCCCATGACCAATCCCAATCCAATCTTCAATAGGAGAACCATGAATGAAATTGTCTAGGGGAGGATTTCAAGTTATTGAAAATTACCACTAGGACGATTTTAACTGATCCACTCCATGAATATATCACTATCACACCCCTTAACCTTAGGTATTATGTGGGTGTTATAAGGGGTCATGTGTCTAGGCCTTAGTTACTTAAACTTTAATTCCATTTTATAATTAAATTTTTTATTCCATCAATTCTGTTTTAAGAATAGTTTTTCATAAATATGACAAATTTGATAAATTGATTTTTCAGACACAAATTTTAATTTTAAAAATAGATGTAATTTCTTTATAATAAACTAATTTGTTACGAATAATATATATTTTAATTAAATAGTATTATGAAAACACTCTTATTTAATTATTAATGATAAAATAATTTTATTATGTCATTGAAAATTTTTAAGTGTTAAAAATTTTAGTATGCATTTTCAACCAGCTATTTTTTTTAATAAATAAGAATTTTTATGTTTAAAATTTAATATTATCATACTTTTGGAATTATTATGGTAAAATAAATATCATTTTGGAAATTAACACATCGAAATTAGGTTAGGGTGAATTTATGAGAATTTTATAAAATACTTTGTTTTTCCATGAATAGTAACAACAAAGATTAAAGTTTGAGGTATGTTTAATGAAATAATAATTATTTAATAATTATATAATAATTAATTATGTAATACCCTAAGCTTCCATGGTACACTTCTTCTTAATAATTCAACAGCGTGTGATGTACGCAACACCGAGTTCAAGCGCACCATGATCTATCAAACTAGCCATTTAAAAAGAGGTTATGAATAGTATTAACCAAAATTTAGATTTTATATACCCCATATAATTTTAACATTCATATTTTGTGTTTCTTATACATAATATAAGAACAAATTAAATTTTTCAAATAAAAGAAGTATTTTTCAAAAAATGTTGTTTTTCCGCCTTTTAATGGTGAACCCTTTTTAAATACAATATTTGAAACTTTTATATATTCAATTTGATGAAATTAAATTCTACTTAATATTCAGGAAATAAAAATTTAGTCTGGATAAATTTTTGGTACTTTACTGATAACTTTCATATGTTGATGAATAGTGAAGAATACTAAATTTTAATTGAAAACAACTTTTTTAATCAAAATAATTTATAGTGTTAAATTATGAATTTGAGTGGTTTTAAAGTATAATTATATTATATTTTTATCATTTAATATAATTTAGGTTATTATAATTATTTTTACATTTAAATTGGATAGAAACACAAGTCAATCTTTTGATAGTTTTCACTTTTTAAAAACCCGCTTTTTGGTTTTGACTACAAGAATTAGTTTTAAATTAATTTATGCCAACTCTGTGTTTTGAATTTCTAAAAATGGATTCCATATTTGGAATTATAAGGTCCAAATTTTTTAAATAGGTACCTTTTATTTTTTGACATTATAAATAGTAACTTCAGTAATTATTTTATTTACCATGGTTAAAAGGTAAATTTGGTAAATAAGGGTAAAAAGTAATATTATAATAATATTAAACTACCATAAAACATTTCCTATTACTATTTAATGAGATATGTCCAACCATGGGATTCTTTGGGTCGATTTCAGGACCCCATGGAGCCACATGGGTGTAAAAATTACATTTTAAAAGAATTAATTTAAAGTATAGAAAAATATAACATAATCTTGTATCCTTCACTAAAAAAAATTTTATATGTGGTTATATAATTGATATATTAAATTATAAATAGTAATTATAAATATAAAAAAATTCCTACATAAAGATATTTTATTTATAATTTTTTTTAAAAAATATAAATAAATTTAATTATGACACAATGATGATGCAATGATTGCTTCATTAATAAAGGATTCAAATAAATGATATTATAAATGTTAAAATAAATATAATTTAGTTATTTGGATGTCATAAAAAAAATTTCTTGATGATATTGACATCTTATCTTTGAGTTAATTTCCTTTGGTTTGAAGGAATCAGGTTGTTATGAATTTTTAAAAAAGTCAAGTATAAATAGTGTCCAAAATTTACATAATTCATAACTTAAAACATAAAATAGTTTAATAAATGATATTAAATTCCTAAAAATCTTAGATTAATCAAACTAACTTATATAGTGTTAAAAATTTCATTAATTATCCACTTGAGGTTACCTTGTCATTTTATAGTGACTAAATTAATCGAACAGTATAAAAATACAAGAAGACATGGTAAGATTTAAACTGTTTAACTAAGCGTTAAACCAAAAAGATAAGGAAAAAATATTAAAAACATTATGAAAATTATTTAATTATGTTTATTCGAACCAAAATCACCTTATATTATAATTAAATGTGTTTTGGACCAATTCTAATCGAAATTGAATGTATAATAAATTAATATTTCAAGACTTTCCTAAAGTGCCCATCCTCCCTCTTAGAAAAGGGAACCACCTCTACATACTTATTCACACCTCCAAAGCCCTTTGACTTGGCCAAACCCTATCCAACTATCCTCCAAACTTACTTCAATTCATCCTAGAGTCACAAATTTGGACATAAATCCAACATAAAGAGTCATTTTGGGAAAATCAAAAGGAGACACCCAAAAAAGAGGTAATAATTTTATCCCTTCTTTCAAAGTTCATTTCTTATTTAGGGCCAGTAAAAAAACATCCCTTCAGGGCCAGTAAAAAAACACATCCCATATAATAGTCAATATGATATTTATGAGAAACAATCCAATCCTTCCTATGAATGACATCCATAGGTTTTATATCAATAACTAGAAAGTACAAAGAAATATCAACTTTCGATAAAGAGAAAGTACAATAATGGAATCAAAGACCTTACTCTCTCTTCATCCTCAAAGTCATGTATATCTTCATAATATAAGGAATGAGATCTATGAAAATATTTAAAAATTACACAATATGGATAGATAGGAAGTAATGATATGAATCTTTATCAAATAAAGTAGTAAATAATGATAAATCAATGGTTATAGTGACACCCACCATCATAGGACCCGCATCATCATCCACTGGAGAATCATCCGATATGTAAAGAATATTTGTTCTTGATTCTTGTGGCTATAAAATATTTATTCTTGAAGTATCTAAGAAAACCATAGATACTCCTAGTATTATTGATCTTGCACAATATTGAGGAGTAGTGAATACATGAAAAAATCTATTTAGGTGACTAGAGTGTCTATAGGATATATATATATATATATATATATGTGTGTGTGTGTGTGGTTCCTCCATGAAAGTGTGATTTATGTGTCCAACCTTACAACACTAGAAGCTGGTAAAAGGGATATTTCTAGACACAGTTGATGATTTAGTGGAGGAAAACTACTCAGATCCACCGTATTTTATTCTACCACAAAACCCAACCCACTTCCTCTTCCCTTTTAATGGACCATTAAAACTTTCATTATGAGTAATAGGAACTCCCATCAGCCCTAACTTTCCATCCACATCAAGTCTCACCACCAAATATTTATCCATAACATTAACATACATGGTGATATTTAGTAGGAAAACCTAAGATTTAATATTCAATTAAAGACCCATTTCAAATATCAAGGATTTCTAATTCTCATTCAATACAACATATAGTGGTAAGTGATCAAGCTTGACAAAGCGGTTGGCATACTAGGTCGTAGTTTGATTTCCATGATCAAGTTTAATAAACTCTATCAATATGTCCAATACCATTAATTATAGATAGAACTTATCCATGAAAAATCTATGAAACCATTCCAATATGTCCCACCTTTTTTCTCGTATGAACTATAGATTCCCCCATTACCTCCTTCTAGTCTATTAAATCTTGAAGGTAGCATATTTCACCTAAACATAGTCAGACATATCCAAGAACTCAAAGAGCTACTCAACTTTCTTAAACCAATCCATAACCTCCTAAGGATCATTGGTACCATGTGAAGATAGTGTATTCACATGAAGAAAGTCATGTGCTTCATCTCTACAATCATCTCTCTAGAATATAACCTCTATATCTTGAGTAGGAGTAGGTGAATCTACCTAGAAAAAATCTTGGACGACATGCATTAAAACTTCTACAAGGTTTTGGTCAACTGGAGGGTTTTCTTGTTATAGTTCATCAGAATCTCCCTCCTGAGGTTTATTCAAATGTATTCTTAGGGAAACGGTACTACACAATGTCAACAAATAATAAGGAAAATATAACAAATCGAACCCCAGTAGTATAAAGTAAGTGTCTACTATATTACATTGGATTAAAATTGAAGGAACCACCTCCAAAATGACTGAATAGTTTAGTAGTCTTGGTAAACTTGAAACATAGTTGAAATTCACATTACATTTTAAAATATAAATACAAAAAGAATTTTTTCTAAGAATTACATTATTCCTTTTAGTGCATCCCTTCTTGTCAATCACAAAAAAAAACCTCCTTGTACCCTGGTGAAAATAAAACATATGAAAGGGGTGAGATCATATGCTCATTAAGGGTAAGTGCACAGCAAAATCTATAAAAAAATAAGTTATAATTAATACAGAAAGTTAAATAAATAAATTAATTAAATCAATGATTTACTTGATAATAATATGGAAGGAGTAAATGATGATCAAATAATTTCACATAAATAATCAAGTGATCTTGAAACTTAACCATGTATATTCTGACTAATCAAATAATTACATGGAATATCAATAACTGAAATCATAATGATGGAATTCATAATTTTTGACATAAAAACATATCATCAAGGCCTTGTTCCAAGACATCTAATATCTTTGAGGCCTTGTTCCATGACATATATATAAATGGTTAATGACTCAGCCAAAACCCAATCTAGTTTGTCTCATGAAACCTACTATTGCATCGAGGGGCTATTACAGGCCTCAACCATCACTTACTAAGTCCAATTAATTCCCTATATAAAAGGAGTGAAACATAATTCACATAAACATTTGTATTTAAAAAATATTATTAAATATAAATACTTTCCCCAATCAATAAATATAATCATAAACCATCTAGAGTAAAATGGTGAATGGTAATAAAATTGTGCATCCCCAGTAAAAATGGTCATAAACCGTCTAGAAAAATAATAAGGATGGTATCAGTACAACATATCCTCATTAGATCATAAGTAAAATAGAAGGTTTATTTTATTGATGAATATAAATAACATGAATTGTTTCTTAAAAATATTTTTTCAAAATATAATCTTTTAATTTTGAAAATAACATTTTTAAAATGGTAATATAATCATATAAATAGTTTTTTTACAGTGAAAAAAGTTTTTCATGTCCTATAAGTTAAAACAAATATTCATTTCACATTTTTGATAAAATCCAAAGGAGAACTTCTTTTAAAATTACATGAAGATTCCATTAAAAAAAATTTAGAAGGAAAAATAGGTAAAAATTTATTTAATGAATCATTTTGAAAAAGTTAAAAAAATTAATTTTTTAGAAAACATAGGTTTTGATTAAAAATGATTTCCGACTAAAGAGAGAAATAAAGTCATATTTTCTTAAAAATGTTTTCTTAAAAATTTAAAGAACCAAATAGATGTAAACTGGTATTATTTCTTTAAAATATCATGAATAACCAAAGGATAATAAAATTAATTGTTTTTATTGTAAAATTATCAAATAATTTCCTTTAATGTAAACTCAAGTACAAATAATCCCGATTAAAATGAGATTGTAAAATAAACCATTAAAAATATCATAGTGTTGAAGTGGGAATTAACCAGTGAATAAATTATTTCTATGAACTGTAAATCCACATAAAATAGGTGGAAATATCATATAATATAATAAAAATTTATTAAACACATAATCTTATAATATCAAATACCACGAAAAAATTAATATAACCCGATGAAAAGAAATTGAGTTATGAAATTATTTACCACTTGTTATCTTTTAATTCAAATCCCTTGGATGAAATAATTAAAATTGAAACATAAAATTCCATGAATTATTTATGAATAGTGGTATTAAAATTCATAGGGGTATTATATAAACCATATAAAATATATTAGATTCATAAAATTACAATATTCCTCAATGAAGGAAAATTGAGACGAAGTCACTTACCTCACACTTCCTTTTAGTTAAACATGAATTAAACTCATGTATAGTGGTTTTAAATATGATATTAAATTATAATAGAACTTATTTTATATTTATAGTCTCATATATTATTATTTTATAATATATTATCACTTGTTCATTAATAATATTTCGTTATTTTTATTTTTTCAGGTGTTAATTTCCTTTTTTCTAATTCATGATTTTTCATGAAAGTTCTTATTGTTGTGAATATTATATAGTTTTATCATCTCTATAATAATAATCATAACATAATTATCATATTTATATATCAATTATAATTTTAATACCAATCATGAAAGATAGTTTTGAGAAATTAAGTATGTTACAATCTTGGAGATTGTAAGTCATACGTACACATGAGTAACGTTTCAATTTTTCAATAACCATTATAGAAAAGTGTTAAGTAAAATTTTATATTTATAGAATGATAATAATATCATAAATAACATATTATTTCTTTAAATATACTTATATATATCATCCATGTGGTGTGGTGATGAAAAGTGTGTCACGTTTCTTTGTGAAGGCGATAGTCCACACGTACACTAACAATGTTATCATCTTTGAATGAGTGAAAAGGTAAAAAATAAAACGATATATTGTCTTTTTATAATGATAAATATTTCATTAATATCACAATTATTTCATTTATATCACATATATTCATTAATATTATCCTTGTTACCTTCCATGTAAAGAATTAGTGAACGATGAATCACATCGCTTAGCGTGGCAGTAGTCCACCATACACACGAATGAGGTTATCGTATCCCCTACAGAATAGAAAGTAAAAAAGGTGTATATGATATAATGACTAAAGAGGTATAATTAAATTATAAATATCATATATATATATAATTTATATCCATCATCATAACCAACCATGAGAGGTGGTAATAGAAAAACAAACGACATCGATTCATGAGGTGCACTGCTACAAATCCAGCCTTTAATAGTGCTAGTAAAAGGGATTTATCATCACTTTAGAAGCACTGATAATGTGAGTGATGTTAAAGGGTTGGATTTAACAATTCTTATAAAAATAACTATTAAAGTCCCCTTTAACAGTGCTAAAAAAGGTGCTGACAAAGGGGGCCTTTATCAGCACTGTTAAAGACCACCTTTACCCACACTTTTTTTGAACTATTAAAATCCTCCTTTATCAGTGATAAAAAAATGCTAATAAAGGACCCGCTGATAAAGGTGGATAATTTTTTTTGATGGAACCACTTCCTGACCAACATTTTATCAGTGCTTCTCATCCCCTTTATTAGTGCTTGTTCCCACCCTCTATCGGTGCTTTAGATAATTCCACCTCATGTGTGCCACTACCTTCAGTGGGTTTCAAACTTGAGACAACTAGTTGATATGCCAGCACCTTTTTCACTACACTATATTTTTTCGTTTTCCATTTTGTTATATATTTATATACTTATATATATATATTTACATTTTTTTATTCACATATATATGTGTGTGTGTGTGCGTTTATATATATATATTTATTTGTTTGTTTATATATATATATATATATATTATCAAATACATATATTAAATATTTGTGTGTGTGTGTGTGTTTTTATAAATACATAAATAAATAAATATATATATATATATAATTATACATATTTATATTTATATTTATTTACATATATTATATATTCAAATTCAAATACATATATTGGAATATATAGATAAATATATGTCTATTTTTTAATACACACACAAATATAACATTATATATACAATAATTGTATAGGTATATTAATATTCACCCATTTTTATTTTAAATAAATTTGATATCAATTTTTATTTAGAAAAGGTTTTTATACTGATAAATATATTTTATATGTAAATATGTTTAAATATTTTTTAATATAATAAAATTTTTATTTGTGAATGTATAAAAAAATGTATATATTTTTATATATTTGATTATAAATAACAGTAAAATATGAAGAACAATAAAATTTTAAAACCATAATATGAATATAAAGGTAATGTTTGGGAATAAATTCATTCTTTGCTGAAAATATGCAAAAAGACCCCTTAAACAAGGCGGAAATTCCATCTAATGTTAAAAAATTGGGGTACCATAACAAAAAACTCTGTTTTGGAGGCCTTTAAGGTCTTTTGGCCTCTGAAGACATGAATGAGGGTTCTCCAAGTCACTAAGGTGTAGATCTTTTCGCAATCTTCGATTTGAAATGTGGTAGAGCTCAAACGAACACCCAGATCAAAATTTATAGTTTTTTTAAGGCCGAGTTACGTTTTTAACTTATTTTAGATATTTTGCTAATATTTTGATTTTTTTATCTTCAAATTGTTATTAAATGAATATTACTCGATAATAATTAAAAAATTATTTATTAAAAATATTATATAAGTAATTTTCACTAAATATATTATATATTTAGTGTAAATACCTATTTTCCCTTATCTAAAACATATTTGAAAATATATATTATATTTATATCAATATAAATATAATTATATCAATATATTTATATTTATATGAATATAAATATAATATTATTAATGATTTTTTTTTTGAAAAATACACTTTATCATCACTTTTTTACTAGAACTTATAAAACCCCCTCCCCTATATCAACACTTTTTTAATAGCGCTCAAAAACGGGGGCCTTTATCGGTACTTATTTACAAGCACTAATAAAGTGCCCCATTTCACAGTACTTTTTTAGTTCTATTAAAGCCTCTATTTAACAATTATTTTTCTATATCTCATAAAGGGGGTGTTTAACATCACTTTTATCTAGCACTGTTAAAGTCGTAGCGCTAGATAAACCCAGTTTTGTTTTAGTGGAGGTAGTCCGCCATACACACAAATAATGATTTTGTAATCCATTTAATCGAAGCAAGGATGGTTATAATTAATGCCATTAACAAAACAACATATATGTATATGGAAGACAATGAGGTTATTATATTATCATTTTTTTAATAATAATTGTAGTATTTCGATGAAGAAATAAAACAAAAACACATAGTTAGGAATTTTACCTCATGTCAAACCACATTTTTAGGATTATACATAAAGTATTACAAGAATGGATTTATGAAAAAACCATGTATTATAGGATTAGGGGAAAAATTTGTGAATTTATTTGTGTATTTATTGGTCAAACCAAATGGGTTTTAAAGTGTAAATAAGAGAGGAGAGTATGTGTACTTTTATAGGTGAGGTGAGTGGCAGACTTGAAATTTTTTAAAATAAAAATTTTTACCCATGTTTTTTAAAAGAAAAAGGGGTCCAATGTGAATTATTTGTAAGAATTAATCTTGATATCGTAAAAATATTTCCATAAAATATATTTTAGACAAGTTTTTATGTCATTTTAACCCTTATCATTTTAGTTTAACCCTCTATAAATCAGTTTTGACCTTAGTCACAGAAAATAATTTTTACTTTTTTTATTATTCATTACGGAAAAAACATAGATGAAGTAATTAGATAATATAAATTATTTTTATTCCAAATATTTAATTCATTTTTTAAATTCCATTCCTATAAGTGTAAATTTTTAATTTAAAATTAATCCCATAGGAGCAATGACAAAGCGGGTTTTCAAAGCGAAAATTTTAAAACATTTATAATGTTTTTATATAACAATTCAAAATAAAAATGATTAAAAGGGCCTAAATTGGATTAATATATATATATATATATATATATAATTTGATTAATTTTACATTAAATAAAATTTAAAATAAAATTTTAATTTATAAATATTTTGAACGAAATGAAAATTTTTAGTAAAAATCAATATTTTTCACTATTCATCGAAATGTGAAACATTTTACAAAAATACGAAACATTCACCGTAAGATAATTTTTATATGATGATTAAAAAATAAATTTTAGTTTTTCAAATAAATTTTATAAAACTGGTAAAAATTAATTATAAATTATGTGTGCAAAGTGCAATAAACTGTTTTTTAGAAAAATACAGTTTTCCAGAAAACAGTTCCTTTTCTTTCAAAAGGTTATAATTTTATATATAATAAATAGATATATATTTTATATATTTTATAAATGTGTAAAAAATATTTTTTTTCATAATTTAGTAATTATTATACATACCCACCAATTTAATGGGTATGTTATAAGGGTGGTGTTTAAATAATAATATTTTAATAGAGTATAATGTTTCGGACTCAGTGTTGTGTTCATCTCAAGTTATTAAAGAGATATAATTTATTTAAAAATAAATACATCATAAATTTTTAAGGCTTTAAATTACCTTTTAATTTTGGTGTTTTTTGTCATATACGCTATCAAATATGATGATCCCATTTTAAATCTTGTGGTGTTACATTCTACCCTGCTTAAATAAATTTTATCCTCACAATTTAATCTTGATCTTGGTAATAAGGGGTTTGACATTTGAAAATAACTTAATTGGGAACCTACATCATAAACGGGATAATAAAAAATCAAATTGACATGATAGAAAGGGAAGTACTAAGGTCTTCTATAATAACACATTACTAGGTTTCCATTTAGGAGAACATTGGTGGGAAATAAAAACATGGAAATGGATAAGAATAATAACACCCAAGGATTAATAAAGAGAGATAGTGATCATTCATCACATGTAAGGGGTGATCCGTAGAAGTTTAACAACCACAAACCATAAATTTGTGATGAGTTAAGGGACCATTTGATATATCAAAAATTAATATACTTGGATAATGTTTTTATTTCAAGATCAATTCCTACATTTGATGAATTATTCTACCATCTATATTAAGAATATATAAAAATATACTTACTTTTTATATCCCAATTTCATAGGCACAATTTCATATTTTGGTTGTTCATTGATCATTTCCTAGTTCATCTCTTACTACAATAAATTAATATCAAAGATGAATTTTTTTTATGCTTGTAGCACTAAAATTAACTTTTAACAGATCATAAGATCCATAAAATAGTAACAAGATATTCATCATATATTTACTAAAACCAAAATGATTAGAATAAGTTATCCAACATAATATGTTAATATATAAAAACTCATCCAATGTTAGACTAAAATAATTGTATAAATTGTTAACCCTATGAGCCTTCCAAAAAATTAATCTCCAAAATTTTATAAATAAGGTCACCAAATTTACAAAATAAACTTATAATTAATTCCCCAAACAATATAACATACCTCTTAATCACCACATACCAAATATGTGAGTACCTTCATAATGTATTCTATTAAAACATGGTAATAACCTAAATTGATATAAAACCTTATTGAAAACAATAATTATTACTTATTAATTAAAATAAACATAGATTATTGGTTATATTTCTTAAATCAAAAAATGACGTTAACTCCTTAAATGATAGCATAAACCACTTTTTCAAAAAATAATTAATAATTTACAAGGAAGTTGGTACTATCCAATTTAATTTATCCATATCAATCATCTATTTGTCCTAACATTATTGTCTCAACATTAAAAACATATAAAATTTTATATTTCACACAATCATTTTTTTCCAAGAAGTTTAACTTAACACTTAATTTTTTTTGGTCATTAGTATCGTTCAATATATGATTTCAAATCTTTAATGAAAAATTATTGCAGTACAATCCTTATAAATTTCATAATTTTTATAACCAGGATATCATTGATATAATACTCAAATTAAATAATTCTTGAATATAAACACAATAAAATTAATCATTCCACTTTGTTTGTGGAAATATCATAAGCTTAACTGTGATCCATTTGCTACTTTTGAGTTATATTACTTTGACGCTTGGTGATTTTCTTATGTAGTGTCCCATCTACTTACTATTAAAGCATTGAACACTGGAATCCTTTTTCTTTCCATTTAAATCATGATAATTTTGGTTCTTATCTCCACATGTGTAGAAAAATTAAGTTCTCTTTAAGAAAGTGTCAGGGTGTTTCTTTCCATAATTATCACATGTGGGGAAATCGTTCTCTAACTTCTTCCCTTCATCTATCTTTTTCTATATCGTATTATTTTTTTAATTTATTCCTTTAGAATCCATAATAATTATAGAATTATTTCTCTACCTTATTATAAAATGATAATATTTCTTCATATGATGATAATTTTTGTGAGATTAGTTCCCTTTGAAATACTATCTTAAGACCATCAAAGAAATAATCATTCTTACTATTTGGATTACGTACATTGATGCAGTTTCCATTCCTTCTACTAAGATCCATTTATAAATGATTTCATACACTATATTATGTTATATCATTATAAAGTATAATGTATAATCCTAAAACTAGTGAAATAATTAACATAAATAGAAAACTTTATGCATAGATAATCTCATAATCGATAACATGGTTTCTTTGGGGATTTTTTTAATTTTTAAATCCCTTATAATGGTTTGTAAATAAAATTTGAATTATCTTAAGCATATCCCCCTAGAGTGTCAAACTAGGTCACATTAAGAACTATTTTTATGTACCAGGTGACAATCAAGTCAATCCTAATGTGCCCTTTTTGGAGTTATTACCCATAGGTACTTACGTGCATGGACCAAGTCCACTTATAGTATCCAAAGAAGGATTTATTGTGAGGAAAAAACATATAATATCTTCCTTAACAAAAAATTAGGGTATTCTTATATACCCATACTTAAACTATATCATAAGGCTATGTTCCCTAATATATGATTTCATAAATATTTTTTTCAATGTTTCAACTGAATTTCCTCTGATACCAGCTGTAGAGACCTCGCCCATAGTAGTCTGGATTCATTTTATACTTTATTAAATTAACATAAGATGCACAAAATCAAATCCTAAAGGATTTAATATTTTATTAGTCTTTGTAAAATAGATATGTACTTGAAATTCACCTTACATTTTAAAACATAAAATACATAAATAATTTTCATT
This sequence comes from Viscum album, assembly GCA_963277665.1. Lineage (NCBI taxonomy): Eukaryota > Viridiplantae > Streptophyta > Magnoliopsida > Santalales > Viscaceae > Viscum > Viscum album. Next base: position 1,115,372,000 of record OY728157.1, read on the forward strand.
GATAATTCCTTTATTCCCCTTAGTGTATCTCTGCATATCAATCAAAAAACACTTCCTCATATCCTAGAGAAAGTAAAACATTAGAAATGGGTGAGATCAGATGATCAGTAAGGGTAATTATATAGTGTAAGCTATGACTAAATATGGTATAATAAATATTTTAAGGTAAATAACGGGAACAAATTCATTTAATCAATAACTTGAGCATAGTATTGTAGGAATAAATGATGATCAAATAATTCCATATAGATAATCACATGAAATTGAAACTTAACAATAGATATTTTAACTAATCTAATAATCACATAGAATATCAATAACTAAATTCATAATGATGGAACGGAAAAATTTTGACATCTAAAATATATCATCGAGGCCTTGTACAAAGAAATATAATACCATTGAGGCCTTGTGCCAAGACATCTACATAAATGGTTATGGCCTCATCCAAAACCCAATATAGTTTTTCTTATGAGACCTACTGATTCATCAAAGGACTATAGTGGCCCCCACCAATTACTTACTCAGTCCAATCCATTCCTCATATGAAAGGGGTAAAACATAGTGCACATAAACATTCATATTTAAATTAGCATATGATATGTAAATTATTTACCTAATAAATAAATATAACCATAAATCATCCAGAGTAAAATGGTGAATTGAACTAAAATTGAACATCCCCAATCAGACTAGTTATAAATCTTCCATAACAATAATAAGGATGGTATAAACACAATATATCCTTAGTGGATCATATTTAAAATAGAGGGTTGACATCATTGACGAATATAAATACCCTGAAAATATCCTTAAAAACATTTTTGAGAAAAATAACTTTTAAAACTTGTAAAATAATCGTTAAAATAGTTATTAGTCATTAAGTTGGAATATTTTCAGTTCTTACATGTTAAAACAAATATTCCTTTCACATTTTTGGTAAAATCCAAATGAAATGTTTTCTGAAAAAGACATGAATATTCCATTCAAAAAAATTGTAAAGAGAAAAAATGGGTAAAACTTTATTTAATAAATTATTTTAAAAATGTTAAAATCATTTTGGAATTTTTTTTTAGAAAACATGGGTTTTGATGGAAAAGTATTTCTAACATAAGAGATAAATAAAGTCATATTTTCTTAAAAATATTTTCTTAATCATTTTAAGAACCAAATAGAGTAAAAATTGTAATATTACATGAAAATATCATGAATAACCAAAGGAGAATAAAATTAAAGACGTTTATTATAAAATGATCAAATAATTTCATTCAATGGAAACTCAAGTATAAACAATCCTGATTAAAATTATATAGTGAAATAAACCCTTAAAAATATCATAACATTGAAATGATAATTAATAAATGAATCAATTAGGTGTAGCAATAATAAATCCAAATAAAACAAGTGTAAATACTACATAAGATAATAAATAATCATTAAACAAATAATATTATAATATCAAAGACTGTGAATAAGTAATATAACACGATTAAAAGAAATTATTTTATGAAATTCTTTACCATAAGGCAACGTTTAAGTCAAATCCAATTAGATGAAATAATTCCAATTTAGACATAAAATACCATGAATTATTCATGAATCATTATATTACATGTAAAAGTTTCATTATATACACCATATAAAATATATTATGGGCATAACATTACAATATGACACAATGAAAGGAAATTAAGATAAATCCCCTTACAACACAATTTTTTTATTTGAATGTGATTTAAACTACTATGTAGTGGTTTTAGACATGATATTATCTTATAAAACAAAAATATAAATATTTATAATACCATATATGATCCTTTTATAACATCTTATCACCATTTCATTAATAATATTTCATTATTTTCACTGTTTTAGGTGTCAATCCCATGGACGTGATGAGAAAGCGAGTTTTCAAAGTAAAAATGTTCAAAAGTTTACAAATATTTGATATAAAAATTCAATATGAAAATGATTAAAATTACATAAATTGTATTAATAGATATATAATTTAACTTATTTTACTTTAAAACAAATTTAAAATATAATTTCACCCATTCAATAATTTGAACAAAAAGGAAATTTTTAGTAAAAATAAGTATATTTCACCATTCAGAAAAAAAAGAATCATTGCATAAAAATCCCAAAAATTCGCCCTAAGATAATTTTGATATTATCATTTTAAAATTAAATTTATTTTTTCAAATAAATTTTTTAAAATTAGTAAAAATAATTATAAATTATGTGTTCAAAGTGTGACTGAACCACCTTTCTAAAATATAGTTTTTCAAAAAACATTTATGTTTCTTTTAAATGGTTTTAATTTTATCTATAATCAATATATATCTATTTTATTTATTTTATACATGTTTAAACCATATAATATTTATAATTTAGTTAGTACTATTCATAACTTCCAATTTAATGTATAGGTTATAAGGGTAATGTTTAAATAATAGTATTTTAATAAAGTATCATGTTTTGTTTAAACCCGGTGTTGTGTACATCACAATCTATTGAAGAGATTTAATTTATTTAAAAATAAATATATCGTAAATTCTTGGGGTGTTAAATTCTCTTAAAATTTAAGTGTTTCATTTCATATATGCTATTGAATATGATGTTACACTTTAAAATATCAGGGAGTTACAAATAATGTCAGTCAAGAGACATGAGATCCTAAACTCTATCAAGTAGAATTCAATAGGGACACACAAAAATTATTTAAAATATTTGGAAAATTATAGAATGATATCATCAAACTTCCTCAAAGAAAGTTTTCCTAAAAAATGTAAACTTAAGTCTTGTTATAATGATATATAGCCAAGAAATCGCTCATAATATGCCCCCCAATTCCTGAAAACCATGTCTCCTATCTACCCAGACATCCCAAACTGCATACCAACATCGAAGAAGAGGATCAACAATCCCTTTGATGCTAATTTATCATGAACTATCCAACATAATTTGCATAAATGGTACTTCAATCAATCCATACATGGCCTAAAGGGAATTCCATATCCCCATGTTCCAGTGACTAGCTTTTGGGTATCAATAAACATCAAGAGGGATTAATTTGAATACAAGGATAACCAAAAATTGAAAATATTGGAATGAAACCCTAAATAGTTGGTATTCCAATACATATATCAAGAGTGAAACATCAAAAGGTATAAAAACATCAAACCAAACATCTCAGGTTCATAACAATGTCATTATATTATCTCCTTACAACATGTGGAATACACACTCATCCCATCATCACTAACTCATAAGGTCCCTTTATCAAGAAATCCTACCAACTCTAAGTGGTGCTTCTACATTTCCTAGACCTATCATAAAAAAGTCTATAAACTCCCAAAGTAAAATTTAGGGTGTTAGTAACAAATCCCAATAGGGTTTCACCAAAAATTTCATAATAAATTCCCTATCAAATAAATGTTTTATGCTTGAGTTTAAATAAAACATGTCTTCAAAAAAAATTCACAATTAAAATAATTTTTTTAAATAAAATTTTCAATTTCTAATAATAAAATTGGTTTAAAAAGTAAATTTTTATCCAACTAGGAATGAATATAACAATTTATCAAAAGGTGAAAGAATAATAATTTCCATAAAAAAATTGAATGAGTACAACATTTCATAACAAAATCATGTAAAATAATTTTCAATAATCAATAATCAATAATAGCACCATAAGAGACCAAGGTGAATGTTTATATACATAGGGATTCTCACACATTAAATTATGGATCATAGTTGGAAAATTTTCCTTAGCCAAATACTAGGGGAATAGTTCTAATACAAGTGAAATAAAATAATATACCTAAGGAATGATATCTCTATTGAAAAAGGAACACACCTAATGGTGAATAAGAGAAGTTCACTAAGGATGAATATGATAAGGTCCCTAAGGACTAATCTTCATGCTTGGTAGATCAAATACCGGAAAAACATGTGTGTTTCCCACCTTACTACCCATAATTCCATGTACTTAAAGGTGAATCAAACGTTTATTGGGATATTATTCAATTCATTTAATATAAATCATTTCAAATAATCATTCAATATTTCATTTCGAATTGACCCCACATTGAAGTTTCAAACCATTCATTCCTTTTCAAAAACAAAAATCAAATAGTTTTTATCAAAAAATCATGACTTTCAAACCAAAAAACAAACATCAAATAGTTTTTATCAAAAACTCATACCATTTAAATCAATCCATATCACTTTAAATCAAAAAACATTTAATTCCCTTTTATTTCATCATAATCATATTTCAGATCATTCATTTCACATAGATAGCATTTTCTAGAATTCACACTTTATTTCAGAATCCATTTTCAAGGAAATTTCAACATACACTCACCATGGAATATTAAAAATAAATTTTAAAATAATAAAATTAATCCTTGAAAATAAATCAAAAATTCATTTTATATTAAGCAAGTATCAAGGTTTAAAGGTGAATTTAATTGACTTAAGAAATCACCTACATTAATAACAATATCACAAAACCAGAATGAGGGCTTATAAATAGGAAAAAGGAGTAGGTTTATTCCAAAAATAAAATTAAAATAAAAAAACACTCTTATATTAATCAACTAGTAGTTTTATGCCATAAAATCTACTCAATAGGATCACATAAATTGAAGAAACAAAGTTTTGGTATTTTTTAAAATATCACAGGTGTTATGGTTTGTAGATGAATATATCAAATTAAAGTGATATTTAATTTTCATTTTTCAACTGAATATTGAATGTGTATGGTTTAAAATAATTTAATATACGATATACAACCTTTAATATGTCAAAATAATTCAATAACCATGATTTCTATCTTTTTAAATCATCAAAATGGTGTTACAGGTCATTATGGAAGAGGAATAACAAAAATCATGTTTTAAAAACTTTATTTCATAAAAAGGGCACTATGTATGGGTGACATGGTTTAACCTTACAAGGTTTATAGCTTCTAGATAAGGGTGATGGGGTTTAACCATACATAGATCTCTTGCCCAGATTTACCTATCCAAAGTGGCAAATTACCCTTACACATCCTTTTAAAACTCAGGTTTACCCTTATACAGTGAGAATTACCCTTACACAGTGCATTAGGTACCCTTATGCATCTTTTAAAAACATAGTGTTAACCTTATGCAATGTGTCTTACCCTTATGAATATAATTATCTACCCTTTCACACCTCATATAAAAATTTATATACCCTTACATATCCCATGGACTACCCTTAGGAAGCGCATAGGATTTTTACCCTAACCTTACACAATAGGTGACTTACCCTTAAATAACTCTTATAAATTTAGGGTTACCTTGATGCGACAACCCCTATGTACCTTACCCTTAATATGACCTTATGATTTATTTTATTTTAAAAAATATATTTAAAATATTGAATTTCCTTTTAAAATAATATTTAAAATAATTTCAAAAGGGGTATATAAAGAATAAAAAGTCCCCAACACATCCAAAACTGAAATAAAAAATCGTTATCCAAAGAACATGCCAAAAATAAAAGATCTGTAAGTTATAGTTTTCAGCACCATAAATGATTTTCCCCCCATAAATACTATAAAGAGGAATACATATCATTGTGGTGAGGCAATTATTATCTCATAAGTGCTTCATGCTCCTAAATCTCATGTGAATTCAAGCCATGTTACCATAACACCGAAAACAATGGTTTTTATTTCACATCATGAACCTTCATCTAAGAATCAAAAATCTGAACTGGCTACTCAATCATGTATAAATAAATTCACACATCAAGATCCTCCAATATCAAGACATGAGACGTATCAAATAGATAATTTTTGAGATGTTACACATGGAACACATTTTTTATTGATGTCATTTGTGTTGGCATACCTACTATTTATGGTTTCCTTTAGTTGTTTTAATTTATTTGGTTACGCTTATGGTGAAATCATTCCATCTTGATGTTTTATAATGCCTAGGTTCTAGTCATTATATAATATGGATCATGAATACCTTTTCCATCGTGTTAGGATTGATTTGGGTACTATTTAAGAGGGTTATCTAGGTGAGTTTTTGATAGGGTTTTTGCATTGTGTAATGTTTGTTGAATTTTTGTTAATTAAGGTGAAACACTATTGAACTTTTATGTTGATCAGATGAATAGTTTAAAGAATCATATATCTTAAAGATACCGAAAAAAAATTCATCAGTTTGGTATCAAATAGATGGCGTGAATAAGTGAAAAAAATTTAATAGATTGGAGGGGAATTAGTTGAGAGATATTAGACAATTTTTTATATCATGTGGTATCAGATAGACTATATACCAATGTGATCATATGAACAACACATAAGAATTGGTACCAGTATTAAGAAGGCATATAATGTAGTACCAAATAGATGAGTAAAAGGATCATAACAAACGAACATGTGATTGGATGGAAATTTTATTCATAAGTCCAAGGAGAAATTTCTTGTTTGCTACTAAGAAATAATGAAAATAAGAAGTAGTAATTTAAAAAAAATAAAGTGTGAATAATGTATAAACATAATAGAGAAAACATATTGAATCCTTTTGTTTAAGGTTCTTAAAATTGTTACAAAAACATTGTTATAACTTTTATCTAGGAAAGCAGTACATAAACTGTCCATAGACTATAAAACTTTTCAAGTGTAAGGATATTCCCTACTTGCCGTTACCACATAAAAATGATTTGTTTTCTAGTGTTTTGTGTGGTATTGTAATATTTTAAAATAATGAAAAGGATTAAATACTATTATTGAGTAGTAAACCTTATAAATACTTATGTTTCTACAGTTATTCTTTCTTACATTCTTTACAGCAACGTCATATTTAACTAAAAGGATGTGAAGGTTATTTCTTAGGAAAGAAAACATAAAAATAGAAGATCACTTATTCACCCCTCTCCCTCTTGATGATCAAACATATCATGATTGGTAATTTTAGATCAAATAATTGATTAATTTGTGGAAAAGGATACTTAATATTTATAGTAATATAATTGATCACCCTATAATCGATGCACAACCTCATTGTGTCATACATCTTTTTAATAAATAGTACAAGGGATCCATAAAGTGAAACACTAGGGTGTATAAATATCATATCACAAAATTCTTATAATTGTTTATTCAAATATACCAATTCCAATAGTGCTATTCTATAAGGATTCTTTGATATAGGTTTTACATTAGGTATGAGTTCAATAGAAAAAACAACTTAATGCTTAGTTGGATATCCTGCTAATTGTTCTATAGATAAATTAATTTATTCGTAAATAATAGGTACATACTATATCCTTGGGATTTATTTTCCATCCATATATAGTGTTTTATATTCCTATTCACCAAAAATTTCATCAAGGAGAGTTACTGGAGGTGAATCCATAAAATATTAAGATAATGAAATCTATCCCTTAAAAATAAGTGACTCTCTACCCCCTTAATAAAGACTAACCTCATTATCTATATAATAAATTATATAATTATACTTTGAAATCAGATCTATATTGAGGTTTATGTAAAATTCAATCACAGGTATGAAAATAAAGTCTAAAACAAGGGAATATCTAAGCATCTAAATAGATATTGCTCGATATATCCATATTATAATAAGATTCCAACTAGGTGTATTGGTTAAAAAATATTTCCTTAGAGTGTTAAAAGTGATTTAATGTTCGCAAAAAACATACAAGATATAAAATAGTGTGTAGGTTAGGGATCAAAAAAAATATTTGGCTAACTTCGAACTTATGATCAAATTACCTATTATCATATAATTTGTGACATTAAATTTAGCAGTAGTGATCTCATAAACTTATTCTTTCTCCCTTAGAATTTTAAGCAGTAAATTCCCTTAATTATTGGGGAATTCATTTGATTAATGAATCATATACTTATAGTTGAATAATTGGATATTGGTGGCTTCTTTATTTCTCATTCATTCATGAGATTGAGGGCCATTCTCTCCATGCCTAAATAAAAATCACATTACCTTCAAGCATATACCATGGTGTTTGTTTTTGAAACTATTACATGTTGTAAATTAAACCTTTCCCTTCTTCTCTTTTACAATATTTCTTTTTATAGAGTGCTCAATCACCTGTTTTTTTTTCATTATTTTCATAGAAAACACAAGACTTAGAAAATTATTTATCTATCTTGATGAAAATTGATATCAAATACTTATATACTAAAAAAGTTTTAGAGACTAATTACCTTTGAAAAATATTCTTGAATCTATCAAAGAAGTGAATAAATCTTACTTATTGTATTATATATATAATCTATAGTATTAGTTAATAACCTTTTAAAGTTAGATTCATATTCAATAATATTTTTTTCTCCATTTTTACTTAGATTGAGAAATTTCCTTTCGATATATTCTCATTGCTCAAAAGGAAATTATTTTTCAAAGAATTTAACCTTAAAATTCTTCCATTACATACCCTATATCTCCTCTTACTCCTTATTGTTATGGATCAATGACCATCATTGTTCAATATCTCCCTTTTGATAATAAAATATTTTGACCTTTAATTACTTCCTAATGAAAGAAATATCTTCTCCAAGTACTTGATTTATTACTCTGATACTGATGGATTATAATTCCTATTTAAATATGGATGTTATTATTAGATGATGCAGACCAACATCATTGAATCATATTGAAGATCTACATGTTTCTCCATATGGGCAAGGTTATCAGTCATGACCTAAGTCAACTAAACTAATATGGTTATAATCTACACATATCTGGTACCATCCTCATTGAATTCATTTAATTTATCTTGAGAGAAATCTTTACATAGGTAACAGGTGTTGATATAGTTTATTTCCCTTCCACTATGCATTATTTCTAAATAATTACATACACTATATTATCTCATAATATTTTAAATTTTAACTCATAATGTAAAATTATGAGTGTAACATCCCAAGATTTTATAAAATATTTTTATTCAAATTAATTTAAATTTTTTGGATAGATTTTATTGTACGCAACACTGATTTTAGATTACATTACACACAATAATGATTTTTTTCAATAGCATGCATGACACACAACATTGATCTTCAGCAAAGCATGAAATAATATTATTTTAAATATGATTGTTATAAGAAAGTTGTTAAATAGGTAGGTATGAATTGTATTATTAATGTTGTGAAATATACATATAAAATTTCAAAATAATATAAATTTATTTATAATTTATTATTAAATAATCAATCAATTTTGATTAAGGTAATTATATTCATAAAAAATATGTTTTCTTTAAAAATGATATTTATTGTTTTTTATGATAAAATATTATAATTAATTTATAGATATTTTATAAAATGTATTTGATAAAATTAACTTTATTTTAAAAATCATTGTATCAAAATTAAATTATAGTGAAATTTTGGTATTTTTCAGAAAATATTAATTTTTCAATGAATAGTGAAAATAATGGTTTTTATTAAGGATTGTAATTTCTTTTGAACATTTTTAAAAAATTTAAATTATTTTAAGATGGTTTTAAAAGTAAATTATTTTGATTATATATCAATTAATCCAATTTAGGTCATTATAATCAATTTCATAATGAATTTTAATATAAAAACATTGTAAACTTTTGAACATCTTCTCTTTGTAGACTCACTTTCTTATCTCGTCTACGGGATTAATTTTAAGTTTAATTTTGACACTTATGTGAGTGTAATTTGAAAAAATGGATTCCATATTTGGAATCAGAATAATTTTTATTATCAAATAAGTTCAACTTAATTTTTTACCATAATGAATCGTGAAAACAAAAAAAATTATTTACCACAGTTAGGGTAAAATGGGTTTATCATGGAGTTAAACTAAGAAGATAATGGTTAAAAATGGCCCAACACATGTCTAAATAAAATTGTATGACCATATTTATAATTTAAATATTCCTTTAAAAAAATTATTACATGATTTTAAGTATAAATATCCTTCAAATACCAACTAAGGATCATAAAGTCTAGTGTCTTTGAAAGATTAGGTATGTAAAACCAAAAAAATTATGCCAAAATAAAAACATATTTTCTTTAAACTCCATAATGAGATCGTAAATTAAATTGAGATCCTAGAAATACATAGGTTAACATGGTGAATAAATGAAAAAATGGTTGATCTAAAAATCCTAGTAAGGGTATAAACATAGAAATAAAGCATAACACATGGGTTAGAAGACATAACATGATTACATAAAAAGTCATGGAACATGAATTTACCTAAAGAAGCATAACATGTTTAACATGGGATAATGTAATAATTGAGTCATATTAATTTAGAAAAAAATACAATATGACATAATCATGAGTAAAATATAACTACCATGGCCATTTCACATGGTGGAGCACAAGTCAAGGCCAACTAATAAGACCATTGCACATTGTAGACTAAGCCCCATAATAGAATCAGGTTTACTCCATGTACCGATATGAAATATCATGAGACTAAAAAAACCCAATTAATTGGACAACTATATGGGCACACCCATAATAACATGTTCATGAAAACCTATTCCACATGAAGAATTGTACATAAGGAATAAACATAAGGGTTACCCATGGAAAGAAATGGGTATTGTAATCATATCATGTGGCATAACAAATAGGCGTATCATAAATTTTTCCTTAGAAGAATATATTTAAATCATGATTGGAAATTAATAAGGTAAAATAGGAATATATCATGATAAATTATATTCAAATGAGGTGAAAAAATATAAAATGAGTGTTTATGAAACTTTAGAAAAGAGTTGTTTTAGTGTGGTTTTATAGAAAATATTAAAGAGAATTTAAATAGAAAAAGGAGTGATTGTTTACATAAAACCATAAATGAAACATGATAGTTTTTAAATATAAAATTTTTTATTTTATAAAAATAACTATGGATTAGAACATATTATGGATTGTACTTGAAAATGGGTTTGAAATTGGAAAGTTCCCTATAATCAGGGTTTCTTATCGAGAGTAATTGAAAAAGGAAACCTTATAAAAGATGTATCTTCCCATAAAAGAAGGATGAATGGATCTGGATACTTAATTTTGTAATATAAACATATAATATTTAATAATTATACGAGAATAATTTATATTTACATTGGCATAAAGAGATATAAATCATAACCAAGAGGTAATTGAGAGGTTCAGGGAGAATCCATTACCTTATGTATGGAATTGTTCTAAAATTATACTTAATATCTGAGATAATAAAATTAAATCCATTAATTAATTAATTAAGAACATTTTATTAATGTATTTAATTTACTATAATTTTATTGGGTTCATTTATGGACATTTAATTGACTTATATTGTTTAATTTCTTTGTTTTGGGAGTGTTTGTTTCATGATTTTATGATTAGTTCCCTTGAGTTTACTTATGTGAGTTCTTGTCAAATGAAAGAAAAACATGAGAGGTGTAATTATATGATATTTATGCACCTATATAATTTTAAATGGTCTCATAAATCATTTTATTTTCAGATATGATAATGATTAATTAAATAAAAAGTTAAAGATGAATGTTGGTTTATTTTGGTGAATTTGCGATCATCACGAGCTAGATTTGTTTTATTATTTAATATTTAGAATATATACTAGTTACAATACATTGAATAATATTTAATAAATATATTATAATATGGTTTAACTATAATATTTTTAATACTATCCCTGAAAGAGGCAATGGGAAAATGAAAAAACATCATCCAGAATGGAGGTAAATCCACACATCAAGGACAATGTTTTCATTTTTAGAATAAAAGGAAGAGTGAAGAGATTTTATGATAGAAAATTAAATTAACATAATAAAATTATACTATATAAAATATAATATAGTTATCATGCCACTTTTGGATACTGTGGTTAGTATAGAAGAAGAAAAGAAAATAAACTGAAAAGAAATTAAAAGAACATGAAAGAGGATTTTACCTCTTGAATTTCTTCTCCATGAGAACCTCCTTGAGGATCTTAGGTTTGATATTTTGTTGAGAAAAAAGGCTCTTAGGACTAGGGGAGGTCCTTGGGAGAGTAATTTGAATAATTTGGAAAATATTCAAGCCTTTTGAGGTGTGGCAATAAGGGGTGGTATTTAAAGTGGGAGGATAAGAGTGTTTTTAATTATTTTATTCATTTGTTTATTATTTTGGATCAAGACTATGAATAGTGTTGATTTATAAAACTTAATATAGTAACTATATAATGTGATTTCTAGATAATTTCCACTTAAATCATTAATGACTCAACCAAGACACAAAAATTCATGTATTTGTAAAATTTTTTAAATATTGTAAATTATCATATTTCACTATTCACAAAAATTAAAACATTTTAGAAAAATCCCAAAAATTCACCATAACCATTTTTAAATGTTTATATTTAAAAAATTGAATCCATTTTATGAAAATAAATTTCTAAATATGAGAAATTTAATTTTTAATTAAAATCATCATTTATTAAAAAAATACTGATTTTAAAATTATAACTGATTTTATGACACTTTAAAACATTAATTAAGGTATCACAAAATTATATTATAATAATAGGATAAAAAATTATTAATTTCTTAATATGTTTTATAAATTTATTTTAAATAATTATATTAATTATGAAATTTTAAATAAACATTTACATTTTACAAAAAAATATCAATAATTAATTTATCATTTTTAAAACATTTATTTACTTTTTCCATGATATAAATATATTGTATTTTCATTCATAATATTTCTAGATTTTATTTATAATTCCATAGGTGAGTTTACTATTCTATTTTCTTAATTACTATTCTTAATGGTCACATTACTATTCCAATAATCAAGTTACTATTCCATTGATTTAGGTTCCTTAGTATCTAGAAATACCTCTTATTTCATTAATTATTTATATATAAAGTTTGTATTGTGTTATTTATATGATTTTATGTGATTTATAATATATAACATTATTATAAGAAGGGAAATTTTATTGATAGAATTATGGATTGTTTCATTCTTCCCCCTTATGAAATTTCACCCTTGAAATTCCATTTTACAAACTAAGGGGTAAATAGGTGAGGGTACTTATCCTTCATTGATTCCTCTAGTTCTAATGTTTCCTCTTCATACTTATCATTATTTTATAGTAATTTTAACAGGTGATTAGTATTTTTTCGTAGAAATTTATCTCTATAGTCTGATATCTTTAGCGGATGATCCTGGTAAGATAGATCATTTTCCAACTATACCACCTATGAATTTAGTACATGTGAGGGATATGGTATGCACATTATCAAGATGGATATATGAAATATATCATATATTAGAGACATGGTTGGTGGAAGTGTTAATTGATATTCCATAGCTTCGATATGATCAAAAATCTTGAAGGGTCTGATGTACATGGGATATAGCTTTCCTTTATTCCAAAATCTCATGATCCTCTTACATAAAGATATACAAAGGAATACCATGTATCTAACCTCAAACTATAGGTCCCATAAATGATTTTATGCACAAATATTTTTTCATATTTGGGCTGTCTTGATGTGCCTCTGAATGGTTTTCACCTTTTCCACTATTTTGTTGACCATTTCAAGTCTTATTAGCTTACATTCACCGAATTCATCCCAAAATGTAAGTGTTCTACATATTTTCCCACAAAGGGCTTCATATTAATCCATTTGGATTCTTGAGTGGAAACTATTATTGTATGAGAACTCAGCTAGAGGTATATGTTGGTCTCATCCTCTTTTAAAGTCTATAGAACATGCTTTCAACAAGTCTTCCATTGTCTAAATAGTTCGCTCATATTATCCATCAGTTTGAGGGAAATAGGTTGTACTGAATTTCAACTCTGTGTTTAAATCATTTTGAAGACTATTCCAAAACTTGGAGGTAAAAATCAGATCTCGGTCATATAAAATCGATAGTGTTACTCAATACAGTCTCACAACTTCTCTGATGTATATCCACACAAGTTGATCGAGTGAGATATCCTATCAAATTGTGACAAAGTGAGTTGTCTTTATAAGACAATTCACAAAAAACCATATAGCATTATTTCCACTTGATATATTTGGAAGTCTGGTGAAAAAGTCCATGGTGATGTTTTCCCACTTCCATGTTGGTATGGGTAATGGTTGCATCATCCCCTTATACTTTTTCCTCCCATCCTTCAATTGATGATATACCAAGAACTTTTATGTATATTCAGCAATCACTTTCTTCATATTGTCCCACTAATAGTTCTCTCAGAGATCTCAATACATCTTTATGCTCCTTGGGTGAATAGGGAAATTTGAGTGATGTGAATTATTCGGAATCTCTTTCTTTATCTCTGTATTAGATGGTACATATAGTCAAGACCCAAATCTTATGAATCCTTCCTCGTTAATTTTGAACTTTGAGGATTTCCCCATTTCTAATAGCTCCCACCTTTTCTGAATTTCCTCATCATTTCTTTGAGAATCCTTTATTTTCTACATAAGGGATGGTTGATCAATAATTTTAGAAAGGATTGATGATGTTCCTTCATTAATGATTCCCATGTCCATAATTTATAGGAATAATAATATTGGATCATTCTCAATTATAATCATTTATAAAGTTACATGATACTTTATTCTTAGAGCATCTACCACTTTATTCACTTTACCATGATGATAGTGGGTTGAATAGTCATAATATTTTATGATCTATAAATGTAATGACCCAAACTTTCATTAATGGAAATCCCACTTGATCTAATTAAATGTGTCATTATATAAAATGTTTATATAAAATGTCAACTTATTTGGTTTTATATTTTTGGATTTTAAAATACTATTAAGAATTGTGATTTTTGTTTTTATATTCATTGAATAGTGATCACAGGAATAGTATAAATATAGAGATCTAACAAATCCAATTTACTCAGACAGAGGAAGCGATGGCCTCATCCAATAGACGTGCCCCATACGAAGCCCATTTTTCAGAGCTCGGAAAGCAGGTTGCATATTTGGTCTTCTCTCTAGACCAAGCCCATGTTGAGCATGAATATGTTAAGCTTGAGCCGGACCGCCTATGAGATAAATGGAAGTTGATAGAGATTACCACCCGAGCAATGTTATCTGAGCCACCCCAAGAGTCTGTCACCATCGCACACCTTACTCTTCGGACTTATGAAAGTTTTATAATGGGTTATGTAACAAGACCTTAGCAACATGGTTATGTACATTATTTTTGTATATAATAATGAATATGCTTTAATTTTATTATTGTTACCTTATAAATAGTTTTCAAGCACAAATAGTATTTTTAGTTAATGTTCAGCTAAGAAATCTATTTTGATGAATTAATGGATTTTTGAAATAAATAATATTTTAATAAAATATTATTATTATTATCATTAAATTAATTTTTATTAAATATAATTGATTGTATAATTTTATTAATGCAATTGTAATTTTTATTAAGGTTTGAAATACTTTTTTGTCAAAACCAATGATTTTTTGATAAATGTCGGTTTTTATTTTAAAATTGAAAATTAATATATTTAGAAAATTATTTAGATAAAATGAATATTATTTATAGAATCAGGATGTCAAAATTATCCAATAGTGAATTTGTCATAATTTTCTGAGATAGTCAAATGTTTTGGTAAAAATTTAATACCATTTAAATATAAAATGTGTTTTATGACATCATAATGACCCAATAGTGATATAATAAAATACTATAAACTTTATGTTCGGCCAATATATGTATTGCCATTAAAATAATTTGATTTTGGGTTTGATTTATATATTTTACAAAGCCTTAGTGGACCCTTCAAGACTTATTAAACATTTGGATTTTTAAATTGTTTTCCTTGGGAGTGTGACTCACCTCCACATAAGCAACCCCATTATTTTAAGAAGATCAAACTTTGGCCTTATAAAATATTTTTTTCCACTTCCTTTTTCCAAAAACCATGGGCTGATTTGTGTTTTGGATTAGTTTAATGTGAGGTATCCCAAACCAAAATAATAAATAATTCCCTCACAATTCTTATATAAACCCACCCAAGCTCCCACTTCCTCCTCACTCAAGGAATTTGGAGTTTGTCTAACCTCTTCCCTCCTATCTCTAGAATCCTATCAAGGTATAAGGCCCCAGCCTTAAACCTTACTTAATCTTGAGTTATTACAAGATTACACATTGAGGTTCTTTTCAGGTTTAGAGTTTTAGAGAATTAGATCATAAAACATGCATTACATTCCACATTTAAACAAAGTGGTCACATAAAAGATAGTATTCATTTTTCCCATCAACGGAAACATATTTAAAATAAAACATGGATTCTTCCTTGACACTTCCTTGACACTATCATCATATCATGTACCCTTCCCTTGACCTGTGAAAAACATTTCAAAAACTTGGGATGAGCATAAAAAGCTCAGTAAGGGATATAAAAATATGGAAAGGAAACATGAGTACATATACACATAATAATGAAATCATACTTTACCCATAAAACATAATCACTTTAACATACCTCATCCAAAGTATGAATAAATCATAGAAATCATAACACATAAAGGTAACTTGAGGCATTCATAACATTCTTACATAGGGAGTAACCCTCTTGGTTACGTTTGGAATACCCATCACAGTATATTCCCTAAATCACTTCGGAGAAACCTTAACGTTTAACCCCTTCACGTTACCCAATGCATTGGAGAGCTATATCAGGCTCACCCGCCCTTAGTTTATCACGGAATCACCCATCTTCATAATAATTCCCAGGAACCATAACATAATCGTATCACATAAAACATACATAAAGGAAACATAACATTTCCACATTTCAATCACAAGATATCAATAAAACACATTGATATAATAAAAACATTATGAAAACCATTTTCAATACCAAAATAAAAGAAAAGTAAAATAGGGTATTTATTTTTCTTTTAAAAAAACGGTATAGCTTGTAGAGGAAGTCGTAACTCAAATAATGGTCACGGTGGCGGAGAAGCCGTTGTCACTGCATACGTATGACAAAAACATTACCTTTTGTCGTTTAGTAAACGCTTCGTATAAAAAATATTCCTTTTGAATAAACATAAAAGTCAAATGGGTTTATACATCGTATAAAATAAGGTTGTGTATAAAACAAAATATGCCTCAATGAAAGGATATTGAGACGAAGTCCCATACAAAGACGATATCCTTGGATTAAGGATAAATCAATTACATAATTATGTGTAAAAAACTAACACACCAAATATAAGTGGATATTAAGTGTAAAACAATAATAGGTTATTCACACATATTCATAGAACGATATATTCAAGGAGTACAAGCTTATCCCAAAGAATCAAAATTGGGTTAAGAAGTTCCCTTGCAAAAATTTGACAGCCTAACGGCATCACTACAAAATTCAGAAAATGAGTTGATGAGAGATAAAAAGGGTATCTCATCACTTGGACATAAAATTTAAATCACTAAGGATATAGAAGAACATATCCCAACATAATGTTATGTGAATTAAAAGACATAACAAAAGAAGTCTTTTAAAAAGAGGATGGTGAAAGGTTCCCTTACCGACATGGGTATCTTTCGAAACATACACCCCGTGAAAGAAGGACAATACAACATTGATGTAAATACTCATAAATGAAATTATATTACACAATGAGTAAAATAATGGTCATTACATACACCACTCAAAGGAAATTGTGGAAAATGTAGCATAAATCTCACAAGAATAAAAGTGAGATGAAAAATCCCTTATGAAAACTCGGCAGCCTAACGACGCCACTTAAAACATCCAAAAATGGATTGATGAGATCAAATAGGTTCTCTCATAATATTACAATAAAATGTATAGAAAGATGAATATAAAAGAACATCCCCCATCAATAACAAAGAGGATCTTAAAATAAGTGACATAAAGGAGAGTACTTAAAAAGAAAGAGAGAGGTTAGATCTCTTACGAAAATTCGGCAGCCTAACGGTGCCACTCAAAACTTCCAAAATGGATTGATGAGAGAGAATAGGGTCTCAATTAATATGAACATAAAAATTACAGTAATATTAATATAAAAGAACATCCCAATCACAAGAAATATGAGCTTAAAAGGAATGACATAAAAGAGTGTACTTAAAAAGAAAGAGAGGAGTAGGATCCCTTACCTCGGGTCCGACTTGACTCGATCGTTCTTTAACATCCTGAATAATAAACATGAGTTAATTTCTACTTGATTAAGAACATTTTTCAAGTTTATTATTCCTTTTATATCAATTATTTCCATGTTATAAACATTATGTAATCATTTAAATTAATAATGTTTGTTTTGTCGATATTTGGTTCTTAAGTCGAAAGTGTACTTCTTACAATTACATGTTGTTCTTGTGGTCAAAGGTTCATTATATCCAAAATGATATTCATTATTTGGATATAATATATATCATATATATCTAGAATATACATGTATTTATAATATTACATAATCATTTAGAGGTAAGAAATGAAATGCACCGTTCATGGAAACGGTAAGCCGTACGTACGCATGAACGCTACTTTCATTTCTATGTCATATTAATGGAATTAAAACTAAATGAGAGGTATGTATATTTTAATTCAAGAATTATATTCATCGTTTATATGTAACATACATCATATATAATAACTTTAAATACATCCTTTATACATCCCACATATGGCATTAACGAATCAAATCACTTTGAGGGGGCGGTAGTCCACACTTCCTAAAATGAAATTATCGTGTTTACCCACAATGGAAACCATAAAGGTATGAAAAAAAATACAGAAGCTTAAGTAAAACATAAACATATTATATATCATATATAAGTATAGTTACATCTTAATGGCCACCTTTTAAGGTGTTATATGAGTGTTGAACAATCATCGTTTCGTGAGGCAGAAATTCTCCATCCACAGAAACATTATGTTATTTAACCATTTGATGTAGGTGTGTGTAAGTGTAGCTCGAATTATTCTTATAAAAACATCCTAGTATATTGAATATACTGGATTTGTTACAAAATAAATGAATAAAAAGAGTTTAGGGGGTTGGAGAAGCAAAATAAAACAAAAGAACACAAGTGAATACATTACCTTAAAATCGGGTAACTCTTTTTGATTTGAGCTCAAAGGGTTCCTTGGAAAGACTTCTACCCAAAGTTATGCTTCTATGAGTAATAGAGGGATGTTTAGAGGCAAAATGATCAGGGTTTGGCTGAGCCAAAGGCTTGAGAGGTGTGGGTAAGGTGGTAGAGGTGGGGGCCTTTTATAATAGGAGAGGAGGGGCACTCTTGTAAAGTTACAAAATGTTACTTTATTTTCAAATGAGTTTCGGATTTTAAAGGGCCAAAATTGATGTATTTAGAGGATAAGGTTGTAAGGGTTAGAAATATACTCATCCATTAGTTTTTTGAAAAGTTTAATTTATATTTTTAACATTATCTTTTCATTTTATTTAAATCCTTTATTAATGAGGTAATCGTTGCATCATCATGATGTCATAAATAATTTAATTTATTTAATGTATAAAAATTATAAAAAAAAATATCATGATGTTGGAAATATTTTTAGCTTTCTAATTAATATTTATATTCAAAAATATGACTTTTATAACCCCATTTAAAAAAAAAATTTGTGAAACATCTCATGCTTGTGACATTTTTATTTTAACTTTAAATAAAAAGTTATTTATGTCATTTTCCAACCAAAGTGGCTCCATGGGGTCCCCAAGTTGACCCATGGATTATCTTGGTCGGCCATGACACATCCAATTAGGGTAGGACATGTGTCTAGGTCATTTCACATTATTAAAACATTATTTTTACCTTAAATTACACTAATTACCACTAATCGCGATTAAGAACATAAAAGTTACTATTCACCAAAAAATTATTTTAATCCCATTGAACCACATTTTAATTCCTAATCACAACCATGTATGTCGGATTTTTGAAATTCAAAACACAGAGGTGGCAAAGTTTCATTTAAACAAAAAATTAGTTTCTTTAACTACCACTTAGTGGTTTCACTATTCATCAAAAATTGAAGTTTTTCAGAAAAATACCAAAAATTCACCCGAAGCTATATTTGATATTCCGAACTCAAAAATGATGTCTATTTTACAAAATTCAAAACATATAAGTTGCATTAATTAATTTAATAATTAATTCCCGCTGTCAAAACAAATAGCGTGTTTTTTTGAAATAATATCTATTAAAAGATTGACACTAGTTTAAGTCCAATTTCAAAGTAAATTAATTCCAATGACCACTATTGGATTAAATGGTAAAAATATATTCTAATTTTACTTTAAAAACAATTCAAAAGATAATCTAATCATATAAATAAATTAGAATAAAATGAGGTTTTGAATTAAAATACAACATTTTCACTATACATTAAAAAAATGAACTTTATCGGAAAGATACCAAAAATTTACACAAAGTAAAATTTTCGGTCTCTATTCTAAAGAAGAATTTTATTTTGTCAAATATAACACATAAAATTTTCAAAAAGTGGATTTAAAAGAGGTTTGCCATCAAAAGGCGGTTAATCGACCTTCTAAAGAACATTAGAATGTTTACGCTTAAAAATTGAATTCATTCACATTTTTAATCCTCTAACATTTATTGTAAAAAGTAAAAATATTTTACAAACATATATAATCATTTTGTAGTTAGTTCTATTCATTCCCTCCAATACAACGGCTAGGCGTTAACTACCATTTAAAATAATATTATTTTATTATTAGAGTGCAATGTAAGATTCCCAAGAAACTCATTTTTGCGTATTGGGTACGCCATCGAGCATAGCATCCCCTTTAAAGTAATATAAATATTTTATTCACAAATATGGATAAATATAAAAATGTCATATTCTTTATTTACCTGGGGTGTTACATTCTTCCCCCCTTTTGGGAATTGCGTCCTCGCAATTTCAAAATTGGGCTCGGAAACATCCTTGAAAGTCCCACATCGGAACAAGAGTCGGTAAAACAATCACTTTAAAAGAATGGGAAAGAAGTACAAATGTAACCCGAGTTAACCCACACTAGGATTCCAAGTATGAAAATATGGATATGGATGAGAAAACAAAGGGTCATGTTCTGATGGAGAGTGATAGTAAACATGTCTAAGAGAAAGTTAACCATAAGAAAATCGCAAAATTGTGATGGGTTAAATGGTATTCGATTCCCCAGTAGGAAAAGTTAATAGACAACATTTTTGTTTTTGTTTTTTTTTTTTTTGAGGAATTTATTCATAAGGAAACATAATTACTTATCATGTTGACTTTCAATTTTTATTAGATTTCTTACACAAACTCATATTTTCTCCAAAAAACGAGTATTTAGGAAGACTTGTTCACTTTAATCAACTTCTAGATAATCACCTAATCCACAAAAGATAACTATATACTTACCATGTCTTTAGACTTTAACCAAAACCAAAACCAAAATGGTTAGTACAAGATCAGATAATCCAGAAAAGGATAACCCTTTATAAGAAAATCTATTCTTAATCTCCAAAATTTGTCCAACAAAACCCAAAGTTCAACGAGGACCATTTGATAAACAATTTGTCCATAAAATTCTTCAAAGTAAACCAAAATAATATTGAAACCAAAATATTTGAAAGATTTAGTCGCATAGTCTTCCAAGGTACAAATTAACTTTTATCTCCAAATAACATCAGTTGCTCTTAAATTCTCATATTGAAAATTAATTAACCTAATCACATATCCTCGATGATAGGTTAATCATTTACATAGATAACCCAAAATAAACTTACTCTTGATTCCTAAAATCATCTAACTAAAAAGAATTAGTCAAACTAACCAGGGACTTCACGTAGTCCAGTGGTAGGCGATAAATACCAGTCGCACTTTGGTTGTGGGTTCGATTCCCGCAGTTTTGTCCGACGTGACGGGTTGTCACACGGTCTGCGTGTTGTCCTTTTTCCAAAACTATATAATTCTTAAAAAATTCCCCAAAATGAGATAAAATCTTCAAAAATGATCATAACATATTTTAACCTCAAGTTTATCTCATGCCTTTCATTTTCCATCATAACATATAATAACCCATAATTACCTCAAAAGTAAGGATCATATAAACTCTAATGGTTACCTTTATAATTATTACCTGAACTTCCACATAGATTGGTCATCTCGTACTTGATGCATTACAGATCATACCAAGGTTCAAGTGGTTGATCATGACTCCTTGATAGTTGGTTTAGAACAACCACGAGTTTCCCCATTGAATCCCCCATTTTATCTAGTATCTTAATCAGAGAACCACCACAGTTTCCTTCAAACCTGTTGTCTCTTTGGTGCCTGCTAGATCCATCCATTCACTAAAAATAGAAATGTCAGTGTGAGTATATCAACAAAACCATCATATACTAATGAGGAAGGTAAACACTATGCTATACTTACTCATTCACTTTATCTAACACTAGGACTCTTTCTGAAATCCATACCATTATGGTAATGTCACTTGTGCTTAGAGAATACCCTAACCTCTAAAGTTATCTAAACCAACCTATGATACCAACTATAAGGCCCCAACCTTAAACCTTACTTCATCTTGAGTTATTACAAGATTACACATTGAGGATCTTTTCAGGTTTAGATTTTTAGAGAATTAGATCATAAAACTTGCATTACATTCCACATTTAAACAAAGTGGATACATTAAAGATAGTATTCATTTTTCCCATCAACGGAAACATATTTAAAATAAAACATGGATTCTTTATTGACACTTATTTGACACTATCATCATATCATGTACCCTTCCCTTGACCTGTGAAAAACATTTCAAAAACTTGGGATGAGCATAAAAAGCTCAGTAAGGGATATAAAAATATGGAAAGGAAACATGAGTACATATACACATAATAATGAAATCATAATTTACCCATAAAACATAAGCACTTTAACATAACTCATCCAAAGTATGAATAAATCATTGAAATCATAAGACATAAAGGTAACTTGACGCATTCATAACATTCTTACGTAGGGAGTAACCCTCTTGGTTACATTTGGAATACCCATCACAGTATATTCCCTAAATCTCTTCGGAGAAACCTTAACGTTTAACCCCTTCGTGTTACCCAATGCATTGGAGAGCTATATCGGGCTCACCTGCCCTTAGTTTATCACGGAACCACTCGTCTTCATAATAATGCCCAGGAACCATAACATAATCGTATCACATAAAACATACATAAAAGAAACATAACATTTCCACATTTCAATCACAAGATATCAATAAAACACATTGATATAATAAAAACATTATGAAAACCATTATCAATACCAAAATAAAAGAAAATTAAAATAGGGTATTTATTTTTCTTTTAAAAAAAATGGTATGGCTTGTAGAGGAATCTGAAACTCAAATAATGGTCACGGTGGCGGAGAAGTCGTTGTTGCCGCATACGTACGACAAAAACATTCTCTTTTGTCGTTTAGTAAACGCTTCGTATAAAAAAGATTCCTTTTGAATAAACGTGAAAGTCAAATGGGTTTATACACCGTATAAAAGATGGTTTTGTATAAAACAATATATGCCTCAATGAAAGGATATTGAGACGAAGTCCCATACAAAGACGATATCCTTGGATTAAGAATAAATCAATTACATAATTATGTGTAACAAACTAACACACCAAATATAAGTGGATATTAAGTGTAAAACAATCAGAGGTTATTCACACATATACATAGAATGACATATTCAAGGAGTACAAGCTTATCCCAAAGAATCAAAATTGGGTTAAGAAGTTCCCTTGCAAATATTTGACAACATAACGGTGTCACTACAAAATTCAGAAAATGAGTTGATGAGAGATAAAAAGGGTATATCATCACTTAGACATAAAATTTAAATCACTAAGGATATAGAAGAGCATATCCCAACATAATTTTATGTGAATTAAAAGACATAACAAAGAAATTATTTTAAAAATAGGAGGGTGAAAGGTTCCCTTACCGACATGGGTATCTTTCGAAACATACACCCCGTGAAAGAAGGACAATACAACATTGATGTAAATACTCATAAATGAAAGTATATTACACAATGAGTAAAATAATGGTCAGTACATACACAACTCAAAGGAAATTGTGGCAAATGTAACATAAATCTCATGGGAATAAAAGTGAGATGAAAAATCCCTTATGAAAACTCGGCAGCCTAACGGTGCCACTTAAAACTTCCAAAAATGGATTGATGAGATCGAATAGAGTCTCTCATCATATTATAATAAAATTTACAGAAATAGGAATATAAAATAACATCCCCCATCATAACAAAGAGGAGCTTAAAATAAGTGACATAAAGGAGATTACTTAAAAAGAAATAGAAAGGTTAGATCTCTTACGAAAATTCGGCAGCCTAACGACACCACTCAAAACTTCCAAAATTGATTGATGAGAGAGAATAGGGTCTCAAATAATATGAACATAAAAATTAAAGTAAGAGTAATATAAAATAACATCCCAATCACAATAAATATTAGCTTAAAAGGAATGACATAAAATAGTGTACTTAAAAAGAAAGAGAGGAGTAGGATCCCTTACCTCGGGTCCGACTTGACTCGATCGTTCTTTAACGTCCTGAATAATAAACTTGAGTTAATTTCTACTTGATTAAGAACCTTTTTCAAGTTAATTATTCTTTTTATATCACTTATTTCCATGTTATAAACATTATGTAATCATTTAAGTTAATAATGTTTGTTTTGTCGATATTTGGTTCTTAAGTCGAAAGTGGACTTCTTACAATTACATGTTGTTCGTGTGGTCAAAGGTTCATTATATCCAGAATGATATTCATGATTTGGATATCTTATATATCATATATATCCAGAATATACATGTATTTATAATATTACATAATCATTTAGAGGTAATAAATGAAATGCACCGTTCATGGAGACGGTAAGCCGTACGTACGCATGAATGCTACTTTCATTTCTCTGTCATATTAATGGAATTAAAAATAAATGAGAGGTATGTATATTTTAATTCAAGAATTATATTCATAATTTATATGTAACATACATAATATATAATAAATTTAAATACATCCTTTATACATCTCACATATGGCATTAACGAATCAAATCACTTTGAGGGGGCGGTAGTCCGCACTTCCTAAAATGAAATTATCGTGTTTACCCACAATGGAAACCATAAAGGTATGCCACAAAAGAAAAATACAGAAGATTAAGTAAAACATAAACATATTATATATCATATATAAATATAGTGACATCTTAATGGCCACCTTTTAAGGTGTTATATGAGTGTTGAACAATCATCGTTTCGTGAGGCAGAAATTCACCATCCACAGAAACAGTATGTTCTTTAACCATTTGATGTAGGTGTGTGTAAGTTTAGATCTAATTATTCTAAAAAAAACATCCTAGTATATTGAATATACTGTATTTGTTACAAAAGAAATGAATAAAAAGAGTTTAGGGGGTTGGAGAAGCAAAATAAAACAAAAGAACACAAGTGAAGACATTGCCTTAAAATCGGGTAACTCTTTTTTATTTGAGCTCAAAGGCTTCCTTGGGAAGACTTATGCTCATAGTGAGGCTTATAGGAGTAATAGAGGGATTTGTAGAGGCAAAATGAGCAGGGGTTGGCCGATCCAAAGGCTTGAGAGGTGTGGGTAAGGTGGTAGAGGTGGGGGCCTTTTATAAGAGGAGAGGAGGGGCACTCTTGTAAAGTTACAAAATGTTACTTTATTTTCAAATGAGTTTCGAATTTTAAAGGTCCCATATTGATGTCTTTCTAGGATAAGGTGGTAAGGGTTCGAAATATACTCATACAATAGGTTTTTTACTAGTTTAAGTTATAGTTTTAACATTATCTTTTCATTTTATTTAAATCCTTTATTAATGAGGTAATCGCTGCATCATCATGATGTCATAAATAATTTAATTTATTTAATGTCTAAAAATTATAAAAAAATATCATGATGTAGGAAAGATTTTTATATTTATAATTAATATTTATAGTCAAAAATATGACTTGTATAACCCCATTTAAAAATTGTTTTAGTGAAACATCTCATGTTTGTGACATTTTTATTTTAACTTTAAGTAAAAAGTTATTTATGTCATTTTCCAACCAAAGTGGCTCCATGGGGTACCCAAGTTGACCCATGGATTTTCTTGGTCGGCCATGACACATAAAATGAGGGTAGGACATGTGTCTAGGTCATTTCACATTATTAAAACATTATTTTTACCTTAAATTACACTAATTACCTCTAATCGCGATTAAGAACATAAAAGTTATTATTCACCAAAAAAATATTTTAATCCCATTGTACCACATTTTACTTCCTAATGACAAAAATGTATGTCGGATTTTTTAAATTCAAAACAAAGAGGTGTCAAAGTTTCATTTAAACGAAAAATCAGTTTCTTTAACTACCACTTAGTGGTTTCACTATTCATCAAAAATTGAAGTTTTTCAGAAAAATACCAAAAATTCACCCTAAGCTATATTTGTTATTCCGAACTCAAAAATGATTTCTATTTTACAAAATTCAAAACATATAAGTTGAATTAATTAATTTAATAATTAATTCCCGTTGTCAAAACAAATAGCGTGTTTTTATGAAACAATATCTATTAAAAGATTGACACTAGTTTAAGTCCAATTTCAAAGTGAAATTAATTCCAATGACCACTATTGGATTAAATGGTAAAAATATATTCTAATTTTACTTTAAAAACAATTCAAAAGATAATCTAATCATATAAATAAATAAGATTAAAAATAGGTTTTGAATTAAAATACAACATTTTTCACTATTCATTAAAAAATAAACTTTATCGAAAAGATACCAAAAATTTACACAAAGTAAATTTTGATGTATCTATTATAAAGAAGAATTTTATTTTGTCAAATATAACACATAAAATTGTCAAAAGGTGGATTTAAAAGAGGTTCGTCATCAAAAGGCGGTTAATCGACCTTCTAAAGAACATTAGAATGTTTACGCTTAAAAATTGAATTCATTCACATTTTTAATCCTCTAACATTTATTGTAAAAAGTAAAAATATTTTACAAACATATATAATAATTTTGTAGTTAGTTCTGTTCATTCTCTCCATTACAATGGCTATGCATTAACTACCATTTAAAATAATATTATTTTATTATTAGAGTGCAACGTAAGATTCCTAAGAAACTCATTGTTGCGTATTGGGTACGCCATCGAGCATAGCGTCCCATTTAAAGTAATATTAATATTTTATTCACAAATATGGATAAATATAAAAATTTCATATTCTTTATTTACCTGGGGTGTTACACAAGGTGCCTCAAGCTCCCAAGAAGCATCTCTCAAGCCTCTCTTAAGCCTTTGGAAGCACACTTCCATGTAAGGGTTTTTCTTCCATTCTCATTTTTGTCCAATTTTCTTAATTTTGTTATTATATTTTAATTTCAATTATAAATTTTGGGGTATGGTTTCTCACATCCCCCATATATCCCTATTTATTTTTAAATTATGAGAGACCCATTTCTCTCTCAATAAATTCCTCTCATGTATACCCGTTACTATGTGGAAATTCCGAAAGGAATTTATCTCTCCTCACTTATATTCAAGAAATTCTTTTGTATCATGAATATAAATTACATTAAAATTGTTGGTAAATGTATCTATATTACCCCCTTATTTTCCATTTCATTTAAATATGATGAGACACCCCTTTATCTCTCATCAACCATTTTTATGAATTCTTATGTCACGTCGTTACACTGCCGAAATTGGACCGATTTTCCAAGCCAGTGTCATTGTGTAGTGAATACCATGCCCATTTTTCTATAAAGGGTATTCACCTTTATGAACATTTAATTATTGATTATAAGGTTTCATGTATGAATTCCACGTTACTTTATCATGGAATAAATGATGATGTTTTATGAATCCATGTTATATGATCCATGTGGCACACTTATGCATGAAATGAAATGTTTAAGAAGGGTGTGCCCTAATAGTGCTCCAATGAATTGGGTAAAGTATAGTATCATGATACATCATGTGAAATGGGTGTTGAATCATGCTAATTAAAGTGCAATGAGGTTTTACTCGTGCTTCATGTACAATGAGGGTTTACTCATGCTCCATGTGCAATGATCCTTAGCTCATGCTAATTCCATCTTAAGTGTTGTTGCCACATTTCCATGTTATGATTTTCATGATTTATCATGCCTTTATGTTTATGCTTTTATTGTGCTCTATTGATATACCTATTTTTTAACATGTATTGTATTCCTCATGTTATTCAATGATTATTCCCTTATTGGGCTTTATAGCTCTCCCTTTTCTTATGCATATCCTCAGGTTATCCCATGCAATGCTAAGTACGAGGGAATATAGTGGTCATATAATGGAATTTTTCAATAAATATGTTTTATTTAATGTTTTAAGTTGTTATGTAATGATCCTAAGCCCCAAAGACACTAGACCTCTCTATATTCTATGTTTTATCAAGTAAAGTT
The DNA here is from genome assembly GCA_963277665.1 of Viscum album. Classification (NCBI taxonomy): domain Eukaryota; kingdom Viridiplantae; phylum Streptophyta; class Magnoliopsida; order Santalales; family Viscaceae; genus Viscum; species Viscum album. The sequence goes on from OY728157.1 coordinate 1,115,400,569, forward strand.
TATGTAATAAATTATGTTTAATTGTGAAATAAAAAGCTGGGTTGTCATAATAACCATCTTTGCAAGCGCATATTAAGCTTCTTCTGTGTTATTGGTACCTCCTTATATGAAGTGTGTTTAACACTCTCTTATTTTAATGATCAAAAACCATGATTATTTTATTAATAATTATTTACATGTTTTATGATAGAATTTTATATGGTAATATTATTTTTATGATAATTTAGCTCAGTGTTTTGGCAGGTCACCATCAACCGGAAATCATCTCCAGGACAAGTTACCATCAGCCAGTAGATACCACTAAGGCGAGTCATCACTAGGAAGTTTCACAACCAAGGGTGAGCTATAGATACTAGACTCACCACTAGATTTTTTACCACAAGTGGAGTCACCACCAACCTTAATACCACCACGAAGTCACCTCTAGACATGTCACTTCCAAGGAGAAACTGTCAGGACCTATCACCATTAGAATATGAGTCACTGTTGGACTCTGAGTCACCACTAGCCTGAGGTACTACTTGTATGAGATATCTCTAGATGCTAAGTCACCACGATATTCTTACTATTGTTGATATCCAAAGACATTTAAATGAATGGATGAATGGTTATTTATATTAAATGATAATTTTCCCCAAGTCTTAATGACATAGACAAAGATGATCGTAGGATTGTGCATCTCCTCCAACTGATGATGCTATATCTATGAAAAGGGCATCACTCTATATATATATATATATGATGTGTACGATGATTACTGATTGTAACCCCTATATAAAAGTGTGTGATTGAATCAATAAACCCTTAAAAGCTTATTGATTCATTTTCTACGAAGATAAATGACATATAAGAAAAAAATTCATAATAGATAATGATTGAGACACTGATAGAGATCAACTATAACATTATTTCAAATTCTTATGATCCTATGTTTTGCTGCAACCTTAAAAAAAATATTAAACTCCTTACCAAAGATAATCTGAGGACTTCGATCATTCTGAACATACTAGACAGGGCATCACTATATTCTTTATTAATATTTTTGTTTATTTATTTTCCTTATGATTATTATGTTGTTAATCTATTATCAAGAACACACAGTTTTTTACACCTAACTATATTATAATTTTTATTCTCTCATTACTTTACAACTTTTTCCCATGGTGTTTTGTAGAAGAGGTCCTTGTGTGGAATGTGCTATCTTTACTTCCCACGTATAACTATGGAAGAGACTCATTATTTTGGACATCTTATATATATTGTTTGTTCACCTGATCTAGGTAGTGTATTTTTTTTATTATTATTATAATCTACTTGGAAATACGTGATTTCCAAGTGGTGGAAATTAAGTCACATCTTCATATTGAACATCTTTTTTATTCCATTATGTTATTGTGTTTTGTTTTATTACCATAACTTAGATTGTTTTTAATATATATTCAAAACTATTAATTTGATAATTTATCTTATGTAGTGTTTATATTTGTTTTTGTCTAAGTAAATTGGTTTCAAAATCTAAGGTGATTATAAAAATTATTTTAAATAATACATAATCACTCTTTAAGAAATCCTTTAAAAGGACAGATCTTATATCGATCTGCTATTTTGATCAATTGGAAAGTTTTTTTATCAAGGGGATTTTATTTTAACTAATTTTTTAAATAGAAATTTTTATTGGGAACTCAATTAACCCTCCTCTTGAGTTATAAACTCCAACCAACATTTGGTATTATAGGTTTTTAAATTATCTTTTCAACTATGATTTTAGTTGTATACTAAAGATCTAAAGTTCCTGTCAATTTTAAATTTTAGTTCTTGATGGATAATAGAAAATAAAGAGTTCATAAAAACAAACCTCCTTATTTTAGTGGTAAAAATTTTTATAAATGGAAAATTAAAATCAAAATGGATTTAGAAAGTATGGGTTTTAACATTTTGATTGTAACAGAAGATCAGTATGAAATACGAGAAACTGCTAGAATTATTTGGAGTAATTCTACAAAAAAATTCATACAATAATAATTGTAAAGACATGAATGGTTTGTTTTGTGCCTTGGGTGATGATGAATTTAATATAATATCTACTTTAAAATATTCTTTTGAAATATTGGATACCGTATCTATTTTACATGAAGGGAAATAAATTGTAAAATAAATAAGACTAAACACATATACAATCAAGTATAATACTTTTAAAATAAAATATGATGAACATATTTTTGATATTTATCTCATGTTAAATGAAATAGTGAATTCCATGGATTCACTAAAGAAACAATTGATAGAAAAATATAAAGTTATGGGACTTCTTAGATGCTTACCAAATAGATAAACATATGTGTAAATTATAGAATCATGTGATGTGAATAAAATATCTATCAAAGAATTTAATGGAAAGATTATGATGTATGAATAAGAGCTTAAAGTCAATAAATAGATATATGAAAATAAACCAAAAAGAAAATTAGTTTCCTTCAAGACTACTACCTCCAAAAAAAATAGAAAAGGTACAAGCAGAAAATACCAGTGAAGAAGAATCTTATGATGATAATGATGAAGAAATAGACAACATGACCAGAATATTTAAGAAATTCTATAGGAAAAACATGTTCTTCAAGAAATAAAATTTTAGAGGAAATTATGAAAATAAGGGAAAGTGGAAAAATATTGGAGAAATGATGATACCCAAAATGAAATCATCTGCTATGAATTTAAGAGTAAAGGACACATTAAAGCTGACTATCCAAAATAAAAATATAAAAATAAGTATGAGGATAAGGATAGGATATTCAAGAAAGATATGAAAGAAACATGAAGTTTTTATGAAGATAGATGAAGTGATTCACTCACTAATCAATAAGATAAGTCTGATATATAAAATATATTCTTTATAGAAAATACATCAGAGGTATAAAATATTCTTCTTAATTATCCTACTAATATTCCAAACATATCTAAAAACAAAGATAGTGATGATATTAAGGCAATAATGACCAATTAAGATCTGTATTATTACTATAACATGTTGGAAGATACCTTTCATGAGAAAAAATATAAATATAAGTTAATTAAGAAATACCATGCTTTGATAGTAAATATTAAATCCAACCTTATTATCGAAAAAGAGAAAAATTAGCAATTGTTTAAAGAGAACAATGAACTAAAATTTTCAAATAAATAACTAAATAAATAAATAGAAATATTTACTAATGGTAAGAAAAATTTAACTCAAATACTAGAAAAGAAGGTTTCTCCCAAATATATAACTAAAATAGGTTATCAACCAGGACATAGAAAAATTACAAAAAACATATCTACATCTAGTACCTGTTCTAAAAATTCATATACTACTAGTACCTACTAAACTAGACCTAATAAAGTATTTATTTATACAGTCTTACAATATTGTTATAAGAATCCCATTAGGAAATTATGGGTTCCAAAATCTCTTATTACTAACATAACTAGACTCAAGTGTATTTAGGTACCAAAATCATTTTTCGCAAAAAAAATTGTTTTGTAAGAAATCCATTTTAAAACATCTAGAAAAAGACTATGGTATCTAGATAGTGGATGTTGAAAACCTATGTCTGGTGGGTATTTAAAATTCAAAATTTTAATCAAATTTGATGGTGGTCATGTCACTTTTAGTGATAATGCTAAAGGGAAAATCATCAGCCTTGTCCAAATCAGTAATTCAAATTCGATATTAATTTCTAAATTTTTATATGTAGATGGTTTAAAATATAATCTTTTTATAATTTCTCAATTATGTGATGATGTATTTTATTTTAAATTTTATAAACAATTACTATCATTTTTTTTATAATAAAAATGTTTTAATTTTTATTGCTTTAAGAAATGATAATATTTATTCTATTGGTTTAAATTATTTATCTTCTAAAAAAATTTCTTACATAAGTTACATTCACAAATATTCTTGGTATTTTCAAAGAAGACTAGTCCATTGAAACATTATTTCATATAGAAATATAACTAGAAAATGGTTATCTAGAGATCTATCAAAGCTTGAATTCTCAAATGATAAAGTTTTTGATCTATAATAAAAAGGGAAACTTCATAATATTTCCTTTAAATATAAGAAATATGTTTAAACCTATCAACCTATAGATTTAGTTCCTATGGACCTATTTGTATCCTCTATAGTTTCTAGTTTAAATGGGAAACATTATGTTTATCTTATTGTAGATGACTTTTCAAAATACACTTGGGTATTATTTATAGATCACAAAAGTGAATCTTGTTCTTAATTTATTAAGTATTCCAAATATATAGAAAATCTTAGTGGAATTACGATTAATACCATAAGAATTGATCATGGTTTTGAATTTGAAAATCAAGACTCTAAATCATTTTGTTCTTAAAATGGATATAATCACAACTTTTATGCTCCTAGGACACCATAGAAAAATGTTGTCCTAGAATGAAGAAATTGGAATCTTCAATAGTTATCTTAGAATATAAGAAATGAGTATGACTTACCTATCTACTTTTGGGAAGAGGTTTTTAACATTTCCTGTTATATAATAAAAAGAGTTTTAATAATAACTGTCATGAAAAGAACACCTTATAAGTTATAGTAAAATATAAAACCAAAGGTTTATTATTTCATATTTTTTGGTTGTAAATTATTTATTCTAAATACAAATGATAAAATGGGAACATTTTCTCCCAAGAGTGATGAAATAATTTTTCTTGGTCATTCAACTTCCAATAAATAGTATTGAGTATTTAATAAGAGTTACAAAATAATGGAAGAGTATGTTCACATTAAATTTGATGAAATAAACCCCAATGAACCCTAGAATATCTTAGAGAAACTTGAGGATGATTTTTCAACTCTAAATCTCAATTATAAACCTTATGAAAGCTCTGTGAATAAAGTATAAATTTATTCCAGTGAATTGCCAGAACCCAAACTTGAAGAAGAACTTGAGACAACCAGCAACTATTTTGAAATAACTGTTAGGTTTCATTAAAACAACCCTTTAGATACTATAATAGGAAACCTAGATATAGAAAAATAAACTAGATATTCCCTTAGAAATAAAACTGATCACAAAGACTTATTGTCATAGCTTAAGACTATAAACATTAATAATTACATCAATAATGAATTCTGGGTAATATCTATGCAAGAGGAACTTAATAAATTTGATAGAAACCGTGTTTGGGAACTTTTTTGATGAGTCAGTCAATATAGTAAGAAATAAGGCTATATTAAGAAATAAGGCTATATTAGTTGCATAAGGTTATAATCAAGAAGAAGGTGTTGATTATAAAGAAATTTTTTCACATGTAGCTATAATTGAATCCATTAGGATACTTATTTCCAATGAAGCACATTTTTATTTCAAACTATATCAAATGGATGTTAAAAGTGAATTTTTAAAGGGGTTTATAATTGAGGATGTTTTTGTTGAACAACCCCATGTATTTCAAAATCTACATTTTCCAAATTGTGTTTATAAATATAAAAAATATTTATATGGTTTAAAAGAATCTCTAAGGGATTGTTATGATAGGATTTTTCTTATATCAATTTTTTTCAAAAGGTATATTTGATCCAACTCTTTTTATAAAAATAATTTTAAAAGTTGTTTTAATAGTTAAAATATATGTGGTTGATATTATTTTTGGATCAACTAAAGATTCCCTATGTGTTGATTTTTAAAAACTAATGAAAAATGAATTTGAAATAATTTTAATAGGTGAACTTAAATTCTTTCCTGGATTTCATATTTTTAAAATAAATAAGGAATCGTTTAAAATCAGAGTAAATATACTAAAGATATTTTAAATTTTTTTGTCTTATCCAGCACTAAAAGCAGTGATACTCCCATGAGTGCCACCTGTAAACTAGATCTTGATGAAGATGGGAAATCAATAGATCAAACTAGTTATAGAGGTATGATTAGAAGTATATTGTATTTAACTATTAGTCAGCCTAATGTTATGTTTAGTGTGTGAATGTGTGCACTCTTTCAAGCAAATCCTAAAGATTCACACTTAATAGCTATTAAAATAATTTTTAAATACCTCAAATATACAACTAATTTAGGATTGTTCTATCTAAGAGGAAAATCAGTTGATTTAGTAAGTGATTTTCCAAATCAAAATTTTATTTTCATTAAAACCACTTTATGGAAGAGTGGGAACCATGTAAGACCGATACACCATAAAAGTTCAAAATTCAAAATCCCAAATTCCAAATTCGAACAAAAAGAACTGCCAAGGGAACCTAATCCTATAAATCACGCAATTTCCAACAAACACTCTGACGCCGTCATTATCACAACATACTAGCTATCATCATCCCATTTCCATTCCATCACCCCCTAAGTCCACTAGTCAGAAAAAACTACTGAAACATCCCACCACCGCTACACCCACTCTGTCATCATAAAACCCTTGTCGTCACCACAATAGAAAATTTGAGAATCAAAAAAACATCGATCACAAAACACAAAACGTCTTCAATATGACTGAGTAGCAATAGAGTTATCATCAAAAGGAACAAATCAGAACATGTTGTCTTCATCACACGTTCACAACCAGTGTCAAATGTTGTAACAAAGACCAAAACCAATGAGGAAGATATGCCTTGAACTCCAACATTCACTTGAGGATAACAACCTAAAGCTTCCTAAAAACCACCACTCTATATCGATTGGGAGAGGAGTGGTGGAATATTGAAGCCAGGGAAGTTTTGAAGGACTAGGAACTCATCAATGATCCATGACAGCATCGGAAACCCAAACCAAACCAATAATATTAAAACAAAACTGCAATATAGCCAATACACCCAACAACAAACATAACCATAGCTTAAGATAAAGTCAGTATAGGATGCTACTCTTGAAGAACCATCGGTAGATCTGCACATCAAAAAGACTCTATGAAGTCTCTGCCTTAAACCAACTAGGAAAGAAGCACCATAACCAGAATCCAGAGCAGTAATAATCGAACAGGGTCAAAACAGAGAATCACTTACACAACTTAGCTACCAACCGAGGACAATGAATCCACCGCCTTGTGAAAACATACCTGAAACAGAAAAAAGAGGAGAAACACTACCAAGAAGAAACCACCGAGTGATGAAAGTATACAGAGAGAAGGGGGAGACAAAGCTAAAGATGGTGTGCCGACCTCCCCCCACCAAGGCACCACTGAGGGAACCCTAGTGGTGAGCGTCGAGGGACAAAAGCTTCCCTGAGGCCTTGATTTAGTAAGTGGTTAAGATTCTAATTTTGGTGGCTATAAGTTAGATAGAAAAATCACATCTAAAAAATGTAATCATTTTGTAAAATTTATAGTATCATGGTATAGTAAGAAACAATTTTTTTTCATTTTCCACTACTGAAGTTGAATACATAGTTGCAGGTAGTCTTTGTGCACAAATATAATGGATGAAAAATACTTTACTAGACGTTTGATACCAATTTATACATGTTCCTATAAATTTTGACCACTCAAGTAAGATAAACATTTATAAAAATCTAATATCTCACTCTATAAAAAAGCACACTGATATAAGACATCACTTTTTCAGAGATCATTATCAAAAATGTGATATAACATTATAATTTATTGGAACTGAACATTATCTTGCTAATATCCTCAAAAATCATTTCAATTATAAAAGATTAAACTATATGAAACATGAATTAGGAATGATAAGTTTTGTGTGAGGAGTCACTATTGGTTAAGTCACTATTGATGAGTCACCATTGATAAGTCACTATTGTTAAGTCATCGTTGATTAGTCACCATTGATGAGTTACCAGTGATGATTCACTATTAATATATCATATTTGATGAGTTCTTATTAAATGAGTCACCATTAAATTTGTTACCATTGTATTATTATTATATATATTCTTTTCTCAATTTAAATTTTATTGTTTTTTTTATTTATTATAATTTTGAATCACTAAATGATATGATTTACGACATAAGTCTAACCAATTAAATTTACCCTAAATCCTTTGTATTCCCGAACCTTTTCCTTCCTCTCAGACTGATCATCTTTCCCTCTTCTCTCATTCTACCTAAGACTTAAACCGTTCAGAATGGATCATTTTAAGTGAACAACATAGTCAAATATAGAAGAGATGAAGCAATATAAGAAACACAAAGTTTCTAATAGCAGTCTGATCATGGTTTCATGAAACCCACATCTAATAAAATGGGTTTTAAAAGTAGAAAAGGAAATCAAAGTACAATAGATTCCATCTAGAAATACACTTATATTGAAAGTTATAAAATAATATAAATTGATGAACCGGTTCACATCAAATCACCATGTGTATTATTGAAGGTTAGTATATGATTTCTGTCAAAATTATAATTTTATTTTTGAAAATAAATAGGATGAAATAATAAGTCACATTTATGGAGAAGAGATTTCTTTCTCTTCAAGGGAATGGGAAAAGTGCCTAAAAGTACTCATAAAGGGTTATATGAGGATTTTAAAGGAAGCATTCCTAGAGACAGAGAAAATTTCAATTAGGAAGAGGCTCTTAAATAAATGATAGTAGATAGTTCACTGAGGAGAACAAAAAATGATGAACTCGATGGTGAGTGTAAAATGTTGTTTAAGTTTTTCCAGCATGTATTGTGACTTAAAAAATGATATTTCAATACCATTAAATATATGAATGGTTACTTCCTATTTATGATTAAACAAGGGAATATGATCAATTTTTTTAGATTTCTGATGATATATATTTATGATATGTACAAGAAAAGCAAAATATTAAACTCTTTGATATACCCTAAGATGATATCTTCCATATTGGATGCTAAGGGTTTATTCAAAGAAGGATATGAATAAGACAGGTGTGGTGGTTTTTTCTTATCAAATAAAATTTTAAAAAGGGTAAACGGGAGCTAGAATTCCAAAAAGAAGTGATGGGTAAGAGGCAATGACGAAATGTATGATAAATTCAATACTATTGATCATCCAACTATACGTAAATACATGATGTAAACTATTATAGTTCCCTATGAGTTAGTTGATTACTCTGATGATGTAGATAGTGATAAATTTGAGAATGTATAGGAAGAATAAGAAGAATTGTCAGTGGAAGTGGGGAGTGATTCAAAGATTTCTAAATCTCCTTCTAAAGTTTCTATTGGATACGTCAATCCACGAGGTTCTCTACCTACATGAGAATCTATTTTAGATGAAAATGATAATGAGGAAATTGAAGTATCTTAAGAGGCACAGTTTAAGACATCTTCCTCCAAATCATCAAGTGACCATAAGAATCATGGAAGTGGAAGTGGTGAAAATTCTTCTAAAGAAGAAAATGGTGATTTGGACCATGAAAAATCAAATATAAATTAAAGTAGGGATAATAAGGATCATTATGATGGAAATAATGATCATAGATCTGATCATGGAAATGATCAAAATGATAAAGATAAATATGATTATAGGGATGATCATATAAATGGTCATAATGGTGGAAATGATAGGAATGAAGATGATCATGATGATCATGATCATGAGATGGTTCATACTCATTCTTCATCCAAAATGGCATATAATTTTATCAGATATCAAGATCAATCTAAAGATGATGAAATAGTTGTTATACCACCTACTACTACAGATGATATGCAAGATTCCAATAAGGGGTAGATGTATCCAAACCCTATTGATTTTATAGATCCAGTGGATCACATCAAACCAGAAAGCCTTACACTAATATTTCATATAGAACTAACCTATATTTTACATAAAATTGATTAAACTCTTTAAGTTCCCTGATAATCTCAAATTATTAAATATACAATACCTAAATTTAGTGTTTTTTATGAATGGTAAAAGTTTCCTGGTTATAAAATAATTGGTCTAGAGTATAGTGATTCAGATGATAAAAATCATGTTAGAGGAGAATGGTCCTTAGTGGATCAAATTGACCAGGCTAGTGAGTTACAACCATTTACATAAATGGAAATATATATCCAAGTTGCGGCTATTATGCCTCATGAACAAAGAGACCAACCTCTTGTTCCTCTTGTTCCTCTTGTAATGCCTCCTATTATTGTGACAATAGTTTATTTATACTCTTTTCAAGGAATTTTGAATTATGATTTTGGAATCCTTGAGTGGAAATTTGATTTAGACCATATAAATGTCATAAGATCTTGGAAATATCCAATTTCTATACTCAATGAAGAAAGTACTCGATATTTGGTTAAGTTAGTTATCTACTATTTGAAACCAGGTGTTACATTTTACATTAAGAAATGGAAGTGGATTATCGAATATTTTTTAAATAAGTGGAAAGTTTGAAGACCTTAGAAGAGGTAATGAAATATTATTTCTCCGAAAAAATTAATTCTACTTCTAAGAAGTTATAAAGAATGTCTATTACTTCCTTTACATCCTATGCACCTCTTCTTGCTTCATTCCCAATTGACAAAGAGCTACTTAGACAGGTTATCATGGAAGAACTCAATACTACTTTGGGTGATGTGTCAGCACATGAGGAACAATTAGGGCCGATACACCATCATAAAGAGCATGTATATGAGATGATAAGAGAATATTTCATTGATTTTAGGACAGATAAGGACATCATCTAAAAATCCATAAATAAATATTTTTCTAGAATTTAAAAAAATCATGAGATGTATAATAATTTTAAATTCCTAACATAGAACTTTAGTTTTCCACTAGTTACAAGGGAATTCAAAGAACAAATGAGTCAACTAAAGGTTACCATACCTATGTTGTAGAGATTCATGGAAGAGAAAAAATATTTAATTAGTGCTATGGAATGGGTTTGTAATATAATTATAGATTTTATCAACATCATGAAACACTTCTTATATATCCACAGTATAGTTATAATAGCAAGAGAGAAAATTTATGTGACAATAGTTATTTCAACTACAACTACAGTTCCAGTTATATATATACCTACTGTGATTACTCAATCAGATGGTCTTCTTCCTCCTCTATATCAACCTTTGAGTTTATCAACAGTTGAATAAATTTATCACCTCAGACCAATTCTTGTCTGTGATCTACTTCCTTCTACAATAAAAACCCCTTCCATTACCTCATATGATCCAACTTTCACTACTACTTCAATCTCACGGGACATAGAGAATGAAAAAGATAAGGATAAAGACAAAGGAAAATAAAAGGAAAATCTTAAAGACATACCTCAATTTACCTATAATAGTGAATATGATTAGATACAACCTTTGATTGGGATCTTGTTCTTGTACTAATTCTAAAGAACACTTTTTTATACTATTAAATACAATATCTTAGTGTTCTTCCCATTTACTTATTATTTTATTTTATTCTCTTTTTCTAATCTCAAAGGGAGAGATAAAATGGGAATTTATTTTAATATAGGTAAACCATCTAAAAATTCTAAATATTCTATGACATCTTCAGTATATTCTTCTAAATTTTGTCTAAGTTTTTTAAATCACACATATATTTTCTAAAATGATAACCATATTTTTTTAACTTAAATACATCTCTGATTATTTATGTTTACTTATTTAATACATATATTATAAAATTCCATGTTTTTTGATCATTAAAAAGGAAGAGATTGTTGAAACCTCCTTATGTGGAGTGTGCTTGACACTCTCTTATTTTAATGATCAAAAACAATTATTCTTTTAGTATTAATGATTTACATGTTGTAGGGTATAATTTTATATGGTATGACTATTTTTATGATGATTCAACTAAGTGTTATGGCAAGTAACTGTTAGCAAAGAGTCACCACCAGGACTTATTGCCATCAGCCAGGAACTACTACTATGGAAAGCCATGCCAGGAAGGAGTCACCGCTAAGGGTGAGCTACCACCAGTGGAGTCACTAATAGAGTTGTTAGCACCAGCGGAGTCACCTCAACCCTATTTACCTCTAATGAGTTACCTATAGACTTGAAACCACCAATGAGAAACCATTAGGACCTGTCACCATTAGAATCTGATTTACCATTGGAATCTGATTCACCGTTATCCTGACGTACCACTAGTATGAGATACTTCCAGATACTAAGTCACCACCAGCTTCTTGCTGACATTGTTGTCCTAATAATTTGACGTGAATGGATCAATTTCCATTCCTATTCAAGGATAAGTTAACCAAGTCTTAATTATATATTCTAATCCAATACAAGGATTGTGAATCACATCTAACTTATGTTATCATATCCATGAGAAGGACATATCTCTCTCTCTCGGTAAAAAATGTACGAATATTACTGACTAATATCCCTACAAAAAAGTGCTTGATTGAATTTGTGAACTCTTACAAGCTTACTGATTCATTTCATATCAATATCAATGACATAGAAGCACAAAATCCATTATATAGATTGATTCAGATACTTATATAGATCAAATGGAACATTCCTAAAAATTCCCACAATCCTTAGTTTTGCTTCAACCTTCCAAAATAATGATTAAAATCCTCACCAAAGATAATATAAGGACTTTAATCATTATTAATATACCAGAATGAGTATCACTATATTATTTGTTGATCTTTTTTTATTGTTTTTCTTTTTGAGTAGTGTGTTGTTACTATGTTATCATACACACACTACCTCTTGAACCAAACTAGAGAATACTTGTTATTATATCCTTCCTTTATAATTATTTTCTAATGGTGTTTTGTGGAAGAGGTCCTTGTATGGAATGTCTTGTCTTTAATTCCCATGTATAACTGTAGAAAAGGATCATTAGCTTGGACATCTTGTAGTTATTGTCTTTTTACATAATCCAAGTTTTGGATTTGTTTGATTATTATTATAATATTCTTGGCAGCAGGTGATTTCTAAGTGGAGGTGATTAAGTCTCATCTTGAGATAGAACCTCTTGTTTATTCCACTATGTTGTTGTGTTTTGTTTTATTACCATAACTTATATTGTTTTTAATCTATAAACAAAACTATTACTTTGATAATTAATCTTAACTAGTGTTAGTATTTTTTTGTCTAAGAAAATTTATTTCAAAAGATAAGGTAATTCGAAACATTATTTTTATAGATACATAATCAATCATTCATAAATATTTTAAAAGGACAAATATTATATTAATATTCTATTTTGATTTATTGTCCAGTTTGTTTTATTATGGGGATTTTATTTTAACTAATTTTTTAAATATAAATTTTTATTAGGAACTCAATTCACCCCCACCCATATTGAGTTACTCTCTCCAACCAACATGTATGAATATATATTTAATTCTCTTGTGATCAGTATATATTTCACACTTCTCCACATAAAGATAATGTCACACGCTTTTTAACATGAAGATCATAGCCACCAACTCTAGATAATGTGTGGGATAGTTTTTCTTGTCAATTTTTCAATTCCATGATACATAATATATCACTTTATAATTTTCAATCAGTTTATAGCATAATCCCTTCTTTAAAGACTCATTATATATCACAAATAGTTCCTCGCTTGATCAAATTGTGAGTACTGGTGCAGTGATAAGCCTATTTTTTAACTCTTTGATGCTTTCTTCACATTAACTAGTCTATAAAAACTTTTCTACCTTACAATTCATCTTGGTTAGTGGGTTTTACAATCATGATAAGTTCTTCACAAATCATTGATAATACCTAGGTAGACCAAAAAAACTATGGATCTCCATTATAGATGTTGTACTAGGCCACTCTTTAATTTTATTTGTCTGGTAAGGTTCTACATATATTCCTTTGCTGGTTATAACATGCCCCAATAATGATACTTCCTCCATCCCAAACTCACATTTACTATACTTTTCATATATTTTATCTCCTTTCAAGGTCTTTAGTATAGTATTCAAATGGTCCTCGTGTTCCTCCTTGATCTTGGAGTATATCATAATATCATCAATAAAGACTACCACAAGTTTTTCAATGTAATATCTAAAGACTATATTCAATAAGTCCATGAAAATTTATAGATCATTAGTGAGTCTAAAGGGCATCACTATGAACTTATAGTGTCCATACCTCATTCAAAAGGTAATCTTGGGAATATCTTCCTCCTTAACCTTTAATTGGAGATATCCTAATGAAAGGTCCACCATAGATAAATGCTTGGCCCCAAAAAGTTGATAAAAAAATTCATCTATATATGGAAGGGGATACTTGTTATATATAGTGATTTTATTGATCTCATGATAATCAATGTAGAGGTGCATCAAGCCATCATTCTTCTTGGTGAAGAGGACTGACACACCCCGTGGTGTAGTACTCGAGTATAAAAAACTGTTCTCCATATTCTTCTGTAATTTCTTCTTCAGTTCCTCCAAATCAATGGTGGCCATTATATAAGGTTTCTTTGATATAGGAAGAGATCCAGGAATAAGTTCAATTGATAACTCAACCTATTGATTAGGAGGAAGACCATAAAATTATTTGGGGAACATATCAGTGTAGTCTCTCACAATGTGCATGTCTTCGAACATGATTCTCTCCTTTGTATGAATCATTTGAGAAAGATATGATTTCTCGTAAGGAAAAATATCCACAATTGAGATGAGGATTTTTAAGGATATCCATATTCTTCCTTACACTTATACATAATTGGAGGATTCTTTGGGATGTGAAGAGTGAAATCTCTTTCTCAATTGTTGATGTTGTCTTTGTATAAATATAGCTAATTCATGCCCAATATAGCATCAAACTCCACCAAAAAAGTCTGCTAAGATTTTATGGGTGGTTCAGTTCACAAACATTAACCAGGGAGGAGTTATAGACAATAAATGTAATAATTTCCTCATTTTCTATTCTCATAGATAACTTAACCTCCATATTCTGAGGCGGTGTTTGAATAGTTCTGCTGAACTTGCATGATATGAAAGAATGCATAGAACCATAATCAAATAGTATATTTTCTATTATTGAATGAATAACCATCATACCTATCACCACATCATTGTCAAGCTCCACCTCAGTAGTAGTGATAACATATACCCTTTCTTATTTCCTTGGAGGTTGTTGTTGTTGATTTCCTCCAACAACCCTTGTCTTAGGGAAATGGATCAAATAATTAACATGTTCCTTGTTACGAAAACACTGCACTATAGGCTGAGTTTTGATCTGAACCTTCTTTTATTCTTCCAAATTAGTTGGATTATTAATATCCCTTCGGCATTTATTAGAGAGATTCCACATTCTTCCACATTTGAATCATCTCCTGGTTCCCTTTAGACAGTTTTCATGGTGATTATTCCCATAATTTTGACACGAGATATGTGGGTTTTCTTTCCACCATGGTATTTGTCTGTTGATCCTACCATATTAAAATCCATTTTAGAATTTTTATCTCTGGACCCATGATAACACTGAGAGTATCTGAACTCTATTTAAAACTTAAGGTAATAATGAAAAAACTCCTCATAACTTTCAAAGTCTCAAATTGCCAATGCTTTTCATATACTTGGATTTAGTCTGCTAAAGAAATAATCCACCTTTCTTTCGGTGTTCATGAAAAAATTGTCGATGTATCTTACAAGATTTGTAAAGTTTTCCTTTCAGTCCCTCATATACTTGTCTTCCTTCTAATTCAGTCTGATGAACTCCCTTTCCATCTAAACATAGAGAATTCAGGGAAAATATTTATTGAAAAATATTTTCATGAAATCTTCCCATTATAAGGAATCAATTTCATTCTTGGAATTTTTTTTCTTGATCAGTGTCCACCATTAATCAGCTTCCCTATAAAAATTATAAATCGCCAGTACAACTTTATCTTCTTCTTAAAACTGTAGGATAGATAATATATTCTCAATGGAGTTAATTCATTATTTTATGATGAGGGGATTGGAAGATCCACTAAACATGGGATTCCTTCTTCACATAAAAGATTATACCACAACTTACTCTTTCTTTGGAGAAGAAGGGTGTTCCATATGATTCAATCAATTATCCATAACTTTATCCAGTTGAGCAAGTACTATCATGAAGTTTTGAGAACCCTTTACCATCATATTTTTCATTTCATTAGGGAAATCACCACATTACCTATCACATTGAATATTGAAACGGGTTCTCCTATTTCTATATATTAACTAAGAAAAATAATACAAAATTAGGTGGGATTCAATACTTAGATAATAAACATATAAAAAGTAAACAATGAATAGAGAAGGATAAACTTATAAATGGAAATTATATCATAACATGTGATTCCCAAAGTTTCAATGTAAGTTATCCATGGTGATAGAATTATCCCTAGGGTTTTTAATAATGTTTTCTATACCTAATCTCAAAAATAACTAGTCCATCCTCTGATACCAATATAATGGACCTAGACTTATCCACATATTATTATATGATTTTAATAATAACTATCCATCAAATACAAACCAATAATCATAAATTATAGTGGATTTTGATGATTAGGTACATAAAATTGAAAACATGGAACCAAAATAAAAAACATCTTTAATTTAAACTCCATAATGAGATTTAAACCTCCTTTTAGCTCTTAGATATACATAAGGTAACCTGGGGAATACATGAAAAAATGGATGATCTAAAAAACTTAGTAAGGGTATAAACATAGAAATAAAGAATAGAAAATGGGTTAAAAGTCATAAAATGATTGCATAAAAAGGCATGGAACATGAATAAACATAAGGGAGTATAACATGTTTAACATGGGATCATGTAATAATAGAATCATAAGAATGTGGAAAGAACATATAACATGAAATAATCACAATTAAAGGATAACTACCAGGAGCATTTCACATGTTAGAGCATGAGTCAAGGCTAACTTCTAAGACCATTGAACATGGTAGACCAAGTCTCATAAAGGAATCAGGTTTACTCCCTATCCTAACATGACATTTCATGAGACTAAATGTAACCCAGTTCATTTAAATGCTATCTGGGTTCACCCATTATAAAATGATCATGAATATGTGTTCCACAAGAATAATCGTACATAATGAATAAATATAAGGGTTACCCATGGAAAGAAATGGGCATCGTAATCATGTCATGGAGCATAACAAATGGGTGTATCATAAATGTGTCCATGGAAGAATGGATTTAAATCATTCATGGATATTAATAAGGTAAAATAGTAATAGATAATGATAAATTATTTTAAAATGAAGTTAAAACATGTAAAATGAGTGTTTAAGAATCTTTAGAAAATAGATATTTTAGTACGGTTTAAGGGAAAATATTAAAGAGTATTTAAAGAGAAGAATGAATATTTTTTTCATAAAACTAGAAATGAACCAAGATATTTTTAATGATAAAATGATATATTTTATAAAATAATTGTGACTTAAAATATATAATGGAGTTTACTTAAAATGGGTATAAAATAGGTAATTTCTATTTAATTGAGCTTCCTTATCAGGATGAATTGAAAAGAAAACCTTATAAAACATGTATTTCCCCATAAAATAAGGATGAATGGATATGGATACATAAGTTTGGAATATATAAATGGAATATGGAATAAATATATAAGAATAATATGGATTTAAAATGGTGTAAAGAGAGATAAATCATGCCCCAAAGGTAATTGAGAGGTTCTAAGAGAATCTCTTACCTTATTTCTAAAATTGTTCTGAACTTGTACTTAATATCCTAGATAATCATATTAAATCCTTTAATTAATTAATTAAAAACATATTCCTAATGTATTTCATTTATTATAATTTTATTATATTCATTTATCTCCATTTTTTTACTTATAGTGTTTAATTTTGTTGTTTTGGGAGTGTTTGTATCATGATTTTATGATCAGTTACCTTGATTTTAATTATGGGAGATCTTACCAAATTGAAGAAAAAATATAGAAGTGGAATTATATGATATTTTCACATATATATAATTTTAAATATTCCTATATATCATTTTATTTTTATATATGAGAATGATTCATTATATAAAAATTTAATGATGAACATTAGTTTATTTTGGTGAATTTTCAAACATCATGAACTAGTTTTTTTATTATTTAATATTATGAATATATACTAGTTCCAAAACATTAAATAAGATATAATAAATATATTATAATTTTATTTAACCAAAAAATGGTTTTGTGAATATAATTGAATGTGGTAATGGGAAAATGAAAACACGTCGTCCATGATTGTGATAAATCCACACATCACGGACAATGTTTTCATTTTTTCAATAAAAGGAAGATTGAATAGATTTGTTGATGGAATATTCCATTAAAATAATAAAATTATAGTATATAAAAGATACTATAGTTATCATTCCAATTTTTTATAGTTAGGTGATAAGATGATAAGAAAATAAAATAAATATAAAAGAAATTAAAACGAAATGAAAGAGCATTTTACCTCTTGAATTTCTTCCCCTTGAGAAACTTCTTGAAGAATTTGGGTTTAGTATTTTCTTGATAACAAAGGCTCTTGTACATGTGGGATAGTATCGGGAGATGATTGGCTTGGATTTGGACAATATTCACATCTTTTGAGGTGTGAGGATAAGGGGTGATGAGGGGTGGTATTTATAACGAGAGGAGTGGAGTGTTTTTGGATATTGTATTCATTTGTTTATCATTTTAGCTCAATAATATGAATATTGTATATTATTGTGACTATATACAGTAAATGGGGAATTTGAGTTAGAGATAATGTCCACTTACATCATCCATGACTCAACTATGACTCAAAAATTCATGTATTTGGCTAAAATGCTAAATACCATAAATTACCTTATTTCACTCTTCATCAAAATTTTACCATAACCATTTTTTGATATTTAGATTCTAAAAATAGACTTTATTTTATGAAAATAATTTTCTATATATGATAATTTTTTTAATTAAAATTATCATTTATTCAAAAAAATACCAAATTTAAAATTATAACTAGTTTTATGACACTTCAGAAAATTAATTAAGGTCCCAAAAAATTATATTATAATCATATAACAATAAAATATTCATTTGTGGGTCTATTTTATAAATTTTATTTTAAATAATTATATTTATTATAATATTTTAAATAAGCATTTATGTTTCACAAAAATACCAATATTTAATTTATTATTTTTAAAACATTTATTTACTAATCTCATGATATAAATATATTGTATTTTGTTTTATAAGATATATAAATTTTATTAATAATTTCATAGGTTAGTTTACTATTATATTGTCTAAATTACTATTCCTAATGGTCACGTTATTATCCCAACAGTCAAGTTATTATTCCATTGTTATAGGTTCTTTAGATTCTAGAAATGCCTCATATTTCATTCATTCTTAATTTATAAATATTGTATTGTGTTCTCTATGTGATTTTATGTAATTTATACTATATGACATAATTATAAAAAGGTAAATTTCATTGATAAAATTCTGGTTCATTATAATATTTTCATCCTTTCCTTATTAAGTTAAATTCTAGGGTCATTTTTAATCTTTGTTAATGGTGAATACTTTATCATTTTTTATTATTTTTGTAAATTTCCATGTAGTTTATAAGTGGGTTCCTTTCCCCACTTATAAAAAGACCTCTCCCCTCCTCTCTTCTCCACACCCCAAGATCCTTATAGTTTTCTAGGACATTAAAAACATATTCCTCACTTCAATACTCAGTTATTAGATACCTTATTTTGATTATTAAGATCCCCTAATGAGGCTTTAGGTGTAAACCTAAAAGAGTTCCCCGAAAAAGAGGTATATTCATTAAATATGTGTTTTTATTTTATTTCTTATTAAACCTCATTCAATTATTATTAAACCATTATCATATAATAACCTTTGTACCTTATATATATTTATAAGTATTTATTTTTATATCATGACCTATATCCATATACATTTCACTCAAATGGGAAACGAACCCATTGATCATGTGTGCGGTGGACTACCACTTCACGAACCAATATAATTCATTTTCCATCACCAACTCTCACAGTTTAGTGTAAAAATGGATTTAGTGTATATATTTATATATGATATTTGTAACAAAATTTAACTTCTATAAATATAATATCACATATAAACTTTTTTACTTTCCATTCTATGGGGGATATGCTAATGTCGTTCGTGTGTATGGCAGACTACCGCCTTGTGAAGTGATGTGATTTGTTCTCACTAATGATTACATGGAAGGTAATAAATATTCTTTTAATGATCATATGTGGTATATATAAAATAATAATGGTTCATTAAATATTAATAGCTAGTTAATTTTATTTTTTACATCTGTCAAAATATGGAAACGATATTCATGTGTACACACGGCCTACTATCTCAATAAATGGTCCATTTCATATTTTTATCTCTAACTTTTGAAAATGAAGATAAATATTTATACAATAAAAATATATGATATTAATTTCATATTTAAAATTCTTTATATTATCAAAAGATGATAAAATTACAATAAATGATACCATTAAACTGAAATTCTCACGAAAAATGAAATAGTTAACACCTAGAAATAGTAATTTTATAAATAAATTATTATTAAATTGGTGTTGAAATGTTATAATAGGGTCGTATATGATATTATAATTATATATATTATTCTATAATATATTTATAATAAACTTATATTTATTACACATAAGGTTCTAACATTAATGAATAAAGTCAAGACTCATGTGGTAAGGGATTTTCGTCTCAATTTTATTTTCTCTGAGACATAAGTCATATTCCCCATGTATTTATTTTATGTGGTATATATACTACCCATGATATTGTTTTATGATTATTCTCCTAAAAATTATAGTTATCACATATCCATTTTAGGATCTATCTAGGAGGGTAATTATGTTTTAAAATGTTACCGTATTGGTAATGGTTTAAGGTTATTATGTCATCATTAACCGGGATTGTTTATGATTAACTCTCCAATATTGAAATATTATGAACTACATATAAATAATTATCATTAATGTTTTTCTCATATGGTTATTCATGATATTTTCAAGTAATTTTACCATTTTCCACTCTATGGTACATAAAATAAGTGAGAAATTTTTTTTATAAAAATCTGGCTTTATTTCTCTCTTTGGTCAGAAATATATTTTCTTCCAAAACCATGATTTATAAAAATATTTTCAATTTTTTTACTACTCTCTAATGATTTTTAAAAGATATTTTTAACCATTTTTTAATTTTTACAATTTTTTAATAGGAATCTTCATGTCACTTTCCAAACAATTCTCAGTTAGATTTTACTGAAAATGTGAGTAGAATATTTTTTTTAACATGCACGGTATGAATATTATTTCTCCTTGTCATGAATTTTAAATGATTTCAAGATTCCCTTGAAAATCTTAAATTTTATTTTCAAAAAATAAATCCCATAATATTTAGTAAATTTTTATATTTTATATAAATAATTTCAAAATAAAAAGGATTTTGAAAATTTTTTATGTTTTAAAAAAAATTAATTGGAAAGACTATTTTCCTCAATAAATGATTTTAAATAGTATTTAAATCTTATTTTCAAATAAAATGATTTCAAAAATATTTTATGATTTTTTTAGTTTTAAAAATTTATTTTTAAATAAAATTTATCTTCCTCAAGAAACATTTTAAGTGATTTAACTTTCAAATTCATTTTCCATCTAAGATGGCATCTTATGATGTAACTTATGATCTAATTTGTATTTGAACCAAGTATTCAATTTTTATTATTTCTATGAATGGTTTATGATTACAAGATATTTATGAACCCTTTTTCTCTTCCCTGAGTTATACCAAGATAAAATTCATATGGAACCCACTTCTTTTTTCATGGGTTATACCATGATAAAATTCTTATGAAACCCACTTATTTTTCCATGGGTTATGATGTAATGAAATGATGAAATGATTATGAAAAATATATAGTTTATAAAGGTTGTGATATGCTTAAATTTTTATTAATCCTTTTTATTTTCATGTGTAATGATATGATGAATGTTTTATGATCTTGTGGAATACATGCATATGATTTTCATTATGTGATGGGTGGGAACTACATCTCCCTCCAATGAATTATGTAAAAATTTTAATATCATGAGATAAATAAGATTGGAATGGGGATTTAACCTGGTTCATTATTGGAATTTTCCACTATTTTGGACTTGGGAGCTAACCTTGACAACTATGATGGTTTGGGGAGTGAACCCATTCCACAATGATACCCTTTTAAGTGATTCTTGACTACTCTAGAAATTATTTTCTATGATTATGGTATTCCACAATTCCATGTCTTATGATCATGTTATTCTCTAATGGATCATTTTATTTGATTCCATAATGATTCATTTATTATTAATAGCGAATATTTATACCATGTCTTAGGATTATAATATTTTATATATAGGGTATGGTTTTCAAATATTATTCATATATTCTCATACCCTTATTATCATGTTATATTTATATATCTCCCTTTTTACCCTTACTGAACATCTTAGATCACCCTTTCTTATGTTTTCTTTCTTGGGTTATAAAGAAATGTTTTAAGTATGGTATGTTAATAAATAGTACTAAAGAGGAATATTATTATGGGAGATGTTGAAGATATTTCACCAAATAAGAAGATTATGTTTCTAGTCTCCAAAGACACTAAACTATTATGTTCCTTAGGTGTGTACTTTTTTAATGTATTGAATATTCATCTAAAAAGATCTAATATTTTTATATGAAAATATTGGGGTTCAATTGTTGGAATTAGATGATAGTTTTAGTTAAAATTTGGAAACTAGAATGAGATAAGTTTAGTGAGATCCATAAGGACATTTCTAAGGATAAGTATAAGGATGAGTCAAGGTATAGGAAAATGTATTGGAATTTTGGTAAATGATAGAGCGAGTGGTTTCCAAGAAATTACATATCTGTCTGGATACTATAAATGGATGTGGCTCTGGTGTAGAGGTAACTAGGTTTAATAACCTGGAAAATGGCGCATTGAGATCGAATAAATCATCACTTGGTGTATGAAAATGGGCCTTTTTACACACCTATTTTGATACTCTTGGGAGATGTTCTTTAGAAATTCAAAATATCTTTACAAACCATCCTAAAGGATTTGAATAATGACCAAGGATAAACATAAGGTTTCATGAATGTGTCATGATTTAGATATCCTATAAGTTATTTATAATGATTATGTGATTCCACATTATGATTATTGTTTCTCACACTATGATTTTCGGTTTTAGTCGACGATGGGAACCATATGAAACTCAGTTAATGTTGAATTGTAAACAATGTTTTGATTTGTAACCCAATGGAGTAATGAATAGAGTGAAGGACATTGTGATTATGCCTAATCATTTATATCGATATATGATTAATAAATTTCACCTTAACAAACTCTAGGATTCACTAAAAAATAGAATGATAGATTTCACTAAGAGCTTAGGTCATAGAGAACATGGAGAAAGGAAGACTCGATATTCAATATATCATGAATTTGGGAAGAATCACTCAAGTGAATGTCTCATAGGAATGAGAAGATGTTACGAGTGTGGAAAAGAAGGACACAAAGTAAGTGATTATTGAGGAAAATAGAAAAGTTCAATTAACACATTTGATGGAAATATTTGTCTACCTAAAGTATTATCAATTGATGAATGTTATAAATATGGAAAGTATGGGAATTATGCCTGAATGGCCTAAAGGCCTTATTTTTTATTTTTTTATCGATAATACCCCTTTTATGGTGTACAGTGAACTCTTACATGACCGATAGGCCCAAGGCACAAGGCCCAACATGACCTGAAGTCCAATACAAGACCCGAAGGCCCAGAGGCATACTATGACCATTAAATCAATCATAGGACCAAACCACTAGAACCACCCTTCCCTATCTCCTGCATCATTGATTTCCTAGCTCACCACCTTGCATTGCTGATTGGATAGAATTGACCTGTACAAAGATGCATGATTTCTGGTCCCGATTGAGGTTTCAATACCCTCTCATTATTTCAATCTGGTTAGGTCTTATTCTGGTGGAAGCTACTCATTACTCTGATCCTCTTTTTGGGCCTACTCTGTGTGATCTAGGATACTCTATGGTCTTTGTGGCCCAAAGGATCTGAATCTTGAAGTCCTTTAATGACCCGAAGTCCCTGAGACCTGTAGGCCCAAATCAGTGTCCCGAAGGCCCAAATTAGGTGAATTGTTCCGGCTTTTACAGTATCGAACAATACCTGGTATTGTAATTTTATAGTACTGCTACAGTCTGCTAAAGTAACCTAAAAATTTTCCTCCACCTGGTTTTGAACCTAGGTCTCTTAGATTCCAATCAGGAGCACTTACCACTTGGTTACGGGCTCATTGGAATGTATGAGAATTATGGAAATTGGTGTTCTAGGGAGAATGTTCGTGAAAAGAATCAAAAGGTGATACAAGTAGTGGTTATTCTACTGATTATGAAGAGACCAAAAATGAAATATGAAAGAAAATTTCTATTAATGGATAAGATGATGAATATTTATTAATGGTTTAAGAATTAAGTGAAATGAGTAAAGTGTTTATGTATTGGATTTCAAGAATTAAGAAATATATAATCATTTTTCAATATAATGTTTCATTGAGGATTTTAAATAACATGATGAAAGGTACCAATGACCTAGAAAAATGATTTAATGGAAATGATATAGTTTATATAAAATAAATTATTTAGGGAAGATAACCCTTAATATGTTCCCAATGTGTAGAAAATGGTTTTTAGTTTCGATAAAGATATTATTGATTTGGATAAATTAAATTGGAAAGTATTGATGACCTCAAAACTGATAAATGGGTTTTTAACAAAGTGTTTTATGTTATCTTTGATGTAGTTTAAAAAATTATTTTATCTATAAAATAGATTCGATAATTTGTGGTTTTATTCAAGTAATGAGGAAGTATGCATTTTTTTCATTCTGGTTTTATGGTATTTTAGGTTATTACCATGTATTAAGAGAATACAGGATAAAGGTTTTCACATGCTTGGTACGTGACAATAAATAGATACTTCATATTGTTTGGGGGATTAATGAAAAGTTTATTTTATAAATTTAGTGATCTTATTTATAAATATTTGGATTTTAATATTTTTTACGGTTTAAAAGGTTAAAAATTTATTAAATGGTTTAATTTGAACTCTAAGTTTCTAGAGTCCAATTAATTATTTCATTATATAGATATTTATCCTTATTGGAAAACTTGTGCTTACCATTTTTGTTTTAATGATAACTAGAGACAGAATGAATGACTTATCATTATTTTATAGATCTTATGATCTAATAGTGATTTATGCATTAAAAAATTCATCTTCATTTCTTGGAGTAATAGATGAACTGTAAATTGATCAAGGTACAACAAAATTATGAGAGTGTTTTTATGTAATGGAATAAAATAGAGTAGATATATCTTATCCTAAAAATTCTTCACCTTTAAGAAAATGATCTTAAAATGAAATTTTATCTTATTACCATTATTTCTAAGGATATCAATGACCTTTTCACACCTATTTTGTTAATGGTTTTTTTATTTTTTATTTTCACATGATCATTCACTTTCTTGTGATCAATGATATTTTTCACTCTCTATCATTATTTGGACATTATGTTTTTCTTCCATGACCAAATATTCACTTCCCACCTATGTTATACTGTTTGGAAACCTATTATGTGTTATTCAATATGACCTTTACACATCCCTTTCACTATTTTTAAGATTATTTTTTATTAACACTTTTTACGATGTGGGTTCCTATGAAATAATTTTCAAATGTTAAACCTTTGAAAGCCAAGAAGAATTTTGAGGGAGATATTCATTTTAAGGGGGGGTAAAATGTGACATCCCAATATTTTATGAAATATATTTTTTTAAATAAATATAATTTTTATATATCTTTTGTTATAGACAACACCGAGTTTAACTTGTGTTATATGCAACAACAAGTTTCTTCAATAGAGTTTCGGACATGTAACATTGTGCTTCAACAAACCATGAAATAATATTATTTTAAATATTACCATTATAACCAAAATATTAAATAAGTGGGTATGAATAGTATTAACTATTTTATGAGATATATATATAAATTTACTACTCAATATAAATTTATTTCTAAATTCTTAATAAAAATAAACAAATTTTTAATAAAGTAATTATATTCATAAAAAATATGTTTTCTTCAGAAAAATTATTTATTTTTTTAGAAAATATTATAATCAATTTATAGATATTTTAGAAATTTTATTTGAGAAAATTAAATTCACTTTTAAATCATTAAATCAAAATTAACATATGGTAAAATTTTGGTATAGTTTGTAAAATATTGATTTATAGTGAATAGTGAAAAGTATTTATTTTTGTAAAACTATATTTTTTTCAATAAATATAGTAATTTAAATTTTATAATATATTTTAAACTAAAATAATAATTATATACTTATATTTAATCCACTAAATTAATTCTAATCAACTTTAAATTTTATTTTGGTATAAGTATGTTTTTTGGTTCAAAAAACAGGGTCTTTTTCAACTGTTTTAAAGTGCATAATGTTTCTCTATTTTAATTAATTAAAATAATTCTTAATGAGGAATATTTTAAATTAAATTTATGGATTTTATATCAAAATAATAATAATTTATATTCATAAAATGATAATTATTATACATATATTTAATATAAAATCATATTATTCTTGAAAAATACACTTCTCAAAAACCCATTTTTTCTTCACGTTTGTAGGTTTTTTTAATTTACTTTATTCAACTTTTAAAACATTTATTTAAAAATATAAAAATAATTTTTGAAATAATAATGTCAAATTTTTCTTAGGGTGAATTTTTTAGAATTTTCTAAGCAGATAATTTTCTTGATAAATAGTGAAAAATAATGTTTTTTATTACGAATTATCATTTATTTCAAATATTTTAAAAAGTTATAAATTTTTTTAATTTAAAAATAAAATTATTTCACTTTTATATCTATTAATACAATTTATATAATTTTAATAATTTTCATATTGAATTTTGATATAAATTCTTTTTAAGCTTTTAAATATTATCTCTTTGAAAACCTGTTTTCTCATAACATTTGTTGGATTAATTTTAAATTAAAATTTTCCACTTATCTTAATTGAATTCAAAAAAATTGATTCCATATTTATAATCATAATAATTTATATTATCTAACAATTTCAACTTACTTTCTTACGATAATGAATAGTAAAACCCTAAAAAATGTCACGGTTAAGGTAAAAATGTGTTTATTGTGGGTTAAGCTAAGAATATAAGGGTTAAAAATGGCACAAAACATGTCTAAATGCTATTATATATCCATATTTACATATTATACTTAAAATTATAAAATTTTAGGATCATTTATAATCTTTTTAATGGGAAATAATTTATCATTTTGGATTCTTTTGGGAAATTTTCAAGTAGTTTCCTAGTGGGTTCCTTTCCCCAGTTATAAAAGGACCTCTCGCCTATTCTCCTATACACGCCAAAATGTCCTTTTATTTTTTCCATTACCAAACCAAACCAATTTCTAACTTTTCTCATCACTTCCTATGTGCCTTAGTTTTTTTATCAACCTCCCCTAAAGGATTTAGGTGTAAACCTAAATAAGTTCCTTGAAGAAGAGGTACATTCATTAACTATGGGTTTTCATTTTATTTCTTCTTCTACCTACATAAATTATTATTAAAATATTATAATATAGTATCCTAATTATATTACATATAATCATAATTTTTTATATTAATTTTATTACCTATATCCAGATACATTTCCCTCAAATAAGAAATAAAACCATTGATTGTGTGTACGATAGACTACCGCCTCACAAATCAACATAATTTTTTTCGACCATCACCTCTCACAGTTTTTTTTATTATGGATTTAGTATATTTATATTATGTTTTTAACATAATTTTACTTCTATAAATATAATATCATATATCCATTTTTCACTTTCCATTATGTGGGGGGTATGCTAACATCGCTCATGTGTACAGCGGACTACCGCCTCGCAAAGCGAAGTGATTTGTTATCACTAATGATTTACATGGAAGGTAATAAAGATTATTTTAATTAAAATATTTAATATATATATAATCTTAATATTTATATAATGGTTAATAATTAGTTACTTTTCTTTCATTACAGTTATTGAAAGATGGAAACAACGTGCATGCGTACATACGGCCTACCGTCTCCATGAATGGTGCATTTCATCTTTATATCTATAACTTTTATGAATAAATATTTATATATATATATATATGTATATAATTAAAATATATGATATTAACTTCATATTTAAAATTCTTTAGATTATGGAATTATGATCAAAGTACAATAACCATAATTAGTGAACAAAAACTCTCATGAAAAATGAAATAGTTAACACCCAAAAATAGAGATTTTATAATGGAATTATTAATAAATAGATGTTGAAACATTATAAGGGGATCATATATGACATTATAATTATGGAAATTATTATGAAATATATATATATATAATAAACCTATATTTATGATACATGAGGTTATAATGTGTACGAATGAAGTCAAGACTCAAATGGTAAGGAATTCTCATCTCACTTTTATTTCCTATGAGACACATGTAACAACCCAAACTTTCATTAATGAAAATTCATCTTGATCTAATTAAATGTCTTATTATGGTTATATAAAATGTGAACTTCATTGGTTTTATGTTTTTGGATTTTAAAATACTGTTAAGAATTGTGATTGTTTCTAATATAGTCGTTGAACAGTGATCACATGATTAGTATAAATATAGTGCTTTAACAAATCCAATTTACTCAGAAAAAGGAAGTGATGGACTCATCTAGTAGACTTTCCTAATAAGAATACCATTTTCTAGAGCTCGAAAAGGAGGTGGCTTCATTGGGCTTCGCACTTGACCAAACCCAATCTGAGCTTGAACATTTTAAGCTTGAGCAGAACCGACTACTAGAGAACTGGAAGTTAATATAGATTACCACCCAAGTGATGTTATCCGAGCCACCCCAAGAGTATGTCACCATCACAAACCTTACCCTTCAGTATTATGTAGGTGTTATAAGGGGTTATGTAACAAGACCTTAAGACTATGATTATGTGCATTATTTTTTTATATAATAATGAATATACATTCATTTTATTATTGTTACTTCTTAAATAGTTTTTAAAGTGAAAATCATATTTTTAGTTAATATTAAACTAATAAAAATATTTTGATGAATTAATGGATTTTTTAATTAAATAATATGTCAATAAAATATTATTAAATTTCATTTTATTAAATATAAATGGCCATATAAATTTTATGAATGAAATTGTAATTTTTATTAAGGTTCGAAAGCTATTTTTATCAAAACCCATGATTTTTCGATAAATGTCGGTTTTTTATTTTAAAATTAAAAAATCACATATTTAGAAAATTATTTAGATAAAATGAATATGATTTTTGAATCAGAATGTTGAAATTATCTAATGGTGAATCTTTAATAATTTTTTGAGATAGTTGAATTTTTGGGTAAAAATTAAATATCGTTTAAATATATAATGTGTTTCATGATATAATAATGACACAATAGTTATGTAATAAAATAATATAAACATTATGTTTGGAAAATATATGTTTTACCATTAAAATAATGTGATATTGGGTTTTTTTATTTATTTTAAAAAGCATTGGTGACCCTTCGAGGCTTATAAAACATTTTGACTTTTTAAATTGTTTCCCTTGAGAGTGCGACTCACCACCACATAAACAACCCAATTATTTTAAGATTTTCAGCCATTTTCCTTATAAAATATTATTTTCCACTCCCCTTGGGCAAAAACCAGGGTCTGGTTTGTGTTTTTGATTAGTTTAATGTGAGGTGTCCCAAACCTAAATAATAAATAATTCCCTCTCTTTTCCTATATAAAGCCACCCAAGATCCCACTTCCTCTTCACTCAAATCCTTTTGATTTTTTCCATACTCTTCCCTCATATCTCTAGAATCCTCGCAAGGCTCCACAAGCTCCCAAGAAGCCTCTCTCAATCCTCTCCCAATCCTTTGGGATCACACTTACAAGTAAAGGATTTCTTCCTTTCACATTTTTGTCAAATTTTATTTAAGTTTTATGTCCTTTTGTTTTCAATTACAAATATTGGGGTATGATTTAACACCTCCCCCATACTAACCTCTTTATGTTTGGATGATGGGATACCCCTTCCTCTCTCATTAATGCCTCACATGTACACCTATTACCATGCCTAAATTCTGTGAGGGACTTCTCTCTCCTCTTTTACATCCAAGTAATTATTTTGTATTATGCATCTAAATTCAATTATGTTTGTTGGGAGATGTATCTATATGAAACCCTTACTGTCCACTTCATGTACATATGATAAAAACCCCATTTCACTCTCATCAACCATTTTAATTAATTCTTATGTCAAGTCATTATGCTTCCGAAATTGCACCGCATTTTTTCAATCCAAGATCATTATGTAGTGAATAACATACCCATGTCTCTAACAAGGGTATTCACCTTTATACACATATAAATATTTAATGGTACGTTCATGTATTTATTCCACATTAATTAATTGTGGAATAACTTATGATTTTGATTGATTCTATGTTATTTGATCCATGTGGCACACTTATGCATGAAATGAAATGTTTAAGAAGGGTGTACCCTAATAGCGCTCAAATGCATTGGGTTCAGTATAGTATCATGATACATCATGTAAAATGAGTGTTTACTCATGATAATTCAAGTTCAATGAGGGTTTACTTGTGGTTCTTGTGAAATGATGGTTTACTCATGCTGCATGTGCAATGAGCCTTGGCTCTTGCTAATTCCATGTTAAGTGTTGTTGACATATTTCCATGTTATGATTATCATGCTTTAT
Organism: Viscum album; assembly: GCA_963277665.1. Lineage (NCBI taxonomy): Eukaryota > Viridiplantae > Streptophyta > Magnoliopsida > Santalales > Viscaceae > Viscum > Viscum album. Next base: position 1,115,431,464 of record OY728157.1, read on the forward strand.
CATGCATTTAGGTTCATGTTTCTCTTATGATCCATTGATATTCTAATTTTTTAACATGTATTGTATTCCTCATGTTATTCCTTTTTTATTCCCTTACTGGGCTTTATAGCTCACCCTTTTTTATGCATGTCCTCAGGTTATCACATGCAATGCTAAGTACGAGGGAATGTAGTAGTTATGTAAAAGAAGTTTTCAATAAAGATGTTGTATTTCATGTTTTAAGTTGTTATATAATGATCCTAGGCACAAAATATACTAAAACTAGAGATCATATAAGTTGTAACAAGTGGAAGGTTTTATGTAATAAATCATGTTTTAGTGTGTAATAAAGAGTAGGGTTATCATAGTTGGTATCAGGGGATAGGTTTAGTTCTTTTTGGGATTAGGATTAGAAAACCCCAGTGAAGACTTAGATACAAGACTGAGAATAATAAAAACATCCCTATGTTTTGGTGGGTATTGAGTAAGTGGTTTATCTAGAAAATACATCCCTATTTGGACATGAGCAGGTACAGGCGGCTCTGGAACAGATGTACCTAAGGCTAAAAACCCCGATAAGGAGTTTTGTGCTTGACCCAGGGTATCCCGGTACACAACAACGGGCCTTTCTGTACTCTTGGTTATGACACTCCAAGGGGATATGCATTGGTAAATTCACAAGATTTGTATGAACCATTATTAAAAGAATTAAAAAAAATCCCTAAGAATATTTCTTGGATAACATATATTGAAGCCTATAGATTCATAAGTTATGGAAATAAAATATATTTATAAGTCATTGGTTTTTTCCTTGGATTACCCTTTATGTGTTACCCCTAAATTTCCTTTTATTCCAACTAATGGACGGTAATATGAGGACTCAGGCTAACAACCGATGTGAAGATCAATGGGATGATTGTGCTAATGAGAGCCCAATCCAATGTGAGCAGGAATCACGAACTTTGTTACAATTATCTCTTAGTTAACTCAATATTTGAATAGAAACATGGGTCAAGAGGAACGTTCAACCCCCCCCCCCCAGGAAAGAACAAGTCTCTATCAAGAGCTTCATGAGACAAAGGCCTCCTACTTTTAATTGATCATCTGATCCCTCAATCACCGAAAAATGGATCAACTCCATTGAAAAGATCTTCTCCATCCTTCAATATTCTGAACAAGAGAAGGTTCTTCTGACTTCTTATCGTATAGAGGGTGAATATGATCAATGGTGTACATCGATCAAAAATAAAAAGCCTAAGGAGTATATTGAGGTGTTCGAATGGAAGGATTTCTAGAAGATGTTTTTCGATAAATATTTTCCACACACCCTCTGACTTAAGATGTAAAGGGACTTTCATTCCCTCAAGAGAAAAAAGAAAAATAATCCGTCGGAGCATATGAGGAAAACTTCACAAGGCTTGCACGATACACCTCCAGCTTTGTCGTTACCCCTGAATGCAAGTTTGACCACTTCTTTGATGGGATAAAACCTATCCTGCAAAAAACACTGGAGATACATGACTTCGATAACTGTGAGGAAATTTTCTGATGTGACCTCAAGGTTGAAATGGAGATCATAGAATCTCAGGGGTATCATGGGGATAGAAAGCTTAAGGTGGACTTCAATTCTAGTTGTCCGATGGATAAATCCAACGGTGCTAAGAATATCCAGCACCCCACTTTCCAATGGTGTATAAAGAAGCACCCCAGAAATTGCCTAAAGGGGGTGAGGAAATTCTTTAGGTGTGGAAGAGAAAGGAACCTAGCTATTAACTGTCGATAGGAAAAACCCGTGGCTATGATAGAGGAGAGGAATGATCCGCTCAACCCTCAATGCATAGTTCATTTCTTCAACTGCAAAGAACTGGGGCACTTTTCAAACTAGTGCCCTAAGCCAAGGGTTTTCAGAGGCAACCAACAAACTCCAAGGTAGAAAGGGTGAGATTTTTCCATCACTACTACTGAAGTGAACCCTAACAATGAAGTGGTGACAGGTACACTAGTTATTAATTCATGAATAGCGAACATACTTTTTGATTCAGGTTCTACACATTCTTTTATATCCCAAAAGTTTAGTAGAACAATCCCAGCACCACCACTAATCATGGAAGTGAAGATGTTGGTGAGTATGAAAAATGGGGAAATCATTGCATCCCATGATTATAACTCCTCACCAGTCATAATCAGTGGATTTAACTTCCCAGAGAACCTCATCATACTCCCTCTGGGAGAATTTGATGCAATTCTTGGCAATGATTGGCTTTCCCTATATAGAGCCAACATAAATTTCCATGAGAGGGAAATCACTCTCCATGTGGAGAATCGACCCCTGATTATGTACATGTGCAAGGAGGAAGATGAATCTTCTTTAGCTCCATCATCTCAAGCGTGGATATTACTGACCTATGATCATGCGTATCTGGCGCAGATGAGTGAGTCTAAGGAGGCAAACATCCTTGAAGACATGCCTATTGTGTGGGAATTCGCTGAAGTGTTTCCCGAGGAATTTCCTGGACTTCCTCCTAAAGGAGATGTTGAATTCTCAATTGAACTTATACTTGGGAAGCTTCCAATATCAAAGACTCCATATAATGGTTGTTGTGGATATTGAGGAGATGAAGAAACAAATACAGGAGAATCCTGATAAAGGGTTTATATGCTCAAGTGCTTCACCATGGGGTGCACCAGTTCTCTTTGTTAAGAATAAGTATGGGTCTATGCGCCTTTGCATCGATTATCATGAGCTTAAAAAATCATTATAAAGAAAAAGTATCCTCTCCCATGAATTGATGACTTTTTTTATCAATTTTGTGGAGCACAATACTTCTCCAAGGTGTATTTGTGGTCAGGATATTATAAAGTAAGGGTGAAGAAGGATGATATCCCCAAGAATGCTTTTTGTACCAGATACGGGACCTATGAATTCATAGTAATGCCTTTCGGACTCACTAATGCTCCAGAAATATTCATGGACTTGATGAATAGAGTCTTTAGATATTACCTCGACAAGTTTGTGGAAGTATTTATAGATTATATTCTAATATACTCCAAAACCAAGGAGGATCATGAAGAGCATCTAAGAACTATACTGGAGACCTTGAGTAAGGAGAAGCTCTATGCAAAGTATAGCAAGTGTGAGTTCTTGTTGAAGGAGGTCTCATTCTTGGGCCATATCATCATAATCAATGGGATATCTATGGATCCCTTCAAGAAAAATGTAATAGAGGGATGGTCGAGGACAACATCGATAACGGATATTCGTAGCTTCTTGGGGTTAGCTAGATATTATCGACAATTTTTGAGAAATTGCTCATGATTTTCTAACCCTCTTACCAAGCTAACTCAGAAGGAAGTAAATTTTTCTTAGAGTGATGAATGGGAATAAATATTTAAGGAGTTAAAAATGAGGCATATCATTGTGCCCATGCTCACTTTACCCACAAGTGGAGAAATTTTTTTGGTATTCAGTGATGCTTTGAAGAAGGGCTCGGGATGTGTGTTGATGAAAAATTACAAAGTCATTGCCTATCCTTCAAGGAAATTTAAAGATTATGAGTAGAATTATCCAACACATGATCTAGCGTTGTCTTTAGAGATATTAGCCTTAAAAATTTGGCGGTATTATCTATTTTTGGAAAAGTGTGAAATATATACGGACCACAAAAGCCACCAGTATATATTCACACAGAAATATTTGAACACGTGCCAATGAAGATGGTTAGAGCTTATCAAAGACTATGATTGGTCAATCAATTACAACCCTAGGAAAGAAAACACGGTGGCGGATTATCTAAGTATAAAGGACCCAGAAATTATATCATTGATGAGAATTGAGAAGGATACAATCTTTTTAGATTTTATGAAGATGGATATGGGAATCATAAAGAAGGGAACATCATCAATGATTTCACAAACGATTGCACAACCATCTCTTTTGGAAATGTTAAAGGATTCTCAAAGGGATGATGTGGGAATTCAGAAGAAAGTTGAAGCTATTAGAAGAGGGAAATCCTCAGAGTTCAATGTTAATGAAGGACGAATTGTGATATTTGGGAAAAGACTATGTATTCCATCTAGTTCAGAGCTGAAAAAGGAACTTTTGGATGGTGCACATAGTTCAAGTTTCTCTATTAATCCAAGAAACACAAAGATGTATCGAGATCTCCGAGAGCATTACTGGTGGGATAATATAAAGAAGGAGATCGTTGAATATACATCAAAGTGCCTGGTGTGTCAGCAAGTGAAGGCAGAGAGGTAGAAGTCTAAGGGGATGATGCAACCATTGCCTATACCATCATGGAAATGGGAGAACATCACCATCGACTTTGTCACTAGAATTATGAAGTCATCCAAAGGAAACAATGCAATCTCAGTTATTTTGGATCATCTTAAAAAGTCTTCACACTTCATTTCAATTCAAGAGGATTTATTATTGGATCAACTAGCACGGATATATATTAGGGAAGTGGTAAGGCTGCATGGAGTACCACTATCTATTGTTTCAGATCGAGATCTGAGATTCACCTCAAAGTTTTTGAAGAGTCTTCAACATGCTCTGGATACTGAATTGAACTTCAATACGGCCTATCATCCTCAAACGGATGGTCAATCTAATCAAACTATTCAGACACTGGAGGCTATGTTTAGATCATGTCCTGTGGACTTCAAAAGAGGGTGGGACCAACATCTTCCACTAGTTGAATTCCCCTACAATAACAGTTTCCACTCAATCATCTAAATGGCACCATATGAAGCCCTTTATGGGAAAAGGTGAAAAACACTAACATGTTAGGATTAATTTGGTGAGCGTAAACTGCTAAGACTAGAAATGGTCTAAGAAATGGTGGAGAAGGAGAAAACCATTCAGTATCATATCAAGGTAGTCCAGAGTCGAAATAATTGTTATGAAAATAACTATCGATGAGACCTTGAGTTTAAAGTCAGAGACTTGGTATTTCTACACATATTCTCGTGGAAGAAGTTCATGAGGTTTGGAAAGAAATGGAAGTTAAGTCTTATGTACATCAGCTCCGTCAATATTCTTGATCGTGTCGGGGTTGTGGCCTATCGACTAGTACTTCCACCTATAATGGCCAAAGTACATGATGTCTTTTTGATTTATCCCTCTTAAGGATGTACAAACTAGACCCTTCACATGTACTATCTCCAATGGTAGTACAATTAGTGGATGATCTTTCTTATGAGGAGAAACCAGTGAAGATCTTAGATCGTAGAGAAAACGTTCAACGAAATAAGACAATGCCCCTCATCAAGGGTTTATGGTGAAACCAAAAGTTTGAAAAAGTGACATGGGAATCATAGGAAATGATGAAGGAGAGTTATTCACATCTCTCTTAGTGTGGGAAAAGGAAATTTTGATGACAAAATTTCTTAAGGGGGGGAGATTGTAACGACCCAAACTTTCATTAATGAAAATTCCTCTTGATCTAATTAAATGTATTATTATGGTTATATAAAATGTGAAGTTCATTGGTTTTATGTTTTTGGATTTTAAAATAATGTTAAGAAGTGTGATAGTTTCTAATATAACTTTTTAACAGTGATCACATTATTATTATAAATATAGGGCTTTAAAAAATAGAATTTACTTAGACAAAGGAAGTGATGGCCTCATCCAGCATACTTACCCCATACGAAGCCCATTTATCAGACCTCAGAAAATAGGTGGCATCATTGGACTTCGCACTTGACAAATCCCAAGCTAAGCTTGAGCGGAACCAACTACAAGAGAATTTGAAATTAATAGAGACTACCACCCGAGCGATGTTATTCGAGCCACCCCAAGAGTATGTCAACATCGCACACCTTACCCTTCGGTCTTATGCGGGTGTTATAAGGGGTTATGTAAAAAGACCTTAGCACTATGATTATGTGTATTATTTTTGTATATAACAACGAATATACATTCATTTTATTACTGTTACGTCATAAATATTTTTTAAAGCGCAAATAGTATTTTTAGTTAATATTCAACTTAGAAATCTATTTTGATTAATTAATGGATTTTTTTAATTAAATAATATTTTAATAAAATATTATTAAATTACTTTTTATAAAATATAAATGTTCATATAATTTTTATGAAGGAAATTTTAATTTTTATTAAGGTTTGAAAGCTATTTTTATCAAGGTTTGAAAGATATTTTTATCAAAACCCATGATTTTTCGATAAATGTCAGATTTTTATTTTAAAAGTAAAAATTCACATATTTGAAAAATTATTTAGATAAAATGAATATTATTTCTGGAATCAGAATTTTGAAATTATCCAATGGTGAATTTTTAATAATTTTTTGAGACAGTCGAATTTTGGGGTAAAAATTAAATACCGTTTAAATATATAATGTGTTTTATGACATAATAATGACCCAATAGTGATGTAATAAAATAAAATAAACATTATGTTCGGCCAATATATGTTTTACCATTAAAATAATGTGATTTTGGGTTTGTTAGATTTATTTTAGAAAGGTTTGGTGGACTCTTCAAGTCTTATAAAACATTTTGTATTTTTAAATTGTTTTCCTTGAGAGTGTGACTCACCTTCACATAAGAAACCATGTTATTTTAATATGTTCAGACATTTTCCTTATAAAATATTGTTTTCCACTACCATTTTTCAAAAACCATGGGTTGGTTCATGGTTTTGATTAGTTTAATGTTAGGTGTCCCAAACCTGAATAATAAAGAATTCTCTCTCCTTTCATAAGTAAACCCACCCAAGATCCCAATTCCTCTGAACTAAAAGCCTTTTGAGTTCATCCAAACTCTACCCTCCTTTCTCTAGAATCCTCCCAAGGCACCCCAAGCTCCCAAGAATCTTCTCTCAAGCCTTTGGGATCACACTTCCAAGAAAGGGTTTCTTCCTTTCTTATTTTTGTCAAATTTTCTTTTAGTTGTTATGCCCTTTTGTTTTCAATTAAAAATATTGGCGTATGGTTTTGAACCTCCCCCATACTTTCCTATTTATGTTTGGATAATTGGATACCCCTTTCTCTCTCATTAATGCCTCCCATGTACACATGTTACCATGCTGAGATTCCGTGAGGGTTTTCTCTCTCCTCTTTTACATCCAAGTAATTCTTTTGTATTATGCATCTAAATTCCATTTAGTTTGTTGGTAAATGTATCTATATGACCCCATTACTTTCCATTTCATTTAAATTTGATGAGACACCCATTTATCTCTTGTCAACCATTTTCATGAATCCTTATGTCACGTTATTATGCTGCCGAAATTGCACTGCATTTTTCCATGCCAAAATCATTATGTAGTGAATACCATACCATGTATCTATCAAGGGTATTCACCTTTATGCACATATACATATTTAATGGTAATTTCATTTATTTATTCCACATTAATTAATCGTGTAATAACTTATGATGTTGATTTATTCCATGTTATATGATCCATGTGGCACACTTATGCATGAAATTAAATGTTTAAAAAGGGTGTGCCCTAATAGCACTCCAATTCATCGGGTTAAGTATAGTATCATGATACGTCACTTGTAATGACTGTTTACTCATGTTAATTCAGGTTCAATGAGGGTTTACTCATTCTTCATGTGTAATGAGGGTTTACTCATGCTCCATGAGCAATGAGCCTTGGGTCATGCTAATTCCATGTTAAGTGTTGTTGTCACATTTCCATGTTATGATTATCATGATTTATCATAAATTTAGGTTCATGTTTCTCTTGTGCTCCATTGATATGCCTATTTTATAACATATATTGTATTCCTCATTTTATTATTTTTTATTCCCTTACTGGGCTTTATTGCTCACCATTTTTTATGCATGTCCTCAGGTTATCCCATGCAATGCTAAGTACGAGGGAATGTAGTGGTCATGTAAAGGAAGTTTTCAACAAAGATGTTGTATTTCATGTTTTAAGCTGTTATTTAATGATCCTAATCCACAAATACACTAGAACTCTCTATCTTCTATGTTGTAACAAATGAAGGTTTTATGTAATAAATTATTTTTTAGTGTGTAATAAAGAGCAGGGTTGTCATAGTTGGTATCAGAGGATAGGTTTAGTTATTTTTGGGATTAGGATTAGAAAATCATAGTGAAGCCTTAGATAAATGAATAAGTATAATAAAAACATCCCTATGTTTTGGTGGGTATTGAGTAAACGGTTTATCAAGAAAATATATCTCTGTCAGGATACGACCAGGTAGAGTCTGCTCTGCCACAGATATACCTAGGGGTGAAAACCCTGAAAAGGAGTTTTGGGATTAACCTAGGGTATCCAGGTACATGGAAACGGGCCTTACTTTACTCTTGGTTATGACACTCTTAGGGGATATGCATCAGTAAATTCACAAGCTTAGTATGAACCATTATTAAGGGAATTAAAAAAATCCCTAAGAATATATATTGGATAACATAGATTAAAGCCTATAGATTCATAGGTTAAGGAAATAAAATCTATTTATAAGTAATTGGTTTTTTACTTTTATTAACCTTTATGTGTTACCCATAAATTTACTTTTACTCTAGCCAATGTTCAGTAATAGGATGAATCATTCTAACAAGCGATGTCAAGATCAATGTGATGACTGTGCTAATGAGATGACCAATCCAATGGGAGCAGGAATCGCGAACTTTGTTACGATTCCCTCTTATTTAACTTGAGATTTGAATAGAAACATGGGTCAAGAGGAACTTTAAACCCCCCCCCCCCAAGAAATAACAAGTCTCTATCGAGATCTTAATGAGACAAAGGCCTCCAACATTTAATGGATTATTTGATCCCTAAATCTCCGAACAATGGATCAACTCCATTGAAAAGATCTTATTAATCCTTCAATGTTATGAACAAGAGAAGGATATCCTAGTTTCTTATCATATGGATGGTGAAGCTGATCAATGGTGGACATTGCTATAAAAATACAAAGCCTTAGGAGGATATCTAGGAATTGGAATGGAAGGATTTCCGGAAGATTTTTTTCGATAAATATTTTTCACGCACCCTCCAAATTAAGATAGAAAGGGACTTCCTTGACCTCAAAGAAAAAGACGATGAATTTTTCAGAGCGTACGAGGAAAAATTCACAAGGATTGCGTGATACACCTTCAGCTTTGTCGTTACCCCGGAATGCAAGGTTGACTGCTTCTTTGGCGGGATGAAACCTAGCCTGTGGAAAGCGCTGGTGATCTGTGACTTCGAAAGCTATGAGAAAATTGTCTGATGTGGCCTCAAGGTAGAAATGGAGATCAGAGAATCTTAGGGGTATCATGGGGATAAAAATAATAAGGTGGAATTCGATTCTAGAAGTCCGATGGATAAATCCAACGGTGCTAAGAAGATCCAGAACCCCACTTGCCAAAGGTGAGGAAAGAAGCACCCCGGAAATTGTCTGAAGGGGAAAAGTAAATACTTTAGGTGTAGAAGAGAAGGACACCTGGCTATTAATAGCTGACAAGAAAAACTGGCGGTTGCGACAGAGGATAGGAACACTATGCTCGACCCTCAACGTGTAGTTCATTGCTTCGACTGCAAAGAACTAGGGCACTTTGCAAACCAGTTCCCTAATAAAAGGGTTTTCGGAGGTAACCAATAACTTCCAAGGCAGCAAGAGTGAGATTTTTCCATCATTAATGCTGAAGTGAACCCCGAAAATGAAGTGGTGAAAGGTATTCTAGTTATTCATTCAAGAATAGAGAATTTACTTTTTGATTGAGGTTATATGTATTATTTTATATCAAGAAAGTTTAGTAGAACAATCCTAGCAGCACCATAAATTATGGAAGTGAAGATGTAGGTGAGTACGGAAAATGGGGAAATCATTGCATCCCATGAATATAACTCCTCCCATGTCATAATCAGTGGATTGAACTTCCTGATGAACCTCATCATATTCCCTCTAGTGGAATTTGATGCAATTCTTAGCATGGATTGGCTTTCCCTATATAGAGCCAACATAAATTTTCATGAGAGGGAAATCACTCTCCATGTGGAGAATTGACCCCAGATTCTATAAAAGTGCAAGGATAAAGATGAATCTTTTTTAGCTCCATCATCTCAAGCATGGATATTACTGCCCTGTGAGCACGCGTATCTAGCTCAAATGATTGATTTTAAGGAGGAAAACATCCTTGAAGACATGCCTATTTTGAGGGAATTCATTGAAGTGTTTCCTGAGGAATTGAATGGTCTTCCTCCTAGAAGAGATGTTGAATTCTCAATTGACCGTATACCTGGGTAGTTTTCAATATCAAAGACTCCATATAGAATGGTTGTTTTGGAGATTGAGGAGCTGAAGAAAAAACTATAGGAGAATATGGATAAAGGGTTTATACTCCCAAGTGCTTCACCATGGGGTGCACCAGTCCTCTTTGTCAAGAAGAAGGATGGGTCTATGCACCTTTGCATCAATTATCATCATCTTAAAAAAACACAATAAAGAACAAGTATCCTCTCCCATGAATTGATGACTTGTTCGATCAGTTGTGTGGAGCATAATACTTCTCCAAGGTGGATTTTCAGATGAGATATTATCAAGTAAGGGTGAAGAAGTATGATATCCCCAATACTACTTTTCATACAAGATACAGGCACTATGAATTAATAGTAATTGCTTTCGGACTCACTAATGCTCCAGAAATCTTCATGGACTTGATGAATAGTGTCTTTAGAGATTACCTCAACAAGGTTTTGGTAGTCTTTATAGATGATATTATGATATAATCTAAAACCCAGGAGGATCATGAGGAGAATCTAAGAAATATACTAGAGACCTTGCATAAGTATAAGATCTATGAAAAGTACAGCAAGTGTGAGTTCTGGTTGAAGGAGGTCTCATACTTGGGCCTTATCATCACAAGCAATGGGATATCTGTGGATCCCTCCAAGACAACTGCAATAGAGGGATGGTCAACGCCAACATTGGTAATAGATATCTGTAGCTTCTTGGGGTTAAATGGATATTATCAATGATTTGTGAGAAATTTCTCACAATTTTCCAACCCTCTTACCAAGCTAACTCAGAAGGGTGTAAAATTTTTTGGGAGTGATGAATGTGAAGAAATATTCAAGGAGTTAAAAATGAGGCATATCACTGTGCCTGTACTCACTTTACCCACAAGTGGAGAACTTTTTGTTGTATTTAGTGATGCTTCTAAGAAGTTCCTTGGATGTGTATTGATGAATAATTATAAAGTCATTGCTTATGCTTCAAGGTAATTGAAAGTTCATGAGTCGAATTATCCAACACATGATTTTGAGTTGGATGCGGTGATCTTCGACTTAAAATTTTTGCAGCATTATCAATTTTGGGAGAAGTTTGAAATATATACGGACCAAAAATACTCAAGTATATATTCACATAGAAAGATTTGAACATGCGCCAATGAAGATGGTTAGGGCTTATCAAAGACTATGATTGTTCAATAAATTACCACCCTGGGAAAGTGAACAAGGTGGCAGATGCTCTAAGTATAAAGGACCCAGAGATTCTATCATTGATGAGAATTTATAAGGATCCAATATTTTTAGATTTGATGAATATGGACATAGTAATCATAAATAAGGGAGCATCATCAATCCTTTCCCAAATGATTGCTCAACTGTATCTTATGGAAAGGTTAAAGGATGCTCAAAAGGAAGATGTGAGAATTCAGAAGAAAGTAGAAGCTATAAAAAGATGGAAATCCTTAGAGTTCAATGTTAATGAAGAATGAATTGTGAAATTTGGGAAAATACTATATTTCATTAAGTTCAAATCTGAAGAAGGAACTTTTGGATGATGCACATAGTTCAAATTTCTCTATTCATACAGAAAACACAAAGATGTATTGAGATCTCCGAGATAATTATTTGGTGGGATAATATGAAGAAGGATATCACTGAATATACATTAAAGTGCATGGTGTGTCTGCAAGTGAATTTAGAGAGGCAGAAGTCTAAGGGGATGATGCAACCACTTACTATGCCAGTATGGAAATGGGAGAACATCACCATGGACTTTGTCACTGGACTTCTGAAGACATCCAAAGGCAACAATGCAATCTGGGTTGTTGTGGATTGTCTTACAAAGTGAGAACACTTCATTTCAATTCGGTAGGATTTCTCATTGGATCAACTAGCACGGATATATATCAGGTGATTGGTAAGGCTGTATGGAGTACCACTATCTATTGTATCTAATCAAGATCCAATATTCACCTCCACATTTTAAAGGAATCTTCAACTTGCTCTGGATACTGAACTGAACTTCAAAATGCCCAATCATCCTCAAACATATGGTCAATCTAAGTGAACTATTCAAACACTGGAGGATATGTTAAGATCATGTTTTGTGGACATTAAAGGAATGTGGGACCAACATCTTCCACTGGTTGAATTCTTCTACAATAATTGTTTCCACTCAATCATCATAATGACACCATATGAAGCCCTTTATAGGAAAAGGAGAATAACACTGGCATGTTGGGATGAAGTTAGTGAGCGTAAGCTACTAGGACCAAAAATTGTCGAAGAAATGGTAGAGATGGTGAAAACCATTCAGCAGCATATCAAGGCAGCCCCGAGTCTATAGAAGAGTTATCCAGATAACTGTTGATGAGACCTTGAGTTTAAAGTAAGAGACATGGTATTTCTATGCATATCCCCGTGGAAAAAGTTCATGAGGTTTGGAAAGAAAGGGAAGTTAATTTCTAGGTACATCATCCCCTTCGAGATTCTTGATTGTGTCGGGGTTATGGCCTATCGACTAGCACTTCCACCTACCATGGCCAAAGTACATGATGTCTTTCATGTATATCTCTTAAGGAAGTACATACCAGACCCTTCATATGTATTCTCTAGAGGTAGTACAATTAGATTATTATCTTTATTATGATGAGTAACAAGTGAAGATCTTAGATCATAGAGAAAAATTTCTAAGAAATAAGACAATGCCCCTCGTCCAGGAGTTATAGTGAAACTACTACTTTGAAGAAGCAACATGGGAATCAGAGGAAATGATGAAGCAGAGTTACCCACATCTATTTTAGTGTGGGAAAAGTAAATTTTGAGGGAGAAATTTCTTAAGGGGAGAAGATTGTAATGACCTGAACTTTCATTAATGAAAATTCCTCTTGATCTAATTAAATGTCTTATTATGGTTATATAAAATGTGAAATTCATTGCTTTTATGTTTTTGGATTTTAAAATACTATTAGGAATTGAGAATATTGATAATATAGATGTTGAATAGTGATCACATGATTAGTATAAATATAGGTCCTTAACAAATCCAATTTACTCAGACAAAGGAAGTGATGGCCTCATCCAGTAGACTTGCCCCGTATGAAGCCCATTTGTCAGAGATAGGAAAGGAGTTTGTAAAGACCCGTAAATTTCAATGAAATTTTTTTCTTAATTTTCTTTGGAATTTTACAAGAGCGCAGTTTCTGACGGCACCTGATTCCGAGGCCCGGTGTGCCCAGAATCATTTTCCGAAGTTTGGCTCGGGTACGTTCAGTGAACAGACGAGCAGGTTTTTCTAACTTTTGAACCGGTGCCCGGAATCGAATTCTGAGGGCACCGATGAAATCGCAGTGCCGGTATTCTTTTAGAAACGCCTCTTCCGGAGTTGCGTTTGCTCGGTGTGGTTTTTAATTTTCGGGCTTAAAGTTAAGAAATAAAATAATTTTGCGACAACTTTATTTTATTTCACTTAAGCCACTTGGAAGCCACTTGAAGCCACTTAAAGGCGGCTTGAACTGAGTTGAACTGGATAGGATGCTATCCGGAAATATCCTACCCCCTTGGTAGGATATTTGTGAGGTGGGGCCCGCACGAGCACCGCCGTTTCTTTCCGCTAAGAAACGCACCCGTGAAAACCCGTCTTAATGAAAGTCAACCGACGCGTTTTCTAAATTCTTAACAGACCATTTAATTGGGCTGTTTCTCTCGTGAATTGAATGGGCTGTTTCTTTCGTGAATTTAATGGCCTGTTTCTTTCGTTGAATTAATTCAACGAATTAATTCAATCGTTTCTTAACCTGTTTCGTGTGTTGGCATATTAATAAAATAAGACCAACCCAAATCTTTGGAGAAGGTTTGAGAGGATTCTTGTTCTTCTTCTCCCTCGTGAAGAACACGAAGAACGCGAAGAACGCGAAGAACGCCGAACCCGGAAATCGACGACGCTTCCGTCCGTGACGTTCTTCCACGCTCCGATCTCCGATCACCGACCGTTTGAGGTGAGTGATTTCGGATTTCCTCTCAAAAGTTCTTTTCTTTTGGTTTTAACGAAACACAAATTTAAATATTAATAATTTAAATCTGTTGTTCTTGGTTCGTTGAGCTCGCCGACTCAACGCCGGATTCCGCGACGACGCGACGCCTCCCCGTGACGACGCGACGATCCCTCTCTTCCGCGACGATCCTTTCCGCGAAGAACGCCCGCGCGCGACGATCGACGATGCTTGAGGTAGGGATTTTATATTTTGAAATACCCCTCCTTGTATTCCCGTGAACATTCTTTAAAAATTAAAGAACCGGAATCAAAGAAACAATTTTATTTTATTAAAATTGTTGGTTCATGTGTTGAACATTCTATTTTTTTCTCCCGTTGTTTTTATCTAACGCGGAGGGTGCGGGTCGAACGAACACGGCCCGACAACCCTCCGCCGTTCTTCGTGTTTTGCGGATTTGGCGGGCGACGACGGAACGTGCCGCAACGGGAGTTTGATGATCCCGCAGTAAAGAACGGAACCCGGGAGGAACAACGGCGCAGACGGGAAGGAAAACGGGCCACCGGAGCCACTCCGGCGGCCCGCGGAATCCGGAGGTGGCGCGGGTCGCCGGCGCGGCAGCGCCGGCGGCCGGAGGCGGCGGCACCCCGCGGGTGTCCAGCGCGACACCCCGCGGGTGCCGCGGGTGTCCAGGGTGACACCCCGCGGGTGCCGCGGGGTTGTCACGCGGCACCCCGCGGGTGTCTGGCCGACACCCCGCGGGTGCCGCGGGGGTGTCACGCGGGGCGGCGGCTTTCCCCCGCGTCGGCCGCTCGGCCGCTTGGCCGAGCCGAGCCGGACCGGCCCTGGACGGGCCGGGCCGGGCCAACCGAGTCAGACCCGACCCGGTTCGGGCCAACCAGGGGGGGTCGGGCCGGGTCGGCCCGGGCCCGGACCCCCCCGTCTTCGGACGGACTTCGTTCAAATGGCCATATCTTGAGCTACGGGCTTCCAAACGACCCGCCGTCAGCGGCAACGCGATCCTTGGATCGAGACGGTCGTTTGGTTTATCGCACTAAAAGTTTCGAAATACTTGGGGTTCGGCCGGGTTGGTTCGTACACGAAACCAACCGGGCCCTCGGAGCGGAAACACTCATATCTTGAGCTACGGACGTCCGATTGACGTGCCGTCAGCTTTGTCGATTTCCTCTAAGTGAGACGGATCTTTTGGCATACTCCGCCCGAGGTTCGGACGCAGGTGGAGTGCGGTCGGGTTGGTTTTGCCTTAAAAACCAACCGGGCCCCTGAGACGAAAATGCCAATATCTCTCAGACCGGGCGTCCGATTGACGCGCCGTCTGCGACGTTGAGTTCTTGTTGACGATACAGAACTTTTGGATACATCAACTTCAGACATTGTGTCAGTTGATGTATCAGCCTCTCGGCTCGTGGAGTGGACCCTCCTGGACGAGCTTGCTATGTGCGGGAACCCTAGGCTGGCTGCGACTGCTACTTCGACAGCGACGACCGTGCAGAGATTCTCAGTGGACTGCGACGACTGTGCAGAGATCCTCCGTGGACTCCGACGACGACCGTGCAGAGATCCTCAGTGGACTGCGGCGACGACTGTGCAGAGATCCTCCGTGGACTCCGACGACGACCCTGCAGAGATCCTCAGTGGACTGCGGCAACGACTGTGTAGAGATCCTCAGCGGACTGCGACGACTCCTGCACTCAGCGATCCTACGTGGATCAGTGCTTCAGGTCCTACGTGGGCCCGATCCTGTGTGGGTCCGATCCTGTGTGGGTCATCTCTCAGCGGTTCTGTGTGAGCCAACTCCTACAGGTCCTGCGTGGGCCCGATCCTGTGTGGGTCACTGCGAGGATAGTACCTATCGATCCTTTGGGGGTCCGACGTCTCAGATGGTTCAGTGATCATCTTTATCGTCATCCGAAGAAGCATACCTGTGTGAGCTGAATCTTCTGTTTTACTCGATAGAGGTGGTGCGCTTGGTTGTAGCGGCAGACCCGCGATACTGGATACGAGCGTACGGAGTACGGAGACCGTGTAGCCGGCTGAGACCTGAAGACTGCTCGACCGACTCGACTTGGAGTGAGTCGACTAGCCCAGTGGACGGAGCGCCCGGTATTTGGCGGCAGACCCATGGCGGACGGAGTGCCTGGTAGTTGGCAGCAGACCCGCGGTACTCGACTGGAGGAGTACCTCTGTAGGCTATTTGGGTGAGCGCCCGGTATTTGGCAGCAGACCCTTAGCGGACGGAGCGCCCGGTAGTTGGCAGCAGACCCGCGGTACTCGACAGGAGGAGTACCTCAGCAGTCTTAGGTTAGTGAGAAGTACCTCGGAGTCGTGACATGACCACTGTACACTTCAGAGATGGGGCTCTTCAGCAGTTATGTTTTTGATAATGAAAATCCTGGTTTGAGCTGAGTCAATGATCCTTGTGTTTCCTCTTGATTGAGATGGGTTATCTGATAATTTCGATATATGTATGGGCATATACCTATGAGAGTTATCTGTTGAGTTTTCCTGTGTGGATTACGTTTTCCTCTCCTTTGTGGATTGTGTTGAGTTATCCTGTGTGGATTTACTATTTACTCTCCTTTGTGGATTGTGTTGTTCTATCCTGCGTGGGTATGCGTTTTGCTTTCCTGTGTGGACTGGGTTGTGCTAGGGGCTCGGACGTTGGAGCCGATCGGGGAATTGATGACTTAGGTATATGTAATGGGCATATACCTAAGCCGTGTCAGATGTTACTTCGTGATTGTATCTCTCCTTCGTGGCTTATCCTTTGTGGATTTCGGGGAGACCTTCGGGGGTCTCGGGGTCCCTACTGAGTAGCTTATACTCACCCCTGCACGGGCTATGCCCGCACTTCGTGGTGTTGGTTGCAGACGACAGGCAGTGCTGATGGAGACCGAGTGTTCGAGGACTGGACGGTACCCGGAGGTGGACTACACGACGAGTCAGTACCCGGAGGTGGACTACACGACGAGTCAGTACTTGGAGGTGGACCACTGGGCGAGACGTGCTCGGAGCGGACGGCGGGACCCCGAGGAGCATTGGAGCTATCTGTACCCACCCTTCAGGTGGGACTTCCAGAGGGACGGCTCGACGCTGCAGTTTTTCCTTTCAGTTGCTGTTTTTCCTTTCAGTTGTACTTTACAGTTGGGCTTGTATTTCCGGCCCCTTTTTCTTTCAGCACAGCTTGTACAGTTTTTACTTAGTGTTTACTTTTCCTCTTGCTTACTCTGTGGTGCTTGTTTACTTTTCAAAGGCAATGCCTTCCCTTTTTGTTGGGATTTACGCCTTGGTGCTAGTCGCCAGCCCCTGGCCTATGGAAGGCGGGCTTGGGGTAGTCATGGCACGGGCCCCGAGGACGGGTTGTGACAAATTGGTATCAGAGGGGTCGGTTCTACCGCAGACTCTGATCTTTCTTCTATGTGAAGCAATATTGTTTAGCGTATTGAGTGTGGTTATCAGTCCAGGGAGTCCATTGTTGGTGCGGCGGCCGACGTATCCATACACCAGGAACCTGACTTCTGATTTCCGACTTAATGCACGAAAACATTGATTGCATGTGTGTTTCAAGTTTTCCTTGTGATTACTTGTGTCAGCCTCACCAGGTATACTGTCCTGACCGTGGCGCACCTGTTTCTTTCAGGATGGCCCCACGACGACAGCCAGCTAGGATTCCGAGAGTGGAGCGTGATGACAGCCCACCCGAGCGTCGAGGGACTCAGTACAGGGCCCTTTGACAGCTGAGGCACCGGCGGTACCTATACCCGCCGAGGCACCGATGCTACCAGCCCCAGCCGCTGACGATGCACGTCGCCTTAGTGCACTGCATGAGTTCCAGCGCCAGCGACCGCCCCAGGTTCCGTGGGGAGTCGGACCCCCCAGGCAGCCGAGGACTGGCTGGAGGCGGTCGTTCGAGATTTCAGGCTAGTAAGGACACCCGCAGACCTCATGGCACTACTAGAAATTCAGGCTATAGCCACGGACCTATAGCCACGGTTTTATAGGTCCGTGGCTATATCTTTTATACTGCCACGGTTAATATTCTATCCGTGGCTATATCCAGCTGCTCCGTTTTTTTTTTCCCAAACCCATCGGGCTCTTCTCCTCCCCCCTCGCGATTCCTCACCGCGCCCCTCCCCCCTCCCCGACGCCTCCAGGCCGAGGACCTCCTCCACGCCGCGCCCTCCTCGCCGCCGCGCCCTCCTCGCCGCCGCGCCCTCCTCGTCGCGCCTCCCCCCTCCCCGGACTCACTCCTACGGAACCCTCCCCGACTCACTCCCCTCCCCCGACGCACTCCCCCTCCCCGGACGACCGCGCCTCCCCCCCTCCCCGGACGACAGCGCCTCCCCCGACGCCGACGGACTCCCCCGACGGGACTCCCCTCCTCCGGACGACCGCAACTCCCCTACTCCCGACGGAATCTCCTCCTCCGAGACGAACTCTCCTCCTCCCGACGACCTCATTGCCGGTATCTTTATCATTCCATTTTTTATCACTTCAGTTTCACTGCAACCTATTTTTTAGGTTTCCCCATCTTGGTGTCATAATGAGAGACCAAATGAATCAAATGTTTCTACAGTTTTCCTATGCCATTACAAATTGAAATGTTGGGTTCCTAATGTTTATAGGGGGAAGATTCAAATCTACCCATTTGAGGTAAAGCATCTTCTCTAATTTTATTATCACGTTCCATTCCTCCATTTTTCTTTTTCTGCCTTCATGCGGATGAATCCCTATCTCATCTTTTCGTGCATTGCACCTTCACAATCAGACTATGGGAGTATGTACAGATGGTTTTCTGCTGCTGTCTGGACCTGTAGGGAATTGAGGCACTGCTTCTCTCCATTTGCCGATTCCAGTGCAGTGAACAGGTTCGTGCCCTTATGATGTCTGCTTCTGTTAGATTGTTATCATTTATTTGGAAAGCAAGGAATGAGTTGGTTTTCAATAACCGTAATACCCTATTTTCATGCTGGTGTTTTTGAATTTTTGGAAGGCAATGCTCTGAACTTCGCTGCAATCCATCATCTTCAATTCCCCAACAGGATCCATAGGTAATTACAGAACAATACCATGACCTGCAACTCATCTGGGTTTCTTCAATTGGGTGTGAGTCAAGTAGCTTGGTTTCAGGGATGAGTTGGTGATCGAAGCTGGCACTAATGTCGGGGCACTTCTTGTGGATGGGCTCGGGGACGGGATTCTAATTGAAGCGCTGGATCAGGACATTGATTTCGTGAGGGATACATCATTCAACTTACTGCAAGGTTGCAGGATGCGAAATACAAAGACGGTACGTGATGTGGTTTTAGATAATAAGATGATTGGGTTGATCATGTAGTTTTGATAATTTTGATGTGTGGAATTTTACTACTGTGGCAGGAGTATGTTTCGTGCCCGTCTTGTGGGAGGACTCTTTTCGACCTTCAAGAAATAAGTGCGGAGATACGTGAAAAGACCTCTCATTTACCCGGTGTTTTGGTAACTCTCTCCCCCCTTCCAGTTCCATTAATTTTCAAGAAAATCATTTGTGATATCTTAGACCCTCTTTGGTTCAAGGAATCCACTATGAGAGAATCGCTCCCTCTCTCTCAATCAGTTCCATCAATTTTCAAAGAATTGATTTATGATCTCTTAGAACCTGTTTGGTTTAAGGAATCCACTATGAGAGACCCCCTCCCCCCATCTGTTAGTTCCATTAATTTTGAAGGAATTCATTTGTGATCTCCTTGAGGTTCTCTCATAGTGGATTCCTTAAACCAGACAAGGGGCAGGGGGGCAGGGGGCAGGGGGGCAGGGGGCAGGGGGGCAGGGGGGCAGGGGGCAGGGGTGTCCAGCAGGGGGAGGGGTGTCCAGCAGGGGGGAGGGGTGTCCAACAGGGGGAGGGGCTGTCCAGCCAGGGGGGAGGGGTGTCCAGGGTCTGGGGGGGACTGGCAGGGGTGTCCGAGGGTTTGGGGGGGGGCTGTCACGCCGCGGTCACGCCGCGGTCACGCCGCGGTCACCATTAATATATTTGAGGGCTAACTTGGATTCTCCCTTCATATCCATTTGGGGGAAATAAATATCATCTGATAACTTATGACTAGTAATGAGAGCCTAATAATTTGCCTCATCATCAGTGAAACCTTATAAAAATAGGAAAAAGTATGATTGGACGTCTTGTGTTGGTGTGATAAAGACAACCACCTGGCCTACTCAATTAAGATTAGAATTATTAAGCATTATTTCAGTCGATCTTTGAAAATCACCATCAAAATATGTTTTCTAATACTCTTTGACATGATCCACTAAGAGGGTAGCCTCATTTGGGAAATCAACATTCAGGGGAGTATCATGATTCTATATATAATATCACAACTTCTACACTGTAAAAACTATTGCGAGGAAACTCTTATCTATAGGGGAGTATCTATTCTATATATCGAGGAGCATCCGACTATGATATTATAAACAATTTTCTATTACCTCTGTTTTTTTGGGTTAGATGGGTTACAAGGGATCATTCCAAGGAAGTCCCATAAATGAACAATGTCTTTCCTAAAATGGAAGAAATCAAAACTGACTGTTGTAAAAGATAATGCTTAATGTTATCAATAATCGATATGGAACTCCTCATCCAATTTTTTAATAGGTACTTTATTCATTGGACAATAGAGGATCTTACACTATCCAACTAGATTCACATTAAATCAGTTTATATAGGTGAATAAACTGGTTATAGGTACAATCCATAGGTTAGAGATATCATAGTAGTGCATGTTATTGAGGTAGAGTACCACAACTAAATTCATTTAATAATAAAATTATTAGATGTGGGTGATGAATTTATATTGTTTCCTGATTTTTTCAGTTGGTAATAATTAAACCATTGGTAATTTAACATCCTACAATGCACCTCATATTTTTGAGCAACAATGTTCTAATGATTTGTTCTTGATAACTAATTGAGAGTGTTAATGTTCAGGTTGCTCCAAAGTGATGAAGGATGGAGATCAATTTTATACAGGATGTGTTTTTTAGGCCATCGCCATCCTTGCAATGAAGCTCACCAGGGTCTCAAATTACGGTATGCTCATAGAACTAGGATTAGAAACTGGTTCATCTATGGTGAGGGGTGCTGTCAAGCTTTGGGACATGGGGTTGGGTAAGAAGAAGATGTGGGGGTTGAGGAAGAAGAGGAGGGTATTTTGGAACTTTTAAAACTTGAACATCCATTCCACAAACTAAATTGGATTACCCCCTGATCCGAGCACCCAAGTCGGCCTGTGGAAAGGCTTGAGGGTCATTCTCAATCCCTTCGAGCTAACAACAATTGTCGAGACATCAAATTATGCTCTATGAGAATAATTTTCCTAGATAAATATTATTCAACAAGTAGCAGAATTCCATAAAAATTTCAGCATGGTGCGTCCATGCCTTAGATGTCCTCGCATAACAAAATAAGTAGTTTCAGGGGGGCAGGTTGCAGGGGGCAGGGGGGGCAGGTTGGAGGGGGGCAGGGGGGGTAGGGGGTAGGTTGGAGGGGGGCAGGGGGGCAGGGGGGGCAGGTTACAGGGGGGCAGGAGGCAGGTTGTAGGGGGCAGGGGGGCAGGGGGAAGTTTCAGGGGGGCAGGGGGGGCAGGGTTGGAGGGGGGGAAGGGGGGCAGGGGGGGGCAGGGGGGCAGGTTGGAGGGGGGCAGGGGGCACGTTGCAGGGGGGCAGGTTGGAGGGGGGGCAGGGGGGCAGGTTGCAGGGGGGCAGGGGGGGCAGGTTGGAGGGGGGTAGGGGGCAGGGGGCAGGGGGCAGGGGGGCAGGTTGCAGGGGGGCAGGGGGGCACGTTGCAGGGGGGGCAGGGGGGGTAGGTTTGGAGGGGGGCAGGGGGCAGGGGGGGAGGGGGGCAGGGGGGGAGGGGTGGAGGGGTGCAGCTGTGAGCATAATTTCACATCCTATTGAAGTATAGATTCAACGATTTTTATAGATCTAGAGAAGTTATATTTCATAGTAACTTTGAACCAATCTACCTTAGTTTTTACTCTAGTTTTGTTCTGTTTTGAACTTTAAATTTTATAAATTAATGTATATGTTTACACTTATAGGAGATGAAATTTTGGAAACCAAAGGTATTTATTCAACAAGAAAAGAAGGGAAATTTTTTCCAATGATCTCAAATGAATAGAGCATCTACACCATGGGAGTAATAGT
Organism: Viscum album; assembly: GCA_963277665.1. Lineage (NCBI taxonomy): Eukaryota > Viridiplantae > Streptophyta > Magnoliopsida > Santalales > Viscaceae > Viscum > Viscum album. Next base: position 1,115,453,859 of record OY728157.1, read on the forward strand.
TTAAATTCTGTGATTTTTCTACTTAAAATTGAAAATTCACTTCTTTTTTTTAGTTGAAATAAATGGTTGGAAGTTGCCTTTTAATAAATTTTGTATGCTGAAATCATCTTGTTAAATCTGTTGGTTGTTGCTTCCTTTTTTACTACCTTTTTGTATTGAAATTCTGGTGTGTATTCTTATTTTAATGTTTTACTAAAAATCATTTTTGAACTTCAAATGTTAACATGCATCTACATTAAAATCCATGAATATGTGTTGAAGTTGTTAATATAGTAACTAGTGGGTATCATTCATGCATTTTGTGTGATTGTTTGAACTCTATGTTCTTCATTTCTTTTGTTTTTTAATATATTAGTTATATGCTTTGTTTGTAATTAGATAAAAAAATTCTTTATTGTTACAAATTGATGCATATATCTAATTAATCATTTCTACCATAGGACGAGGTTGTTGGTGTTGGTTCAAATGCGGGCACGTTGGCATGCAACCGACAAGCAAGAGGGAACATCCATTCTTGGTAATGGGCATCTATGTGAACTTCACTTCTCAGTTATTGGTTTTGATTAGAGTGATATTAACATATTATTTTGTTCCCATGTAGTTTTACAAACATAAAATAAAAATTTAATCAGGGAAAGGTGCCCCCAAAAATACATGCCCCTCGAACTGGATGTTCTATCCAATGTTTATCTCTATATCAGGAAGGGGGTACATTGTCCTCATTCAAGGATTTTCCCGGGGGTGGGCCCTCTAGAGTAAATACAACACACTGAGAATAATCCATGTTTTTTTCATTAGAAGGACCATCCTAAGGTGATGTTGAAGTGATTAAGTCTGTAGTTTTCCCAGTATCCTTCTACACTGATATAACCCCCTATCTTATCCACATTATAAGGGACAGTAGTGTATTTTCTCTCCAAGTCATAGATTGGAATATTCATCTTACCGTTCCAACTTTCATAGTTAGAGACATCATTCCCCTTCATATTGTAAAAAGAACACTCCTTGTCCCTATTAAATTCTGGAGAATGATGGAAAAAAACATATAATTCATGTAGAACTATGGTTTCCTTTCGTATTGGATCAGAAAGTCTATACATTCATCTAGTTAGTTAAGACTACTTCTTCTAGAATCATTATATACATGTCCACATTCATTATATACATGTCCACATATAATTCACAGATTAACATTCATTTCTTTAAATCTTCTGAGAAAACATCCTCTCATGCCATCCATATCATCCTATTTGAAACTAAGTGGAAGATGTTGCCCCCGCGGATGTCGCTGGACCGGGGCCACAACCACGTTGTGGTCACGCCGCCGGTCACGCCGCGGTCACGCCGCGGTCACGCCGCGGTCACGCCGCGGTCACGCCCGCGGTCACGCCGCGGTCACGCCGCGGTCACGCCGCGGGTCACGCCGCGGTCACGCCGCGGTCACGCCGCGGTCACGCCGCGGTCACGCCGCGGTCACGCCGCGGTCACGCCGCGGTCACGCCGCGATCACGCCGCCGCGGTCACGCCGTGATTTGGCCCTGCTCCAGGACGACACCCTGCGGCGGTTACTCCTTAGAGAAACATTGAATGGTTAGCTCTATAATTTTTCGTATTTCCTCATTCCTAAACTATATCTCCTCTCAGCGCTGCCTCTCATCCATCTTTCCACAAAACGTGCATAGCAGGTGGTACAAAAGCTCAATTCAACTGAAAACATTGGTTTGGAATTGTCTGACATATTTTATTTCCTCTAGGTATTCCTACACATTTCTAGATCTGCAAACCTCACCGAATTAGGTATATCAGGGGTCATCCAATCCTCTATTCATCACAGATTAGCATTCATTTCTTTAAATCTTCTGAGAAAACATCCTTTCATGCCATCCATATCATCCTATTTGAAACTAAGTGGAAGATGTTGCCCCCGCGGATGTCGCTGGGACCGGGCCAACACGTTGCGGTCACGCTGCGGTCACGCCGCGGTCACGCCGCGGTCACGCCGCGGTCACGCCGCGGTCACGCCGCGGTCACGCCGCGGTCACGCCGCGGTCACGCGGTCACGCCGCGCGGTCACGCCGTGATTTGGCCCTGCTCCAGGACGACACCCTGCGCGGCGGTTACTCCTTAGAGAAACATTGAATGGTTAGCTCTATAATTTTTCGTATTTCCTCATTCCTAAACTATATCTCCTCTCAGCGCTGCCTCTCATCCATCTTTCCACAAAAACGTGCATAGCAGGTGGTACAAAAGCTCAATTCAACTGAAAACATTGGTTTGGAATTGTCTGACATATTTTATTCCTCTAGGTATTCCTACACATTTCTAGATCTGCAAACCTCACCGAATTAGGTATATCAGGGGTCATCCAATCCTCTATTCATCACAGATTAGCATTCATTTCTTTAAATCTTCTGAGAAAACATCCTTTCATGCCATCCATATCATCCTATTTGAAACTAAGTGGAAGATGTTGCCCCGCGGGATGTCGCTGGACCGGGCCAACACGTTGCGGTCACGCTGCGGTCACGCCGCGGTCACGCCGCGGGTCACGCCGCGGTCACGCCGCGGTCACGCCGCGGTCACGCCGCGGTCACGCCGCGGTCACGCCGCGGTCACGCCGCGGTCACGCCGCGGTCACGCCGCGGTCACGCCGCGGTCACGCCCGCGGTCACGCCCGCGGTCACGCCGCGGTCACGCCGCGGTCACGCCGCGGTCACGCCGCGGTCACGCCGCGGTCACGCGCGCGGTCACGCCGCGGTCACGCCGCGGTCACGCCGTGATGTGGCCCTGCTCCAGCCACATCCAGCAGGGGGGAGGTTCAGCCCCACTTGCTCACAGGCGTTTCAGACGACCCATTTTTCAGCAAAGTCATCAGCCCGCTGCCACCAGCATTCCAGCCCGCAACAGCCCCCCCACCTTCAAATCAGCCCGCACCATCCCCCCAACACCTGCAACCAGCCCCCTTTCACCCACATTCCAGCCTCCTCCCGCTCCCTTCGCTCCTGGTCGGAAGATGCTGCCCCCGCGGATGTCGCTGG